>CM067564.1:6949750-7563028 GCA_034336665.1 Luscinia megarhynchos | reverse complement strand
GTGGTTTCTGGATTAAAGACAAGTAGTGATTTGGGATCTCTGTAGAGCTTGTATTAAGCAGCAGTGTTTGTGTTTGCCTTGACAGGGAAAAGAATTATGCAACCTCAGATCTTGGAGGTGAACTTTAATCCTGACTGTGACAGGGCCTGCCAATACCACCCTACCTTTTTTAATGATGTCTTCAGCACCCTATTTCTGGATGAAACAGACAACTGCCATGTGACACGCATTGTCTAACAACAGGAGACATCAATTTCATTCTCAGATGTGCTTAACAGCAAGATTTATATTTCAGTTCTATGAGCTGCTGATGCAACTGTTTTCCTATACTGATCACCAAGGGAAAAAATTGTATCAGAAGAATATGCATATACCGTATACTGTATGGATAATCCCTTTGTCTGCATTGTCCTTGTCTTGCTTTGTTCTTTCTGTAAATCATTGGTTTGTGTTGACAAAGTGTCTTGTTTATTGAGTATTGGAGACCTCAGAGTAGGACTTGTTTTTCAAGTAGCCTGATTGCTTGCGTGCTGGGAAACATTGCACAAGTTCCTTGTGTCAACATTAAAACTATAATTTACTGAATCATGTTGGGGTTTGTATGTCCCTTTCTTATCTACCTCTCCTATACAAAGATCTAAAATGTTATGGTGGGTGAGAAATAATATTATAATAATAATAGGGTATTTCAGTGCAATGAACTATGGGGCTAATTAGACTAAAGACTTTATGGATCTTCCCATTTTTCTTATTTAAAAAGAGAGAAAGAAATCCCACAGCATTTAGGAATCTTGTACTGCTGGGCCTAGCCTATCCCTTAAAGAAATCAGATTTTTGAGGAAGTGAGCAGGAGGCAATGTCTGGAGCAGCACAGGAATGCAGAAGCTTAAAGGAATTCTGGAAACTACTAAAAGCCCAAACAGTCTTTGGACTTCAAAGTTTAGGGCCTTAGAGGTATTTAGCAGTGGGGTGCCCATTTGAAAGGAGTCATTCCTAATCTTTCCTCAAATCAGGGTCACTTGGCTGAAATTTAGCAACTCTATGTGCAAGCTACAAAAAATTCTGCTATCTGTCATGACATATATATTGTATGGGTAGTAGTTATTTAAGCTAGTTTGCAGCAATTAGAATGTGCTTGAGAGGAAAGTACAGTTATGAAATTGTGTACACATTCTAAACCTTGCATCAAACTTCGGAAACATGCAGCACGTTATCTCTCACTATCAGGAACATAAAGGAATATTTGAGGCTATTTCAGGCTGGTCTGCAGGAACCTGCTTTGTTCCACTAACTGGAGTATAGGCTGGAGAAACAAACTTGGAAAAATCCAGTTGCTGTGCAAATGGGGTAGAAGGGGGAGCGGGGTTGCACAGCCAGAAGTGATGCTCACACCATGCTGGCCTCCTGCTCAGGGGAACCCAAACTGGTTTGGGCTCCTTACTTAAATTCTACTAAAGAAAGGTTGTGACTCTCACAGTTTGTTTACATGTGCTCTGAATTTCCTGGTTTGTCTTGGCCATTGCAAAGGTGAGGAGAAGAGATGAAGGGGCTGTCTTTGAGGCTGTAGCATCCTGCTGCCTTCAGTATTTTTCTTCTCAAAACAATTTAAAAAATACCAGCAAGGAACAAGGTTATTAAGTTTACATGTAATTTAATGCATTTAGCTGAATGCATGTACAGTTCTTCAAAGTGGGGAGGCACAAACTGTTAAAAAGAGCTTGTCTTAAATGTTTCCAGAGTACAATGGCCAGAAGACAAATACCTGGTGGCTGTAGTGGGACACATCATAGCACAAAAGCATTGTGCCTAGTGGTAAATATGAAACATTCAGGCCACAATTGTGCCTGTCACTCTTAGAAACACCTTTCTGGAAACCATGTTAGTGTGTGGCTGGATTTCTTCCTCTGAACATAAGGAAGTTTGAGTTCCTGCTTTCTTCTGGTAACAGTTAAAATGCTGTTGTCATGTAACATATAATACGGCACTTACCACTTTTTAATCAAGACTTTTAGTTTCCTGTAAAACCCAGTCAGCCATACAATCCTTTGTGGCTTGCCTAATAAAGTTGTATTTGTTTTGTCAACTGGTAATTACCCAAGTAATGGTAGAAGTAGTTCAGCTAAAAATAAGGCCATAACTTTTTATATAAAAAGTTATTATGGGAAAAAAAAGGTTTTGGCTGAAAACTGCTTATTCAGGTTTTTTCTTGTTGCGATTGTCCTTCCAGATCCGATAATTGAGTGCAGAAGCCAAGCTTAGCCAAGCTAAATAAGGAACCATCAAATAAGCTGCTGTTTTGTTGATGTTATACCAGGAAGCAGTGGTAGCTGTTGCGGTACCAGTTGTAAGCAGGAGAGTCACCAAGCCCCTGAAACATAGAAGGTGGTTAGTGTTGTTTTTATCCATTCCATTTCCTGTGTGTCACTCTTTCCACCTAGCTCTGGCACCTGTTCTATCCCTCTGTGAGTTAAATCCTTCTCATAAAACCAGCCAGCAGATAAAGGCGATAGATTTCTGCTGAGTTACATACCACTTCAAGTCGTAAAACAATAGAAGAAAGGGCATTAAAGCTGGGAGCAGAGAGGGAGAATGAAGTCTCTCTCACCCATACCCTCTTTAGTGGGCAGTGAGACACTTCCCAGAATGACTTAGAGCAAGCAAACCTGTCCAGTTTGTGTCACCTGAAGAGATGAGGTGTGAATGAATCGTGATGGATTTCAGTCTTTCCCTGTTAGAGCATTGCATATGCAGCTAGAGAACCAGGCAAATACTTTCTATTTTTTATTACCAATTCTTATTTTTGAGAACAATTGAGCTGTTTCTCTTCAGAGAGCTGCAGAAAATTAGTTTTCTAAAAGGGGTGTTACCACATGAATAATGTTGTAATAAGCTGCTTATCACTGGTGTTTGCCAGAGAGACCTATGATTTGCAATAAGGCATAAATGTTTATGTTTTCTAGTCACACAAAACTCTTACCAATGGCTAGCAGAAAGCTGCTTGAAATCTGTCAATTTAAGGATGGTCTAGATCTGTAAATTCTCTCAGGTGGCTGCTGGCATGCATTAAAGAGAATTTTAGAGAAGTTCTGCAAGCCGTATTTTGTATTCAGACCCATTTTCAGGGAGAAAAGATTGACACAAATCTTCCGTGCTAATACCTTGTAAATAAGAGTAATAAACCTTTGGTTTGGAAACTTAGTATTTCACTTACCCATCCCATTTTGTGAGCTCCAAAAAATATTGGAGTCCATGCCCAGTTTAATGCCAGGTTCCCTGCATACAGACCCAGAGGAACCACTGACTTCTCATTGAAGCCCCCCAGTTCCTTCCACACCAGGTAGGAGCCGTATCTGCAGAAAGCAAAGGGGAAGTGTCATTCACTGCACGTTCAAACCACACATTCTTGATCAATTAAATAACTTCAGTGCCAGGGTCTAGATTAGGTTGGAAGATTTAGATATCCTGGCCCTACTTGGCAAAGTAAGTGACAGCACAGGCTTGATCCACAGCTCTGGATAACAACATGAAGAGAGAAAAATTCCAATCGTGCCAGAATTCTCATTTCTAAGTGCATAGAAGCAGATAACCTACTGCATTTTAGTCTTTAAGAAGAATGCCATGTTGAAATGGAAACAAGTCTAGGATGCAAATAGTGAAGAAACTCTGTTTTAGTACTGGGACATGGTATTTTAAAGATTTTTAAATAATAAATGAAAGCCCACTTCTGAAGTGGATTAAATGAATGTCATTGGGTGGGTTCCCAAAGCAGAGTTGAGTATGGGGAGCAGGAAGAGCCCTTTAGTCACTTCCATTACTTTCACAGGGACTGAAAAATGTAGCTTTGCTATTTTGGCAGTTTGATTGCAGAGAATAATGAAAAAAAAAAAGAAAGTTTGGGCAGGGTAAGCATTAGAAACTTCAGTTTCCTAAGTGACTTCCAGATCACAGCATGGATTTGCACTTGTTCATAACTTCAACTTCAGACCAAGATCATGATGTACAAATCTAAGGAAGCTGTGTCAAGAAAGGCAAGTAAGCTTCTTAAATCTTGCTTTTAGTTATTTGTTGCTTTCCATGTATTTGAGAGGTTCTGGAGGAATGACATGTCTTGGTCATTCAAGGAATGTGTGTGCATGATGGATTAGAGAAGGCTGGTACTAAGAATGATCTTTTCATTGGGCTGGATGTATAATGCATAACCAAGACAGTCCACCTTAGGATACACTGATTCTGCTATTACCAAAACTGATAAGCTGTCACAATCTGGACATTTTTAAGGTATTTAACCTGCATCACTACTCGGATTTGTGGTGAGGAATCCAGACACAGGGTTACAGATTGTGCAATCAACTTGAAGGAAGTTGGGAAAGCCACCCAGCTCTTTTCTCCTTGATAAGAAGCGTGTTTTTATTCATAAGTCAGTAATGATCTCATTCAACCCTTCAAATACAGAAGTATTCCACTTAAATAAGTAAAAAAGTACAGTCGGTATGAGGAGAAAGAAATTAGAATGCTGGTGGAGAGGGACAGGACATGAAGCTATAAAAATTACAGAGCTTTTCTGGAAAGAAAATGAAACCAAAATGAGAGAACATTCAGCATTCAGTTTCATCCATTGCATTATTGAGCTCTGTTAGAACAGTTCTATCCTAATTTCCCCAACCCCTTTCTTTAAATTTTCTTAAAACTACTGAAGGACATGCTTTGAAGAATCCTAGTGCTGCCTTGCTTCACTGTTTCCAGCTTGGCAGGTCTTCCCCTCAGAATGAATGAGGAAAGCAAATTAATGGCAGCTTTTTGAGCTCCTGCTTTTGATGTGGATGCTACTGCATACAAAATGTCCTATCAAACCCACACACAACTCCCAAAACATGTTTTTACCTGTTGAAGAGGCAGCTTGACCCAGTTTCTTACAAACATAGAGTCACAGGAGTACAGTCATAGTCCTCAGGTCCAGCATTATATCAAATGCAACTTTGAGAGCAGGTCAGTGCCTTAATACAATGTGAAAAACATACCCCATAGATGTATAGAGAGTTCCCCAAACAGGAGCAAACACCCAGTTAGGTGGACACCAGGATGGCTTCTGCAGAGTTTCATACCATGTTGGGATTTCCCTTTTGGTTATATTGCTTCCTAAAAATCCTCCTGCATGTGGCAGGAGTGCGAAACCTACTGCTGGGGCCCAGGCTGGTACCACCTCCATTGAGACAGTGAACCTGAAACAAAACCAAACACTGATTGGCAGAGAACTTTTAAAATGCAACTGCAGAAGTTTCCATTTTAAACAGATTTTAAAAATAGGCAGGTCAGGTCTGATCTATAGTGTAGTGTTGTCACTGAGAAAGACTGCAGCTGAAATGAATGGATCTTGTACCAATACACCTGTAAAGAAATCTGTCCCTGGGGAAGGGGTAGCTGGTAGGAAGTGGGGCCTTTACTTCCCTCTCTCTGCTGAGTGCATGAAGTGTACTGAATTTTACCTATAGAACTATCCTCACCCATAAGTATGGCAGAGGAATAAAGCAGTTTGATGTTATATGAACTGCACTTCGAAAATAAATAAATGCAGTAAGAAGTGTGTATTTCTGCATTCCCTCAATGAAGTGGCAGAGCCAAGGAAGTAGAGAGCATGTGCTTTCCTGGGAAAGCATTTCAAGCAAAATAATGTGAGAGATTATCTGCAGGATGCTCAGTGGGAGCCAGAGGGATGTGAATCAGTAGCAGACACTTGAGAAGCTGCCTTAGAAAACAAACACCAGGGAGGACAATGAGAAGGTAAGTACTTAAACGATGTTTTGCTAAACAAGAAAGGCGATCTGGATACATGGGGAGTACCTTTGGCTCCTTCATGAAGCATTCAATCAGTTGCAGCAATTGTAGCTGCCAAGCCCATTAAATTTGCCTACAGAAGCAGGGATAAGTAATGCCTTGCTCTGCTAGGCCATGCTGCTTTAGTTAGGGATACAGGCAGCAGGAAAACCAGCAAGCAAAGAAAAAGGAAAAAGCTTCATTGCAGATTTTCTGGCCAAAAGCCAAATGCTACAGAAGAGCTGTGCTTAGTTTACTGAAATGTAAACATTAGAGCTAGAATTTAAAAAGGGCAGAACTGAAAGATGTTTTTCAAATATACAGTAGGTAAATACACCCAATTCCTGTTCATCTGTTATACAGGAGATTATGAGAGAATGCAGCAGTGGGAAAAGAGCAACTTCAGAAGGCCCAGGAGAGAAAATAGTTTTAGATCAATGAGCATGTCAGATGCTTGTCAGACAAAAGTGAGGAGGCAGGGAGTGGGGAAGAGGAAATCCTACTTGTGACAGATATGCTTTAACTGATAGGAAATGGCACATATGAGGTTGTATTGTCACAGCTCTGACCCAGTGAATTTCTGTTTGGACCAGAGCAAGCTTGGGCTGCAAGGGAGTTCTTGTATTGTGATTTTTGTCCCTGCACTCAGATTTAATGTGAGATTTCAGTGACTGGAAGCACAATGCAGTTTGTATGGGATCAAGAGAAATCCTGGTGACAGAAGCAGAGCAGAGTTTTGAAGGCAAAGTGAGCATGGAGGGACTGTAAGGCACACAGGATGAGAAAGGCTGAGAGGGGTAAACAAGAAAGGGCAGGTAGGCCTGGGCTGTGGGCTTGGGGGAAGTTGGCCATGAATAAAAGTATACACAAAAAAGCCATCAGATATACAAGTCAAGGTCAAAAACAGGGGGAAAAAAACCAGGGAAGAATTCAGAACTGAGGCTGGAGAGAAGGAGAAAGGGGAGGACAATGTGGTACTCTGCTGTGATAGGATCAATTAGGTCTTAGGTGGAGGATGGACAATGGAGGGAGGAAAAATCTGCAGGGCTCATTGCTGCCATACTTCTGCCTAATGGATTCTACTTATGAGGAAGCATCTTAAGTGGAGCAGAGGAGTTCCCCTGTTCTCCTGCACTTAGATCTGTGCTGTTATTTCCCAAGGAAGCAGGCTGTCACTGCCATGTGTGCTACTTGTCATCCCCACTGACAGCGTGAAAGGCTCTGCTTTTACTGGGATGTGAAGAAATTGCCATGTGCAGGAGCAACAAGGTGTGATGGGAACAAGAGCTCCAAGCTCAATGATTCTCTCTGACTGTCTTTAGATGAGTAATTCCCAATGGTTAAGGTAGAAATTGAAAGTTAGTAAGATGTCACTAATTTTTAACCCTTTTGCTTTTCCTACAGGGAGGCCAGGCTTAGCTCTCTATACATGCTGTGATACATCCAACTCCAGCGTGGCTGCCAAATACTATTTTTTCAAAAGTGAAAAGCAAGAACCCAAAGAGTTTTATGCTTTATTTGGATGTTAACAATATAAGGGTGGTTTCTCCTTGCAGAGTTCAGCAGCTGGACTTTGTCAGGGGTTCTGTCAGCTTCCTCTGAAAGTGTTCTGTAAGCTGAAATTGCTAAATACTATAAAATTGAAATAATACTGCTCTGTGACAGTCACTAGTGAATAAATGATGTGCCAATGCATGCTGGAGGAAGAAAACTGAAACAATTCTTAAGAGAAAGAAAAGCAGGCAGGCAAAAAGAAACAGGGAAGGCACAAAGCAAAGAAATGAGAGAAGTGAAGTCACTTGTGCACGGGGAAGAAATAGAAATGAAGAGATTGAACATACTGGCTGGAATTCAATGTTGGTGTCCCAGTCTTTTAACTGCTATTACTACTAATTAATTATGTGTTGTATTTTCCAGTAGTATCTCTCAGGATTTCCCAAGCATGGCAAAAAACTCTGTCTTGCAAGGAGGAGGGATAAAACCGTGCAGTAATTTGTGCTGGCAGCAAGACCACAGCTGTCCATCAGCAGTGGGAGTCCCTGTGTTTTCATTCCCAAGAAATTAAATACTAGTATCAACTCTCCAAAGAAAAGCAAAGGTAACTCAGAAAACATCATGGAAGAGGCCACATCTGTGTGTCTCTGGTTATCTGATGTAGGTCTTTAGCAAGACAATGAGTAAAAGGCAAGGATGCACTGGAGAGTCTGTGCATTGGGCAGTGTTGCACCCTTTGTTTACCTGTGCAGTACAAGAGCTGTGCAATGTTTACAGAACACTCTGTACATTTTCTAAAAGTAATGTAAGCACAGAGGTTCATCTGCCCTGCCTTCCTTCCACTGTACAGCTGATGATCTCAAATGAATTGGTGAGAACTTACACACCACAGACTTGTTAACACAACCCCATCAGCTGCAGCAGCATTACTCAACCTAGAAATAATAATTACTTTCCCAATCATATCCCAGCTCCAGGGCGAGTTGCACAATATTCTTGCACCCTCATTTTCATACTGAAGAATGCTGGATGTCTGTGGATGATATCTGCAGCATACCCAGCAGATATCTGCCACTAAAAACCACCAAGATTGGAAATATTTTCTTCTCACACACACTTAATGTGTTTAGTTCTTTTCCACTTCTTATCTCTGCCCTGCAACAGATTCTTCAGCATACTGCCCCTTTTCTGTTTAGCCCTAGTGTGACTTCAGGCAGTTTCAGCAGTGCACTAGGCCACTTTGCTTTGCATACATGTTAGAATAATTGTTCTAGGTATTCAAAACATCTGACTCACCCAAAGTTCATTCCAGCTACATAAAGTTAAAGGAAAATAAAGAGAAGGGGAAAAGCCCCAATAGTTAAACTTGCTGGCTATTTTTCTATGGTGGCATAACATGAAGAAAAAACTTAACAGAAGCTTTCTGTGTCCTCTTTCTGGAAAAAGGGATGGGGTGCTCTGTAGGTTGGAATTAGATATATCATGACAGAGCAGCTGGGTTGCTTCAGCCTGATGAAAAATAAACTAAAACACTTCTTTGCCTTAAGGAGGTCTCTGAAAGACAGGTGTCTTTCCCTCCTTGGGGCTCTCTGTCAGCAGGAAGAAGAAGGAAGACAGGAAAGGAGAACTACTTTCATCCCATTTTCTTATACTCCTGTGCTGATAAAACTTCTGATTAGTTCCATTCTTGTGCAGCTTGGGGCTGGCTACCCAATCACATGGGGCTTAAAAATCGCTTTAAAAACACAAAGGAAAGTCTCTCAGTAGGGCTAAATCACCCTGGCAGCCCTGGGGTTCCCAGTGCCCAGTGTTTGGAGATGGACTCACAAAGCTGGGACCATACCATGGAAGGGGGTCCCCAAGACATACCTACCCTCCCTCTCATCCCCTACCATACTTTTTTTTCTGAGGGCAAATAAGGCTCTGCCCAGGTGTGAGAGGCAGCATGCAAATTTTCCCCAGCAAGAAGGCTTCTTCCCAAGATAGCTGTCAGAAAAATTAAAGATAACATACTTAATTTCTATTGATAAACTATTGATGTGTGTTGTGCTTTTACTTCCTGGGAAGCTGCAACACTAAAATCAAATTTACATCACTGTCTCTGACAAAGAATACAGCTACCACCAAAAAAAAGTAGGCTTATCTTTTCTATAATCTCAAGTAATAGAGACACTTCAAACAATAAATGTTATGGAATATAATTAGAATATAAATAAGCATATAACATATGTTTATAATATGTGTTAGAATTTTATAATACATATTTAAGATTTTTTTTAAAATATGGTATTTATTGAAGACTATAATGTAAGGTGTACAGATGGAAACAAAAAATCTCACTGCCCAATTTACACTTCTTTCAAAGTGGCAGAGCATGAGCTGTGCAAATAAATCTATGATTTATTCACATATAGGGAACGAAATGCACACTGGAGCAAGATCTTTGCTGGGAGAATTTGCCATTTTCTGCTCAATCTCTTCTCACTGACACTTATGTTACACGTAGAGGCAGCCCTGGGCTGGGATACAGTCACATATATGTCATACATCTCCTTTGTTACTGCCCCTATATTTCAGCTAACTTGAGCAGCTCCCTTCTGGGTATTTTACCTGGAGGCAGACACAAACGGAAGAAATCATCTTACAAAATAGCACGGAGAATAGAAAAGTGAGAAAAACCTCGCCCTGATCCTTTGGAACGGGCCCAAATAAAAAGTCAACATAATTTCTTGCTATTGTGACACATTTTCCTTCTCCCAAGCTGCATTTACAGTCTCTTCTGCCGAGCTGCTCTGACTCAATGCTTGATACTGTTTCATAACCTTACTTGATGCTAAGTCGTTACACAATTACAACTCTGGCACGGCAACTTTCACTTTTTAAAAAATAATCTTACCACTGAACGCTCAAATCACATCATTGTGCATTTTGGGCTGATTTATAAATATCACTCAAAAACTCAGAATTGAAACCAAAGCCCTTTCTTTCACCCTTAAAGAAACGTTCCTCGGCGACACTGAAGGAAAATAGCTTTAGTTAAATAGCAGCGCGAAAACTTCTCCCGAGAGCGGAGAGCGAATGTGCCGCCGGTCCCTGCGAGACCAGAGAACCGCTTCTGCCTTTCCGCTGTGAACCACTGACAAGCTCGCGTGCCGGATAAAAACTAAGAATAAGCTTCCCAGCTCGGTGTGTTGTGGGTTTTTTCTAAAGCACTTTCCATGCTAAACTCCGGCACGGAAAAGCCGTGTTTGCCCAAGTCGTCTCCGACCGCGAGCGGCGCCGCGGGTCCCGTGCTGCCCGGGGCTGTCCCGGCAGCAGGGAGCGGGATCGCCCCCTCAGCCCTCTCCGCGACCCGCGGGGAGCCGAGGGCGCGGCGGGTCCCGGCAGCGGCGGCAGCGCTCCGGGAGCGCCGGGACCCGCGCGGGGGCTGCGCCGCCCCTCGGGCTCCCCGTCCCGTCCCGTCCCACCCGAGCCGCGCCGCGGGCAGCGCCGGCGTTACCTCCTGCTCCGCCGCGCTGCTGCTGCCGCCGGTCGCGCCTGCTCTGCCGGGCGGCCAAGCGCCGCCCCCGGGCCGGGGCGGGCTGAGGCGCTGGGCGGGCTGAGGCGCCTGGCGCGGGCGGGCCCAGGGCGGCGAGCGCGGCTGAGGGCGGCGAGCGCCGGGCGGCCCGACCGACCTCCCTCCCTCCTTTCCTCCCTCCCTCCCTCTCTTCCCGTCCCCTCGGCCCGGCCCGGCAGCGGCTGCCGGCGGGGGCCGCCCCGTTCCCGTGGCAACGCCCGTTCCCGGGCGGCGGCCATGGGCGGCTGGGCCGCGGCGCCATGGCGGCTTGGTGGCTGCAGCGGGCGCGGCGGCCTCCGCGGCGCTGCGCGGCGGTGGGGCAGCTCCCGCCCCGGCGCTGGGGACCGGGCGGCGAGCCTGAGCGACCTCCTGCAGAGCTCGGTGGAGGCCGAGGAGCCGGGCGCGGCGGCGGCGGCGAGGCGGGAGCGGCGGTGCCCCCGGGAGGGCACGGTGCTGCTCTTCCCCGGGCAGGGCAGCCAGTTCGTGGGGATGTGCCGCGGGCTGCAGCAGTACCCCGGCGTGCGGGACATGTACCGCCTGGCCGAGAAGGTGCTGGGCTACGACCTGCTCTCCCTCTGCCTGGAGGGGCCGCGGGACGCGCTGGACCGCACCCAGCACTGCCAGCCCGCCGTGTTCGTCGCCTCCCTGGCCGCCGTGGAGAAGCTCAACCACCTGCAGCCTGAGGTGAGCGGGGCCGAGGGTCGGGCGGCGGCTCGGGCCTGCCCGCGCTGCGGCTGAGTGCTCTGTGTGCCCGCAGGTCGTGGAGCGCTGCGTGGCGGCCGCCGGCTACAGCGTGGGGGAGTTCGCGGCGCTGGTCTTCGCTGGAGCCCTGGACTTCGCCGAAGGTGCCTGGGGGACGTGCGGAGCTCCCCGCTAGGATCTCCCAGCCCGCGCTGTTCCCAAAGCGTTGCCTGTTCTCACTGTGTCCCTCCCGCTTTTTGTTTTTAATTAGAGGACGAATTTTACTTTCTACTCCCGCTGTTGGCTTTAACGTGTGTAATCCGTCATTAAAAGCATTGACGTTTCACGAGAGTGAACAACTGCCCTTTCTTGCGCGCAGGTGTTTACGCCGCATCTCTGTTTCTCTCCGTAGCGCTGTACGCGGTGAAAGTGCGCGCCGAGGCCATGCAAAAGGCGGCGGAAGCTGTCCCCAGTGGAATGCTCTCGGTTGTCGGCCGGCGAGAGGCAAATTACAAATTTGCCTGCCTGGAAGCCCGTAAACACTGTGAATCGCTGGGGATAGAGAACCCCGTGTGCACAGTTTCAAACTATTTGTTTCCAGACAGCAGAGTCATTGCAGGACACTTACAGGTATTGCTTCGGAGTAACTATTCCTTCGGTTGAACTGAGCATTTCACTTTTTAAAAACTTTTACTTTGCGCTTCTGTGTGGGTGTTATGTACGGCCTTAGTTTGTCCAAACAAAAATATTTCATTTGTGGGGTTTTTTTTTCCCGGCATGTGTTCAGTTGTTGGGTAGGGAAAGAAATCTGATGAGGTGATTCTTGTGGGGTGACTGAGAAAACCTTTGCTGTGCAAGACTCACTTCTCTCTCTCTTTTATAGGCTTTGGAGTTTTTGCAGGAGAATGCCCGAAAATATTATTTTAAACGTACAAAAATGCTTCCAGTCAGTGGGGCTTTTCATACCAGACTTATGGAACCAGCAGTAGAGCCACTGGCTGAAGTCCTAAAATCGATTGAAATTCAGAAACCGCTGTTCTGTGTGTATTCCAATGTCGATGGCAAAAAGTACATGCACTCAAAGCACATTCAGAAGCTGTTAGTGAAGCAGGTGGTGTCACCTGTTCTGTGGGAGCAGACCATGCACTCAGTGTATGAAAGAAAGCAAGGAACAGAATTTCCTTACACGTACGAAGTGGGGCCCGGGAATCAACTAGGAGCCATTCTCAAACAGTGTAATTTAAAGGCCTGGAAGCAATATAAACATGTAGATGCTCTGGAAGATGAGGAAGCAGCAGAGACTTAAATGACCTTTTGAGAAAAATCCACACAACTCGTTTTTTTCTGATTTAAAACTTTGTGCTCCCAAAAGAGGAAGTCTTAAACATTCATGGCTTCTCATAGTGTAAAGAGCACTATGTGTGTGATTGCAATGAACATTTTTTTTAAGTTCCTCAGGTGTGGAAAGGGGAGAGCAAATTTTGGCTCTTCCATCTCTGTCAGGACTGCAAAGCTGTCAACAAATAGGCCAAGCAGCATTGTTTGGCCTCAATCCTGCAAGCAACTTTCCCTCTTGGGGGTGTTTTTGTTTGTCTTTTCTGGTTGGTTGTTTTCTGGGGAAGTTTTTTGGGTGTGGATTCAGGTTCCAGTTGGTAGCCTTGCTGTCTGGTGCAGGGATCTTCTGCAGAAATGCAGGGATTGTTGACTCCAAGTTGTGTAGGGCTCTGCTCTGGGCTGGAGGGTGCATTTAGAGGAGCCATTTGTTGGGACAGCTTTCAGCATGTTGATGTCCTGTTTTCTTACTCAACTGATTTGTGGGGTGTTTATGTAAAGTTCTCTTGCTTTATGTCCACATTGCCAGGTAGCAGTTGAGTGAGGCAGATGATGTTACGAGAAAAATTATTTTCTTAAGGTTAAACTATAAATAAACTATGAAGCTTTTCTTGCTATTTTTAATGCTTTGAGGTGCTTCATTATTGGTTGTCCACATGTGGATGGAAGTAACTTTCCCTCCACTTGTCCAATGCCACACTGGTTGTGCTAAGTTACACAAGAAATGTTCACTGGGGAAAAAAAGTTTAATAAAAATATTATGTGCATTTCCTGGCAGCAGGAAATGATGAGCTGGAGAGCAGCAGGTTGTCCCAAACCTTCCTGGAAAGAGATTCCCATTTCCCTGTTTGTATTTTTTATTTTGGTATTTTAGTGCTGCATTTAACAGATACATAGAAAACACTTAGGATGTATTACTTAAAACAAATGAGTGACAGCATCTTCAATAATGTATTATGGAAATGCAGGAGAACTTCCAGTTACAGTACCAATCATTCTAATTTCACATTTATGACAGGGAGAGTGAATTAAAAACACTGGCCCTTATTATCATTGCTAAGTGGGCTGTATTATTAAACAGTTCTTTTGTGGACTGCAGCTGGCAGCTGTGCCTGCCCTTACAGTACAAATTCCACTTTTAGCATGTGTAAACATTAACAATTAGTAAAATACTGAAGGAGTTTTTCAGCTTCACCATTCGACTGCTAGAGGCTGATGATTAAGGGTTGGAATAACTGTAAAGAAAGTTATTTCAGTGAAGGTTCCTATGTTACAGGTAAGGTGTTAATTATTCAGGAATGCATACCAAAGTCTTCAGTTATAATTATTGGTTAGAATATTACAACTAAATCGCATTCATATGATTAAACACTGGATTGTCCTGTGTTAGAAGTTTCTGACCACACATTGTAAGACCAAATGCAACGTTGATGACTTTCATGCACGGTATGTTGGTGGCACTAATTTTAGTGCTTTAAAATTTCTGGACTTTCTTTTTAATTATTTAACCTTTCTAAGGAAATGTTGGAGACCTGTTTTCTATTTGTAGTGTTCTTGCCATAATTTTTTTCCTTCTTCCCCCCCACCATTTCACTTTGTTGTACAATTTGCTCAGAATTAAAGCTCTTTGGGAAATCCATGCTAGAAATCTCTTGTTTGCAAACCATTAGATAACCTTTGCACTTTTTTCAGCTGCAGAATGCTGAAGGGAAATCTATATCCTAAGAGCATTCCAATCTTGTAAGTCTTGTTTAATTAGTGGGAAGAAGGACCCGTCACCACTGTTGGGTGTTTTGTTTTCTTCTGTGCAGTGGTTGAGCTGAAGCTGCTCCTTACTGAACTTTGTGTCTCCAAAACTAGAAGCCAGAGGGAGTCATGCTCTTGTGCTGATGGTGCAATTTCTAGGAGCAGAAAAAGTGTGATGGAAGTCTTTGTACCTCTGAAGTGTTCAGGGTTGTTTTTGTGTGGTGCCCATCAGCACAACCTCACCTCACACATGCTGTAACACCGGCTGTGGCTGGGCAGAGAGTGCCCAAGTAATTACAAATCCTGCATCTCAGAGCATTTCTTTAATGTATTTGCTCATCTATCCCCTCTGCTTCTGGAAACTGAATGTTTGAGAGGTGAGAAAACAGCATGGCTCCTTCACCTATGAACAAGCAGAAACAGGATGTGGAAGAAAATCAAGTGCTGTAAATGCTGTCACATATGAGGAAGTGTGCACTGAAAAAAACAGAATTAACGTTGGGTCTCCTGAGTCACTGTGGGGCTGTGACTAGAGGATTAACTAACTGTGCTCCACAGGTGCAAGAGGAGCCTGGCACTGCTCCCTGGTACCCCAGTGCTGATTGCTGTGGCTTTGGATGCTTTTTGCTCTGGGTTTCACTTGTTTCTTTGCTGGGATTTTTTTTATTCCTTGAGACTGTGTTTTGCACCATACATGCTGGGTGATGAAATTACTGTCTCTTGTGATTCAAAGCCTTACATTATGGATTACAAGAGTGGGAAAAAGCAGTCACTCCACACAGCTCTTGGATGAAACAGGCAGTGAAGAGTCTCCTGTTCATCATTGCTCCCCTGTGCATAAAGGTTATCTAGAAATAATTATTTGGTAGTATTAAATTGATTCAGCTGGGAGAAGTCAATTTTTTCCTAGCTGGTAGTTTTATTACATATTAATAGTTTGTTTATTAGACCCTCCTGATGTTAAGTTTTACCCTTTACTAAATAACAACTTTACATATTTTTCTATCACACTGCTATTATGGAGCTAAACAGAGCAGCAAATTCACTGATAAAATTTTGGTCTGTTTTTTTGGCTATGTGGGCCAGTTTCTGGCCTGTGTGTGACTACAGTTCCATGTGTGCTAACTGTACTTTTCTAGGAAAAACTTGCCTACCTGCTGCTGAAGGGCACATCATCTTGAAAGCATTTTGAAAAAATGTGACACTGGAATATATGCTGCTGCTTGAATTTCTGGGGTATGCTGGAGCCAACACCCTTCTTTGCCTGCTTTCCTTTTGCTCAGCATTTCAAGTCGTTTGAAGATATTTCAAAATCCTTTGCAGGAAATGGTCAAATAGTCTAGTGGAGCTTCATTTTTCTTTTTCCCAGAAACATTTTTTGAGAAGGGCAGTTAGGGTCATAATGGGATTTAGGCAGCATTCAATTAAGAGAGGAAGCACATTCTTCAACATGCTTAAATTTGGCTTTGTTTGGCATTTGTGTTCACTAAAGAGGCAGGAGACAAGACTTGACTTGTTTGATTTATAGCAGAGATTCAAACTTCTCTGATGATCATAAATCCATTGAATATTGTAGTTTCCTGTTGTAAAAGTATGCTAAGGGTAGGAGTTGCTTGTCTGGGCAAGAAGCAGGCATTCTGTGTGCTGAGGGGAATACCCAAACCACAGAGATGCACTTTCATTTTCTCTCACTGAGAGTCTGTAATGCTGGATACTGAAAACCAGCTTCAACAGCAAAGAGAAGATGCACTCAGATATAAAGAGAAAATAACCAGGCAAAAATGGAGATGTTGAGAGGGGAAAAACTTAGCTGTGCCCTAAAGGCCACCCGTGGAGTCCAGGAGGGTGACACCTCCACCATCTCCATCCTGTAAGTTGTGCTCATGTTTCCCTCAGGCTTCTGTTCCCCCCAAGCAAGTGCCTTGCAAAAAGACATTCATCCTCAGAGAAAATTCCTTCTCAGAGTCCAGCAAATTCTTGGGGCTTTGTTCTGGGCAGCTCCTAGTTTTACTTTGAAAAGGAGCAGAAGATACTGTCGTTAATGTATGATAGCAGAGTCTTGGGAAATAAAGCAGACAACACTGCAAAAGGTTTGCAGCAACAATTTAATTTTAAAAAAGTATCCTGGTTTTAATCTTTGCTATTGCTTTTACAGTGTTAAAATTTAAAGGATGGCCAGCATGCCTTCAGTTTTTCTCACATCTAAAATCTCTAACAAACTCATTTATAGAAATAGACACTTTATATTGAATTAAAATAAACACAAAACAGACTTTCTAATTGCATGGAGTCACATTTCAAAACTAGCAAGTCAGGCAGTTATCCAGCAACAACCTTCTTATTTTACAAGTTTTTTCTTTAAAAAAGATATGAAACAGCAGTGACCCAGCACTAGCCTAGGTTTTAAATATTAAAGAGATTTTTATCAGTGTAAATTTGAAAAACAAACCAGCTGCCACCACTGGGGTGTCAGCGATGTCGGTCAGTGTCCAGCAATGACCTCCTGCTGTAATTCTACAGTCCATAATTCATGGCCCACCAAAAGGCAGCAGCAAGCAAGGCTGCAGGCACCAGCTTCTGGCAGAGGCACCTGACAGAAAGCCTGCAAGTCTGTGGGAAGAAAGGGGAAGGTAATTAGAAATAACAAGCAGCAAAAAGAAGGTGCAAGGAAACTAAAAGAGTGCCCGTGTGGGAAGTCAGTGTGGGCCAGAGAGCACAGTCCAGTTCTGCAGCAGAAATGCAGAGGAGGGTGAATTTTACTGGGGGCTCCAGCTACTAAAAAATCCTCCTCTCTCCTCTGGGTAAGCAGTACTGGCAGCAGCTCTGCTCATCTCTTCCAGCATTTGATAGTGGCAGGTGCCTCCCCTCTGTACAGAACCCTGTGAGTTGTGTGCGATTTGGGCAGCATCGTCTGTCTTTACATGAGAAATTTCAGCCTAAAGAGAAAAAAACAGGGCACTGAGGGGGCACCAACAAACTAAGGGATAAACCCCAGCCTGAAGCTTTATAGCCACTCACTGACATTATAAGGGTGTTCCTGTTGCCTACTTGCCAACAAAAAAGTGGGAGAAAAAGGAAAGAGCATACCCAGCCTCTGTAGCCAGTGATCCGCTTTGTCCAGTTACTGCTCACAACATCTCCAAAGCTTCCTGTAACACTTTTAATAACATTGCATGTCTGGAAAACACTGATAGCAACCCTGATGATTTAAACAAAACAAAGAAAACATGAGGATAGAAAGTGACAACTGAAATATCAACATTTAGGAAACGAAAACCAACCAAAACAAAACCCTAACAAAAACCTTTAGTATATTCCTTCCTAAAAGTGTATGTGTACATGTATACTTCTCTAAATATTTAGGAAGAAGACCTTTGAAATGTAAAGATAGTTTAGTTTCAGAATTAAGTGATGCAGTGACAATCTCTGTGATTGTTCCAAACTTAGAAGAGCAGGACCCAATGAGAGATGTTTATGTGTGATGAATCAGGACAGCAATACAAGACTGACACAGCAGTGCCACAGGCTCTCTCTGGAGTGTGAATCCAGCTTTGCTGTGGTAGAAGGTGTATATATATTGTATATACAGATATATTTATACATTATGTTATACATAACTGCATTCTGGTAGGTCTGCAATGAATGAGCATCCTCTCCCAAAAGCAATGAGAAAATAAGGCAGAGTACCTGGGGCTTCAGACACAGCTGAGTATCTCATGTTAGGACACTGCTGCATGTCAGTTAATAACTATGCAGGACAACCTTTCAGCTCACAGTAGATAAAAGGAATTCAAACTAGTCCAGCCATGTTTTCTTGTATGTGCATGGGTAAGTTATTGCACATGCAGTAACATGTTGATCCCACACTGGGCTGCAGGTCTCTCAATCACTCATTTGTGCTTAAAATTGTGTCTAAAGTTACTGTGCCTCTGAGGAATTTGAAACAGTGAGACACTATTTAAGTCTTTTGACTTTAAATGGCTGTACTCTGTGGAAACTATTTACACTTTACATTATTACAAAGCTTTTCCTTGTATAACAAGCTGCTTTGCTTGTCTATGTTCTGTACGAGGCAGCAGTAGTACCAATAACTTTTTTATTTTGTTTACAGAAACATTCTTGTTTGTCTAACATGATTTTTAAAAGGATCTGCCAATAAGGTGACTTACAGTCGTGCCAGGTGAAGCAGTGTTTCTTCTAATGTCCTGTGGTACCTCCTGTTAAATTCATCCCCAATCAGAGCCAGCTGATGGCCAACCTGAGTAGCTGAGCTGCAAGGCAGTCAGGACGTGCACGTTAGAGGAGAACTCTGCAACAGCAATTCTTTAAAAGCACTCTGCAAATGTCAGGTACTGGTATTCCCCCAAAAACTGGGCTAAAAGGGGCATGTAAAAGTGAAATGTTACAGGAGGTTTGTTTCCCATTATTTATGGGTTTATTGATTAAGTATTTTATGCCCATACCTGAAGTGTTTGGATGTTTTCATAAGAAGCTGCATATTTGACACTTTTGAAAAAACGTGTTGATTTTTTAGGTGTTTCATTTCTTTATACAAGACAATGGGATTCTGGTTTGGGGCTTTTGACTTTCCCACTCCCTTCCCTCTACGTCAAAGCATTGAAACTGCCTTCACTTCAAGCCTTTCAAAATATTTCATCTTACAAAAACGTTGGCTTTGTCATCCAACAGATTTACTCCAATGAGTTCCACTGTGCAGTGTGGGTCTCCAGCTGGGTGGTGCCCAGGTACAAACTGACCAAAACCTAAAGGCTTTTAGGGAGGTCCTGGGGTGCACAGAAACTGGAACAACATCTGTGGCACATGTTGATGCTAAAAACTGGTTAGGCTTTCCTGATGAAAATTTCCAATCAGATTTAGCTTCTCTCAGACACATGTTTTTGTTCTGGTAGGCAAATACTATGAATATACGTTTTTATTTTAATTTGCATTTCTGCTGAGATGTGCTTACAAGATCTGCTGAATAGTAAGTAGGCTTAAGAGCTTAATTCTAGAGTCTGCTGAAAAAAAAACCCTTGGGCTTGGTCTGGTCAGTTCACCAACAAAAAAACACCACAAAGACCACAGAAAAGAATTTTCACAGGTGGAAGAGAAAGGCAACCCCTGACTCTTGTACTGAAATAAATGCATGTATGAGATTAAGAAAAACCCAAGGCAGCACTACAAGTTTGTTGTAAGTGGCGCCTGGAGAATTATGTAAAAATGGCTTCTTCAGCTGCTTGCTGTAACAGGTGGGTCTCTAATAACAAGCCATATCTGTGCCCCTGTGCAAGATAAAAACTTACAGACATTTAATGCAGCATAATCTTGCACAGTCAGTGTTAAGCACTACAGGTTATCTACACTTGCATCTATTCCATTCCAGTACTATGCACTATGATTACTTGGCTTAGCAGTTTTCTGGAAAGTCTGGCACTTTGTACTTGGGGAGGACAGAAGGAGTATTAATGTAGTGTGATACCTGATATCAAACTCCATTTGCTCTGTGGTGTCTGGAATTGTTTGGAGGTTACTGTAGGTTTCCTCTTCTGGTGCTCCATTGGGGTAGCTGAAGAGGACAAATTGCCTGGGAGCTCTCGTGGTGTGAGACATCTTACTCTGCAACAAGTCATGAAAGACAACCTCAGAGCTTCATTTTATGCAAGGTATTTTCAGTTTAGATGGAAATTGTTTAAAGTGCTCTTCAAGTTACTCTTTTTACTTCTCCAGTCAGAACATGAGTGTTTCTAAGATAACAATTTTAAGAGTAGTCATAGGAAAGTTTCAGTGACCCAGCAGATGTCCAGCAATTCAAACCTGCAGCATTTAGATGGCTGCTACTTTTCACTGGCTCAAAACAACCCAGAAATTGGAAAATCTCGATAAATATAACTAGTGTAGACAAGTATAGTTCCTCAGTAGTTTCACTTAGTACAAGAGGCTTTCCTACATTGTTTGCAACAACCTGCCTGCCATTAAATCATTCTAACCCATGGAGATCCCCAGCAAAATACCTAAACAAACTAGAACATGTTTTCCTGTCAAAGTCAGTTCCAAGTTTTCACATCTTCTTCAGCTGGAGGCCACCACCATGGAAATTACAAGCAACTCACCATAGAAATAGAATATAAGAAAGATTTAAACCCATTAGTAGCTTTTGACATGGAGGAACAGACAGTAGAAACCAGTAAAATCAGTGGAGCTGCCTGCTTGTAAAATGGGAAAGTTATTCACAATCAGTACCACAAAATCAATGGCAATATTTAACAGGACTCAACACATGTGGCTTGTGTCTAATATGGCAAGTGTTTGTGTAATACAGAGAGCAGTGTTTGGAGAGCAGAGCTGATGTTTTTGTAGTCATTAGGATTGTTTAATTTGGTTTATCAAGGGAAACAACATCAGAGCTGTGGATGGGGATTATTCCAAACTACACATGTCCTTGGACATTTGCTGCAGTGGAAGGTTCTTCCTCATGAGGAATGTAATTACAACTTTCTGGAGATGCTCTGGTTTTATCTGGGATTGGTTTTGGCCAGCTTTTTTACTGTTTCTTTGCTTCCTGGCTCCATCATTAAAAAACTGATCCCTTTTGTTGATGCAGTGATCCCGTGAGAGCAACAAAGGTGAGTTCTACTGGCTAGATTTCTTTCTCATTTAAAACACACTCTCAGCAGGTCAAATGAATATAACTCAAAATATTCTCAGAAATAAAACTAAACCAAGTGAAAGGAAATATCCTAATGCTGCTTGGTAAAAATTTGCTTTGCTACATTGCTGCAGTCTTGTAAAAACTTTAAATTTTACGCTTGGGATAAGGTTAGGGCCTTTGTGATCTTCTTTCAATATTTAGGTGAAGTTTACATCTTCCACAAAGCAAAATTATTCATAACTAATGTGTATACATTACTGCATAAGCAAACTCACAAAAATATACTAAATAAATTAAAATATACTTGGTTTACAGACGTGTAGGATCCTCTTTGTGGTGTTTAACATGGCTGGAAAAAAGCATGTTACAGACTAGTGTCAGCTGGCAGATATTATGTGTTTCATACAGTTTGTAGTTTCATCTTCTGGATTTTTTTCCTTCTATTTTTAGCATTTGTCCTTTACTTACAAAGATGTTTAGAATCTAGGATTTTAAATATCTCCAAGGTTCTGAAAAGCTGTGTAGTTTAGCAGTGACAAAGAGAAGCTGGAATCAGGTCTTCTGAGTTTTATTGCACCGGCTTTGAGGGGAGTTGTGTGACCCAACCCTCTTTCTAAGGGGAAATACCACAGCCTTCCTTCCAGGGGAGCACCTATCTGAATGTATGTTACAGATGAGCAAAAAGGCTCTTTTAATTCAAATAATATATTTTTTAAAAGAGACAGTAGTTTTAGGTGCCATATTTGATTCAAAAGATGCCCTGTCCTGTTTTCAAATGTTTCCTTTATGTGTGTCTCCCTCTTTCATCCAAAAAAAAAATCAGGAAAAAAAGGGTGATGTCCACAGAGGAACTCTGTGCACTCCAGCACCATACCTGATTTCCAGATACCCAGTCACCCCTAGGACTTTGTAGCTCTGAATCAGGTGCCAAGGCTTCGTACACACGCCAGAGTGAAGCTGTGTCACATTAAATCAATCCATATTCACTGCAGCAGATACTTGAACGGATCTTCCATTTCCCAGGGCAACATCTAGACCAGTGGATTACTGGGTGTAGTGGTGGCCAAGGGCTGATCACGTTCCCACAAGTGCATCCCTGTCCCTTTTTGGTGCAAGGTCCAATGTGACACTACTGCAGTACAGACTGGGTGACCCAGGGCAGCTCCTGGTTTGAGAACTCCACCAGAGCTTGGGCAGGAGCTCCAAGGCGTCCTGTAGATCCATGAATGGGAAATGGGAATGGCAGAGCAGGGTTTGGAGGATCCCAGGGATGCTGAGGTACTCCCTTGGACATTTAAAGTGTCAGTTCTCTGCATGCAGTTAATCTCAGTAGGCTGCATAGAGAAACAGTCAAAGCACGCAGTGCTGGACTTTTGGAGGGTTAACAACCCAACTGTTTGGCTCACACGTACAAAGTAAACATCTAGGGATGTAGTGGTGTACTCCTGTAGCCTGTGGGTACCAATGGAAATGTATTAATTGTGTTTCTTCACAGTTCAGAAAGTTGTTAAAAGTTACCTAATAAAACAAGTGCTATAGTGGATAAAATGTAGTAAGACCAAGCATAAAAGGTCAGCTGTCTCCTGCACATGTATTACTATTTTCAGCTTTCACAACAACATAGTGAGGGGGGAAAAATACTAAAAAAAGGTATTTTCTTTTTCTCTTTTTTCTTCTTCTTCATTTCTAGACTCAATGCTAGTTTCACATTCACAGGGCCATACAACGGAAATGTCTATATCTGTGTGAGATGAAAACTGTGTCCTGAAAAAGACCTATAATAAGTCAACACAGTACAGAACTCAGACATGTAAACAAACCATACAATACCACAACAAAAGCCCAAAATGCAACATATGCTATCTCACACCTGTTCCCATGATAATACCTTCCTCCCACAGGCTAAAAAAGAGTTGTTGGGTCATGCTCTCCACAGCTCAGCTGCAGTCTCGTGTGTTGGCTTTGCCCACCAAGCTGTCTCAATGCAAAGCCCATCCAGCAAGGAGGGCTGTTCAAATGTATTTTACAGGATGGGCAGTACTGAGTCAAATGTAGTTTGGGGGGGTCACTGACATGAAGGTGTACAGGACAGGTCTAATTTAGTTTCAGAGCAAAGCTTAGCAATTATCTTCTTGAGAATTACCTGTCTTGAGGCCATTTACTGACTTCTGTCACCATTTTAAAAATATGTGTGTATAGGTGTAATATAGAAATGCACACAAAAGCTACATTAATGTGGACCTGTTCTGTTCCTCAGGTTTGGATCTGTGCAGAGCTGATCCAGAGGAGAAAGTCTCACACTCCACAGCAGGATGTGTTAATCTTCTACCACCCATCTCACCCTTCTCTTCTTTCTCTCATACAGGAAGAAAAGGCAATTTTGGTTGTACGTGTTTGTGAGTGATTGCTTGGATTGAAAGAATAAGTGGCCACCTCACAACACCTCTGAGGAGGCATTGGCATGACCCCATGCCAGCAACAGAGAGCATTTCCAGTCAAGCAACTAGATCAAAAAAGCTCAAGCGTCCCTGTAAAGCTTTGACTGAGCAGGCTTAAAGCTTAGTTTCAATGGTGAAATGCCTTCAGCAGAATAAATAATGCATTTCAAGTCAAATAATGTTCTGACGAAAAAGGCCTAGATCCAAATTTTAAAAAACAGCTCTCCAAATACCTAATTATATGATTGAAATGATGGCAATTTGTGAACACAAGGCTGATTGAATAATGAAGCATCTTCAGTAGAAGACTATGTTGACAATGTCTTTGCATAATCAGGTTGGTTTTATTTGTGAGAGTGTTTTTAAATCTAGCAAAAGAGAACAGAAAATCTCCTTGAAAAAGGAACACTGCTAAACCAGGCAAGCCAGCAGATGAGTTGGGGAAAACAAAAGGATCTGAAATTTACTTCTAGTTAGTTCGAATTACATTTGCTGTGTTAACAGATTTTAAGACAGATACAATGATTCTTTAGTATGATCCACTGAATGCATTAATTATAGTTTCTACATTACCCTTATGTATTTTACAACTTATCAATGCAGTTTATGTGCACTTTATGTCTTAGGCATACAATCTTACATATTTTATGCAGCTGTGACAGTAAAGCTACAAACGATAACAATATATGATTTACTATGTTTTAAAACTGGTTATGAAAACAGGAAACCACTACTGATCATCTAATTCCAGTGTTCAGGCTCAAAACTCCCAGCACCTGCTTACATAAATATGGATTGACAGACAGGACCCTTGTCCCTTACCCCCACAGTATCAAAGCCTGTCTCAAACTGCTTCAGATTCTACCAGCTGCCCATGCAAACTAAATTTAAATGAAAAACAAATAGAGGCTTGGTTGTTTGCATATATATCTTCAATCCATAGCCACCTCTTTCAAAACATGACATCATCCTCACTGCTGCAAGCACAAATCTCTGTGCCATTTTATAAGGACAAGTCTTTGACAGTGACCGAAGATCAAGAGCTAGTTAAGGTTTCAGAGAAACAGGAATATTTGGCATGCAGGAATATACTACATATATTTTATTATATATATTTTGTTTGTATACAGTATATTTAAAATCTCAGGCATTTTTTTGTTTGGCTTTCTTTAGGCTCTTTATGACCTCTGTCAATGAGCAGCAGTTGCCTTCTGGCCCTCTTCCCTTGCAGGTCAGATGCTGCAAGCCACGGGCAGCACACAGCCTGTGGGCACCAGGAGATCCTTGCCCCTTCCCTCACAGGGACACCTGCCTTTGGAACACCACAGCTCATGGCAAAATGTTGCAGGGTAACCATCAGCAATCTGAGTTTCTCTTTGAAAGATGAGAGGTTAAGTCATCGTTAGTCATTTTGTGCAGGTTAGTTAACCCCAGGTGCTAGATGAACTCTTAAAGCAGTACCAGGTCAAGGAGCAAAGATAAATTAATTCTTTGTCTCCTACCACATTCTCAGTCAGCTTACCATCAATGACCTTGGAGACTGTTTACACAAAACACTTCTTAATATTGCCTCAAACAGCCATTAAGGGACACTTGATAAATCTAAAAAATACATGCTGTAGTTCTTACATTTTACTTCATTTCTGTTTTGATGCTCAGTAAGTTAGTATGACAACATGGCTCCACTGGGAATGTAACAGAGGCTTTCTTACCTCAGAACTTAATAGGAATATTAAAAATTCTATTATAATTAAACATAAAAAATGTGTTCCTTAAGCAAGTTCTGTAACCTCGGTAGCAAAAGAAGCATATACAGCAGACTTTAAATGGAGGAAACCTTTTATAGCAAAGAGCACATACAGATATTTTGTATTTTAGTCTCTACTAAAAATGTTTAAGGGGCTCTGATTGAGTCAAGACTTCAAGAATCCCAAGTTTTTTGTCATCAGCATTTCTATGTTGTCTGTTAGAGCACTCAGAGAGCATCAGAACTTACTGTAGAGAACTGAGACTGTAATGAACAAGAGATTTCCACCTTAAAAAGTAGGTGGCATAGTTATGTCTGCATCAAAAAACCATCATTTGATAAGCCTGAAAAGTATCATTTTCCTTAAAGAGTTTAGTGATTGCTTCAATGCTCACAAATCTATTTTAATGGCCTCTAAACTGAAAAAGAAACAAGGGGTGTCTCCTTTTACCAAAATGAACCCACTCAGTTCCCAAGAGGTGTCACAGGAAGAACTAAGAGCATTGAAGAGAAGAATATATTGATACCACAGTGAAACTGTTTCTATTTTAAAAAACCCAAAACCACACACACATTTGGCCAGGCTCTGTTCTGTTTGAGTTTTTTTGTTTGTTTGTTTGTTTTTGTGACAGCACCACCTATCTCAAGGATATTGTCTTTGCTGTACTTGTTTATAACAAGTTAAGGTTTAGATTGAGTCAGATTCTGCTCTAACATTTACATTTCCTTTTCAAAACATCTTCTGCCCTTTGTACTTGGCAGTCTCACCAAAAGGTCAAGATTCTTATATAATAAATAAGAACTTACTTAAAATTGATTTTTGAATTGCATGGCCAAGTTGTTGGAGGTAAGTATGACAATATATATGGTTCGATAATCTATGGAAAAATGTTTGTTCATTCACATTTATTCCAAAATTTTGTGTCTTAGGTTTTTGTATTTTTGAAAGCTCCTAAAATATATTTTGCAGACAGAAGAGTTGTTATTGGTGTTCAAAAAGTTTGTGCACAGTTACATGGTAAAAGTAAGAATTCTTAATTTTAAGATGTGTTCCATCAAATAAAAAAAATTAAAATCTGATTTACTTAAGAGACCTTTTTTGACCACCCCAATCCACTTGGAGGGTAAAGTACCTGCAGTGAACCTGCTGGCATCCTCAGCAGGCAGATTATGGGATGCATGCCTTGATATTAAAAGTAGAATTCAAGGATGCTGGTCACCAAGGTCATAACCTATAAAAACACTGAGGCAGATGCTGAGCTTCAATGGACCAAATAACATTTTAAATTTAAACCTGATAATTCCTAATACTTAAAAGCTGGCACACCTGGGAGAGCTATGGGCTGTGTTTTCCCTCAGCTGGTCCCCTTGGCACTGCACAGCACAGCACCCACACTGTCACCCTGCACCTCCAGCCTGTCCCATTTATTCACTGGACTTGTGGTCAAAAAACTCATCATCTTCTGTGACCTTTGGTGGCATCTTCTACAGCTACCTCTGGAATCTGTTACTGCTGCCACATTGGGAAGGTGAGAGAAAAGATATGCAAGAACAGTGTGACTGTGAGTCAAAGAACTCAAATTTACCTCGGTATTGATGATGTCCTTGTTCTGAACATCAGTATAGAGAATTAAAATGCCACACTGTTTGCAGTTTTACTTAGATTTCCTGTATTGGGTCAAGCTTACAGTTCCTATTCTACACCCACCAGCTCTTGCTTTGCCCAGCAGGCTGTTAACCCTGCAGAACCTGAGTGCATTCAATTGTTTTTAGTCTGATCTAAATGATCTTATAATCAATGGCCTATTAATACAGAAGTCATTAAAAAGAACTACCACAGACACCTACCAAACAGAAGTACGCAATTTTGTTAAATTTCTTCTTTCAGAGAGATTGTGTCTCTACAGAGGTGACATTTTTACATCAGAAGATATCAAACACCTCGCATAAACACTGATTTTCTTCATTATACTCAGTGCTGACATGCATTAAATGACAAAAAAAAATAATGTGCCCACAATACTTTAATTCAAAATAACTTTGTCCATGTACCCGTGACAGAAAATGACAATGCAGTCTTCTCTGTTTTCCTGTTATACACGTGTCTGTCTTTCTGCTGTGGGCTTGAGAAACAATCTCAGGCTAATGCTTTCCACTTAAACACCTCGAAATCTGTTTAATCACAGAACTCACCACGCTGATGAAATCACTCCCTGTGAAATGACTTAAACATTACTGAGTATATGCTGCTGTACAGATTTCTGTATCATCTCTGCTGTTGCAGATCATTCCTGTTATCAACAGCAGAGATGGACACAGCATCGTTTGTAAACTACTTATTCAGGGATTTTTTTTTTAATATGTTTAACTCTGGCATATTTTGCTACATATCTTGGGACTGATTTTGAGGGCTTATTTCTTGCTTTGCTAAGAGTGAAACTACACGCACTCCGCTCCTCATTTGCTTAGAGCCCCGCAGCTGAGTACAAAGCGCACGGGTGCTCGCAGCATCCTTCGGAAGGGCACGGGTCCCTGCCGGGGCTGAGCAGCCGGACGCTCCGGACCTTCACCCCCGCCCGCCGCCTTGTTCCAGGACATCGATCCCGCCTCCCGAAGCCGCATTCGGCGGCGGTGCTGCCCGTGAAGCGCCCCGGGACACGCCGCGGGGCCGGCGCGCAGGCGAGGCGGCGGGTCCCGGCACGGCCAGCAGCGCTCGGCGCTCCGCAGCGCCCCGGCGGCGCCGCCCGCAGAGCCCGCAGAGCCCGGCCGGCTTCCCCCCGCTCCCCCCGGGACCCCGCCGCTCACCTGGGCCCGGAGTCGCCGCCAGGTCACGGGCGCTCGGCAGCGTCAGCAGAGGGGGCTCCCCGCGCCCCCCGCGCCGGCCACTCACGGCGGCGATCCCGCCCGACTGCCCCTTTTGTCCGCCCGCGCCCCGCCCCGGCCGCGCTGCCCCGCCCCGTCCCGTCCCGCCGGGGACACCGGCGGACCGGCCACCGGCACCTCCGGCACGGCCGCCACCTCCGCCCGCCCGGGCGCTGCCGGCGCCGTGGGAAAAGCGGAGCTGGCGGCGCCTCGGGGGGAGCGGCTGGGCCGGGATGGCCCCGGGCGGGGACCACCCCTCGGTGGGACAGCAGCCGTGGAGGGATGGAACCCTGCGGGGCCACCACGGCACTCTGGTCACTACAGCACCCTGGTCACCACTGAACTTGGCCACCACGGCAGTTTGGTCACCACAACACCCCGGTCACCACAGCGTGGTGTTGCGCTCGCACAGATGGAGATGCCAAGTGGGGTGAGCAAGCCCTGCGGACCCCTTCTGCAGGAGGAGCCCTGCTCCAAATGGCTGCCCTTGTCTCTCAGTGGGCCCATGTGGCTTTTTAAGCATGCTGAGCGTGCTGGAGCCCGCGCTGGGCTTTGGTTTGGAAATGTGGTAGTGCTGTTCACTTATAAACAGGGAGGAGCAGGCTTTCCTCTTAATTCAGCTTAATTCAGCAACAAAAATACACCTGCACCCCCAACTGTCTCCAGGGTACGTGGGGAAAAAGGGTGTGGAGCAGGGAGCAGGAGCAGCCCTGGCAGCACAGCCAATGCAGAGTTACTGAGGGGTTAAAGAGAGATCTGCTGAAACGCTGCTGACACCTTGTCCAAAAGGTCTAGTGAGGTCATGGGACTTTCGGTGTTTTTCTTTTGTGCTGGTGATAGCAGTGTTGTGATTCAGTCGGTATCACCCATCACTAGAGAGCACAGTGTACTGCAAAAGAGCTCTAGAGAACCAAGCCCGCCTATTGCTCCACACTTTATTGTCATGTCAAACAGGAGACTTCAGCAGGTAACGTTTGAGAGCGGACTTTGCCCTCTATTTATAGTATGATTTCATCTCTCTGAGTGAAGGTAAACACCAGGAGAAGCAGAACAGCAGCATAGCTACAGCACTCCACCTGGAGCTGGGATGTCCTTAAGAGTTTCACGGCAAAGTTTTTAAATGTATAAAAGTGTTTGCCTGTTTGTGTGTTTCGTGTGTGTGTCTTATGCAAACCACTTCTTTCAGCACTGTGCAGTACAACCTCCCTTGTCACACCTTCAAGCTCCGTGCAAGACGTTTACTCATCTGTAAAGCATATCTTCCAACTCATACCAAGGACTGTGCTGTGTTTACATTTGCACATGCTGGAAGAAAATTGCCTCGAAGGTACAATATAATGAAAGGTAAATTAACCTCTGCAATATCACTTCTTGCCGTGGCTTTCTTCTATTCACCAGTTCTGATATTTCAATTCTTATATTTACCATTTCAAATCAATAACAGTTCCTCTCCTGAAACCAGGCTGAATTTGCACATACAGGTAACCTTGTGATTGCCTCAAGCTTAAAATAAAATACCCAAATGTCATCATAGGAGTCATTTCTGTCACAAAGATAGCACACCAGGGCTGCCATTGCATTTCCTGATACAATAATAGTAAGCATCACCAAGCTGCTCTCAAATTACACCCCACTTCCCCTTTTTTAACAATAATGTTAAAAAGTGGAGACACCTTAATATTGAAAACGACAGCATCTATTATTAGCTGTGATGTAATACTGTCAATGTAAATTTCAGAGACATCTTTTTATATAATGGAACTGTAGCATCAATTAAGAACTGTTGAATTAAACTAAAAGATTCTTTGATTAAAAACTAAACAAAACCAACTATTTCTGTCCTTAATGAAATATTTAATACATTTAAAAAGTGAACTTCCTTTGAGCTTTCCTCTGAGGTATGATGGATGCAGGAACAAAAAAGGATTGACAAGCATGAAGACTCAGGCTCACTTTTCCTGCTGTCAGACATACCCTCTCCACCGAAAGAAGGCTGGGAAGGCTGCTCTCTTCTGCTGCCAGAGGCATTGTTGTTCTAGGAAATTTCCACTGCACGTGGCCATGCACGTGATGCTGCATTTTGCAGCTGCTTTCATAGCTAAAGTAGGGAATATTTAATAGCTCGGTTATATGAATTATTAAATTAACTCTTTTCTTGCAGTTGCATCCTTGAAACAGCCTATTACTGTACCATCACCCATCATACTGCAGATTTATTGTACTCAGATTATTTGGGGAATTAAGGCTCTTAGGAATTTGCTGTACTCCAACATAGTGCAAACTGCTTATTTCAACTACTGTCTTAATGTATCTATTTTTTAATGACTAATTTGTCTTACAGAGACAAAATAAGTATTAGATGTAATTTGTCTTACAGTCTCCCTCAGAGACTCCTCAGATCTCTGCAGTCCGCTATGCATAATCTTATTGTTTTGCATCAAGCCTATCACAGAATGTCAGTGACCTTAATATGTGGCTGGTGTCTTACTAATCTTTTTATAGAAGGACTTTTGTATGTGTAAATCAGGGTTCCTTGCACAGGAACCAAAACTGTAACTTTTTATGTACTATTTTTCTCACTCAGCTCTCACCATGCATCACAGTTGTTGATCACGTTGCTGTTGTCATTATCAGCACAGGTTATCCAGAGAAGCTGTGGCTGCCCCATCCTTGGCAGTGTTCCAGGCCAGGTTGGATGGGACTGGGAGCAACCTGGGATAGCAGAAGGGGTTTTATATTAAACCCATTCACTCATGGACTGATGTTTATTAGCGCTTGTTTCCCGCCATGGGGCAGGCCCAGCCCGCAGACACTTGAGACCAAAACGTCCCCAGACGGCAGGGACAAGGCTGAGGCGGCTGGGCGGGGTTCGGGGCTTTCCCGTCGGGCCTGCAGCACGTTCGGGTCCCTCGGGGAGCTCCGGCTCGGCCCCGCCACGCTCCCGGCCCGCCCCGCACACAACATGGCCGGCGGCGGCCCCTCAGCCCCGCCCCGGGCGGCGGCCGGAACGGGCGGGGCCATGGCGGCGGCCGGCGGGGACGGCCGGCGCTGAGGGGAGCAGGTGAGCGCGGGCCGCGGGGCGGGTCCTGGGTGTCCGTTCCCTCCCCGACATCCTCCCCACACACCCACAGCCCCAATCCCTTCTCCTTCCTCCGCAGCCCCATGCCTGTCCCACATACACCCCCTCATACACACCCCATGCACCTATACACACACAGACACCCCACACATACATCCACACACAGACACCCCACACATACATCCACACACAGACACCCCACACATACATCCCCACAGGCACTCCACACATACATCCACACACAGACACCCCACACATACATCCACACACAGACACCCCCACACAGACATCCACACACAGACACCCCACACATACATCCCCACAGGCACTCCACACAGACATCCACACACAGACACCCCACACATACATCCCCACAGGCACTCCACACATACATCCACACACAGACACCCCACACAGACATCCACACACATAGATCCCCACACATACATTCACACACATACATCCCCACGCATACATGCACACACATACATCCCCACACACATACATCCCCACACACATACATCCACACACAGACACCCCACACAGACATCCACACACATAGATCCCCACACATACATTCACACACATACATCCCCACGCATACATCCCCACACACATACATCCACACACAGACACCCCACACATACATTCACACACGGACACACCCCACACATACATCCACACACCTACATCCCCACAGACACCACACACAGACACCCCACACATACATCCCCCACACATAGATCCCCACACATACATCCACACACATACATCCCCACAGACACCACACACAGACACCCCACACATACATCCACACACAGACACCCCACACATACATCCACACATAGACACCCCACACATACATTCACACACATACATCCCCACAGACACCACACACAGACACCCCACACATACATCCACACACAGACACCCCACACATACATCCACACATAGACACCCCACACATACATCCACACATAGACACCCCACACATACATTCACACACATACATCCCCACAGACACCACACACAGACACCCCACACATACATCCACACACATAGATCCCCACACATACATCCACACACATACATCCCCACAGACACCACACACAGACACCCCACACATACATCCACACACATACATCCCCACAGACACCACACACAGACACCCCACACATACATCCACACACAGACACCCCACACACATCCCCACGTATACAAATCCCACACATGCACACAGACACACCCCACACATACATCCCTAAACACAGACACCCCACACAGACACACCCTTTATATACATCCCCAGACATACAACCCCCACACATCACACAGACACACCCCACAAATACAGACCCCTCCATCACCCCCCACACCCACGCACGCACAGCCATGTGTCTCTTTCAGTCTTGGGCTCCTTCCCCTCCCTAACACTTCGGGAATCTCACAGCAGGCCCTCCTGCCTCCCGGTGGCACAGCCGAACTGGATTTTCCAGGAGTAAACTGAATAATGAAGCACAGTTACATCTCGTACTGTTAGAAGGAGGTGGAGGTTGCAGGATTGGGTGCTGGAAGTTTGAATGAGTAGCTATTTTGTGCAATCTTATCAGGTTATCTAGAATACCTATTTGCAGATTAGATGATTCCTCTAGAAAATTACATTGTATTACAGTTATACTATTTTTTGCACATTCTTGTTTGCGGGTTTCAGCAATCAGTTTATACAAAATTGGAAGATTTTGTTTACAGGCTGCTTAAACATCAAACTCGGCAGAAACCAAGGAGGAATTTTCAGTTTGCTGTTGTATTAGTATCCTTTTAATCCTTCTGTAGCAGGAGGGATCTGTAAGGCACCAAGTTCCTAAAACAGAAAAAGAATTGCACTCTTAATTTATTTTTTTTTTAAATTTCTGGTAGAAGCTATCTCCATTGTTTAGCTCTGGCTTAATTTTAGCTCAACTTCCTGTGTGTGAATTGACCAAGGAGTCAGAGAAACAGATACAATGTCAGGTTTGAATTTTGGTGAATCTCCTGAGGTAGCTTGGAGATGAGAAGAATGTTGGTTTAAAGCCTTTTGAAAAGTTTACTTTGTGGTTGGTTAATACTACTGTAGCCTTTAATGCATTTCCTTTTGAAGGGACAATCTTATAGCAAGCAGACTGATCCCTGAATTTTTAAAACCACAACAAGGTGGTGCGTGGTATTAGTGAGTCACTGATGGTGAGTCATCCAAACTTCAACACAAATAAATTAATTGTTTCATTTACTTTTGTTCTGGTAATATCTGGAAGGCCCAGAGAAAGATCATGACCTTGTAGAACGAGGGATTGTATAAAAGCACACACAAGAAGACAGACCCTGAGCCTTTGTATACTCTTTTCTATCTAAGCTTGATTTCAGATTGCTTTACCAACATGAATAAAAATATGTGTGTTACACTTTCTAAAATTGAAGTGCATTAGTAAACATTTTGGCCTTGTAGGATTTGACAGGATAAATAGTCTGTGTGAGATTATATGGGTTATACCTCCCAGAAATAAACAGTAGGGGCCTGAGCTTTGGTGGCAAATGTACATCTCTATATCTAGTCCTGGAAAATGAAGATCCCCCCCTTAAATTCCAGTCCAACATGTTGCTTGCAGAAATTGCATTAACATTACATTGAATCAACATTCATTAATTACATTACTACATTTAGTAAAGGTGTTTTTCTGTTTTAATTTACCTTTCAATGGAAAATTGTATGTAGAAGGGGCAGTAGATGGTGTTGCTTGTGGGTGTGTGGTAACCCAGCTCTCCCCCACTCCTCTGCACGGTGAGTTACATTTTTGGCAAAGTAATGTAAGTAACAATAACAAATGTAGGGAAAATAATAAAAATATAGGGAGAGCCACCCCTACCACCACCCCCATTAGGTCAGTGAGGTAGTGGGGTGGGATGGGGATGGGGATGGGGATGGGATTCCCAGACAAACTGTGCTGTCTGTGTCTTCAGGGCTTTTCAAAACATAAATGGGTAAAGCTCTGAGCAAACTGTCCAAACCTCATACTCTAACCCTGCACTGAGCAGGAAGCTGCACAGAGGCACTTGCTGAGGTCCCTTCCTGCCAGCGTGGTCGAGTGATCCTAACAAAAGGCTGACCTGGGCAAGTGAGAGATCTAATGAGAAGGTGACATCTGGTGTCCGGAGCTGAAATGCAGTTTGTAACCACTCTTCTAACAACCTGACCTTTGGGGAAATCCTCCTGTAAGGGCTTAATGGTATCAGTTGCAGGGTCAGTAACTTCAGTTCCCTCCCCTGAGGTCCTGCAAATCTTGATTGTTGATAGAGCACGTAAGGGATTTCCTTGGAACCATGGAGTTTTATTCTACAGGCACCACGTGAACTTTCCTGCTTCAAAACAAAGGAAAAATATATATTCATAAATTAGAAACAATACAATGTCTGTATTGGTTCTTTAAACATTACCCAGTGTAGAATAGGAGGGTTCTGTCAGTAGTATATTTAAGGGAAGGTTGCATGCCTGTTTATAAAAGGTGGGGAGTGTGAAAACTCTCCCTGTAACCAGTGTCCTTGTGTGCAGTTGTCCAGCTGAGAAATGCAGGGTTTCAGTCTGAGCCTAGATGTTATTTCCTTGAGTTTTAAACTAACATACTTATGTGAAAGCATTTTCTAGGTGCCACTTTACTTCTGCTTTTACTTCCCTGTATCCTGCCCTGTTTTCAGCTTTAAACTTTTCTGTACAAACAGGTTGATTCCGCTTTAGGATAATGGCAGGAAAAGTGAAGTGGGTAACTGACATAGAAAAATCTGTTCTAATAAACAACTTTGAAAAAAGAGGATGGGTTCAGGTGGCAGAAAATGAAGACTGGAATTTTTATTGGTAAGTACCCTACAATTACCAATTTCTTCTATCAATGTTATGGAAGCTTGCCCTATTTCCAGAGTCCAGACTTCAGTAATAAACTGTATTTTCCATTTCTTCAGGATAGTGGGTTTTTTTCAGGCTTATTTTCTACATTTCAGTACTGAGAGTGAATGAAAAATTAGATCAAGGTTGTGGTAAAAGTAGGAGAGTTAATAATCTTCTCATTTGGTGTTTGTGTGATATAAGACCATGAAATGCTGTCCTAGAATGCAGTAATCTATTAACTGGCAGAAACAGTACTCTTTCAATAAACTAAACCATTTGTGATGTTCCTTTCAAATACATCAGAGTGGCAATTTGTGCTGCCAAATGTACCCTTTGTGACCCACTTATTGAAATGGACAGGAATCTAAATGAGCAGGAATCTAGTAATCTGCTCATGCTTTTGGAATGCAGTTGGGAGAGTGGGGAAACACTCATGGAAGTTGCTGTGTGACTGGTTTTATTGTTTTGGGTTAGTCTTTTTTTCTTCCTGAAATGATAATGTAGCAGATTGGTGGCTTTCAGGAAATATTTTTACATTTTCACATTGAGACATCTAATATAGAAAATTTTTTGCATCTACGTCTTTACTCTTATCTTCTGTGAAAAACGTAGTTGGTAATTGACTTGATGACTCTGTCTCTGCAGCACTTTCATCTGGTATATAACTAAACATCACAGGTGTTTTTAGCAAGACCTCTTAGCCAGTTTTCAAGTCATATGTTTGAATTCCTTTATAATCCAAGTAGCAAGGCAATCAGTAGGAGGTTGGATTTGTGGCTTTTTTGAAGAGGAAGGGTGAGTTTCAAGCATGTGACATAACAGATTTAGGAAGAGGATTCTGTAGTATTTGGATGCTCTTCAGTCATTTTTAGGCCCTGCTGGGGATTGTCCTGACTATCAACAAGCCAGAGTCGAGTAGGACCCATTTGTCATCTTTCTGTCCTCACTTCCTGCACCAATTTCAGCCGTAATAGAGGGACTGATAAACCTTCAACAGGGTTTCATTTGCTTTGCTAATAGAACTTCAGGATATGTTGGGTTGCTACTGCAGCAAAATATTAAATATAAAGAGAAATGAGAGAGAGAGAAGATGAAGAATTTGGAGGGAAAAGATCTCTAACTTGTTGTCCTGAAGTGTGTTTCTTGAGAGAAATCATTTGGTGTCTGTCTTTGGTTTCAGGATGAGTGTCCAAACAATCAGAAATGTGTTCAGTGTGGAAACCGGTTACCGCCTCTCTGATGACCAAATTGTCAATCATTTCCCAAACCACTATGAACTGACCAGAAAAGATTTAATGGTAAAGAATATCAAGAGATACAGAAAAGAACTTGAGAAAGAAGGAAGTCCTCTTGCAGAAAAGGATGAAAATGGGAAATATATTTATTTGGGTATGTTGTTCTTATTATCAGCATTCAGCTTTTTTTCTTAGAGAGTCAATAACTGGAATCGAAGCAGCTTTTTTGTGCATGAAGCACTGAAACTCTGGAGTGTTATGACATTAAAGTGGCTACCTTGAAGTGCTCTGTTCCTCTTTTGGGTTTGATTCATTTGGGGTTTCTCAAAAATTATTTTGGAGAGGGAAAATTGGGAGTTTAAGATACTTTGCAATTAGGTTAGTGATGAAACCAAAGGGTTCATATGAGAGAGGGTTGCAGTTTCTTTAATTCAAAAGTGAAAAACCATTATGAGAAAATCTTACAGTGGAGTGAAAACTAATACTTTTTGCAGAAAGGCTCTAGGCAGAACTGAATGAAGAAACACTTCAAAGGGGAAATTTGGGAGAAGTTGGGGAACTAATAATGACTGGTAGAAAATAAAATAAAAAGCAAACCAGACAAAAAAATTACCCAACAAACCCAAACCCCAAAACTAAGCCAACAATAGATCAGGAATGAGGAAATCAGAGTTGGTTTGGAGGTCAGAAAGCATTGAAGTGAAACAGAGTGGGATATGTGGAGTTGAATTTCATCTTGGAAGAGTGCAATTAAAGCACTTCATCCATGTAAGAAGGCAATTCTTTAAGGATGGAAGTGAAGATAATTTAATAGCAAAAAATGAAAAATGTTTTTCTGTTCCAGTAATGGTAAAGCTGAGTTTCGGAGCAAAGAAGAATAATAGTTCAGAATAAGATATAATAAGAATAATGGGAGTTACATGGAAATAAAAATTACACAGCCAAAGGGGATTTTTGCCTGCACAGAGCATGATAAAGATTGCTGAAAGTTGATACAGGAAATTGAGACATTTTAATTGTTTAGTTGGCATAGTATTTATTGCTCTAATTGCACAGCATATAAATGGGAGAAGAAAGCTATTCACATTAATTAGAATCTATTACTATGAAGTTAGCATTGTGCAACATGTTGCCATTGTTTAAGTAAAAACTAGAATGCAAATGAGATAAAAAGCAACATGAGTCTTAATGAGGGTGGATCATGCCAGGCTAGAAAACTGAAAATAGACCTTTTCTTTTTCAGTGTTTATGTGTCAATAACCTTATCAGTCTTCAATTATGCACCTTTTTTTCCTCCCTTAATTCAGATTTTGTTCCTGTGACTTTTATGCTTCCTGCCGATTATAATCTCTTTGTTGAAGAGTTCAGAAAGAATCCCTCCAGCACATGGATTATGAAGCCTTGTGGCAAAGCTCAAGGAAAAGGAATATTTCTAATCAATAAACTCTCCCAAATAAAAAAATGGTCTCGAGACAGCAAAACATCTTCGTAAGTTCTTAAAGCCTGACCCTTTATTTTACTTTCTGTAATTAGGTGAACTACATCATCATGCTGATTGTCTGATGCATGGGAAAAGTATTCCATTATTATTATTGCTTTTTCATTTTATAGTTAAGTTTGCATTTAATCTCAGTTGTTATCTGGTTTCCTCCTTCAACAGGTTATAATACAACTTGTTTTGGTATGAGGAAGTACAGGGAACTGTTCAATTAATATTCTTTATAAAATTGCCTTCAGTGTTTTTGGGGAAAAACTTGCACAGAAAGAAATTGTTCTGCTTTACAGTATTAAATAACAGGAAGCAAGAGAAAAATCTTCCCCTCAGCAATTTCAATAGTTTAATATATATTAAATCACTTTTTAAATTAGTACAAAGGAAGAAAGCATTTCTATGAAATAAATGTATGTTTCTTTTGCAACATAAAATCATACATGTCGTGTTGATGATCTCCTTCCAAATGGATGAAATAGGTTAGCAACTTTATGTTTTGCTCTGACTAGAAGTTTTGATCACACTACTAATGTTTTCTCCTGTGACTGGCTGAATATCATTTGAGTATTTTCCCCCCTGTTTGATTTGGAATCTGGAGAATGTCACAATCTGAAAGTTATATTAACTTTTCACAGTGGTTTGCAATTGCACACCAAGCAGAAATGCAAATATTCCAGTGGTACAAGACCTTGAATAATGAAGGTAGTGCACTACATCCTTTGTGCTTGTCTTGACCTTGCCAAGCTCTAAATTCTCTTCAAGGGAAGAAGGCTGGATTGTAGAGCTGCATTCTGAATGGCTTGGTCAGCTACTGTATGAGTTTAAATGAGTAATTGATTTTGGTCATCTGTACAGTATTTTCAGCTTTTTTTTGGTATATATGGCCTGATTCCAAGTATTATTGACCACCACAACTTCATAGGTTTTCTTGGCAAAAGAGGCATATTTCAGTCAACTCAAGATTTACAGAAGTAAAAGACTTCAGCGATTTTAGTGATGTAAATATCATATTGTGAGACATGGTTTGTGCTTTTCAGGTTTGTGTCTCAGTCTTCCAAAGAAGCCTATGTGATTTCCCTCTACATCAACAATCCCTTACTAATTGGTGGAAAGAAATTTGATCTTCGTCTCTATGTTTTGGTGTCTACCTACCGTCCACTGAGATGTTACATGTAAGGCTGCATGTCTTGGTATTTTGTTTAGAGATAATGTCCAGTGTAGTCAAAATAATGCTGTGCATGTTGCACGAAGAAGCATGACCTGCAAATGGTATCCTGGGATGCTCACTTCCTAGCTTCTTACAGGGATTTAACACATTTTAATGACTTTTTGCATTTAAGGTACAAGCTTGGATTTTGCCGGTTTTGCACAGTGAAATACACACCAAGTACAAGTGAACTGGATAACATGTTTGTACATCTTACAAATGTTGCCATTCAGAAACATGGGGTAAGTGTGCTGAGTTCTTAGATGCTCTTTTGTAGCAAGACTGATTTTTTTAAATTGTCCCAAAAAATGGGAACCAAAAGGTTTTGTAATACTCTTCATCCTGCAATTAAAACACTTCACCTTGCACTCACAAATAAATACATTTTAGAATTCAGAAATTTTAGAAAACCACAAATTAAAAGTCAGGATAATGAGTTGCAGCTCTGTAATAGAGTGTGATATTTTCAGTATTGACTCACAGTAGTTGAGAGCAGGGGTCTCCTTTCATTTAAAAGCCAATATGCTCACTTATGCATTGAACAATGAAATTGATGAGCTTGGATCATGTGGATATGTACTTTATAATAGTGGCTTAATATCTCCTTCCTCATTCTCCATTCCCTCTCTCTCTCTGGCAGTTAATTCAATTTCTTCTTTCCAGCACTTATTCATTACAGTACTTTCCAGTTTCTTCCAATGTTCCCCCAGCCTCCTGCCCCCTGCCTTCCTCCTGTGGGAAACAAAGGGAATGTGCAGATGCAAACTTAAGATAAATAAGTGCTGCCTGGCCACCTGGTGGCTTCCTCTTGCATGGACAAAGCTGGAGCTCTGCCTGCAGGACAGTTCTGTCCTGTAATTTGCCACTGATATTCATGTGGAAACATGAGAGCTTTCCCAGCCCTTCCTTATGTCAAAGTAGGCTGAAATTCAACAGTGAGGAGGGAAGGTTAGTGGGGCAGGGGTGACATAGATGGTCATCAAGTGTCACTTGCCAAGCCTTGTTCCTTCAGAGAATGACTTGATAATGATTGTCCCTTTGGTGTTTTTAGCGGATGTCTGTGTTTTACAAACCATGCCTCTGGTACAGTCATTAAAACTCTATTGTTGCACTTCCTAATGCAGAAGCTTTATTTTAGTGGTATGGAAAATAATATGTATGGACACACACACAAACACATGCACCTGAGTATATTAATGTAGGTGTACATGTGCACTCATACACAAGATACATGCAATGTATCTTAAATTGAAACCTTGCTTAATGTGCCTTCTCTGCTACTGTTCCATAAGATGTGCACCATAGCAGAACTACTTTTGTTTGGATATTGCTGTAACAACAATGTGAATGATAATGTTGGTGGTTCTAAACCAGGGTAAATGGTCAAATATGCCATTTTTCAGTACTGCAAACATTTTATTGCTCAGGTGCTGATTTTTGAAGTGCTTCAAACATATTTGGATTTGACAGGGCACACTGAGAATTACTTATGATAAAAGCAGGTCCCATAGAACTTAGAGAAAAAATCCTGGTGCTGTTGCCATAGCAGTGAAGATGTGAGGCACATGGTACATTGTCTGCCTTGTTATTAGGAACCTTTCCATCTTCTCTACAAGTTAAAGAATGGCCTTCAAGATTTTTCCCAAATAAAAAAAGTGACTCTGGTGGTGAGGTCATTTAGAATAAAGGACAACAGAAATGGATGTAAAAGTAGCAGCCTAAGAATGTGGAATCATTGCTAGAATATTTGAAAAGCTTTTTATAAATTGTGAATCACTGATACCTGTTCAGTCTTGCAGAAAGGCAGAAGAGAAGTTTAATGTAAAGCTGTGCTACCCATCCTATTTGTAATGTTTTAAACGTGCCTGTAACTTCAGAGGCATTTAGACTGTACAACTTTAGTCTTCTAAAACTGTACCTAATTTGAGCTGCCAGTAATTTGTAAAAATGATGATGAGGTACTGTGTAATGCATGTATAATGCAAACAGAACAACAATAATTCTTATACATAATTATTTTCACTTCGTTTTAATGTCTTTAACTAAATAACTGTCTGTGTAAAGCTCTACCCAGGTGCAATCTATTTTGATTTGAGTACTACTTCTGAAGGGCAAAGAGGGCTGAAACTTTGATCTGTGTTCCCTTGCTGGAATCTGGTCTCAAGATATTTTTTCCATGGAGCAAATCCTGAGAAACATGTTTCAGGTCTTTATTTGTCCAGTCCAGTTTTCCAAATTTACTAATGGGGGAGCTGTAGGAGAAAGCCTAATAATAACATAGATACTTCTCTGATCTTGTCCTAGAGGACAACAGAATTTGTTCTTCTGAGAACCTTTTTCTGCTCTATGCATTCTGTGTTTTGTAATTTAGCAGGCATACAATCATTAATTCTCAGAAATGCCCTGAGGAGAACACTTTATAAAGGGACAAAGTATTTGTCCTGAGAGTTCCTTGAGGGCTGAACATGTGCCTTTCCATCAGTATGAGCAACCCTCGATTTGCTCTTGTCTTTCCATTTAAAGAGAAATAATGCAGAGCCTTGATAGCCTCTGAAAAGACAACATAAGGTAACCTCCTGTTTCCCCCTGTTCAGTTTCAGTAACACTTGGTGGGGTTTTGTACTGAATTACTTGAAAAAATTAACTTTTAAAAACAATTCAGGTGTCATTTCACTATGTTCTTGAATGTAACTGTTATCAGTAGCACCATTAAGAAGATAGCAGGGAACAGACAAGTTGTACTTTAAATAAATAAACACAAACAAACACTTGCTGCATTTTACAAGAGGTACCTACAGTGGAATTCTGTTATTGCTCCTTAAATGTTTTTTCCTTATCCCCAAAGGAGCAAGGCATTCAGTTCTTTCACATTTTAAAACTTCTATTTCCAAATCATAACTCATACTTCACTGTAAAACTGTCAAAATACCCGTTTTTTTTCTAAGAAAGATTTATTACTTGATTTGCATTGTATGATACAAGCATATTAGAACTATAATAAAGCAGTTGTTTATGTAGAGGGCAGTTCAAAGCTGTGGTCTTTATAAACTTGCAAGAGCAATTAGCCAGGTTTGTTTTTAGAGCAGTACTTGTAAGTATAAGGGGACTTTTTGTGGGGATGAAAAAAACCTGCTGAACAACTTCAAAACCTTAGACTGAGTGAACTCCTTAACTCTTCAGGATGATTACAACCATATCCATGGAGGCAAGTGGACAGTGAGTAACTTACGCCTGTATCTGGAGAGCACCCGTGGAAAGGAAGTCACCAACAAATTATTTGATGAAATCCACTGGATAATTGTGCAGTCCCTGAAGGCTGTGGCGGTGAGTGCTGCCAGCAATAGCATTTCAGCTGCAGGCTTCCCATAACCATGGATGTGAGCTTGCCATTCAAACCCCTACCTCTGTTTTCTGCTCTTTGAAGTGATGGTGTTGATGCTGGTTTCTGCAGCTCTCTTATCTCTTGATTTCCTGATACTTCTTGAGATGAAGGAGCTGAATCTTGGTTGAGTGAGTGGGTTGAGCTGTCTGTGGATATTTGAAGGAGTGAATTCCCTCCTTCCTTGGGGGATTTGTGAGCTATTTAATATGACTTGACAGTGCCCTTGTGAATAGTGTTAAGTTCTGCCAGCATGTGTGACGTCATTCCAGCAATAACAAATGTGTCAAAGAAAAAAAAAATCTCTGGAGGACAATTTATCAAAGGAAACCTAAGGCTATTAATTCACCAGAGTTACATAACGTACTTTCACCACTTTTATACACAAGGCACAGAGTTAACATGAATTTATTTTAGAAAAAAAAGCAGCAGCAGCCAGTTCTCTGCTTGAGTGACTTTCCAGTGTGTAGATAATATTCTCTGATTGCATTACAGGGCAGGTATCACTCTGGGACTCAGCAGAGGGGCTCACTGTTGCCAAGGACTTTCCTGGTCCCAAGTACATTGTCTTGTCATCTCTCTTGGGTTGGTCCTGGCACGATTTAGAGCTGAATCAGCTCACTTGTGCACTGACAATTACTACCTTGCTTTATTGATGGCTTGGTGTTCTGCCAGGGGAATAAGCTGAGTCATGGAAGGAGCAGATGAGCACCAGAATCAGCACAAGAAACAGGGACAAGGTCGTGCAGCTAGGATCAGTGAGAGCTGGGGAAGCATGGCTTAACCTGGCCTCTGCTGTACAATCATATCTGAAGGTACTTGGGAGAAGAAAAGGGATATAATCAAATGTTATCAGAACCTTAGAAAAGTGGTGAGAATGATGGAGCATGAAATCTGTTGTTCCCTCTGTCCTGACAATGGCACATGTAATTAGATTCTTTTTCTTCCTTCCCCCTTTTGGTCCCTGAAGAAAGAAAAGCTTCATTATTAGTCATGAGGAAAACATCTCAGAAGCCTTCACAAAATTTTCTCTGAAAGATCTAAGGACATTCATTCACATAGAAGAAAGTGTTATACCATGCATACTGCAAATGTTTAGCAGATGCTGGAAAGCTCCTGGTTCCCTAGAGGATATGCATCTAAGCACAACTTGATTCTTGGTCTCTCTTGGCTTTGGGGTTATAGTTACCTTGAGTAATTATAATTTTAAAATGTATTTTGTAATTGACCTAAAATCCCTTCATAGTTACAGCAGTAGAATAAAAGAAATGTCTTTGAATTGCTTTTCTAAAGCTTAAAGAATTCACAATTATATGAAGCTGTAAATTTTCAAACTTTCTGTTTTCTCCTGATGCATGCAGGGTTTAAATATAGTTATTACTTTTGCAAAGTATGAAAACACTTTCACTATGGAAACGTAATGGGAAATTAACATAACTTAATACTTAACATCAATGCAATCATTAGTATTGAAATATTTACATACAGTCTCAAAAAAAGAAGCAGTGCTGAATCTACTAGTTAGCAAGCTTATATTTGAGTTACAACACTGAAAAGTATTGTAGAAGATTAATAATGTCATCACATGGGATTTCTAGCAAAGAAAGTGTGTAATTGGGTTACTTACTGCAGAGTAGATTTTAATAAGTATTACTGTCTTTTCTTTTTCTCCCAGCCTGTAATGAATAATGATAAACACTGCTTTGAGTGTTATGGATATGACATTATCATTGATGACAAGCTTAAGCCCTGGCTAATTGAGGTAAAGTTTTATAAAATACAGGAAAAAACTGCCTTCTCATTTCACAGAATAAAACTAAGTAGATTTCAATGTAGTCTTCCCTCTTTTTAAACTATACTTTTTGTCAGATAAGTGGATTAAGAAAAAAGGTCATGTGAGCTATCATGTGCTTGTCTTTCCTATTATTTTGGTGTTTCTATTTGTTTGTGTCTTTCTGTTTTGGTTTCTAAATGCAATGCATCTGTACAACTGCACTTGAGAGGCAGTCTGAATGTTAGCAGCCCTATTAAATACTGGATCAGTACCTGGAAAATGGGCATTGACTTCATGGAGCATAATATCAAATTTAATTTTTAAGTGCTGTCATGGCCTTAATACAGGTTGAGAGGAAACAAAAGGAGCATACAAAGAATAGTTAGAATATTTGGAATGTTGGGGTTTTTTTTGACATAAATTTCTCTTTGGTGTATTAACTTTAGGTCTGTATGTTAATATAAATTTTATCCATTCCTCTCCTTTCTCAATCTAATTTAAAGTGAACTTCATTAAAAAAGAAATCATCTGTTTGCCATTCTGATACTACTTCTCCAAAATAAATGTTGAACAAAGTTATGTTAAATTAAGGACAGATTTAATTAAACAAGATACAATATAGTGCTTTGAATAGAGAGCACTCTCCAGCTCTCAATATAATAGGGGAGCTCAGATAAGAACTTAGAGAAAAGTTATTTACCCAGAATAGAGCCACAGATTTCTGTGTGTAACAGTGGTTCATGTGAACTGGGCAAATTTTAAGTACTCAAATGTGTGGGGTTTGTAACCATGGAAAGAGAAAATGAAACAAAAATTCTGTTTTGTCTGATTCACCCTGGTGAATCTCATCTCAACAGAAATCTCCAGGCTGACACTGCAGACACTTAACAGAGTGGTACTTTCCTGTCTAAGTAAAGAGAAAAATGCCCAGTGGGGAATTCCTTCCAGTGCCTGAGGAACTGAAAGATGTGCTTTGAGCCACCAAGGCTCAATTTCCTGTATGGCACACACAGGCATCACACATGCTGTTTGGAGAACACTCCAAAAACTGATACTGACTGGGTTTTTTTTCTCCTTTTGCAGGTTAATGCTTCCCCTTCTCTTACTTCCAGCACCGCTAATGATCGCATCTTGAAGTATAATCTTATTAATGACACACTTAACATTGCTGTGCCTAATGGGGAAATTCCTGACTGCAAATGGAATAAATCTCCACCAAAAGAGGTTCTGGGCAATTATGAAGTCTTGTAAGTTTTATCAATGTTTCATATAAAGGCTAATGTTTTTCTGTCACCTCACTTTTTTTGATGTGCAGTGTAGACCAAAAAGATAAGGTGAACTTCATTCTGATGTGAAAAATGGGCACAAAGTACCACTTCATTTCTTTGGAGCTGCATTGGAGGTGGGAGTGCATTAAAGCAGAGTTCCCTTGCCTCATGTCCAGAGAGAATGTTGTCTGAAAAGCCCCTCCTTACACCTTCTGAGCTTCCATCAGAGAGACAGAAGCAAAGAGAATGTTTATCTTCTACATGTGCAGAAGTTTAACTGTATGGAGGCTAGTACATACATGGTAATTAAACAAGTTAAAATAGTTGATTTTGGTTTAAAAATTATTTGATGCAAATTTTCTCCAGTTCATAGCAATAATGCCTCTTGAGTCTGTAATTCATGAATGTAATAACATTATATTAATAAAATTGCCAGATATTTTTTAAAATTCCTTGATCTGTATTATAAGAAGAGAAATTAAGGAAACTTGGACTTTTATGTTTGAATATCTACAAGATTTATCTAGGATTGATTGGTTTTATGCAGAAGAACACTGATTTGAATACCATATTGCTGACACAGTTTCTCATCTTTTTTGAGAAAATGTGTGGATAAGTTCTCTAGCACTAGAGAATTGCTAGAATTGCTCAGTATGTCAGCAATGCACTTTATGTACATAGCTGATCCACTAGTTCATACTCATCTTAAATACTTTTTCCCTATACTAGTAAAAGCAGTTAAATATAAGTGGTCTGAATTAGGATTTAAGATTTAATGAATGTTATATAAATGGTAGCTATGAATACTTATAAAAGAGTATAACTAAGTATATGTTATTATTTTTCTACAATTTTTTTGGTATTATCTCTTGTTTAATTACAATTACCTATCTATAATGAAATTTTCTTGGAATTTGCTCAGCAGCTGAAATGTCAGTGTATGCTGAGGTTCTCTGAGGCTATAATGGATTTAGATATTTACAGAAACACTCATTACTGTGGTTAAGTGTTACCAAATACTGAAGTCACCAAATGCATTTTGTTTAATCACATGGCTGTTTAGTTCACCTCATTCTTTCCAGTCTCTCTCTGTGGTGCAGTAGGGAGTTTTAACACTGCAGCTAACAATCCTCCCTTTGAAGCAATAGCTCAGGAGTTATTTAAACTGGCAGCAGTCTGATGTTCTGCTTAACCACAGACCTGCAGAAGTACATGGGGAATTTCACAAGCACAAAGTTTCACAAACTCAGGAGTTTAACTAAAGCAGCCAGATGACTTGGTTATTTCAAACAGGAGCTGAAGATACTTCAGATTATCTGTATTGTAAAATTGCAGATTCATAGAATCACAGCTGCATGTCATGCTATGCCTGCATGAAGCTGTGTGTAGAACAGCTTGTATCAAACTCCAGTTCCAGCTAGTAAGCAGAATAGAGTGTGGAAGTAGAAAGTGCAGGACCCGCTGCTGTTTGTGTAGCAGGACAAGGCACTGAAGGGGTTTTGTTCCCTGCAGATACGATGAAGAGATGGCGCAGAGCGATGGCACCGACCGCGACCTGCGGGGCCGTCCTGGGCAGCCCACGGGGGTCAAAGGAAGCCGTGCAAGGGATTCAGGAAAGCCTGTCCTCACCACCTGGAAGTGAGGACAGAAAAAACAGCTGCACTCTTGGTAGGAAGACATCAAGAATAACTTGAAGTTTTGGAACAGATTCCTATGTTTTCCTACATTGCATGTAGGAAATACTAACGGAGACAAAACAGCCTTTAAAAAGTGAAACAAACATTCAGAACCCAGGAACTGTACTAGACATATACTGACCTGGTAATTATTATAACAATACATATAGAGTGTGTATGTACATGCAATTATGTTTATATAATTTGTATCTTTATTTATAAAGATGGCAACTCTAAGTTGTATTCTGAAAGAAACTCCTTACTGTTCTGAATAGTATTTATTTCCTCTAGTAGCCTATCCCTTCCTGCCTATAATAAATGAGCTGTGGATTTTATGAAAGGGTGATAGTGGTAAGTATTAATATTTTCACAGTGATGGTTCAGATTCTTTTGGTAAAAAAATGACATCTAGAAAAAATTAGCAGTACATGTACTTGAGGCTGTTGCCAGTTAATGCAGCTGTTGATTTATAACCAGTATTAACAAGTTGAAAAGCAAGTCTTTATATGATAAGGGTTGGGGGTTTTTATTTCCTTTAAGTATTCTGAGCTGCTAACTCTTTGAAGAAGTTTTATGGGAAGTCTTTAGGAAGTTTTATGGACTGAGGGAGTGTTTCAATGGTATATTGATGGACTGTTTCACTAACCATTAATTTTTATTTTGAGATAGTGCATGTCTGTGAAAAACAGACAGAACAACCAGATACTATGATAAATCTCATTGCTTGAAGCTGATGATAAATTTTTATTTGCACTAGAATCTCTCCATGTATCTATGCATGTATATAAGTCAAATATCTGTATATTTTTGTATATTTTATTTAACAAAAATATTGTTGGACATGGCAAACTGTTTCTGGTAGCTATGATAAGAACAGCTGTGATGATACCAAAACTAAGATGCAAAGCTTAGCTACCAAAACTAAGGAGCAAAAGATAAAAATAGGTACTTCAGTCTTCAAACAGCAAAGCATATAAATAAACTAGTGGGGTCTGGGATTGGCTGTTGCTTCCACCTTGACTTTCCACCACATATTGGATGGTTGTTTGTAAATGGTAACATACATTGGTTTATTCTCCTTCTTTCCTTTTTTTTTTTTTTTTTTTTGTGACGTTTAACTCTCCCAAAAGTTTTTAGTTTCTTGAACACCTAAACCAAATTACCTGCAACTGCACCACTTCACCTCCTTTGGAAGGTCCTCCTAGAAGAGGACAGCAAACCATGGTCTCTGGAACAGTTGAATACAGTCTGGCAAGAGCAGCTTTTGTGTTGGGGAGAGGAGGCAGATGAGGGCTGGGCTGACCAATACCCTTACACAGAATCTGGGGTTTATCCTGGCAGTAAAGAATGAAATGTGAAGGCTGAGTCATTCCATGCAGGATCTTCATTAATCTTGTATATTCCCCTAAAATAACTGATTCTCTCTCCAGCAGACTTGAATCTTCTCACTGGCCTCTAGTTGACTCTTGAAATAAATAAGGCAAAGGCAAGATCATCCCTGCAGGATGGTAAAGCTCACCTAAATTCCAGGTCTCATATGTTGGGGTTTTCTGTTTGGGTTTTTTCATGTGGGGTAAATTGGGGGTGGTGGAGGGTTGATTTGGTTTTTCTCACTTTCTAACTGTAAGTCTTGCTTGCATCTTTGAGCCTTGACAGGGAAGCTGCTCTTAAGTAGAGGTGTAGTCAGATGTGTTAATCATCAGTAGTGTTGTTTTAATTAAATTATGTTTAGTGGGCAGATGTTTCTGGTTTTACCCCCAACTGCCTGTTAGGGATAAAGTGGGAAGCAGTCACAGCCCTGGGGACTGTGGGCCCTGTAGGAAATAGTATTTTGTAGTATGATTATATTTGTGACAGACAGGTAACATAATAAGGGTACTGTGACAGAAGGAAAATGAAGCTTTCTCTCACTGATGGTGATTAATTTCTGTAGTGGCTGGGACAGAGGATGTGTTGTGGCATTCTTGTAGTGCAACAGTAGCGCTCCTTTCTGGGAAGGCTTAACATGACAACAAAACCACGTCTGGGTTTTTAGGATTTATTGCTGTGGCAGGCTATGAAGACTGAATCCAGGGGATACTTTTAGGTGTAATTTCACAATGATTCAATAATGAGAATAGCATCTAAATAATCTTGGTTTTCCAAACTGGTTTGTTGGTGATATTCTGTGTTGGCAGTGGTGAATCAGAGCCTCCAGAGCGTAGGCATTAACAACACAAAATAGTAATGGCACTATCTGTAATATTACTAATGCTGAATATTCTTATTTAGTTGTTTTGGGGGTTTCTGCTGGCTTGGAAAGGGTCAGCTCATTTAAGATTGCATCCTCAGTATTCAGTATTTCAGAAGTCTGGACTGGAAATCTTGCTGTTGCTTTCAAAGATTTCTGTCCCACTGTATAGCAGATACGTTAAGTAAAATAAAGTATTTGTAAAGAATTATATTATATGAAAGATGTTCTTGTAGCAGACCTATCAGTTCTAAACATGCAAATCCTTCTCTCTGGCCCAGTGTAGTATTGGGAAAGCATATTTCAAACCCTTGAGGATGAAACATCTTGGTAAAATATCTAGTGAATTATCACTACTACCTCAAAATAAAAGCATTGAAATATTACTAACTAGGGGGAAAAAAAGAAAATAAAAACCCTAACAGGAATCTTGGACTACATAGCAAATAATCTCAGAATTAGAATTAAGATTTCAAATGTTTGATACCACATTTTAGTTGTATCTCCAACTAATGTATTATTAGTAATGTGTCTTGCTGACCCAGACATGAATTTAGTCATGCAGTGTTCTCTTAAAAGAGCAAGAATTCAAAGACACTGCAAGTGCAGTGACCCTCTCTTCCTAATCTCAATCAATTTTCTTTTTAAAAACAATGGTCTAGTAATTATATACATCAGACTGCTTTCTCTTCATTTCCTTTTCTTGACAGGCTTTTTGCAGAAGTTGAAGTTTGAAGGTCTAATTACATTTTCACTTCTAACATATGAAAAACCTATGTATGTAACGGGAGTTTTAAGGAACAAAACTGAAATAACATGGAATTCTAATATTCTAAGATTGGTTTTCTGATTATCAGTACTAAACTGTCCTGATTTCAACTGGGACAGAGTTAATTTCTTGTCAGTACCTGTTGCAGTGCTGTGTTTTGGATTTGGAATAAGAATGATGTTGATAACTCACTGATGTTTTCATTTTTTACTAAGTTGTGTTTATTTTAAGTCCATGACAATTATTTTGTCTTGTCTCATGCTCTGCCAGTGAGGAAGTGCACAAAAGGAAGAGAGAGGGAGCACAACTGGAACAGGTGACCTGAACTAGCCAGGATATTCCACACCATGTAATGTCATGGCAAGTCTTTCAACTGGGGGAGTTACACAACAGGGATGATTTGGGTTTGGAAAGGGGGGTGTACACATAGTGAGCAGTTGTATTGAGCATCACTTGTGATTTTTTCCTACTATTATTATTATTATTATTATTATTATTATTACTACTACTACTACCACTACTACTACTCATTATTATTGTATTTTATTTTACTTCCAATTATTAAACTATTCTTATCTTAACATACAAGTTCTACTTCAATTCTCCTCCACACTCCACCAGTGTGGGAAGGGGAAGAGAGGGAGCTAAGCGAGCAGCTGGGTGGTGTTTCATCTCCAGCTGGGCTTAAAACCACAACACAAACCCCAGGAAAAAAATCTAAGTGAGCAGCAATTCTTCCTTTTCTATGCAGAACTTGAGGCCTTGTGCACGTCAGTGAAATGTTCTTGAGAAACTCAAAATTAGGAAGCTCTGTTGCTATGTAATGTCTGTGTTTAAGACTCTTGAAAAATTCTCTGAAGGGATTTAAGGAAAGAGTCTGTGTTAGCTGGAATGAATGTGCTTAAAGCAGCTTTTCTGCAGACTTGGAGGGTGCCAAGGAAACAGAAGCAATTATAGCTAAGTTCTATGGGAGAAGAAAGAGGGTGATGTGTGGATATTATGCTGTGAGATGCAGGATGCTGGTTTGTGCCTGGTCTTGAAAGGTAAAGGTGAAAATCAAGTTAGGAGGAAGAGAAACTGAAAAGCAAAACTTTATTTGCTTACTCAGAGATAAAATCTTCACCTTTTCACTTCTGCATCTTTGACTAAATCTCTTGCTGCAGTAGGACAGAACTAACAGTACCAAGTGCTGCCCAGGCTGTTGATAGCTTGGGGCATGCTCTGCTGAGAGCTGGAACTGAGGTAGAGGGAATTGTGTTCCCCACTTGAGGCAGGTGTCTGCTGCAGGAGTTAAGGGGAATTGACTACAGGAGTGATGCTGACACGTAAAGATCATAAACCTCATGTGGATGCTGTCATTCAGAGGTAAGGTAGCTCTTTTTGCTGGAGTCTGATTCTCCAAAAGGTTAAAGCCTATTTCAGCTCTGACTGAGAGGGTTTAAACCTGAGTGACTGCAAGCAGACAAGCTCTTAGTTCTGAGTAACTAACTGTGGCCTTGGGCCAGTCATCCTCAAAATGTATCTCACAAAGAAACTGTTTGGCTTTCAAGGGAGCAAAATAAATCGGAAATAACAGTTCTCAAAAGTTCTGACTTTGGCTAGTATAATAACTTACCAGGCAGAGCTGATATAAATATGTGTCTCAGTCCTAAAATACCGTTCTTCATATGCTCCAGTGCTCCCTGGCATAAGGACAGTATTGTATGAAGAATTAAATGGGCAGGCTCTAAACAGCTACAGGAATTGTTATAATGGCATCAGTGTAGAAGGAGTTTATTGTTAGAGTTGAATAGTGGAGCTTGCTTCCTGGGCACTAACCTTTCTCCCTATTAATTCTTTGACATGGAAGGAATTAATAAGATTCCCAGAGAATAGCTTCTGTACATGGCTTGAGGAACTTAATTACTATAAAAGAAACAGTATTATTCCTAAAGCTACTTCATTACTGTTGGTTTTACAATAGGACTTTTGCCTAAAATGTCCCTGTCTCCTGATCCACTTCCTGCTATAAACTCTGCAAAACAATAGACATTTCACAGAAGATATATAGCCCTGCATTTCATCAGCAGAACATGTCAGGCAGAGCTCATTTGTCTGTGGTAAAGGAAGGGCTTTACTGTGTCTCTATAAACTGGTGCTGTTGCTCAAGCAGTTGCTGTTCAGTTGACTTGGATAGAAATTACAGAAGGGAGCTGATATTCTGCTTTATGACAAGAGTTCACTCCAGCCTTTGGGTCAGTGGGAAGGACTCTGTGCCCTGTGGTGCAGAGGTATCCATTTATGCTGACCTGTAGAGCTTCTTAAAAAAAAACTCCAACAAAACAAAGAGAAACTTTATTCCTGTCTTCTCTGCAGAAAACAAATGTGGATAGCTGGGAAAAACTGGCTTTAGGCATAATTTTGTTAAAAATTTGATTATTAAGAGGAAATAGGAACATAAATGAGTGTCTTGGAAACACTGGTTGTTTTATACTGAATTGTAGGAAGTTGTGTGGGCTAGACTCTATTTTTTTCCACCTTTTTTAAGTTGCCATCAAAGCCTAGGCAAGCTCTCTATACTTGAACTATTCCAATAATAATGCCTTTGCTATTGACAGAAAGTCTTCTATGCCTTAATTGTTCTGCAGTTTTGTACCTGTTAAAAATGAATCATTCACATCTGAGGTAGTCATAGACAACTGTTGTAAAATAGAAAAGTTTGGACAGCATGAAACAGTAATTAAATACACTTGTGAAAAACAAGAAGACAACAAAAAATATTTCAGACGTGGCTTTTATTTGAAAAGTTCTTTCCCAGTGAAAGTTGGGCAGTGAAGCAGTGAAATTGATTGATTTGAGTGGAATTAAATTTAATAATCTGAAATTCCTTGTCATTGGTTGGCATATATAGTCACTAATGGCATTACATTTGCAATGAAAATATGGTTCTTAAATTTACATTCCAAGTGTAAATAAAGATTATAACACATGGAGTTTCTTAGCAAGAGAGAAGGAGTTTGAAGAGAATTCTGAAATGTTATGGCAGCAGTCAAGAAATGCAAAATTTGTTCTGAGTGAAGGCAAGAGACAGAATTTCTTTACAGGGAAAGTACTAGTGCCTAAAAGGACACATGGAATTTCTGAGGACAGCAGAAGAAACAAGAAGCATATTTAAAAATAGATTGTGTTAAAAGTAAAAATAACCGTGGGATACTTATCTAAAATGAGAGGATTTATTTTTCCCCACAAACTTCCTGTCCTGTTCCTAAGAGTCTGAATCAGATGCTCACCAGGATAGACTGTCAGCTGTTCTTCTAAGGAAAAAGATTAAGGTAATGTTTTGCTGGATGTCACATTTTTAATATAAATGAAAATGTGCAGAGAAAACTGCTTTCTAATAATTGGGAAAAATATCAAACTACTAAAGTCAAACTAATTAATATGGTAAAGTGTAATTCTCTATGCAAGTAAATTATTTATGGCATCATAATAGTGTCATCTTGCTGAGATCTTGCATCACTGATGATAATCTCTTTGAATTCATTGCAAGAAAAACTTAATCTTTGAATATACATAAAGTTAATTTACACTTGATAAATTGAAAGGAACGGTACTTTATTAACACTGAGGTGTATTTCCCCAAACAGTTCTCTGAGTGCATATATGTATTTATTCAGTGCATGTATCCTCAAGCCCTGTACCTATTTATACAGACATTAAAGTGTGTTACTGTAAGTAATGCAGTCAAAGTTACTGTACTTGCATATGTATTAACCCCAGTGCAGACAAATTCTGCTTTCTTCACAGAAAGAGCAATAGTGTGGATTCCAAATGTAAACTAAGGTGACTCTAATAATGTTGCTTCCAAATTGTTTCTAATGCTGCACTTGGAATGGAGTAAACACTTGGCAGTTAAAAATGTATTTTCAAAATTCTGATAATAGTTACTGTCTTTCTGGCTTCCAAAGGTGTCCAGGGATTTTTCATTTAAGTGTCAAAACATCTTGCAAGCAGAAAAGAATATTCAGCAGCTCAAAAATATTATTCCCTAAAGTGGCACCTTGAGAAACCTCCAAATATTAAGTTGTTCATAAAAATTGCCTTTTGGTAAGATTTCTTTTTTCCAGCTAACAGTCCTGCTTTTGTTCTCTTCAAAATTATGATTTCATAGCATTTATAAATATGTTCCAGATGCATTTATAAATATGCTAGTTGAATTATAAAGATGTTTAAGTGAAACATTGGAAAACAGAATTGTTATTTCTCAGGTTGTACTAAAATCTGAGTCCAGTTGTTTGTACAAAAATGTTGTGTAAATTTCTAATTTCTGATCAATCTCCATTCCCTTGGAAGCCAGAACCAGTTCAAATTCCGATATGAAGATAACTCCCAAAATAACACACTGCCTTTCCACTATGACACAACAGCTAAATTTATTGTACCTATGTGTCTGTGTGGAGGGGGGATGTTATATATATATATAAAAAGTATAGTAAGTGTATATATGGAAATTCAGTAAAAATATATGTAAATAGAGTAATAAATAGCATACAATTTCCATGTACATATTATAATGTAATATATATAATTATATGTTTTTATATATATATATAATATATATAATGTATAAGCAGTACATCTGCCTACCAAAATGAATGCATGGGAATAGCTGATTTGAACAATATTTTCTTCATTATCAAAGGACTGTCTGATAGTTTGTGCCACCAGACTCAGGAATTGAAGATTCATTTCTTAATCCTTTCACAGTCATTGTCCCCAAACTGGCCTAAGATAAGAACATGGGCCCTGGTTTTCACAGGCAGTGGTGTAGATGCAATCAGCACTGGGTTTGTGCCCAGTGGAGTGATTTTGGGGCACAAGGTGGTGGCATTCAAGGATCTCTGTGTGGAATAGTTGGGGATTTTGTGTCAGTCCACCCCAGGCTGCAGGTTCTGTCCTTTGCCAAACTGGAATTCCCTTTCATCGCAGTATGAACTCTTCTACCAGAGACTGCTGTGATTTACGCTGAATTCCTGTTCTGTTTCTTCCATCTTTGAACAAGTTTGAGCATTATTTGAGCAAACAAAGAGATGAATGACTGTTTTGATGTTAGATTGAAGAAAGTCTAAGTGTTCTGGCATGGAGAATTCCCAGCTTTGACAATGCTCTAGGCAAAACGGAAGCTTAATTCCTTACAGAAAGAGCTGTGTTTATGATTGCATCTGTCCCTTGTAGTGTGCTGTAAAGAAAGCTTGGTCTCACATTAATGAGACTGTAGAAAACTAAAGTGCAGATATAGTCAGAAGTGAAAGAAACAATAATTTACGAGATTCCTCCTCTCTAACGTGAACTGTTAAGTTTTAACACAGGAGAGTGAAGAAAGGGAGACTAGGGAAGGGAGAAAAAATCATGTTCAGTCTTAGGAAGCTTACCAACCTGAACAAATTTCACAGTAATGTTAATAGCAATTAATTTAAAATCCATTTGTCAAGGACCTTCAGAAGACAAATTTTATCCCAGTGCTGTGGTCTTACAATCCTACTGAGCTAATCTAAGCCACGTTAAAACTTAAGTTAATGAGTCACAGACTGTGTGAAAGAGTACAGGAAGACTTGGCGTTCATCTGATTATATGCCGACTTGCATAAGAAACACGGCCAAGAGGAAAATACTCTTAGGACTGTTTTGCAGCCCTACCCAGTGATCCAGAGCTCTTGCTGTCCTCAAACCAGGCTGTCCCCGGGGACAGCGCTGGAGGCACAGCAGTGATGAGAAGGGCAGATGGGAGGGAAATGCAGAAAACTAGCGGCAGAGAAGGCGAAGGCTGAAGGGACGAAAGAAGGTAACCGTGGTGGCTGCTGCTTCGAACTTGAAATAGTTCTCTGTCTAAAACAAATAAACCCGAAAGATAGGCGAAGGCGAGAGTAACAGATACTGGGTGAGTGCCGTGTCAGAGGTGGCTCTGTCCTTGAGCCCGTGCCCGGGGCAGCTGCGAGCCCGGCCCGGCCCGGAGCGCTCCCGGTGCCGCAGTGCCGGAGGGGTCAGCGCCCGCTCCGCTGCCGGGCGCGGAAAAGTCCCCGACACTTCCCGGCATCTGTCAACTCGCTCGCATTTCGCTTCGGGAAACAACATCTGCTTATTCACGGTGCCCCGCAGTGGAAACGGGACACGGACGCGGCGTTATTCCCGCCGCGCCCTGCCACGTTCCGCAGTGCTCGTGTCCCGGTTTCCTACACTCGGACACCTGGCTGACGCTGCGGCCGGGCGGGCCGGGCAGCCGCTGCCCGCGGGGTGAGGCCGGGGGTGGTCGGAGCCCCTCGGGGTGAGGCCGAGGCCGGGTCCGGGTCCGGGTCCGGGTCCGGGTGCGGTGCCGCGCGCGTGGCTCCGGCAGCCCCCGACGGCCGCCGAGGGGAACGCGCGCCGGCCGCGGGCGCGCGCACCGCCCCTCACCGCCCCCCGACGAGGAAGCGGCGTTGATTGACAGGCGCGGAGAGCCAATAGGCGGCGGCGGAGCGGGAGGTTGCCCGCGCTCCCGGCCAATGGGGGGTGACTGGGCGGGCGCCAGGGGGCGGCGGCGCCGAGCGGAGCGGAGCGCAGGGCTCGGGTCGGTTCCGCCGCGCTCTCGCCGTCTCGTCACCCTCACCCCGCCGGGCACGGGCGACGGGCAGGTCCCGGCGCTGCAGGTGAGGGCTGTTCCACGCCCCGCGCCTTTCCTTCGGGAGAGGCTCGAGCTGGGGGCCGCGTTGGGATCCCCGTCGGAGCCGTTGGGCAATGGCGGGCGGTGGGTCCGGGCGGGGGTCGGGCCGAGCGGGCCGGGCCGGGGGGGCGCCCCGGGACCCCGCCGGCTGCGGGGCTGCGCGGGGAAGGTGAAGCTCTCCTTGCACGGCGCCAGGCGGGGAAGGGCAGGGCTGGGGCTTGCGAGGGATGACGACACTGGCTCGGTTCCTGTAGGAGGGGAGAGCTCCCTGCTCGGGGAAGTTTAGTGACCCACTCCGTGGTGGTGGCGGCTTTGGTTTGGGGAGGAAAAGAAGGCGAGGATGGAGTCCTAAACTTGAGCAGCTGGATTTTTTCCTCCCGGCTTTGAAATCCGGGTGGTGGCAGGTAACGATGCTGATTTGGTGGGAGGAGGTGTTTCTGCGGGGGAGAGTGAGGTTTTACACAGCTCAGGGCCTCCTGAGTACTCGTAATGACCCAGCTCAGTCGAGCTGCTTGGTCTTGCCTTTGCCGCCTTCTATCTTGACTTTCCCTTTTTTGGCCTGTGGAAAGAATCTCCTCATGTCCCAGAGCGAAATGTCTGTGTGTGAGACAGACATCTCTTTATGCACTCTGAGGCTACCTGGTCGGGGAAGAGCAGGATTTGTGCAGTGTCTGCCTGGCTCGCTCTGTCTCAGCTGTCTCTGCTTGGAGTGACTCAGAAGCTGATAGATTCAGCCTTCGGAGCCGTCATCCTTTTGACTGAGCACTGAAGGAAGCCAGAAAGACGCAAGTGCCATATGTTGTCCTTTGTAAACTGAACAGTTTGAAAACTGAATGCAGTCTTGCAATTTTAAACACTTGGATTACTTGATTAAAATCATAGATTAGCCAGCATAACTTAAAACTAGTACACCACTGTTCACATTTCCTGTACCTATTTGTGTAAGTTTGATCATTTGACACAGACTGGGGTGACAAAATGAGCCATGGATGTGCTGAACACTTTTGTTTCTGTTGTGCTTCACAATCTTCTGCTTAAAAGGCTACCAGAAGACTGTTCTCTCTTGGTAGTGGGGAGTAGGTGAGGGATTCCCTTCTGCTAACTTGGATTTGATGCCAGCATCTGTTCAGCTCTTCTTTAAAGCCAAAAACCTTTCCCGTGCTTTTAAAAGTTTGAACAATACCAGTGCATTGTTTTAAGAGCCATAGTGAAGGCTGCATTATGTAAGCAACTGAGTTTTCATTCTGGTTTTAGTGCAAGAGAAGGATCATTCTAATATGTCTGTGATGGGACTGGCACCACTTCATTGCTTTCTTGGGCAGGGTGGGCACACATGACATTATGGCTTTTATTTCTGCTTAAAGGTGAGCAGTAGCTAAAGGAGTTTGCCAGCTGTGTTTCAGATGGTCAAAACTAGTTAATTGCATTCTTTAGTCATGTGTGCTCATGTGCTTGCTATTATATACTTGCACCTGCCTGAGATTATATTTTGTCAAACTTGCAATTTGCATTCAAAGATAGTAGTTATAGTCTGCCAGTTATGACTGAATCAGTTTAATCAGGAGCACGTATTAGCATAAAGAGCATGTCTGTTGAGCACAGTGTAGCATCATTTTAGAGATCCCTGATCTCTGTACACCAGAGCTTCAGTGTGGTGAGCAGGAGAGGTGTGCAGGTGCCCCCTTGCTGTGACTGTTCTGTGCTGAAGTGCTCCAAACTCCCTGTGGGAAGTAGTTTACAAATCTGGATGAATCGTCTTTTTTTTTTTTTTTTTTTTTTTTTCCCCCATGCTTTTGAAATACCATCATAATAAAATGGCTTTTTCATTCTATTCTAGATCATTGTGGTCTATGAATGTTTTTAAACAGTGCCTTCAGAAAATACCTAGAGGATACATCTTTCTAGTGGGTGGATTGTCTGCTTTCTTTTCTTGTGACAAGCCACTTGAATGTTAGTCTGAAATCAGCAAACCTGTTATTTTTACCAGGTGACACAGTTTGGATGATTTAGTGTCAGGAATGAGATTTTTATTCTCATGGTCTGTCTGTGGAGCATATAGGCACATTTTCCTGCTCTAGAGCTGAGTGAGCTACGTGCTTAAAGATATCCATTTGTCAATCCTGTGCTTCCCTGATTGTGGTTAAAATGAGCCTGAAGGTGACTGTGGGTTAATGGGTAGCTGTAAATGCAGGCCAAGAAAATTCCGTGCTTATTGCAGGAATTGGATGAAATTCTTAGCAATGCTGCCGGTAAAAAGTTGCCTGTGCTTGTACAAATCTGTGTTGTAATAAAAAGTAGCTAAAAGGTAGCTTTCTGTTTCTGAGTTGGTGCCTGGTTTTCTTAGTGCAGCAGTTCCTGGAAAAACTGCATCTTCTTATACATCAAGCCAGGAGTAGAGTAAATGCAGATTGAAAGTGGTTTTTGGTTTGGCTTGGTTTGTTTGGGTTTTTTTTAATATATTTTTTTAAACATCCATGTCAACTAATACATGAGGACCTTTTTGGTTCTTAGAATCTCTGGTTTTTTAATGTATTTTTATGACTTTCTTGTTACCTGATACCTGGAATTGAGTGTCTAATGCTTGAATTTAGTCTATGAGATGAACAATTTATTTGTAACGTGGGGTTTAATTCAAACTTTGTCATAATCCCCAGAACTTCAAGAGGTGACACTGTTCTTTCAACTAAACCCAGTTACTGATTTTTGACTTAATGTAATGATGAGCTATTCCCAGGAGATGAAAAGGAAGAAGTAGGAAATAAGAGTGATGTAACTGTGCTGAGATAAACCGAGCCAAGTATTCTGTGATTGAATAGAATGCTGTATTTAATATGGATGTTATGTGGCTGGTTGGCTCACTGGAGTTGAGAAGAATAACCTGAAGTTGACAGTAAAACAGCTGCTATGTTCTGGGATTGCTTCACAGTTTCCTTAGTCCAATTTGCCACAAGGCTTGAATGTTGGTCCTTTTATGTGTTATCCTTTAAGGTGCCTTGCTCAGGGGAGGAGAATAAACCAAATTTCTCTAATGGTGTTGGTCTAGAATGTGCCTTGATGAATGCTCCATGGAATGTGAGGGATTCTGCTTGAGCCACTGGTGCACTTGCTTAGAGTCCTGTGGCTCTTGGTGGACAGGATGTGTCAATATTTGAGGAGGTTCCCAGCCCTAATTGGTAAATAGGGGTAGAACCAACATGGCTGTTGTAACACTGCACAGTTATGAGCTCCAAGGTAAAAAGAAAATGTCTCTCAGGCTTTAAGTAAGGTGGTTTGGTTCAGATTTTTAGATCATGCAAATATTTAAAGACTCTTCTGACTTACACAGGGTGTTGTAAATATTTTGATAGTGTTGGAAACATGTATCTCAAACTGTTTGGCTTTGGGCTGGTGTATATTGTTAACCCTTTTTTGCTTGTGTAGGACTCTGCTTTAAGAACTAATTCCAAGGCATCTATGGACCAAACATTTTAAACAACCTTCTTTGCCTTTTATCACATATCCTAGAGCAATGAATGACAAACTGGACTAGAATATAAACAGCAGAAATGGTGAGAATGAGAAGTCTGTATGGTATTATTAAATCTTTCTTTGACAGAATTTTACTGAAAGCAAAAAGGCTGGGTTTTATGTCATCTTTTGATATAAACTTGTAAATGTATCATAGTATATGCCCTGAAAATGGGCACCACTTAGACTTAAGTGGCAATGTGAATATGAAAGTATGTTCTAAGTGTCTTCTTATGCCTCTTGTGATTAATGTATCACAGAATCCTGCTGTACTTGCAAACTCTTAGCTTTTGATATAAAGTAACGTGTAATTTGCTATAAAACTGGCTGACCTTGGTGTTACTGGACTGTTCCTCTGAAGTCCTTGTTGCAGAAGTCTTTCTGTTTCTGTCTTATTTTATTGTGTCTCTGTGCATGAGTAGCACAAACAGGGCTCATAAATCTGACTTTCGTGTATGATTGTACATTAATCTCTCCCACATACCAGGTACCTCTATTGCTACCTGATGATTGTAGCAACAAAATGTGTGTGTTGGCTGGGCCCTGAAAGGCCTGGCAGAGTTTTTGTGCTTGGCCTCTCACAGGGTTTTGGGTTACAAAACCAGCTTGCACAGAACTTCTTAGCTGGGATGGTAATACTAACTGAATATCAAAATGAGGGTTTTTTAAATATTTTTTTAAAATTCTCCATAGCAGATGCTCAGCCATACCTGATTAACTTTAAAATAGTATGACAAGGAATATAATGAGCTGGGTTCCTTCCTAATTTCTGACTTAATAGGTTAAATAAAAGGTGCAGGGTAAATATGTTCAATGTGCCCTTTTTAAAAGGGGCAATGTGAAGTACAGATTTCAATAAATAATCTGCAGTGAGTCATAGGACAAACGGGACATGGTTTTGGTTTGACTTACACCTCTCATCCTCTCCCTTTATTGAGGCTTTCTTGGCAATTTGACAGATACCTACCTCCCTGCTGAGTGAACAATGCTGCTTTCTTTTTAGGAGAAATGATAAATGGATAATAAACAGCTACAGATCTGTTAAATGAACTCTCTGTATTTAATGGAACCACGTGTATGCAATGTCAGCTTGTAGGTATGCTTACTTTCAGAGTCCTTGAATAATATTCTTAAAAACATTTTTTTCAAAGTCTTCAGGTTCTCTTTGTCCTTTAATAGTTAAAAGCTTCAAACTCATTTTTCAGTTACCTGAAATAATCTAAGCACTCAAAGTAATCTGATATCTAGTGAACATATAATTGTGTTTAACTTGTTGGAGCTGCTGAGCAGCTTGCTTTAAGGTCTAGAGGGAATTCATTTGAAGGAAATGATTCCTAAGTTCTTGCTGTGTTAAGTGAGGTTACAGTTCCATTCCAAAATGTGAACATGCTGTTTTATATAGGTGAAACTGGGTAACCATTTCCTTTACACAACTTTTCTTTAGTTTTTGTGTTAGAGAGCTTTATATAAAGAATGCTGTCAGTCTATTGTCATTCAGACACAGAAATAAATTGAGTGGTTAGCTTTTCCTCTTTTGGGCAATTAAATTCTTAGAAACTGTCACACCCACGCCTGGGAGTATTGCCTTCTCACTGATTATTAGGGCTCTGAGAGTTGAAGTTTTTGTCATTTTTGAAAGCTGGTGCAACTAAAAGTAGTAACAACCAGCACATATGGATAAAGTATCATCAACCAATAACTTTTGATGGATAGTACCACTTCTCAAAGCACACTTTTATGCTATCTTAAGCAAACAGAGTTCTAAATGGAAAGTTGAGTGAAAAAAAGATTTATTCTCTTACTTATGTCATTGATGGCCTATGGTGAGATGACCATAGTTGGATGCCAGCTGCCTACCAAGCAACTCTTACCACTCTCCTCAACTCAGTGAGGCAGAGAAACTATAACAAAGACTCTCAAGTTGAGGCAAGGACAGAGATCATGCCCTAGTTTTGATCATGGGCAAAACATACTCGATTTGGGGAAATTAATTTAACATACTGCAAATCAAATCAGACTAGGGTAGTGAAAAATAAACATCTTCAAACAACCCTTCCCTTTTCACAGGCTCAACTTCACTCCTGATTTTTCTGCCTGAGTGGTACAGGGGGACAAGGAGCAGGGGTTGCAGTTCTTCACACATTTATCTCAGCTGCTCTTTGCTCCTCATGCTCTTTCTTGCTCCAGAGGGTTTCCTCCCACAGGATACAGCTCTCCACAAATTTCTCCAACATGAGTCCTCCTCTCAGGCTGCAGTTCCTCACAAACTGCTCTGGTGTGGGTCCTTTCCAGGGGGTCTGTCCTTCAGGAACAGCTTGCTCCAGTGTGGATCCCCCACAGGGTCACAGGTCCTGCCAGGAGCCTGCACCAGCCTGGGCTTCCCGTGGTGGGGTCACAGTCTCCCTTGGGTTTTCATGGCTCCACTGTGGGTCTTCCATGGGCTACTAATTTGGCTGTATCCTCACGACCATGTGTTGGAGGTGGCTTTAATGAATAGGCAGTTTTGGTATGTGGATCATGATTAGTATTCTGTAGACATTTTAAGATATTATCATTTGATTATACAGATTTTAATTGCTGCTGCTCTTAAAATATGTAATTAGGTTGATTATCCAGTTGCTAATAGTATGCAGAAGAAATGCAAAAGAATGTTTAATAGATTTTAATCCAGGAAATAACATTTGTAATCATCTGATCTTTTCTGAAAAAGACCATGCACATGACTTGTGTGAATATATCCCTATTGCAATTTGATATATCCACAAAAAAATTTCCCATTTAGATAAAATGGATGTAGAGTCTACCACAACCCTGTTAGGTACTCAGTTAGCTAATTAGTCCTGCTGCCTCTAACAGGGTAATCTCTCTGATGTATAGCCAGATAATACATACTTCTAGCTGCCTACCTAACAGTACTTATATCCTACAATTCATTGAGCATAGTCATCTGAGTGTTCTGCTCCATTTCAGAATTCCTCAGACTTGATATAAAATATTAGTTCATATTTATGAGATAGGGAAATTAAACTTTATCTTGGTACACTCCACTGTGAATGGCAAATTGGGATCTTTAGGTGCTCATTTCAGCAAACAGTCCAGATAGTTATATCAACACTGATTTTTGGTCTTATTTTATATTTCCTCAGGGTTTTTTTGAACTTGTCTGGGCAGTAGATCAGTCATTATTCGTGATGTGTTCACAGGTCACCAATAATGGTAAATAGCTTAGCAGTAGCTTGGTGAACACATCCAGCTTTGTAATATTTCTTGATTGTTTTTTTCAGGGCTTAAAATAAATGTAACATCAGATTGAGCTTGTATTATTCTGCATCTTGATCAGAGTACCTTGTGAAAGCAAGTTCAGCACTGTGTTAAAATGTAGATCCTCAGCTGTCACCATCACTCAGGATGGTGTCCTCATATGAAGAAAGTGATGCTAAGAATTTGGTCATACAGTATCTTTCTTTTTACTACGTAATAGTAATACTAAAAAATAGTAATTATCAACTGAATATGCTCAGATGGAATCTCACTTGCTCTGTTTTAATTGACTTGTCCTGGTTCTGGCCAGAACAGGTTAATTTATGCAGGAAGCAGGAGGGGCATGGCCAGGACCTGGAAGTTATTCTGTACCACCTCAGCTAATTTTCCAGGGATGTGGGGGTAAGGCTCCCCTCAGGAGCATGAGGGAGGGAGTGCCTGGGCATTGTCAGGGTGTTTTCTTTCTAGCCTGCTAGAGCATCCCCAAATTATATTTTAAAATTCATGAACAAAAGCTGGTTTGGGCTCCTAAGTCCTATTAATTTCTAATTTGAAGTTTGATAATTGTATCACGCAAATAAGATTATTTGTCAATATTCATCTTCTGCCTTTGTTACTACATTAGAGTGATAGCATTGTTGCAAAGGTTGTTAAAAGTAAAGATAATAAAGGAACTTTAAATATATTTAAAGTCTACCAATACAACGATTTCTGTGTTCATTCTGCTATCTTCACAATGTGCTGTTTGAGTTAGGACACTGTCACCTATAAATCCCATACGAATTTTGAAGAGTGAAAGGTGTGACATGAACATACATGGATGGGACCAAAGCCACCCCAGTAATGTGGCTGCTTTTTGCAGAGGGAGCTGTGTTTGCTGTGTTGTTTAGTGTGCATTAGTGGTGTCTGGTAGATACCACTTAGTGCTCGTGTGGTGCAGAATCTCTGTGGAGTGTTAAGTGCTCTTTAAAGTTGCTGATATTTCAAATGATTAATGAGTATTATTACAGAAGTGTCACCACTCCTCTTGAGCAGTCCTCTCTCCCTACATAATCACATACAAACTCTTGAGCTGTGTTACATATACAGTGACATTTCAGTGTTATTAAATGATTTATGTTCCCAAGGGCAAAAACATAATCTCTTGCTTGTATGCCTACTGCTTACACATAAGCAATGAAAAAATCTTTTTGCCTTTCTTTCAGGGTGCCAGCCTTTTTCTGAAGGGTATCTTGTGTGTGGTCTGTGTACTTGCCTATTCTTTGTGTTAGCATAAGCTCTTGTAGCTTGTTAAACTGGCTCCAAAGTTTGTTGATGCTTCTACTCCCAGAGATAAGTTACTTCAAAGCCAGTGATAGTCTGTGTTGTGACTAAAACAGGAAATCAGGGTTTTTCTCTGGTGCTCAGCTATTTGTTCTTGCTGTGTCCTCCGTGGAGGTTGTTTATCTGGCTATGCTTTGTCTAGGGTCAGTTCTCTGCTCCAGCAAGAAACTTTTTATTTCTGCAGAGTCATTTTCAGCTGGATGAAGCTTAGCACCTGACTTCCTAAACAGAATTGATGGCATAGGGATGGGTCAGGAGGGATGACTGGGGATGTGGCACAAACAATACAAATCACTGTCAGTGGAATGAATTTGTGCCATAACAAAAGTGATCAGGCTCCCTATTGAGCTAAGGAGTGCAGTGGATAATGTCTGTAAAGTGAATGTTGAATGTAAACAAGTCTCTGCATAAGTGCTTTTATAATCAGATGCATGCCAAAGATGGTCAGGTGTAATAAAGGAAGGGAAATGGAATGGATATAAATGCCACATTGCTATTTGCCCTGGCAGCTGAAGCTGTGCTACCTGAGCTGCTGAAATAAAACCAAGGAAGATTTGACACTTTTTCACCCAGACTCTACCCTTACACTGTCTTGAGTTAAGGGAGTTGCAGATATACTTGAGCTTGTTTCTTGATATTTACCAATTTTAAGTGTGTGTTGGAGAATAGAAAATAAGTATAAAATTATATTAAATTAATAAATTTAAAGGTAAACTTATGGGTGTTTTCTTGAGTTTTTTTGCTTAAAATATTTTGGAGTGGGAGTACCAGAAGACAATTGAAATATTTTTTGAAGTTAAACAATTCCCAAGTAGAAAGGAGCCAAAAGTCTTTGCCTTTTTACTTTTAGAGTATTCATTTGTAAATAATGTAGGTGTTTCTAAGGCTTAATGCTGATATTTTATTCTTATGTAATGAAATACATTTTTATAGAAGTAAAAGTGAATGCTAAATAACTGTTTTGAAACTCCTTGCAGATGATTTAGATTAATCTGTTAGCACATTATTGTTAAACCAAGTATCAAAGAAGTAGCTTTGAATTTCAATTCAATATTTAATTTCCAAAATAGATGCAATTTTGTGGAAAAGAATCAAGTGTGTTTTTATAATGTTAGTATCTTCTTTCCTTTTTTTCTTTTTCTTTCTCCTGGAGTAAACTTTAGGTGTGCAAAAACCCCATGCTATTGCTATACTTTCCTAGACTTGGGTTTGTGTTTTTGGGTGTTAATTTTTTGTGCTTTTTGGTTTTGTGAGGGTTTTTTTGTTCGTTTGGGTTTGGTGGTTTTTTTGGGTTTTTTTGTTTGAGTTTTGTGGTTTTGTTGTTGTTTGTTGGTTGGTTTGGTTTGGGTTTTTTTTAGAATTATTGGAATTTGAGAAGTAGATTTAGTTGAATTCCTGTTTTGTTTTGTGATACTGTCTAATCTGCTTTCTTGGCTATTCTGTGTGAACTACTATTCTACCAGATTTATTTTTCTTTAGGCAGGTGCTTAGATTGGCTAGCAGAGAACACCTTAGAATAGTATTGCAGAGCACTTTGTGATTTTCTTTGGTTTAATTGTTGTCTGCACAGGGAAAGGTGCCTGGGACATCACGAATGTCTTGTCTGTTCATTGAGCTTAGACCAAATTTATTATTTATGTTCATACACACAAATTTGAGGAGGTTAAAGGACAATCCACATAGTTTAAAACAATCTGTATGTGAACCTTCAGTTGTATTTGAAATGAGATTTGATCTTAACATTGGTTTGAATTTGGCTAAGAAATTCTTTGTCCAAAGCAGTGTATGAGCAGCTGGTTCTGCTTTGGCTTGTTGCATCCCTATATCAGAGAGCAACATGTGGGTTTAGTCTGTATCAAATTACTGTATTTTTAGCTCTTGGTTTAGCATAGGCCATTCCATAGTTTCTGGTAGAATATAAGTCCTGTGGTATGTGTGTCATGAGTAAAATCTGTGCTGTGCAATGTTAATCATTGTCAGGTCAGTCCCAAACAGTTCTGTTACTGATAAACACAAATTAGTGAAGCAAGTATCATACAGTGGCTCTGAATTTATTTTGGGCTATGCAAGATAACCTATAGTTTCTATGCTTTACACTTTGATTAGTCTGATAAAATGTGATGATCTTTCTCTTTCTACAGAGGCCCACTTAGCTGGGGGTTTTTACTAGCCCTGTACAGAAACTAAAACTGTGATTGGAGATCTCCCCTTTATCCCTCCTCCCCTTTCTTGCAAAAGAGGCTGGATAGGCAGCACCTTTGTTTCTACTTGTTGTTAGGCATTGCAGAAACACTTTGTGTAATTAAGGAAAAGCAGTGCTAAATTTAGCATGTAATTAATGTGTTGCTGAACAAAATTACTAGTTTTACAGTAATAATTCTGGAATTTTTTATGCCACTGCAAACATATCTTATTGCACAGCAGGAAAGACATGAACAGGTTTCAAAGTTTTCAAGTATATCTAAAGGTATTTAATTTGGTTTATGTGGTTTTCTTTTTGCACTTGCAGTATTTATTTCTTACATACAGATAAAATACTATATTTTCTGAGTGAATATTGCTATCCCAGCATAATATCTTTTGATATGATTTGTCTGAGTTGTGAATGATTTAGTATTAGTATTTCAGTTAGTATTTCAGTTTTGAAGTTTATAGTGTGTTTGGGGTTTTTTTTTAATTTTCAGGGTTGTGTAAAGCATCCAATTTATCTAGCATACTCACTGAAATACAATTTATTAGGTAGGAAAAATACTATAAAAATCTGTTGTACAAATTGGCTTTTTAAAACTGAAGATTTTATAAACATGCTTCTCAAAATATGTTTTGAATTTGCCAAGGGAAAAAATGTATCACATGAATCTTTCCTTTTTTTATCGCAGTGAATAATTAGAGAACAAAGTTATGTAATCTCATTTCAGGAAAAAAAAGCTTTTATGAAAATCTTGTGAAACACTCTGTGTAATGCAATAGCAATTAACTTGTGCAGTGTTCAACCCTGCAAATGGGGAGACATAAGCAATGTAGAACCTACAGCTCTTGTTAAATTGCTTTGTCAACTGTTGCTGCAATCCTCCAGGAATCTTTGCATTGCTTCCCAGAATGAATTAAATTTGAGCTACTTTCTCTAGTTATGCAGCTGAAGCAGCTCATGAGAATTACTGGAATGTGCAAAGAATAGCATATTGCACCTAGGCTTTGACATTAGAATTTATGTAGCTGTGGATACTGAAAGGGTTGCTGGAAGACCAAATTACATAAACTTAAAAAGACATTTATATCTTGTTTCCAATTGTTTTTTTGTCCTAAGGGAGAAAAAAAAATTATCTCAGGTGAAAGACAAGTGCAAGTAGAGATTGGGCATATATATGTCAAATATGTAAAATGAAAATGCATCAGCTTGGAGTTTTGTCTAAAGCTAGGCTGCTGAAACTTAAATATTCAAGCAAGAAGTTTAGGTATTTGAAAATCCATTTAACAATTTGTTATTTGATTTCTTCTGGTTTTGTCTATAATTTAGAACTTGATACAGAATTACTGGTTATTGGATGTATATTGCCTCCAAATCCTGAAGTCATTGAATATATTCTGGAATATTACTGTTGAAATACCCTAACTAGAGGACTGTGAAATTTGAATTTTGAAGTGACATTAGGAAGAACTTTTTTCAACCTGTGTTGGTGCTGTCATTCCATTCACCGTTCCAGCCACAAGAAAATGGGCAGTGGTGATGCATTTTGATTGTCAATTGGATCCATGGGAGGAGTTAGTAAAAGTCATTTGAAGGCTAATTTTGCTAGCACTTAGTCACACCTGCGAGTCAGCACTAAACCTGCTCAAATGGCCTTCTTCATTGCTGCACTATTTTTAGGATTGAAAAGGCTATCTTTAGAAACTTCTTTATTTGGTGAACATAGTTCACATATTCTCGTACAAGCATCCAGGGAGAACTTTGAGAAAACCTCAGGGCTCTTCTGATGTTGCATAACAGTTATGCAGCAGTTCTAAGTTGTTCCAGTTGGTACCAGGGTTCAGAGTGAAGACCAACAGAAGATTTGTGTGGCAGCTACCATGTCTTGTTTTAGAAAAGTTCTTAAAGCTGAATGGCAGGTGGATGTTAGCTCTAACAAAGTGTTGGCTAGACTGGTTTGGTGTTAAAATTCTTATTAATTTAAAATTCTTTGATTTGTGTATCAGTAAGAATAGGCACACAAATATTTCTGAAAGAATATCTGCCTTCCTTTGAAAGGAGCTTTTAGGTGTCAGTGGTAGAAATGCAAGTCTGATATGGTTTGGATTTAGAGCTTTATCTCATGCCAGTGGATGTTACCATAAAAATATATTCATATGATAAGGAAGAGGTAGTTATACCAGGAGGTACCATGGCCAGGACAGACTAACTGAGTATGTGTGTACCAAATGAGCTTAATTACTTTAGTATCTGCAAGTTATGTAATACAAAATGGACCATAGTGAAAAATCTGTGTCATTACATGAATTAAGTATAGTGTGAACTTTTTGTGTTGTATCAGTACCATAACATTTTTCCTCACGTATTAGAATTTATAGTTAAAGGATTAGTGAATGGCTTTGGCTGCAAGATTCAAGTGTGTAGCCTTGTACTTCAGCATAAGGAAAAAATGGACTATAGTTGTGTGTGTGCAGAAGGTAAAGAAGCAAGTGAAATGTAACTGGCCATGAGAATGACACTCTAGCTTTTGTCTTTCAGAAGTTAAGTGATGTCTTGTGAATTGGTAGATAATTGATTGTAGAGTCCTCACCATTGAACACTTTGAAGCTGTGACTGGACAGGATGCTGGATAATCTCAGCAAGACTCCCTTTCCCAAGAAAGATTGGACTAGAGAGGTCAGGCTGTTGCATGGTTCTGTGATCGTTATAACTTGACAAATACTCAGCTGAAGTACTTCTTGTGGGATCTGATTACTGTAGCAAAGTATGGCTGTTGAGCACTCTTTGAAGAGATATTAAGTAGTCTAGTCTCATCTGTTCCCAGGATTTGTTTACAGGATCCTGTGACCCTCACCATAATCCTCATCTTTTCCCAATTTAATCAGTTATCGTGTCAACTTCCCAATTAAAATCTGGCACTAAAAAATGCAAACAGATCTGACATTTATCTTCTGTGGAACTGAAAAGTAATGGATTTTTTTCCCTGATGAAAACAAAGTCTGCTAGACTGTCCCCTGTCACAGTTAACTAGATCATCAATTGTCAGACTCAAATGAGCAGGATTTTCAATGCTCAAGTGTCACTGGTTCATGACAGGATCAATAAACATTAGCCTTCCTTGCTTTGAAATTGGCATTTTCAGCTGGAATTCTGGCTTCAGGCTTTTTAAGATAGTGTGACAAATATAAAGTAGTAATAAAGTGTTTTCTCTTCCCATGAAATATACTGCATACTCATATTCTTTGCAGCTCTTATAAGGGGAAAAGGTAGGCAATTTGTTGGAAGGTGCCAAGACTTGGACATTTGATTTTCAGTTTCATAAATCACAAGGTAGAAACTACATGTATATTGTCTAATGAATCAAGGTTATTAAGCTCTTAAATACTCTATATAGCATATTCTTTACTAATGATATTTTTAGATATAAAATATAGCTGTTTTTTAAGTGAATTATCTGTTTTTATAATTTTGGATGACTGATGCAGCAATTAGATATTTTGCCTCTGAAGCAGCTCTTTTATCTTTCAGATATGGACAGTTGCACACATCTCTTTTGTGCTTTTAATCTTCTCTTTTTGAATTACACATATGTCTTAAACATGACATTGCCAGTTCTTAGATACTCCAAAGCATATTTTTAAAGTATTTTTTACAATTGTTCTTTCATGTGCTCTGTACCCTTAAGCTTTAGGAGTAAGGACAAAACAACTTTAGAGCAGCTGTGGTCTGAGACATGATTGTGTGAAGGTTCCTTGTGACCCTGACTCTTCAGCTGTTGAGCTGCCTTTATTAGGAACAAGTGTGAATGAGCTCATGGCTGGAATTACTGGAGGGATTCTCTTTGTGGGTTAGAGAAACTTCTCACCTTCTCCAGAAAGCTTGAAATGACCAAAGAGCTACTGTTTATTAATAGAGGTAGCATTAGCTTTGTGGGTTTAGAAGATTTTTCTAGAGGTGGGCCTATTTTTTCTCATAGTTTATATTAAGGCTTTAAGCCTTCAGAAGCAGAAGTGAGAAATGTCTGTACTTAAGTTTCACAGGTGTTCTCAGCTGAAATGCTCTTGGCTTGAACTGTGATGCTAAAGGGTGTGATTATGAAAAGTATCATATGTGTTGCTTGTAAAATATTGTAAATAGTATCTTTCTATATGCAATTTCTGACATGTTTCCTTCATTGTCTAATTTTTTTTGCAGTATTTCAAAGTCTTATATATTTATTTTATCTATTCTATTCTTTATTCTATTCTATACCATATTATAAAGACAGTTCAATATGAAATGTATTATTTATTGAGTAAGCACATCATTTGGTTTTCTTATTCTTGGGGAAATAGAAATCTTGGAAGGTATTTCTGTATAATTGAAGCTTTCATCTTGCAGCTGTTTCAGCTGTTGAACCATTTAATCCTTTTTTTTAAAATTCCTTTGCTGCTCAGCCTCTTAACTGACGAGCCATATGGAGATATGGCTTTATAATGGCAGTCATATGTAGACAGGTGATTCATTTCAGTAACCACAAACTATTGTAGAGCACTGGCTGAGGTATTATTGTGAGCAGGGACACAGAGCCCTGCCTGCAGTCGTGGTGCACTTCTGTGTTCATTGTCACCCTGCCCTGGCCTTGGACAGGACTGTGGGGGTATCCCAGCTGTCAGCTCAAACACAACCTTGGGAGACAAATGTGGGATGGAATCTAGAGAGACATTCAAGCTGAACTCAGAAACACGAGATCACTTGCTAGGTAGTAAAATCCCTTGGATGTGAGCCCTGGTAGTGGCTTTTATAAGATGGCTGAAAATCTCAACATGTTAAACATAGTTCTAGGCTAATGCTCTAGTTTATATATGGGTTTATATGTTTGTATGCATATAGACCATTATATATATGGTTTAGACACAAAGTCCATGTTAGAAATCCAGGTCAGGCTGTTCCTTTTGAGCGTGTGCAAGTTGGATGTTGTAATTCCAGAATGATTTTCTTCCATGATACTAACTCTGTCATACTGAGATTACTTCGTGTTATTATGCATCATGCAAAAATACCAACTGAATTCTATTTTCACTTAAAATATGATGTTGCATTTGAATGTAATGACTCCAGACTTTCTGGAGTCTTAACATTAAGCATTAAAATGATTTGCAGTAAACTAAATAGCTTAAGAAATCTGATCACTGTATTCTGCAGCTATTTGTGCCTGTTTTCTCAGCTGTTGTGACTATCATACTGCTATTTTGTGAGTGTAGGGGTTACTGATATGTGAGTTAAGTTAAATTCAAAAAGAAAAAAGATGTGTTATTGTACCTTTATCAATTGGTTGAGAATCCTTGTGTGACCATTTAAAATGCTGAAGTTAGCAGCATATATGACAAGAAAGGCAGTTGTGTAATTCCTGCTTTTTACTAAGACTTAGTTTCAATACCATGATCAACTTTGGTTTTACTTGATACTAGTCTTGCGTGCTTGGATTTTCAACAGCAGGGGTTTTTAGACTCTGCCTTGAGACAGCACTAAATTGAACTTGCTTGGGGTTATCTACCTTTCTTTTTTCTGTCTCCTGATTGTTCTCCATATGCAGGTTACATGCTGCTGTTTCAGTGCTCCAGAGTCAGTGATGGCACAGCTTTATTAACTGCAAAAACACAGTGGTGATGGGGAGTGCAAGAACTGTCAGCTCATGGGGCCTCTTGTCCCACTTTCCTTGAACTTCAGTCCAATTTAGGTTGCAGAGTAGATGGCTGACCTACTTGTACTTTGGTCAAGCATTAATTTAAAATGGCATAAAAAGCTTTCCTTTTCCTAAAAAGCAGCAGCAGGGTAGAAAAGACTACTCTTTGTGAGGTTAGTTGGGCAAATTTAAGCATTTATTTTGCATTATTATGCTTAGGGATTCTACATTTGAGTGATTTGTGTGTTTGAGAGCTGTATAGGGTCACATAACATGTATCCAGATCATTGAAAATCGTGGGGAAGACTGGCTGCTCTGCTGTGTTTTCTTTTCTAAACCCTTAATAAGATTAGTGAAACCTTTGTGAACCAAAGAAAAACTTTCACCTTCTCTCTTGCCTAACCTGGGTCTTATGTGCCTCTTTTAGAGCAGCACCTTGTTTTGCACACTGAAAACTCTTGATTTTTCAGTTGCAGTAGGGTTAAACTTGGTGTTTAAAAAAAACCCCAAACAAACCAAAACCAACAACCCTTTCCCACACACACTTCTGTCTTTGCTTGTCAAATTACATGTACAGGGAAGGCCATAAAATATGATCTCTGATCCTGGTATTTATAATACTTCCAGGTAGCTTAGACCAATGAGTTTAGTACATGGTAAGGAGCCAGTTCATTATATTTATTACACAAAAAAATTACATGTTTTTAGGGAATGTTTAATTCTACTAAGTAACCTATACAACATAAGTTGCTGACTAAGTTGTAAGTAGAGGTCTTCTGACCTTGTTGCAGTAATTACCATTTCAGGACCAGAAAATTTAATTTCCTAGGAACATGAGAAGTCCTGGCTAAAGTTTACCTCAGATTCACTGAGCTGAAAATCTGTTTAAATGGAATTCAAGCATTTCTTTTTTCAGTGACCATCTAAATGAAGCTAAGTATCAAGTAACCTTCTCTCCAACTTTAACACAAGCAAGCGATTTAAATTCTCCTAATAGTTCTTTAGAAGCTGCATTCAGTTTGCTTTAAAATCTGAATTAATCTTATTTAATCTTAAATATGAAATACAGTCACATGCTCTTTTGTACTGTTACAGTATAGCATTGATTTTGAAACACTTGAACAGATCTTTTATTGTCCCTAAATGGATAATTACTTATTTGACTTACTGTAAAGAAGGGTAGTTGGACGTTATATGTGCCTGTGGCTGTTTTCTTTCTGCATTTATGAATTGTATTCTGCAGAGGTCTGTACATTCTGTATCAGTTCCAGAAATGAAACTGATGAAATGGTGCATAATCTGATGGCTATCACAGCTAAAAATGTTGCTTTTAAGTTGTAAGACTGTCTTCCTTAGCAGTTTTTACATTGATAGTGTTTTCCCCAAGTACTGAGCTACCTTTCAATATATTTTGAGAGTTGAGGAATGTTGCATGATGATTTGACCTGCTTTTTGTCAGCAGGGCTATGGCAGTGAGGGGATAATGCCTGAAGAAAGAATTGGTAATTATGGAAACTACTGTTTAAATCCTTTTCACAGCTTTGATCTAAGCCAGCAATTATGGAAGTGGTCATTTAATTGCTGCTTTAGGGTACAAGTCCTGGGATACAGTTCTTTGCTAGCAAAAAGCTCTACTAGCAAGTAATTTCTGGTGTTACAGACTACTTGTGTTGAGGATCTGGCCTAGAAAATTGCTGTGTTTGCTTACTAAAGAACAATCTATTCAACTGCAAGGAGTTTTGTGTGGAAATCTGATGTCTCTGTATTGTTAATATCAAGTATACCATAAGCACATTGTGGTCTGTTATTTTACTGTGGCTGGGGGTCTTCTCTTTTACCTTCAGCAATGTCTTTCTGAGGCTCTGTAGGAATGTCTGTTATTCTTTGTACTTTCTCTTTATCCATGGTAAGGAAATCATCACTTCTCCTTTTCTTTTTATTTATATCTCCAAAAAGTGACAGAGAAATTCACTAGTACTTGAAAAGTGCACAGATTTTCCTGGGCTCACCCATGCAGCTTCCGCTGCCCCAATCAGCCTTCCTATTTTTGCCAAGCATAGTTATCTGTGTCTCTCTAAGATAAGCAGAAGATAGAGTATTCTGACATGTAGATTTAGTTTCTAACAGTGATTTAGGCTTTGGAAGCAAGTCTTTGTTAAAGATCAGGCTGAATGTGAAGTATCTGAATTGGTTCTCTCCTGAAGTAAAGAACAGTAGTTCCTCAATGCAACCTTCAGATTCAGGAAGGCTGCCCTGTTTCACCTTCATTTAAGGGTTTAAATCTACTTCTATTCAATGCATGTCAGTATTTCATTAATTAATATTACAGCCCTGTATTTCCTGAGATGGAAAAGTACAGCTTTTGACTATGGAACATTGAAACAACACATCTGTTTCCTAAGTGACGCATCTGCGAAGTGTGCCTACGTGTTTCACAGAAATATTTAAAAACACTCTCCTCCACCTAAGCCAGTTGTATGATTAAAAATACCTTCCTTTAAAATGGGCTACCCATGGTCTTTCCTAAAGGTTACAGTTCACCAAATATTCAGCTTTGCAGCTATTCAGAATCAGATTGTGACAGAAAACCCTGTGTTATTTCGAATGCTGCATTGTGAAAGGGGGGAGAAAAGACATTAGCTTGAGCTACAAGGTTTTCATCAGCTCACAGGAAGTGCTAAAGTACACGCTGATGAGAGAATTGTGTTTGTGGAAATGGAGGTCAGGCAGTGCTGTGCAGGTACTCTGGTTATCTGTGCAGTTATGCTGGAACAAATGCAAGTGGGTTAAGGCACGCCTTTTCAGGTTAATAGCTTGTAAACAGAATGTGGAATGACTTTCCAAACAACTGGCATAGTTGCTTTTTCTTACCAAAATGGAGACTACTGTGTCACAGCTGATGCAAAAGTATTTTTGCCTGAATGTGATATTTTGCAATGTTTGTTTGAATGTTTTATCATGCTTTGAGCTGGTGGTTCTGAGCTCATACAGCCTGCTGTCCACAACATGCATCTATTTCTAGAATGGTTATTATATTGCTTTTTATTAATGTCCTTTTTGGGGTTTCTGTTTTGAAGTAGAGCAGTGTTTAGCTGGGTGATCATATAAGTAAGTTTTGATGTCTGAAGCAGTGCTTCTTATTATGTCCTATTTTACTTCTTAATTATATGCCATTTTAGAACAGTTGTGTACATGTTACTTCTCTCTGCAACTGTTTTGTCAGTGCAGCTGTAAATGCTGTTTCATGGTTTCTCTCCTGGAGAATCCATCAGTATCACTCCTCTGCACTGTCCTTGTTGTAAAATTCTACTGAAATTAAATACTAAGTGTATATACCTTGATATTTCCCTTGGCATTTTATGAAAATAAGTTTTCATTATAAGTATATATAACAAGCTATCTAATTCCACTAGATAAAGGATCAATAATTTATTTTTAAAGTGTCTGAACACTTAAAAGTTTTCTTGCTAACTAAATGATTACAAAGTGTAATTTGCAAGTTGAAAATATGTGGTCTTTTACCCCCTTCATGCTTTTTTTGAAACAAACCTAAAAGCATATTTATCTCAATTTTATTTATTTAGGAAGGATGCCAAGATATTATGGGTAATTTCATTTTGGGAGACTTTGACAGGACATATGAATTAGTGTGTGATGTCACAGGCATTAAAAAAGTGAACATTCAGGAAGGGGTGAACACTTGTAATTAATTAAAGTTCTTCCTGCACTTCATCATTTTAATCACTAGATCCTAAACAGTAGAAAATCTCTGATTTGAAAAATCAAAGAATATTTTTTAAAGCTATTTTAATTGACAAATAATCCTGAATTCTCAGCTGGTTTTCAAAATTTATTCAAAACCAAATTTATGCACTTTTTTCCTTGCAGTGCAGAAAACATGAGTGTAGATTTTTTCCCTCATACCTCCAGATTAAAGAAAAGTATAGTCTGACAATGTTAAAGTTTGTTTTAAATAGATGCAAATATTTTAAAACTCTCCACATTACTTGATCAACTTTGCATCTTAGCAGGTACATCTATGCCATTTAAGGCATGTATTGTGCAGTGTTTATAGTTTCTGTGGTCAGTGTCTGTTTAACTTTAAATAGAAACCTCTGCAAAGGCTCTGAAGGCAATTAATAGCTTCCCTGGTTAGAACAAAAATTGCAAAATTTAAATAATACACCTACACACATTGGCTTGTCAAGATGAGAATAAACAATAATTTTTCCCCAAAGTCGTGTTGCTATTTCAGGTATCTCCTGGTTAGTTGGAAAGAATGCAGAGGGAGGCTGTGCTGGCAGCGTGTGGGAGCTGATGGGGATGGTTAGGTCATGAATGTGCAAAAAGCAGCATGTGTAACAGCAACATGTCTAACCAGCACGTCTGGCCACTAATTATGGGGAAGGAGGACAGGAGATAAGAGCTGCTAACTGCAGGGCTCTGCCAGTCTTCTTTGGAGTGTGAGAGCAAGGTATTCTTTTACATGGATGAAACAAAACATGCAGGCTGAGAGTCTTTTTGAGAATATTGGGTTGCCTCGTCTTTCAGGTATGCTTCTGTGCTGTGTGTTATTCAAATTGTTTGATCAGTAATTAGAAGTTTCATTTATTTAATAAAATAATCAGTAATGGCCAAAATGGCTGTTCTTAATCCTTTTATTATGCACTGTGAAATGTATCTGCTGTAAGATTGTATCACACAGTGTTAATGTGCCCGAAGAGTTTAATTTTAGAGACTGTCTCCTCACTGGAGTTGTGTGGGATTTTTTTACGTGTGGTAATCATCATAGAAGTTTAATCTCTTTAGTGATCTTCTGATCTGTGCTGAAGCTATGGCTTGAATGTGTGTTCATGACTTGTATATTAAGGGCAGTAAATGAGTGCTACTTTGAGTGGTTTCACATTCAGCATTTAACAAACGTGGGCATGGGCAAATATAATCCAGTACCAAGGAGGTTGTTGTGGAGCAAGCAACCCTGAACTCAGGGGGTTTCCTTAGCTGGCAGAAGGGCAGAGAGTCTCTCGTTACCCAGGGTTATGAATGACTACTGTGAACTGATAGCTTTTTGTTATTTAATGTCACTTAGTTGTTTGCTAACTGAAAAATGTCTAGGTGACAAATTATTCAGTTATCCAAACTAGAAAATCTAGGAATAAACATTGCTCTCAGTCTCAGAGGAGTGTGCCTGGTAGGAAATAAGCTTGCAGAGTCTGTAACAGCATGCATTTCCTAGATTTTTTCCTTTAGTGCTCACAGTTCACCAAATAGGTTGCTGTCAACTTCTTTCCAAAAATCATTTGGTACATGGTTCTGCCAACTATAACATAGAGGCTGAATTCCCCAAGAAATAGCAATTTAGTTTCCTTTTACGGACTTTTCTCTGGTGTTTGTTGCTGTAGTTGTTTTCTTGATGGAGACTAAGGGATTATGTCAAATCCCTGTGGAGGAGGGTGCTATTTGCTATTCTCCCTATTTTAGAGATTGGAGAATTAGGTCCAAGCCATCACTTTGAGACTCTACCTTTAAAAATCTAAAGTCTAACTTCTGTTAATAAAATGCAGTCATGTCTACTGATTGCATTTACAAGACTTCACAGCACTGAATAGTAGTGATTAATTATGGTTGGATGCATTCCTTCCCTGCACTCAGGGGCTGGAATTCTTTGGTGTCTTTTGAGTGTGTAAACCAAAGCATTCTTTTTTCCTGTATTTATTTTTCATATTAATTTATGGACTTTGGAGTGTCAGTAGCTGTGATTCTTAACAGCTTTTGTTATATGATTTCACAATACTGCTGAAGAAGTTATGTCACTTCTTTCCATGTCAACAGTAAACAGATTGCAAGCCTGAAGAAACTGGAAACTCTTATAGAGCAAGTTCTTTGGGCAAAATAGAAAATAAAGTAATATCTAAATTGCTTTATTTAACCAGAGAATATGAGATTGAGCATATTTGTGGCAGGTACACTTGGTAGCAAACCACAGTAGTTCACACTTAAGGCATAGATTGTTTCCTTCCTATTCTGTGTGGAACAAAACCTGAGACTTCAGTGACTAATAAGCAAAAAAAATTGTAACTGAAAATTCTTAGGAGCAGCTAATTGAAGTTGAGTCATGTCCTTATACATCAGTAATTCACTCGCCTTAGTCATGGAACTTGGAATCTTGACGAGTCAGATCCATGGTGACAAATGCTGTCATTCCAAAAATAGGTCTAAAAGGTAATGAGACCAGGTGCTTTTCTCTTCCAGAGGCTGATAGACTGTCTCTGTCTCAGCTTGCATCTGTAGAGTCCTTGGAGACAACGCATGGCAACACCATTTGGTTTTCTAAATATGGATTAATTTTTTTTCCTCTGTATCTCATCTTGAGGATTGTTAATGACTGGAATAGGTTGCACAGAGAGGCTATGCCATCTCCATCTCTGGTGGTTTTCAAGATCCAGCTGTATAAAAACCTTGAATAATCTGGGGTGGTCATGCTTGTAAGGTTCTGTCACTCTGTGATTCTGAGATATTTTTCTATTGTGGATCAGTTTGTCACCTAGGGCCACAGTTTAGTGATTGCCATGCTTTAAAGCAGTCCATTGTACACGGGACTGTAATTAGATTTATTTTTTAATGTCATCTTTTTGAGTATAGTGAAATATATTTTGAAAATAAACATAATCTTCCAAAAGAAATCAGAATGTTAGAATCTCACTTTAAACAACCCTACCTGTTTCACAGTAACTGTTTGTCAAAGTTATTTGTTATTAAAAGCCTGAGGGGATTTAACTGAAGGATTCCTTTAAAAGCTTTTCCCCATCTTCCTGTTGAAAAATGTCTTTAGAGAAATTTTGGGATTCACTGGATTATTTTAGCTTCTTAGTAGTTTGCATTTGTTGCACAGAAAAAAAATCCCCAAGTATTTCAACATGAACAAAGCAAGGAATTTTGCAAATTGCTTTCAAAGTAATATCAAAGCCAACTTCTTGAGAGTAGAGGCAGCATCTTGTGTTCAGCTGGTTTTGTGTGTAGTATCTGAAGGTCTGCTTGTTCTTTATTAGTTAATATTATGTAAAATCCTTGTGTGTTAAGCTTTCAGGATGTTTATAGCACTTCTTTTCACACAGTGAGGCACTAGCAGTGAGGAAGAAATTCAAGGTCTTTAGCTTAAAGCATGGCTAGAATGTTCCTTAAGAGGAAGCTTTAAATAAAAAATAAAAAAAAAAAAGAAGAAGCCACATTTATTCATTAAGATCCATTTCCTTGTGTCAAAGATCCATGTATCCTAATTTACAAGAATTGCTTAAAAGCCAGGGCCAAGAACCTGGAGCCTTGTTAGTTTGCATCATTTCCGTAGCTGTTACAGTATGTACTGTTTAGGATGGAGTTACTTTCTGCAGTTGGACTTTGTGGTTTATTTTTAGCCTCTATAAGCTCTCGTGGCTAAAGTGTGCTTGTGACAAAAGGCAGCAGGGCTCTGAACTGGTAAGGCTTTCTCTGAGCTGCTGTTTTTTTGGTGACTCCAGCACCGTGTTACTGTTTGCTTAGCAGTTGGGGGACAAGAAAAAGGTGTTAAAGAGATGGGCCTGGAGTTGTGGAATGAGATGAAAAAGAGTGGATGAAGCCAAACTGTTGTGAGAATATAGGAAGTGGGTGTGGGCACTGTGCTTTCCTACGGAGTTATTGATTCTGCTGCAATGCTGCTCTGTGAGATGCAGGTGATCACTTGTGGGGAATCTGTGCAGAGCTCATCTTTCTTGTTGTATCCATTTAAATTTTCTAAATTTTACCTGACTGCTGTAGTTGTTCGTAGGTTTGCTTTTATAGTGAAATGGAAGACCCTGCAAAACGAAAAAAAAAAAAAAGTGCAATGAACTTTACTTGTGAAACCTCTGGAAATTCACTTGGAGGATGGAATGACCAAACCCTGACAAAAAATGTGCTAAAGGCCTGGCTTCTGTAATAATTCTATTTTGTGAGGGTAGCATGACTCACACCACTTAATGTTCCTATCTCAGTATACAGTTTATTTTTAAGTAGGGCTGTAAAAATAGTGTTTTTCTGTACTAGTTGTTGCTATGACTTCACAATATTTCCCTAAATACGCTTGCTCATACTTTCTCACAGCATAGTATTTGGCATATTCAAACCTTAATTCCATCAGTATTTCCTGAGTGCTGATCGTTTTCATGCTTCTATGGAAAAGAAGGATAACTGTGCATTATGTAGTTCTAGTTGAGGAGTAATAAAAGGGTTTTTAAGAAACCCAGTCACCACAACCTGTTCCTTCATTTAAGAGAATGTTCCTGTGTTTGCGCTTTTTCAGTCTTTCCATGTAACTTTTCAGATTAAATTTGCAGCAATGACATAGTTTAAGCTATTTTGTTAAAGGTGAGTAGATGCTATATTATTACTTCAGAACACTTTCTTTGTCTTTTTTATCTTAATTGGAGGGGAAAAATATTGCTACTATGGTTTGGGAGAGCAGGATGGATGACTGGGTGGGATGGACTGAAACTTTGTTAAGTTTATACTTCAGGGTTTTTTTTTTTCCAAGATGCTGAACTCTACAGCTGTCTGCCAGATCTCTTCCTAATGGCAGTGAGCACTTTGGTTGAAAAGATCTTGGTGTAGTGGAGAAAAACTGCCCTAACCCTTCCTGACAACCTTCAGAACCTCATTCCTCCCTTGTTCTGCATGGCATGCCTGGCTGTTTAATTTTAAACTAGTCCTATGAATTGGTTCAGCTAGTTGCAAGCTTATTGCACTTTGGTTTCCTCCTTATGTTGCTTATAGCTGTCTAAAAAAGGATATGAAAAATTACAAATATGATCTTTGCTTACCTTAATGTATTGTAAAAATTGCAAGGGACAAAATTTATCTGAAAAGACCACATTCTGTGTAAAGGTGCTGCTAGAGAAACTGATAATTGAATAGTGTTTAAACTTTTCCCTCTTGGCTCAGTAAAAGCACAGGTGGAAATGCTGTTGTGGTTTTTTTTTTGGTAATTACTTATAATCTGAAGATTGTTACACTAACATGTAAAAATCATTTACCTCTATGTGATTTTCCTTTCTAGTTTGCCATTTTACAGAACCCTTCTTATATTTTGTCTGTCTTTTAAAAATAAAATTCTAACAATTGATGTTTTTTTGTGGTTTTTTAGTTTCATATTCAGTGTTAAGGTTATGTAAGCTTTTTGTGAATTGCATTACATAAATGAATTGGATAAAAACTGATAAGGAGAAACATCTTGTCTTCCCAGCCAGAGTAACTTTATCTTTGTGCTGCAACTGTCCAAAGAACTGTTTTGTTTCAGTAGCTGAGTTTTGTTATGAACAAGTGCCTACCCTTATGGCACTGTTATTTTCAGTGTATCCCAGAAATGCTAATTAGTGTTGAATTCTCCTTGCCTGGGAGGCTTTCAATGCCATTTCTCTCGGCAGCTTGTCATAACCATGGGCAGCAAGGTCAGGTTTGGAGATGTTTTCTGCTCCATTTTGAAGGGACTATGGTACTTTAGGGGGAAAGCAAGATTGACAAGGCAAAAAAATGAAAGGGAGCTTCAACTTACAGTGTATGATAAAAGTATTCATCCCACAAGGGGTGGTAAAATCTGTTTACCTGTATGTATCCCTGGTAGTAGTTAGAGATAAACTTGGCAGGAGAAATCCAAACAGGAGAGCCTGGTGAAATATCTGCAGAGACTGGATGGGGATTTGTGTGTGTGTGTTTTGGGAGGCAGCTGTTTCCTTTCTCTCCACCTCTTGGTCTCCAGCCCACAAACTGCATTTGTGGATGCAACTGCCTGGATTTTTGTCTCAGTAATGTTTTTGATGTTAATCTTGCGTGTTATCTTAGGGTAACCCTAACTTTTTTCATACCCAGTGATTCATAAAGTCATCTGCTTTGATGAGGAGAGATTATATTTTTCTTCCTTCCAGCTGTGTCTATAAAAGTGAAAATGCCTGAATTGTTAAAGTAATGACTTATTTCTAATAAAGCTCAGAATTTGGAGCTGATGGGTTTTCTGTTTGTTTGTTTGTTTTGCTAAAATAGAACAATGACAAGAAGACATGTATTTTTCTTTAAATCAACAAATTTTGGCCTTAAATATTTCCGATGGGTTTCATTGCATAACACAGATTTCCAGTGGAAAAGGATTAGAGATCAGTGCAGGTTATTGTTGCAGAAACAAAGGTCAGCTGATTGTCTCTTAGGAATGCTTTGAAAGTGGAGTAGTTAATGAGTAAGCATCTTGCTGCTCAATCTTTTCTTTTGGTTGTGATAGGAAATTTTATCATTAAATAAACTCAAGACTCTAGTGAAATGTGATATGAGCAGATGCATTGAGTGTTTTCTGGACTATGTCACGATAAGAACCACAAACTTTGTGGTAGAAGTTTTCTGTTCTAAAATGCCCTCCTTGGTTACATTTTGTTTTTATCTGGCATCTCTAGATATTGAAATACTGAATGAGGTTGCTTAACATAATTTTTTTTTCATGACTTGATAACTCCATTAATAATGCTCATAAATGGTTTTGGTTTTTTTTCTGTTTTTACAGATTCTGAAGGTGTTTAAACTCTGAATACTTACAAGCTCTTCATACATAGCAATGTCTGGCTCATATGATGATTCTGTTGGAGTAGAAGTTTCTAGTGATAGCTTCTGGGAGGTAATCCAAATGTTTTATTCAATATTTTGATTTTATTTTTTACTCATATTGTAGAAAATCTGATTTTTGTGCACTGTAAATTGTGGAGAGAGCTACAATACAAGACACATTGGTTATTGTGATCTGCAGAAATAGCCTTCAGGGTAGAAATTACCTTTTGGATTTTGACCTGATTCTGTCGAGGGCTGTAATGAACTTGAGAATCATCCACTTGGGCAGGGTATGGAATTCAGAATTGAACCTTTGTCAGTTTTTATTGTCAAGGAAGGCCATGTGTGAGCAGCTTTTAAAATTATCAATGTTAAATCTGAATTAACTGTTCCAAGCTACTGTAAGTGTGCAGAAATTACAAAAGTAAAATACTTTGTGGATGTATTGCCAGTCTCCTGTTTGTATCTGGATATAAGTATAAACATTTTTGTGACAAGTTATTCTTATCTCAGTGTAAAAGCATATATACAGAAAGATAATAGAAAGCACTTTGTAATATCAGTAATTTGTGCTGCTCCAGTCTGACAGATACCTTCAGACGCTGTGATAATTTAAGCTTTAAAGAAAGGAAACTTCATAAAGCAGAAATACTTTTACAAAAACTAAGTCTTTTTCTTTGAGTAAAAAGAAAGGTTTGGCAGTGTCAATACTGGCACATTTGGAGGTAAGTACACTGTCCAACAAACTTCTATCATTTGAGAAGGAGCTCTTTTGAGTTTGAACAGCAAACATGAAAAAGGCTTAGAGGAACCTGTTTGAATTTACCAGAGACCTGTATTAGACAGCTTGATTTTGGTGACCTGATATTGTACTTCCTTTGAAATGTAAGCTTTTCTAGACAATTAAACTGTGCTGTGGTGACAGTACATTGCATTTTGATGCAGATCTCCCATGTTTTTTCAATATGTTTTCTAAAAGACCTAATACCAGTGAGGTTCTGGTTGAGTAGATAAGACAGGCATTTTTTGAGGAGACATGTCTACTTAAATAAATATGTCTGTCCTATTTATATAGGAGTTCTTTTAAAATCACTCTACTCTAAGCCTTGACCCCTTTTTGTTGTAGGGGTACTCTGTAGGATGACTGCAGACAGGTTGTGGGACCATTTGATGTATAACCACAAAGCTTGTTCTTTGTTGTTAAAATGACACTTGGAGAGCCATGGCAATCAGGTGAAATTCCAGGTGACAGGAAAATGTGAAACATTGTGCCTATCTTTAAAAGGGGTAGAAAGGAGGACCTTGGGAACTACTGCTCTTGGAGGTGTCTCCAACTGGCTGTGATCCTGAGCAATCTGAGCTTTGAGCAGGGGATTGGGCTACCTGATCTCCAGAGGGTCCTTCCAAGCTCAGTTTTACTGTGTGGTTTGTTTTGTGCTGAGGCAACTTCTGAGCAGGCTTCCTTGCTAGAAGTATTTAAAAATAAAATAAGGAGGCAGTCAGGAAAAAAGAATTCTGAACCAAAAGGGATATTTTGATTTGTGTTGGGCATCGTATACTTGGCAGCAGAACATGATTTCTGGCTGGCTGTTCTGTACCAAGCTGTTGTCTTCCATCAAATACTCATGACTGGAAGCATAAAAGCTGAGTGAATAAGAATGAAATTTTCTGTAAACTAGGATGATTATGTTTGGACAAATTTGAGCTCAAAGAATTAAATCCAATAAAAGATGATCAGAAACGGCAATTACCTTAAATGGGGGCCTTCATGAAAGTTTGTTAAAATGTATTTTATGCTTATTATAGGTGGCTTATTTGTGTTGGTGCTATCGGTGACTTATTTTGCATCATTTTGTAAACATTGCTACTTAAGTCTGTTTCCTTGGAATTATCTGTGTATTCTTTCCAAAAGGTCAGGACTGCAGTCTGTTTCATAAGCAATGTGAGTAGACTCATGTATAATGCATGAGCATACCTTTCTTTATCCTTGGATAAGGAAATGTTAGACTTCTGTACAGCAATCATTTGATTTCCTTATAGGGTTTTCTATGCTTACTCTTTTTTGGTGTATAACCACAAAGATTGTTCATTGTTGTTAAAATGATACTTGGAAAGCCATGGCAATTCCAGGTGACAGGAAAGAGTGAAACATTGTACCTGTCTTTAAAAGGGGTAGGAGGGAGGACCCTGGGAACTACTGACCTGTCAAACTCACCTCTGTGCTTGGGAAGGTCATAGGACAGACTCCCTTAGAAGCTCTGATAAGGCACAAGGAGGACAGAGAGGTCATTTGAGACAACCAAGGACAAATCTTGTGTGACCAACCTTGTGCCTTTTTCAGTGGAGTGGCTCCATCAGTGGACAGGAGAAAGGCACAGGTGTCATTTATGTGGGTTGCTGTAAAGCCCTTGACATGGTTCTCCTTCTCTCCACACTGGGAAGATGTGAATTTTTTGGGTGGATTGCTGGATGGAAAAGGCATTACTTGGGTGGTTGCATCCAGAGGGAAGTAGTCAGTGGCTCAGAATCCCAATGGATGTCACAAGTGGTGTCCCTCAGGGGTCCCCTTATTTTACATCTTCATTAATGGCAGAGAGAGATCGAGGGCACTCTCAGCAGCTTTGCAGATGACACCAAGCTGAGGGTGCAGTGACAATCCAAAGGGACCTGGACAAACTCTAGCAGTGGCCCATGGGAATCTCGTGAGGTTTAACCATTCCAGGTGCTGGTGCCCCTGTGTTGGGCACATCCATGTGTGTGATGGATCCAGGCTGGGGATGTGCAGAGGGAGTAGCCCTGGCAGAAGGGGGAGGGGGGATTCTGCCCCTCTGCCCCACAGCTGAGACCCCCCTGCAGGGCTGCACCAGCCTGGGCCAGCACAGGAAGGACAGGGAGCTGCTGGAGCCAGGGGACACCAAGGGATCAGAGGGATGGAGCAGCTCTCATGGGAGCACAGGCTGAGGGAATTGGGATTGTTCAGCCTGGAGAGAAGTTTTGGGGTGACCTCACTGTGGCCTTGCAGTGCCTGAAGGAAGCCACAGGAAAGATGGAGAGAGACTCTTGACAAGGGCCTGGAGTGACAGGACAAGGGCAATGGCTTCACACTGACACAGACCAGGGTTAGATTGGATATTGGGAAGGAATTGTTCCCTGTGAGGGTGGTGAGGCCCTGGCACAGGTTTCCCAGAGCAGCTGTGGCTGCCCCTGGATCTCTGATAGTGTCCAGGGCCAGGCTGGATGGGGCTCTGAGCAACCTGGGATGGTGGAAGGTGTCCCTGCCCATGGCAGGGGGTTGGAATGGGATCAGCTTTAAGGTCTCTTTCAACCCAAACCATTCCATGATACTTTTGGTTTGGAGTCATCTATCCAAACTAAATTTGACTGCTATTTAGTCTAAGACCCATCGTTTTTAATATGTCTGTATGACTGTTTTGTTTATGAAGACTGCAATTTTGAAATCTGGTCTTAATCTTTCTCATAAGGGTTAAACAGCTTAGATAAATGTGTTTTGTTTGATTTGATTAGAAAAGATGTGGTGCCTCTGGAATGCCAGCTGTGTGCTTCATGCCTCAGGTCACAGCAAGTAAAGAAATCCTAATCAATTTGGAATGTTTTTTGTTACTATGGATTCTGACATTTATACTCTTAGAGTTAGAGATTTTTCAAGATTTTTGACACAGTAAGTTTTTTCTTTGTTTTTAAAGTCAGCTTGCAGTTTGTTAAAAGCCACCTTGGTATGTTTTACTGCCTCAGCTGAATGCAGTGCATGTATTTGCACTTGGCTGTGGCACAGAAGTGACAATTTGGCAGGGTCAGCTTTCGAGTTTGTTCCTTTGCACTCCAAAATAGCTCAGATTTATTTACCTTTGAACTGTGCTGCAAGGCCCATCCTTTTCTTAAAGGCATTTAGGAAAAAGTGAGGTGGCTGGCTGTGGCACCTAACTGAAAAACCGACTGTGAAAGCTGCTTTTTGCTCCTGTATACCTATTGAAACTAAACCACTTTTAGTTGTTGAAAGTTGGTTGCTCTGACGAGCTGATGAGAACTTTATCTAATAAAACGTTGATAAGTGAATTTCAAAGCTTTTGCCATTGCTGTTGACAGAGATTTAATTGTCTTTAGGACATTAAACACCTCGTTTTCTATCATTTTTCTGACTCTAGAAGGCTCTGGTTTCTTTTGGAACTGTCACTGCCTTTGCTATGGTTTCTTACTAAAAAATGTGAATCTAGAGTCTGTAGTTGCCTGGTAATAGATTTACTGCTTTAACCTTATCTAGTTGCATATGCTCAGATTGTCCATGGAGCAGTTCAATGCAGATTACTTCATCTGTTAAGCTTTTTTTTTTTATTCAGTTGCTATTTCAATACTGTTCATGGAAATTTCCAGCCCCAGCACTGAGAGTTAAGCTCAGTGCTGGAAATACAATACAAATTGCAGCTTGTTTCCTCTAAAGGTTAGTATTTTTTATTACAACACAGATATGTTATCAGGCTCTGATTTGTGGTTGGGAAATTGCTGTCTTGTTGAAAGGGAATTGGAGAAGTTGCTGTTTGGACTTGTGTTCATGGTGATGGCCTACTGTAGATCTGGGAGTCAAAAAATGTGGGTAGGTCAAGACTTAGGCAGAAGTCATATCTTGTATCAGAACAGCTGATATGACTGAAAAAAACCAGGCTTTCAGAATTATACATGGTTGTTAAGCATGCCAAAGAAATAGCAGCAGCTTTCATACCTAAATTGAAGGAGTTTTTTTAAATTTGGTAAACCCAAGATATTACTGAAAGGCATTTTTTTCTAGCAGAATGACAAATCCTTTTCAGTAGAACAAATCTTTTTCCTTTCCTCTAGTTTCTTCGGGTGTTTAGTCAATAAAAGTACTTTAGGAGTCAGATAATTCTGTACATGTTTTAATACAGGTTGCTTAGAGAACAAAGAGCTGCAATATATTGAGAAAAGAATTTCTGAAGGGTAATTCCCACAAAAGCAGTGGAGGATTTCATCAAAGCTTCACTTGTAGTAGTGTCTTAAATTACTTAAGAAATGGAAGTTTCACTCTCCTAATTTATTTTTCTGCCAAGCCTCAATGTACCTTGATGTGTCTGGTTAAGCTCATAACTCTCTCTGGGTGCAGAAATCCTAGAGACTGAAGAATCTTGTTTATATGCTCCAAGAAGGAATTCCTTCATCTGTGTTACTTAGCGGACAAGGATGATTTGCTTTGGGTAATCACAGGTTGTTGCTGATAGCCTGAAGCAGGGTGGCAGCAGGTTTTCCAAGGTAAGGTGGAAAATGTACAGTTTTAAAGCCTTTCTATTTCTTTCTCGTGTATTATATGGAGTCTGAGCATTTGCATGATTTCTGTAAATGCATCATAATCATTTAGGGCACTTTCTGCATCCAGAAATGGGCTGTAGCAAAACTGGTTAGTTCCACATTGTGTTGCTTTAGTTAAACACGAGAAGTGGGCATGAGACCAATTGGCCTTGCCCTGCTGGAGTAGTTTTGGAATGCCCATGAAAGAATTTGGTATATTAATAATTAACAATGCATCATAAAGTTAGCTTTCTGTTTATTAAGCTCCAACCTTATGCTTGGTAATCACTATCAGGGATATATTAAAAGAAAAATGCCTTGGGCAAGATGAGACCAATGCTCTTGTTACATACCTGTGAAGGTAAGAAAGCCAATGAGTGAGTGTTCCTAGAGATCAAAGTGAAAGTGTATGCATATCTTGCAAGGTAAGACATCAAAAGGAGCAGCTACCCTGCCTGTGGAGGCAATTTTAAATGAGCCTCAGAGACTGTGTGCTCCTTATCCCCTAGATGTGCTTCCTTATCTCCTTGACTTTCTGCTAACATCAGCAATATGGAGCCCATTTATTGCAGGGGTGTTTCAAACACCTACTTACCCAAACAGAAATAGTCACTCTGAACAGCTGCTAATCCTGCAGCTGGGATTATTTCAGCCCTGTGAGTGATTCCCTTGGAGGACAGGACCTGGTGTGCATTTTGAAGTGCTGAACACAGGACTTTTGTTGCATTCTAAAGGATTTGCTGAGGATCATTAGCAATGTAAGACCTCACAAAGTGGAAGTTGATCCCCTGTGTAGTATGGATGAATCAAATTTGGCCTCTGTTTTTCATTGCCATTGTCCCCTGCCCACTCCTAACCACATAAAAAACCAACAAAACCAACCACTAGAAAACCCCCACCCAAAACAAAAACCCCAACCAACCAAAGCAAGGCCCAAATGCAACACTCTGGATAGAAAATATATAGACACTGCAATAGTAGATTCCTGTCACATATTCATTTTTTAAATCTCCTCCTAACTTTGAGCAATGGAATATTTTTCATTTATATTGCCAGTGTTTGCTTTACTGGTGTATTTGGCTTAAGATTTTGTGTGTTTAAGAACTTCCTCAGGATTTTTCTTGTAACCAGGAGTGAATTTATATACATAAACTTACTCAGAGCTAGTACTCATAAGTACGTGGACTGTGTGTGCTAATTATGCACCAAGATCATTATTCTTATTTATAAAAACCACACAGTGGTTGTAGATGTTAATGCTGGTTGAAATGTTTGGAAACTTCCTGTTTGACGTAGCTGGAAAGAAATTTTTCTCATGGTTAAATGGAATGCTGGAAATAGTGTGTGTCCCCATGTTGGCCGTTGGTATGTGTGGGTTTGACTATGAACATTTAAAGCTTATTATCCTGTGTTGTGCCTAGGAGTATTTGCTCCTAAAAATACCCTTGTTGACTTTCTTTTGAATGGTTCCAGTTCATAAAAGCTGACTTGCTGTGAATAAGCTCGTGCAAGCTTGGAAAAAGAGTTGACATCAAATCTATCTTCAGACATTTGAAACTCCTGAAGTATTTGTGGTCTAATGTTTATCGTGGTGTGCTGAAATTACCTAACAGGAGTTTAGCAATAGCTGAATCTTTGCCACCTTCTGGGCTGCTAACAAATGAAAATACTCTTCTTTTTTCTCTCAGTGTACCAGAAAAACCTGCAAAATTTGTTTAACACTCTAGGCTTTTGTAATGCTCAATGAATATGCCTTAAAATAAAATTTTAAAAAGTGTCTAACAGTTGAGGTAAAGGAGCCTACATAATTTAAGAGTCTTCTTTTATGTGTAGTGCTGTGAAACTGTAGAATAATGAGGTTGTAAACTCTTAGATATCCCCACTAAAGATCCTATCAGTGACAGTGCTTGGCTCCCTTGGTTTAAGGAAAGCTGCTTGCACTGCCAGCTATAGGATGATCAATGCCTCACAGAGGGTGCCTCTGTGGATTTTTCTGAATATTACAGATTCCCTAAATCTTAGATTTGGCACAGGATTTGGGATGACATTGCTATGCTCATGCCTGAGAGGAAGTTATTAAATCAGGAATGCTGTCTTGGTTTAGCTAGATGGAGACCTGAAAGCATCTATAATGCCTGTAAGGGAGAAATGGGGCAAAATAGGATCAACTGAGGTTTATTAGTAGGAAAGCTCAGTATTTTTTGCAGTGGAAAAGGGTTAAAACTGATGGTTAGTTCAGATTAGAACAGGTAGGGAGAGTAACACAAAACTATGAATCAAAATTTTCCCAGAATGAACATTGCATCCAAAAAGTGACCATTATAGTGGTATTTTTAAGAAATATACTTGGTTATTTCCTTTTGAAGTGTTTCTGGTAACTAAGGGTAAACAGAAATTGAATTTGATGTCATGTAATAAACTCCCTTTCAGATGGATATAGTGTTGATGCTAAAATGAAAGTGGGGTATAGTCTTTAAATACCTATTTTTCTTCTTGAAATGGTGAGAAAGTTTGTAATCTTACAATTTACTTTTCTGAAACAAATATTTTATTTGTAGGAAATGAAAACTTAAACTTGGTGTCTTAACTTCATTCATGTCTTAGTTGTCTGCTGTCTGTTTAACAGGAAATAGCCCAATGCTCAGAATAATCAGGAAATTATTCTAATTAGCAAAATCACGTATGTTCATGTACTGTACAGGACTAATTGAGAAATCTGAGAATTGCCAGATATTATGTAAAATAGTTCTGACTGAAACAAAGATGCACAGCATTTTTTTGCTTGTGTTGTTCCTGGTCAGTTGCTACAAATAAAAGAATTCTTCATTTTTAATTTGCTCAAATACTTATTGTGAAGGGGAAAGGGGGAAGTCTTGCAGGTGGTTTGCCATCTACCTCAGAAACTGGAGAAAAGAGTCTTGAATAAACAATGTATAACATGTTTTTCAGAGTTCAGGGTGTCTTGAGTGTGATGCTATGTTTTTCATTTATTGTTTTAACCTATCTGCAATTAATCTAGTAGTTCCTTGGCCACATAAAGACTGAAATTCTTTTCCCTTTACTTGGCTCTGTGACCTAAGGACTTTGTGTCTCAGATCTCGTGTCCTACAGTGAAGGCTGCACATTCCACATCTCTAAAATGTGTCATTGCAGTGTCCCTAACTTAAAATGCAAGTTTTTAGAGAAACCGGTAGGTTTAAAAATGTTACATCCCAAGTTACATAACTTATGAAACACAGAAAAAATGCTGTATTTCCAAAATTCCTCATAGGGCAAATTTCAGTGTAGAAGTGTATTTCTTTGCAATATCAGGTTATTTTCTAGCATTGTAGGCCTGGTGATTCCTCTTTATACTGATTCTAAACTGTGATGCTGAGTTCCTTCAGTCCTCCTGTGAGGAGGAGGAGGCAATGTGAGTGAATTATCTGTGGTGTGCATGCAGCCCTTTAAAAGTGCCTTTATGTGATAACAATGAATGGACCATCAAAGGTAAGCTCAGTTCAGCTGTCTGAATGCCTGCCTGGAATTTGGCAGCTGCTAGATGTTACCATGAGGTTAGAGTTTGCTCAGAATGAAAAGATTAAATACACCACAAGGCAGCCAGCTCTCATTCAATATTAGCATTTAAAATGCTAATTTCATAGTGAAAATGTATGAAAGGAAATGTTCATGCTACAGACATAAATCCCTGGGCACATAACTGGAGACATAAATTGATGCTAATATAAGGCTTCAGTAGTTGTGCCAAGCTAACATAACCTGTTTTCAAAGTCTGCTTGACTGTGAACCTACAGCTGGAGTAATTTTGAGCAGATGAATGATTTGTCTTCCATTACAAAGTATGTAGATATTCTTGGAGGTATTTAATTCCCTTAATACTTTGACTGTGTATGTATAACTGCCTACTTCTCCATTTCCATTTCTCCTGAAAATAGAAGGTTATTTTTCATGATTTCTTGGTAATAGATGCAGTCAGTTGACATGGAGGCATTGACTCTGGTAGCTTCTTCAGTTATATTGTGGCTTATGTTTAAATGTGCAGGGGGTGTGTGTATGCATTTGTTTACATGATTTAGACAAATCAATGACTGCTAACTAATGCCTTACTTAGATGCTAACTAAATTCCTTTGATCTGTTGAAGTGAATCTAGTCCAAACTAAAAAACATGCTCAAATGAATTCTTTGAAGCCACTAAGAGAAATGGTTTTGTCATGCCATTGATGGTTTTGATTTTATTTTTTTCCCAGATTTAATGAGAAGACCTAGCATATGTCTATATTTATCAATATAGTCATTTATTCCTCCAGTATTTACTATAGGGATTTTTTTCCCCTTTTAAGAGTATTTCTCTGTATACCATTTTTCTCAAGCAAATGGCTTGCATGTACATCTGCTGACAAAATTCTGAATAAACATGAACCTAAAAGTTGGATGTTTTTCTCTAGGTCAGATGTGAAGCAGATACGATTCAAATGTAAGAATGACTAATGCACTTTGAGTATTTGAATATTTAATCTGCCTTGCTGCTAATCTTTGTTTTTCAGTCAGGTGGTTAGGGCAGATAAGAAACTGGCTGTGATATTTAATAGGCTGTGCAAGTTCTCCTAACAGAGTTCTTGGGTTTTGTTTAATGTCTACAAAGGCCAACCTGAGTGACCTTGAATTCGGTGGAAATGTTACTCTGGAGCAGTGTAAGGCTTTTCTTCCTTTCAGACGTTTAGATTTGTTACTCCATGTTGGTGTGTGCACAGGAGTGAAAGAGGAGTGTTAATTATATAATGAAGGTTCATTATATAGTGTGCATTTTGCTCCATGTCCTTATTTTATTGTAGCTTGTACATTGAGCAACTGTGGGGTTTTTTTTTTTTCTTTAGTATTTACAATTTTAAGTCATGCTGTTTCTGTCAGTATCTTTCCACATTAAATTCTAGAGTATTCTTTTGAAATAATTGTTATCTGGTTTGTCAGCAGTGACTGAATTCTTAAAAACTATTATTATGGTTGATAGAGGTGTTGCAATGTTCCTTTGCATGTCTCTGCAGTGTGAAATTAATGTATTAGGTAATTGATAATAAACATTGAAAAGGGACAGAAATACTCTATTATTTCTCTTGATTTTCTCCACTATCCAAAACATTACCAAGAAATAGTAATGCAGAACAATTGTGGTGACTGCCAATAATTACATTGCAGACTTAATAAAATATAATAAAGCTTTCACTTTTAAATTAACAACTTTTTTTTACAGGCAAACTCATAGCCTTTGTTGTATTGTTGCAGTTAGGTTTTATGATTAATTGATTTAAGACTAATGTCTCTGATCCCATAATTGATTATTTCCTACTGTATTATATAACTCTTGGTTTACAGTATTTATGCTAATTAGAGATTTGTCTTGTTTTCAGAGCTTTCAAGCAGAAATTAAGTCTTTGTCTCTTGGTAGGTTGGAAATTACAAGAGGACAGTAAAACGAATTGATGATGGCCACAGACTTTGCAATGATCTTATGAATTGTATTCATGAACGGGCACGGATAGAGAAGGGCTATGCTCAGCAGCTCACAGAATGGGCTAAAAGGTGGAAGCAGCTTGTGGAGAAAGGTAATGCTGGGTTTGAACTCTGACAGCTTTCTCAAATGGAAAAAAATGTTTGTGTGTATCTTTGTTTTGGTAAGTACAAAGTAGAAATACTGTATGTTTTAGCTTATAATGGAGTCTTTGCAAGAGGCTCAGTAATGAGACAAATGACCAAGTTTTTTTTGCTGAAAACCCAACCAAGCAAAGCCCTGTTGTTTTGCAAGTTTGCTTGTTTCTTGCTGAAGCAGATGAATCTTGCCTCCAGTATGGAGTCATGTTCTAGAGAACTGTCTGTTTCTGGATAATTTTCAGTACAGTTTGAAAAGGGATTCTCAATAACAAGGGGGTAGTGACGTGGGGAAAGATTAGTAATTAAAGACCTAGGCATTGCTCTAATGGAAGGCTAAGCTAATGCTATTTAATATATTCTGCAATAGTTTGTCCTTCCATGGTTATTCACCCTTCAAAAAGTACATTGAGAAACTGAAGGCAGTTCAAAGGGGAGCTCACATGTGGAATACTGAGAATTGTGGTATAGGGGTAAGGACTCCAGACTAAATGAATATTATTTTTTCTGGCTTAAAAGATTGTAATACTCTAAATTTAATTTGAAAAGAAATTGTTCCCTTTTCTAGGTTTGCATCAACATTACTGTTTATAAGTGAATATAAGTCAATAGTTTCAGGTAGTTTCTTGGGAATATGAGTTCCATGTGGGTGATGGTTACTGAGAATGACACTTTTTGTTGTGTTTAGGCCCACAGTATGGAACAGTAGAAAGGGCTTGGTGTGCTTTTATGTCAGAAGCTGAAAAAGTGAGTGAACTACATCTAGAAGTAAAAGGTTCACTGATGAATGAAGATTTTGAAAAAATCAAGAACTGGCAGAAGGAAGCCTTTCATAAGCAAATGATGGGAGGATTTAAGGAAACCAAAGAAGCAGAAGATGGATTTAGGAAAGCTCAGAAACCCTGGGCAAAAAAGCTGAAAGAGGTACAGCAGTAGATTATGTATTAGATATCCTGTGTTATAATATACTAATGTTTCAGAGCTCTATAAGGGAGTAAACTCCCTATTCTTTCTGCTGGACCCTCCTTTCTCTTAAAGCTCTCTTGCTTTCTGTCCTCTTCTGAGAATAAATAATATTTTTCTCTTGGTCTCTCCTAATCTTGGTGAGTTCAGTGAAAATCTGGAAAAAGTGGAATTTAAGCTATCATTTTAACAGTATCTGATTTCATGCAGTTAAAAGTTACGAATTGCTCAAGTAAATGAGGGGAAAATGTGTTTGTGGGGATTTTTCTCTCTCATATAACATAATTCTTAAGTAACAGGTTGGTAGAAGAAGGGGGAGCAGATAAACATGGGCATGAGGGAAAAGTGTTTAGTTGGGGATTTCTGTAACCCTTTTTTTGAGTCTGTTCAATACTTCTCTGAGCTGTATGAGTGACATTTCTTGTATGGTGAAAGAATGCTCTAATAATTTCCTTATGTTGATTCTTACATGTTGTTCATTCTTTGACTTAAATGAAAACAATTTCCCAAACTCCCCCTCACCTCCCCCCCCCACCAAAAAAAAATAGAAAAAAGAAAAATCATCCTGAAAAAACAAAACCTGACCATTTCTTCATTGCAACGTGATTTTATGGCTAAGATTTTATGGTTGCTGTAGGCTGTTCCAGATGCAAAGACTCAAATCTCCTTTGTAGGTGGAAGCTGCAAAGAAAGCTTACCATGCTGCTTGCAAGGAGGAGAAACTGGCTATATCCAGAGAAACAAACAGCAAAGCTGACCCAGCACTGAATCCTGAACAACTCAAGAAATTACAAGACAAAGTGGAGAGAAGCAAACAAGATGTACTAAAGGTATACTGATGTTTTTTTAACCTATAGCTTGTGCACATATAAGTTTTTTTTCCTCCTGAGTGTGCTGTGAACACTAGTTCACATAGCCAGTTACAGTCCTGTACCAAAGCTTAGTTTTCTCCCAAGAATATGTTCTTGCCGAATTTTTCTTCTCTGAAGATGAATAATGTATGGCCTCTATTTCATTTAAGTACTTTTGGCAGGGAACTAAGCACAAGTAAGCCAGCAAACTTCTAGGGCAGAGTTCTACTTATTTGCTAGTGAGGACTGAGCTATTTCACTTGAGAATCTGAGAGATTGATGCCTAAAACTTGCTGACAACTAAGTATGTCATTATTCTTGACTGCAGAATTCATTTTTTAAAAATGAAGCTGATATAATCCACTTGAATAAATGCTGTTCTGTTGCACAATTTGCTTTATCTCTTCAGTGGGTTGCTACTGAAAGGCTTTTAATATGTGATTCCTCAGAGATGTCTTTTTCCTTTGAGAATGCTGTTCTGGGATCTGGAATGTTACGTTCCATCAGTTGGGATCTTTTAATTCCTGCCTGTGGGCTACTTCTGTAAATGAGTGCAGAGTCTGTGGTGGTATCTGTTAGCTGAGCTCACAGTGTATGCAATTTATGTTCACAAGGATGTACACAATGTTTGAGGTTTTGGTCATAACTCACAGTGCACTATGTAAACTACTAAAGGAGAAAAGACAGCACTTTAAAAGATCTTAAAATACCTTCAGTAACTTGAAAGACTTCCTGCTCTGATTTACTCTGAAGCTCCTTTGGTTTTTATCTTTAGATTTACATTAACATTTGTCATGGTTTCTGTTTAAAAGCCAGAGAAGAGGCTTGGAGGTTTATTGTAACTGTTTCTGCAGTTTACTTAGGTCACTCTCATTGTGCCCTAAGGTGGTACAGAGATTGCAATTTGGCAACTTCTGGTCTAAACCTTGGCCATTACTGCTTTGATAAGTCTGTTTTGTAGGGCAGTAAGAAAATATATTGCTAACAGTTTGATTTTGTACCCCCCAGACAAAAGAAAAGTATGAAAAATCACTGAAAGAATTAGATAATGCCACTCCTCAGTATATGGAGAACATGGAGCAGGTATTTGAGCAGTGCCAGCAGTTTGAGGAAAAACGGTTGCGTTTCTTCCGAGAAGTGTTACTGGAAGTTCAGAAACACCTTGACTTGTCCAACGTTGCAAGGTAAAACTGTAAGACTTCAAAAACCAATGCTTAATATTCTTTTCCTTAAAAATTACTTTTTTAAGCTTAAAATTACGTTTCTGGTGAAAAGTAATAAATGTTTCAAGTAGATCAGAGTTCAGTGTTCTAATTTCCTTTCTAATGTGTTGCTTCAGTTTGGAAGTGTAAGTGAAAGAGATTAATTCTTTGTTTTGTCTAAAATTAGATTAGCACCTATCTCTAGCATTTGCCAGAACCAACAAACCTTCATTCTTGTGGTATTTTATAAACAAATATGTTCCAATTAGAAAGGATTCAGTGCTTAGAATCGAAAAAATGCTGGATCAAAGATTGGGAAAAGAGGGGTTTGATGTATTGTGTATCCTGCATGTTTATTGGAGAACAAATTAGGATTTATTAGTGCAGGACAGCATGAAATTTGTAGTCAATACATTTATTGTTGAAATATTAAATCTCAGTAATGAAATTACCTTTATCTGGGGATAAATTTAAGATCCATCAGTTAACCACTGCTGCAGTCTTGTCCATCTTAATCTCAGAGTCTGCTCTTTATACTGTCATATGTATCAATCATGCCTTGTATTTTTTTCTTTCTGCCTGAAACCTCACTGTATTCCAAGAAAGCTAAACTTTTGGTAGGGAGCTCCAGACACAGGAGTACTTGCAGTGAGTTCTGTAACCATGGTGGTATTTTACATCCCACTTCTAACAGCAGAGGTCATGTGCACTCTGGGTAGCACTTCAAGTGCAAGGATAAATTTGCTTTTAATCTGAGCAGTGTCCTGAAGTGCCTTGCTATGCTGTCACACAAATGTTAATACTGGCATGAGGGAAGGGGGTGATACAGAGGCAAGAACAAAAACAGAGCAAGCAATAGATAAGGGCAAACCCACTTGTTTTGGCATCATTAGCATTTTGGGTTGCTTCAAATTCCTATGGAACTGCTGTGGGAGATAGGTTCTTTTTACTTCAGAGTAGATAGATGGTAGAATTGCTGCCCATTGATTCAGTTCCATCAAGTTAAAGAAAATTACAAAACAGAAATAAATGACCACTAGTTGACCTAGTGGGCAAGATGGGTGGAAGACCACAGAAAATGAGTGGAGAGGCAGTGATTTCCTTTTATGATACTTAGAATTCAATGAGTGGTCTAATAAGCGTCAAACAAAGAATAGAACCATTAGGGTGAAACAAGGGAAAAAGCAGCTGTAACTGTTTATCTGTTTCCTTATCTCTGCCTCTTTTAGTACAGAGATAAAAAATGTATAATTAGTCCTGAAAAGAAAGTTTGATTTTTAACTTCAGTGATACTAAAAACCACAGTCCAGAAAATAGCCTGCCATGTTTTCTACAGATGTAGACCTAAAGTTTGTCAATTTAACTGATGGCTACTAATGATGTATTCTCTTTCTCAAAACACATGGTTCTCTATTGCTTAAATACATTGAAATGACTGCTGATGTAGAAAAGCCCAACTGTGTATATGTTAAAGCAATCAAGTCTTATATAGAAATTGAGAAATGTGGAAATGTATTTTGAGAAAGTTTAACTCCTTGACAATGTAGCACTAATGAATTCTAATTCTAAATCTTGTGTGATTTAGTCTGGAAGGATTTTCACAAATTCTCTACTTTGAGTATAATAGCATCTTAACTATATATATAATAATATAATGGCTGTTCTGTGTCTAATTTTAAGCCGTGTGTTGAGATTTTTTTTATGCTCCGAGTTCCATACTGCACCATATTGGTGGCTTTGATATAAATGTATTGTCATACACATTACCATGTGCATGGTCTGGTATCAGGGGATCAGAGCTGTATCTGCAACATGGCTTCTATTCTGTTAATGAAAAACAGCTAGAATAAGAGATAAGAAAAAAATAATAAGGTTCTTTTTCACAGTTCTTGATATAAATAGTATGAGAGTACCCAAACCAGTAAAAGCAGTTGGCAGATATTGTACCTGCATAGGAAAATGTTTAACTCATTTACCTCTGCTTGAAGTTTGGGGGGTTTATTTTTATAATTGCTTACAATTCTCACTGGATTAAAACAGAAGTTTTCACAGAGTTCTATAGACTTAGCACAAAACCAGTTTCTAGTGTCTTGTAGATAAGCTTTGAAATTCAAGAAACTTCAAGACTGCAGCTCAGCAGTTTAAATACAGTCCAATGTATGTATATATTTTTTAATGAGAGCCAATTAAATTACATGAGAGTCATAGTTTTAAAATCTGGTAAACAAGGATTTTATGGTGTGGTAAACTTTCAGCAAGTTTACTTGTTGAACTCCTCTTCCCTTTTTACAGGCAGTTAACAGATTGGTCAGTTTTTAAAAGTCTATCTGCCTATAAGTTCTTTCAATACTATTGTGAATTTTAAAATATATTTTTAAAAAACCATCTAGGGATTTGCCATGATTCTAAATGTTATACTAAATTAAAAGACCTATTTGTTTTGCAGTTACAAAAGTATCTACCGTGAGCTGGAACAGAATATCAAAACAGCAGATGCTGTTGAAGACTTGCGGTGGTTTAGAGCTAATCAAGGTCCAGGCATGTCAATGAATTGGCCTCAGTTTGAGGTAAGGTCACAGTGCTTAAACCCCAGAATTGTTTTGTCGATTTTTTTCCTCTTTGCTTTTTGTAATATTTCTTTCTGGTGTAATTCTTAACTTCAAGCTTCCAACACTGAATCTTTTTGTTTTACAAGTCACTATAGTTTTCTTATCTCAATTTTCATTGAGCTCTTCTTATCCCACAACTTTTGGAGGTGATTATATTGACCATCTATTTAAGGAAAAAATGGGCAAACCAGAAGAGTACAGTCACTTTTTTAAGCTTAAGTCATTAGTGAAATTGTTACCCATTGTTTAGTTGATACATCTCTGACACCTGCATATGTTCTCCTTTATGTTTTACTTCTCCCCTTTGGTGTCAGGCTTCAATTTGAATCTCACTGCTAGTAGCAGATAGTTGTAGTGTATGCTGCAAAGACTCTGAAAAAGTCTGAACCAAACAGTTTTTTGAAAATTGGTCTTTAAAACTCAATACTGCTATATTTTAAAAAGTCACCTTTACCCAACCAGTCATTTTATTGCTGGATGCCATTTTCAAAAGGAAGGAGTTTTTCTAAGTACTACTCCTGTTAACATAACCTAAGAAATAAGTACAAAAATGTGTCAGTGCAGATCATGCTACTTGTGTATGATAGCTGGAAGTGGAAGGAGTTGGACCATTCTGAATCATGGGTTTTGCTGAAATAAGTTCTAGACATGAAATTAATGGAGTGAAAGCATAAACTCTGGAGTGTTTCTCTGTTCCCTTATTAACCATAAAGAAAAATAGCACTTGTTTTTAAAATACTGAGTAACTTTAGAGGTTTGAGGAAGAAAATTCAGCACAGTAATGTAGAATTTCTTTACCTGAAACACTGAAGTGCAGTTACTTCTATGTGAAGAAATTACTATCCTTTTTCTTAAACATTATAATTAAAAAATAAAGTGCTTCTGTTACTGTTTTCCTAATCAAGTTTTTTCTCATTTACATGCTACAAGGATGACGTAAGTAAAAAAGTCATGAGCAAATGTCTATGACATTGCATTGTAAACTGCAAATATGCATAGGTCAGTGGTCTTTAAACTGTGGTAACTCAGAAATCCAATATGTATTTTACCAAAGTTAAAATAATGAGGTATTTGAAGAACTGTACAGAAAGCACTGCACTGACTATGCTACATAGGAATAATAGCAACTCTGAAACTTCCATTTCCTGACAAAAATACTTGTCTCAAATGCCATCTTTTGTATAGCAAACTCTCTGACTTTTTTTTTTACCTTTAAGACTTCTGAGAGGAACTATGTCTCAGCATAGGATATTTGCTTGCATCCAGTTTGTTTTCTGTTGGTTCCTGCTTTGTATCAGTATGGTGTATATAGTATAAAAAGATATCAAAGCTTGACTTTTATTTGATGCAAGATGATGTTTAGGTGTCACTATGCCTGTCCTAACTGCCTCTCAATGGTTCAAAACATCAAGGAGGGTGTACAAGTGACATCATTAGTCTTGTGTTGATTTGAGCCTTTAATGGCTTTTTAGGACAATGAATTTCATTAAATCCAGAGTGAAGTACCTGAAGGGCTTAAATCTTAGGCACAGATCTAAATTAGCTTCTTCTTTGTAAGTCATCTGAGAGGGAAAAGTAAGCCCTGTATTACAATACCTTTTTAATTGAATGTTAAAATTACCTTTTAAAGCCAGATGTCTTGGCATTATTTGTAACTGTGAGCCCTCACAGTACACTCTTTTAAATATCTGTACTGGCCAGCTCTTCTAACTTCTCTAGTTATGTGCCAGATATCTGGTGTTTTAAGTCTTTTCAAGGGGTTCAGGATACTAAGCAGGGAAGTACAGATAACCTTGGGATTTTGTGAGTAGCACAGGTACCTGTTTGCACTGCTGGAGTAGGAACTAGAAGAGACTTGTAAATGAAGCCTTTAGAGTGACTTGTCTTTAATAATTAGTAGTGTTGTATACATAGATGTATGTTCCATAACTCAGTTTGAAAATTAAATGTGATGGTTACTTGTTCAATTTCTCAGTCACGTTTTGCATTCATTGGTAGGAGTGGTCTGCAGACCTGAATCGCACTCTGAGTAGAAGAGAAAAAAAGAAAGCTTCTGATGGAGTGACCCTGACCGGTATTAACCAGACGGGAGACCAAGTTTCACAACCTAACAAACACAGCAGGTAGCTTTTTTATGCCTAAGAACACTAATTGCAAAAGATTGTTGCCTTCAAATACACTAAGCTCTCCAGCATCAAAAAATCGCTGTTAAATCAAATGATAATTATCTGTGAGCATTTTTAGTGATGTCTCTGCACTTCATAAATTAATTTGGGAATTATTCTTCATTTTATAGCTCTCTTTCCATTGGGAGCTGAAAGAAACCAAGCTTCATGACAAACTGAATTTTCTGTACCTGATCCAATGGTCTCTTCTTACTTTCCCATCTCTAAAAATGACAATAATACTTTGAGATCTTAGTTTGCAAAACATTTAGTCACATCAGAATTCTGGATGTGATACAAAATGTAAATAATACGAAACTGTTAACATCAACTGCTTTAAAAAGGAATTAAGCTTGCCAGAAAAATTGCATTGCCTTTTATTGCAGGTAGTAGAAAAAAAGAAATTGTGGTCCACAAAGGATATTCTAGTATCCTTTGTATTGTGGAATATTGTGGAGGAATACTCCATATGTGACTTTCCAAGCTTTCTTGAGCCTTATGCTGCATTTGATAGATGTTTTGGTTTTGTTTAGTTGTTTATGTAAATGTTTTTGGATGAAGGAGGGTCTGCTAAGATACTGCTTAGTGGGACACCAGTGACAGTGTTCCCTTATACAGATAGGGTCACCATAATGCTTTTTCTTTTCCAAATTAGCAGTGTTAGTGTCCAGAGTAACACAGTGCAGTCAGTACAATCAAGTTACAATCCCTTTGAAGATGAAGAAGATACTGGGAGTACTGTCAGTGAAAAGGAGGACAATAAGATCAAAAAGTTGGTGAAATGTTGTTTTTTAATTGTTTCCACATTTGCACTTTCTCTATCCAGGGTTTCTATTTTCGGTTTCTATAACACTACGCTGGTCAGTGCATGAAGTGTTTTTAAGCAGTTGTGTAAGCAACACTGTAACCTAACTTGTCTTTCCTAACAGATGCCATATCTGTTGCTTGATCTTTGGTTTCAAACTACTGTGGTTATTGGCAGTTGCTAACAGAACTGCTGTTGCTTTTTTTCTTTCCTTTCCCAGTCTTATGAAATGTTAAAACTGATGTGTTTTTCTAGTGAAACTGTTTCTGGAGCTTTACTGCTCTCTGTTTTCTCACTGAATAAATCCTTTTAAGATGCTTTCTTTTTTTGTTTAGGACCTTCTCGAGCAGCTGCCTGTTGCTTCAGTGTACACTCTAGGGATATTCCACTCTCTTAACTGGCATGTGCATGCTGAACAGTGAACTTCTCTTTAAATGATCAAGCTGTTGCAGTATAATGAAGTTTTTTATTGGTGGATTGCAATATAGAAAAAGTATTGGAAGCTATTGTAGAGGTGCATAGAGATTTGGGAGGAAGGTTCTGCAAAGCAATTTAAATGTTTTACCTAAACCAGATAATCCCTCTCATCGACTGCGACATTCTTTTGCTTTTGCAGAGTAAATTATCCCATGGATTATGTGGATTTCTTAATAGAGAAGTTTTTTGTGTTTGTGGGGAGATTGATATGTGTTGGCTTTGCATTTTTCTAACTTTGTAGATGCATTGCAAAGATGTTTTTATTTTTTAGTGAGGTATTACCAGTTAAAGATAGATGAGAAGACACCAGAAAGAAGGTTTTAAAACTGGACCTTAGAGTGGAGTTTAAGTATATTTAGGGGTATCTTAGTAGTATTTCTAGTCTCCTATTTTAAAAGCAGAAAAGAATAATTTCAAAATTGATTTTTCAGTGTTAGCAGCTATGAGAAAAACCAAAGCTACCCTACAGATTGGTCTGATGAAGAGTCCAACAACCCCTTCTCTTCCACTGATGCAAATGGAGACACCAATCCCTTTGATGAAGACACCCCTCCCACCATGGAGGTGAGAGTACGTGCACTCTATGACTATGAGGGCCAGGAGCAGGATGAGCTCAGCTTTAAAGCTGGTAAGTTTGTAATGTTTACTTAAAATATTTGCCAAAAGGGAAAAAGGAGATTTTTTTTCTCTTCAGCTCTTATTTTCTGAAGACACCTGTTTCTCTGGATGTGTAACTCCACATACAGGATCCTGTCTAACCGTCATCCCTCCTAATAATGCTTTTTGGTATCTCCTGTTTGGCAGCACTAACTCCTTGCTCTTTGGAATGTATTGGGTTGCCTCTGAAATATTCCTTTCTTACCATCTTAAGTGAAACAAAATGACTGCAGAGCTGAAAAGCTTCTCTCTCCCTTTTCTTCCTTGGTGACAGTAACAGCTGCTGGTTTCTAGCTGTCTGGAAATGCCAACCCTACAAGAGATGTTATTTAAAGGAAAATACTACAGCAGCTATTCTTGAAACTGTATTTAATCAATTGATAGTTTCACTGTATAAATGGAAAGCATGAAATTTTGGACATCTACCTTTCTGCACTGCTTTTTAGGGTTGAGAATTTAGCCTCAGACAGGCACTTTTTTAAACTGTCTCTTTCACCCCTCTTCAGTGTTAAGCACAGGAATTGTCTTTACCTGTTTTTTTTAGTCCTGTGTTATATTAGGGTACACTTAGTACACCTCTTCCTTCTTAAGGTGTTGTATCTCTCTTGAGCTCTAAACCCTTTTTTCCCCCCACTGTTACAGGAGTTGAGAGAACAGAATAGATGCAGCTGATGGGGGAGACCCATCACACATCATTTTCACTCACAGGAAGGTGACATCAGGATGTGATGGCTGCACACCACAGGTGCTGCTGCCTCCAGCTGAAATCTACCCACTGTTCATGACTTTCAAGCCAATTGTTCAGCTGTCTTGCCCAGAATTGCAGGAGATATTTTCCAACTAGGAATTCCAGAACAAGATTGAAGGAGTAGTTTAGGAAATGCAAACAGAACTTTACTTTGTGCAAATGAGAGAGATAGACACTCTTTGAGTTTGTAATTTTTCCCATTTGCTTGTCATTTATTCCCATCTCCTGTAACAACCAGTTGATTTGTAATAGTAAAACAGGATTTAAGTGTTGAAAAGAAACTCCAGAAAGCTTTTGGTTCTGCCTGCCTTTCAGCTGGGGTTAGTAAGAAGTGTGCCATGTCTGTAGCACCTGCTGTGGTTCTTAAGTGGATGTTAGGGCTGTCCATGTTGTAGCTAGTCAGGGAACTGCAGGATGTCTGTTCTGCTGAGGGAGATGGGTGGTGCTCAGAACAGTGTGTCCCCAAGTCATACTCTAAATGCAGTTTGTGCTTTCTGAACCAAAACACCCCCCAGCTCAGGTAGTGGTGCTTTGCCTTTAACTCACCTCCTTCCTTTTTTATTAGTGAAACCACTGAATGTCTGACTCTCTTCTTTGTAGACAAGCGTTGTAGGCTTCCAGAGTGGAGGAATGAACTTTGCTGAATTGTGCCCTGACAGAAGTACAGTAGTAACAAAACATCTGTTACTTTCTGTGAAATGAATACAAGCCAAAAATTACTTTAGCTGCTCCTTTTTTTCTCAGCAGGGGATGGAAGCATGCTAATCCTCTTGAGATATATCTATGGTTCCTGTGAAGCAGCAAGGGTTTACAGTAATGAGTCTTTCCTTGGCAAAACTATGCAATGTTTATATACACAGACTTAATGGTTAAATACAAAGTTAGGTGTTCTGTGCTGGAGTACCAGCTGTGTCACTTGCATTAAACCATTGATCCAAGTGGCTCTCGGTGTGGGAGGTCTGTAGAAATAAACTAGGGGAGGTATGAACTTTGAGATACATGCAGGCTTCACTTAAAAATAGTTCAGTACTTCGAAGGAAGAGCATTGAAGAATGTTACAACACCAAATTATGGATTGATACAATTGTAGGAGAGGGATGATGTGCTAGACCATGAATCCTCTTACAGGTGCTGAATTATAGGATGGGTACTTAGTTTTTAGGCAGAAACTAGCTTTACATTGAATGTACAAAAAACCAAGGAAAAGAACTCACCAGGTCAGGTGGGAGCCAATTTAAAATGTACTCAATCCTGTGTTCCTCTGTAGATATCCCTATGCTCCTAAACAGTTGTCAACAGAGGATTAATGCATTTTAAGGATTTGTTCAAATGTACATGGATATTCTCAGATGGGATTTCCTTGGATATTGAAAGAATTTACCTACAAAATGCTTCTAAATACATGTTACAGAATATATACTCTGGACAGTGTCCATTAAATGTACTTTAATATATGAAACTCACTTTTTTAGTGGAGTACCTTTACACCTGGTGCTTTTTGACTTTTTTTTTTCCTCTTGGCAAACAGCTGTGAGAGGCTTCCAAACAGCAAGAATAACTTTATTCATATCTTATGAGAGGTTTTATAAGCATGTAAAAGGATGGAACATAATTATTTACAATATGTCTGTCTCGCCCTCCTGTGGCTCTCTGTGGCTGAGAATAGTGGCAGGAAATGTTGTCTCTGCGATAGTGTCACAATATATTGTGTGTTCTGCTTTTATCATCACAGTGGTTTCATTGTAACTGCTGTGCAGATGACACTTGAAAGTATTAATATTTTCTTAGACCTCCAGCATCACCGGGTTTCCAAGCCCAAGCTTTGATACAAATGCATTTATTAGGGCATACTGTCATTGAAAGTTTTGGTAGTCTTTGTTTCCACTTTTATTAACATATGCTTCATGGAAGGTTTGAAATTGTATTCTCTCATTCTGCTGCACTGGAAAAAGTGTAACATGTAACATAAACCAAGTAGAGTCTGAAGTGCCAGACATTTCTTCATAATGGTTATTAGTTTTCTGATAAACTTTAAAACTAGAAGAGATGAAGCTATAACCTTTTTATCTAAGAGAAAAGCTATAAAGATAAGTGTCTTGAGAAGATTTAATATGAGGCTTGTCCATTTCTACCAAAGAATTTAATAGTCCTTAGGTTAGTTTATATTCTCTTAAATGAAATCAAGAGTCTCTACTATTTGGGACTGTAATAAGTGATTAATAAATACCTTCATCATCTATTTCCTACTGCTAAGATAAAACACAAATCAGTTTTGTCTAGGGAAATAATTTGATACAAATAAGTTGCAAGGGAGGAAGTAATTGTTACTCAATGTGGCCTTTTTGCCTGGCTGAGGTGGAGCTTCTTTTGCTCCTATGGAGCATCTTGGAGCCTGCAGGCTCTCAAAAGTCAAAGTATTCCCCGAGGATGTGGAATATCAGATGTGTGTTGTAGTCAAAATGAAATTATCTCATAGTTCATGAATGTCTGAATGGATAGACTGGAAGTTAGCAAGCAAATTCTGAGTTACTTAATCTTTGTAGCATTTTCTTCCATGTTTCCCATAAAAACCTTAAGACAATAAGCCTAATGAAACTTTTTTTTTTTTTTTGGTTACTAAATTGGGGAAATGTTCTTTCTTTTTTCTTCAGGGGATGAGTTAACCAAAATGGAGAATGAGGACGAGCAGGGCTGGTGCAAAGGACGCCTGGACAATGGACAAGTTGGTTTATACCCAGCAAACTATGTGGAACCAATCCAGTGACAAAGGACAAAATAATAAACAGAAGTGTCACAAGAGCTCTGTAGGCCTGTACAGTGTATTTAGGTGAAGTGAGAAGAAACTGAATGGATGTATAGAGTGTAAATATTTTAATGAAAAGGTGAAAGCTTGATACCAAAATAAGGGTGAATGAAAGATAAAAGCTCAACATTATTTTCACAACTTGTACACAATGCAAAGGAAAGGAGTTAGGTTGAAAAAATAGTATGATAGGAAAAATACTTTTTAAACTTTTTCTTCCCACATGGTCTGTTATTGTGGATCCTGAACATTTTTGCATTTTCTATGCTTATGCCTCATCCTACCCCAGGTATGTGGCTTATGCTCACTTTTGTTTAATCAGTTATTTTAAGTGACCTTCAGTAACTTGCAACTTGAATTTTGAAGATTATTATAGTTAATTTTTTTATTTGTTCTTATCAATGTCTGAAAGATGCAGTATTTTTTTATTTAAATGCTATGTAGTTAAGCACCTTTTTATATGCTTCATCAATTAATACTTAAATTATGACATAGATTTAGTCACCACTTGACTGAATGAAAGCTCTTTCCATGTTGTAGTAATCTTTCTGTGTTGTCAGCATGGCTTGAAGTTGTAAATGGAGTTGTAAAACAAGATACTGTATTTAATAAATATCTGTTACAGAAGATTATTTGTAGCAGAGATATCTGCAGGTGTCATGGGTTGGGATTTATTACAAATGTTCTTTATGTGGGTTGACACTTGAACTAAGAGTTTTCCATCTAGATCTTAAGTGGCATTCAAAAGAAATATAAATTATTCATAAGCCCCAGAAGAGTGGCTATTTCCAGCACATGTTTGCAGGAAAAAAAAATCTCCTTTTAACTGCTAATGATTTTTGGGTGATTTGAAATGTTCAATCTGTGAAGGCTGATTATCTTGAACAGAGAAGACTGTAAAATAGACTAAATGCTTTTATTAAGAGCCTATCTATGTTGTGTATATGTACATATAATTTGATATTCCAAAATATGAAGAGCATGGATATTAGTTATCAAGCCTTTTGGTGTCAATAAGATTTAGACTATTTTAAGAGTTTAAATTATAGGTATATTTAAATCTGCTTTCCTGCCATATTCATTACTGTACCATAGACAAAGTATTCTGTGATTAGATTTTTCAGAAGTACAGTAAATACACTAATATACTCAAAATCAGTATTTGTGGATAAATGAATGAGTCAAAATAAACTAGCTTTAGTCCAAACATGGATTATTGTAGCAGAACACTGTAAAATCTACATTTGTTTGCAGTTACAACTTGGCCAGCTGTAATTGTGTCAAATATGCATTGTGACATTGAAAACTGGGTTGTAAAACTACAGCAGATCTGTGTTAAAACTAAATATCAGGTAAGTAGATATGCCATGTTAGGAAGCTACACTGTAATGAATTTAACAAATCTTTTTCAAGGTAACTATAAAACACTGTTGTAATCTTGGACTTTATCATTTGCTTTTTGAGCTTATAGATATATTTAGTCATCATTTTCAGTGAATCCAAATGTGCAAGCTTAGAAAGTGGATGTATGTATATGTCTGTCAACAAAAACTTGCCAACATATTTGTTCATCCACAGGACAGTTGCTAAAATTGTCAGGAATTACTGTTTTGGGTCTCTGTATTGTAAAATATTTTAGAAAACAATAAAAGCTGGTAATCTCTTAAATACACAGAATGCACCTTTTACTATTTCAATGTATGTGAAAATAGTCTTATGAAACAATCTGTGCATTTCATTGCAATTCATGGTGACAAAACCTGCATTGTGTAAGAGAACCACAAACAGGAGTGTGACATGGGTGGCACTGTGCCATTACCAAAAAAGGAAGGTGTCATGCACAGGAATTCTTGGCAAAACATTCCAGCAAAATCTTCATGGAAGAAGAGGAAACTGTCTTTCATGGTTTGCAGAGTCCACTGTGATGCTGCTTTCTCTGGTGTTGTCAATCTCAGATAGTGTGGGTGAGCTGCTAAGCTTTTTATTTCTTTTTAAATACAGTATCTGAGTATTTTCTGCCTTGTTGACTGGCTGTAATTAATGTAGTGCTGTTTGTGACAGCTGGCTGAAGGTTTTATCTGATCTCCCCCATCAACAGCTGCTGCACAGCAGATCCCAGAGCTTCATAATCGTGGCACAGGGTGTGGTTGGGGCCTGTCACCAGTGGTGTCCCCCAGTAGGAATTGTTTAATATGTTCATCAGTGCCTCAGGTGAAGGGTCAGTGGTGACACAGAACTGAGGGAGCAGCCAGTCCCCCTGGGGGCTGCACAGCCCTTCCCAAGGGCCCCGGCAGGGTGGAGAGATGGGCAGAGGAGCTGTCTGAAATCCAGAAAAGGCAAATGCAGAGTCCTGCACCTGGGGAAGAATAACCCCGGGCCCCAGGACAGGCTGGGGGTCACCTGCTGGAGAACAGCCCTGGTGGGCAGTGAGTGTCCCTGAGGGCAAGGAGATCCATCAGAACTCTGTAAGGTACTTTTGCAGCTGCTTTACACTTCTGTAATCATAACTAACTTATTAAATAATCAACTGCCATCCTTCTACTTAAGCTTTTAATAAATCCACACATCTAACAGGAATCCCTCTGGAGGACACACAGGTACCCTCACAATTTTTATTACTGTAGTCAGTAACTGATTAAATGTTCATTTATTTCATAGCAGTTCACTTTAGCTTTTATGAGGGACATTAGCAAGAGCTCTTTGAACATCCAAGTCACTGGTTACCTCACCTAGATCATCCTGACACATGAAATCTCCAAGCATGCAAGGTAAACAAACGGATCAATTCTGAAGTACTGTGGTGACAGACACTTCTAGGATCCATATGCAGAAACCACTGAAATCTGACTGCCCTGGCAGAGATAAAACATTATGTGGCAAATGCAGGTGGGTTTTGCAGTGGGATGCTAAATGCAACTGGAGCTCTGCATTGCTGTGCAAAACAGCATCCTCTCACTACTGAGTGTTGCTGCTTGTAAATCCCAGTATATAGCAAGAGTTTGGCTTTGCTCTGGGCAATGGTGTTAGGGTATAGACACTTCCAAGAGTGGAGAGCTCCATGAAACCTCACTTATTTGAAGTGGTTATGCTGCATTAGTACTAAAATAAAAAAGTTGAACTGGTTTCATCAGCTGGTTTTTAATTTTGATCCTAAACTTCATGTCCATGTGCTGGGAGAAGCATTTGAATGTTTGATTTTTCTCTTCCAGTGAAGTCTTTTTCTGTATGAATTATTTATGCTGCAGTGATACATCTGTGACTGTGCTGTGCCTTTGAGGTCACCATTTGCAGAGGGCTGGGCTGAAACACGATGAACTTGAGGCAAGGTATTTACAACATAGCTGTGAGCAGAGACAAACTGCTTAGTGTGACCAAACAGAATTTGTACTTACCTAAGGGACCCTTTGGCACTGAAAAGCAGTGAAGATGTAGCTGGCATGACCTGGGATTGTACCTATATTCCACCATTTCTCAGCAGCACCATGAGGAGAAACCAAACAAGGAAGGAGGCTTGATAATAACTGGCAAACAGAACTGATAGAATTTTACAGAACTAAAAGCTTTAAGTATTGGAAATGGGAGCAAGTTTCTTGCATCTTTGAAAAAGTAGGTGTCCACTGAAGCTGTAATACCACACAACTCCAGCCAGATGCAAATGCAAGTGCCAATTTCTGGTTATCAAATCAGCCAAAGAACAGACTGTTCTCAGGAGATAATCCCAAATGGTTCTCCTTGTATTTATATGCCCTGGCAAAGCTGTCTGGCCAGCTGCAGGAGCCCAAGACTTGCTGTGGCAGTTGGATAGGTGAGAATAGGAGAAAGTTACTTTGCCTGTGCTTCATCAGCTCACAGAGCAATCCTTGTGCCCAAGAAATGTGCATCCACTAAATTACACAGGAAGAAACCCTCCATTTCAGAATGGCTGTGCAGAAAATGGGGAATTAGCATAGGATCAATCAGGGAGGAAGGGCCTCCAAATGTCTTCAGTCCCATCTCTAGATCAACATTGAACTTGGAACAGGTTGCTGAGTTTTGCTGACAACCTCCCAGGACAGAGTTCCCACAGCTGCTGTGGACAAACTGCTCCAATGTCTGATTGTCCTCATCATGAAATCATCTCTTCGTATCAAATTGGAGCTGTGTTCTGGGTGAGTGTGAATTAAGAGCCCTTGGTTTTTGATTTGCAAACCAGCAACCCCCAACATCATACTCTGGCAGTGATTGCTCTCATTTTAGAGAGCTCCTAATGCAGGGCAGGTTGCACTTCCCAGGTGTTTGTTTCTGAGCACACACATATCACAGTGTTCCTCCACGTATTTGTCAGACCAGCTGGCATGGAAGCAATTCTTAAGGGGTTCCCTGTGCTCTGGGAGCACAAATACGTGTTCTGGCCATTCTTGGAAACCACCAGCAGAACGTGATATTGCCACACTGAGGTACAATTGGCAAAGTAGCACTTGTGGGCAGTTTCTCACCACTGCTGCTGTTCTCTCTCTGTGCCTTCCCTCTTTCTGCACTCCCCTCAAATCACAAACTTGCTGAAGAATGAGACACCCACCTCTATTCCCTGGAAAAATTCATCACTTTTCACAGTTTATTCTGATGGGTTCCATTATTTATTCTGCCCTACCATTAGGAGAAGAATAGGATATGGGGGGTAGTTCCAAAATTTCTTGGAGAAATTGGTGTTCATTCTCATGGCAAAGAAAATGACAGCCCAAGACACCATGGATAGTGGTACCAGGGAAGGAATCTGTGGACTTTATCTGATAGATTTTTGTCAAGATGGAGCTCTGCTGAGAGTTTAGGACACAAACAGTGTCAGGCCAGAGGAGTCAGTGATGCTCTCGGTGCTGGTCTGCTGCTGGGTCTGAGTAAGGACCTGCATCGTTCACCAAAGCAGGGAACACTCAGGGCCTAATCCACAGCCACCCTTGAAGGCAAGTTCAAGGTTGAACTTAAGTTGTCTGGTTTGAGAGGTTTTTTGTGTTTCAGTTGTTCAGGTTTACTTTGAGCTTTTCTTCTATTTACTCGATGTGCAGAGCAGCCAGTGAATTATAAGTACTGCCTTTTCCTTGCTGGAAATGGACCAGCTCATCCCTTCCTTCATGTTCTCCATTCTCTGTATTACCTGTCTTCCACAACCTAGAGGCTGCTCTGTGATTGCAGGACCTGCTGAGCTCCTTCCAGTTCACAGACAGAAATGCTTTTATTCCATCTTGTCCAGAACTCACCTCCTGGCAATCAGCTGAGCTTGCAGTGTGCAGCAGGAATCTGCCCAGCACGCACAGCCACAGAGAGAATTGCAAAGTGTGGCCTTAGGACAGAGGTGCTCTGCATTTCTGAGCACTGCCATAGGCTCATTCCCCTCTGCTGCCTGGATGGAGAGCTGTGGGCTGCCTGCACGATGTGGCCATGAACAGCAGCAGCTTTTTGATATCCCAGCTTGGGACAGAGAGGTACCATTTCCTGAGACAGACCAGCAAAGACAGAGGAACCAGCCCCCCTGTGGTGTTACTTGCCTGTGACTCCCAGAGATACATTTTTGGGGTCTCAGGATGCTGCAGTGGCAGCACCTTGTTTTTCTGATGTTAAAGTCCCAGTTAAATAGCAAGATTGTACCACTCTTTATTTTTTTTTTCTTTTGTGTTTTATTGTTGTTTGGGTTGCCAGTGTAGGGACAGCACTGGGTACACGCTCCAGCAGAGATCCCTGTCCCAGTGCTCAGGTCTGTGCTCCTCTGTGGCTGCCTCAGGCAGTGGGGCCAGGACTGGCAGTGATGGGTGCCATCACCCCAAACTACTTCCCCAGAGACTGGTAAGAACTGGAGCTTCTGAGCTGCTGGGGGAGACCAGGAATCTGCTGGGTTTAAGGCACGGAAGGTGGTGCAGAGTGGAAGCTGAGGGAAAAGCTTTGGAATTGATTATTTAGAAGCTGAATGATCCAGTCTGTGGAGAGGAGGGAAAACCAAAACTTGAGCTTGCAAAGGGGTAAAAGGTGTACAAAGGAAAGGGCCTGTCACAGGGAAGATATTTTGCAAGCTCCTGAAATTCACTGGCACTGTGTCTAAGAGACCAGGGAGTTCTGTAAGGCCTCTGTGATGCTTTCTCTGTTTTGGTATCAGAAGAGAAGTAGAAAGTACTGCCCATGTTTGGTGAGGGTGGAAAGCCTGAGGATGGAGTGCCTGGGACAGTTCACCTGCACTGAGCTCACCCCCTGGCAAGGCTCTCTAAGGTGGGCTGGTACCTGTGGTCACTCACCAGACCTGTCTCTCCCTGTAGTCACAGCAGATGCCACGTAGGAATTCAGTGCTGATATCAACAAAGCCACACCAGTGTGCTGCCACTCTGAGGGCTTGGTGGGACAGAACCAGCTCAGGCACAAAGAACTCCCTAACACTGCAGGGAAGCCTTGTTGACCTGCAAAGACAGAGAGGAAGGAGAGTCAGAAATATCAGCAGCTTTGATCACACAACTTCCCCATTAATTACTTAATTTTGTATTATTCATGTTATAGACAATACAGCTCACATCACCAACTTCAGAGAATATTTCTTTTGACTTGTTAAACATCTTTAAAGGTAAGACACATCTAAGTAAATATAATATACCATGTGCATTTAAGCTGATGGTAAGTTCCCCAAATGACATTTTGAAGAACTGCAATTATCTTGCCTCAGTTACAGATTCCATCCAACTTTTGATATGGATTGTCTATTTATTACTTTAAAATTTTAGTAAAGATACAATTTTAATTAAATTTTTAATACTGCAAGCTTAAGTGGTTATATGGTATCTAAATTGCTGAATGAAATAATTCTAATTGGATTTAGTACCAACCAGCCCCTCTCCTGTGGCATGTTAAAAAATTCCTTGCCTAACTTAATGATAGTGTTGATTCCTGAATGAAGAGGTGAGCTTGTAACCTTTTTGACAGAGTTCATAACTTTTGGGTATTAGTAGGAAAAGCCTTGAGGGATTATTTGCCTCAGAGTAATCTTGGAGAGCAGGTTATAGTCCTGTCCTGCACAGTGGTGAGTTCTCTGTGGCACTGCCACCTACCCTCCTAAGAGGAGGCACTGCAAACCTCATAGCCCAGCCCCACAAGGATCTCCTGTAATCCACACCTTAGCCTGGTATTCACTTTCAACATTCCTCCAGAGCCCTGCTGATCCCCAAATTTCAGAAAGCACCTGGCAAACAAAGCACCTTCCCAGCAGAGAGCAAACAGAACCTGTGTCAGGAAACAAGACACTGCAGGTATTAAATACCTGTCTGGGTACCCAGTGCATTCCTGTTTTACACACTGCAATTTATGTTTTAAACAAGCACAATGCAAAGTGCAGGTCAGACATCACGTGGGCAGCAGATACTGGATTTTTACTGAGCCTGTGATAGGCACAGAATTGTGTGAGTGATGGTGTCAGTGAATGGCTTAAAGAGCTGCCATGACTGAGACTTTCCTTGCCATTCAAGAGCTTTTTGGTTGCCCCAGTTACAGGGTTTTATCAGATTTCTCAGCCCTGAAAGAATATCTGAGTGATTTCACACAAGTTTGAAGTTAGCCCTGCTCTAAGCAGGGAGTGGGACTTGTTGACCTTCCCATGCAAATTTTTCTGAGGCTTTCAAGTGATGATGGTTATGAAAAGGAGAGGAAAGGAACTAACAGGATATATTTAGGCTCTTAATGTATTTTAATTGCAGTAACTATATTTATTCTCTATTTATTATATAATAATTGTGTTCATTTTCCTTGCACTTTATAAAACTATGATCTATGCCATGTGATAATCAGAGGGCATTTATGAGGTGAAAGGTGAGGAGAACAAACCAGAGTTCTGTTCCCCAAGGTTTGGCTTTGTATCAAGGTGCACAGTTCAGGCTTTGACCACCACACTGGCTCAAGGTCCCAGAATGATTTTCTCTGTAAAATTCAATTTATTAATCCAAATGCTGCCCAGACATTACTGGGGATGAGTAGGTTCCCAGTTCCTTAGCTGTGCACATTCCACTCTTCCCTTTCTCCATCAGCTGTTGTGCAGCTTCTGGATCACCCCCCACAGTTACTGCTGAGGAGGAGCTAACCTCCAGCAGCTCGTGTGTGATCCTGCCTGTGGATTGGGTACTGGGCTTGCAACTCCTCTTTAGGGAATCTTCTTTCTGGGGTTAAATAATGAAATTATGAATTTGCTGGGCAGATTATGCTGGTGTTTCCTGTCTGCCCAAAGCACCCAGGGAAAAAGAGAAAAATGGCTTTCCAAGAAACCATTCCTTTGTGCATGGAAACAGGGCACGGCACCAGCTTGGGGAATTGTCTGCAGTGAAAGGAGAACCCACCTGCTGTTTCCCAATTACAGGTTTGTTTTTTTCCTTATTCCCCATCTTTTACTGCCATCTGCTGGCTCTGACTGAATGGCTTCTTCGTTGGCCCTGGAGTACTTTGGTGTACTCTATTCACTTAAGAGCTACAAGTTTTGACAAGGGACCCTCAGGGCTTTGAGGGATGGATTAACTGAGAAACATAATTAACTGAGAAACACAACACTTGTGGAATGGTAAGCTCAGACCATAACTGGGAAGAAATAATGGATAAAGAAAGGAGAAGACAATTCTGAAAAGTCAGCCCTTAAGTATTGCATTTCAGCATTTTGAAAACAAGTAATTTTGGGGTTGTTTTTTGTTTATTTAGTTTTGAAGAAAAGTTTTTGTTTGTAAAACAACCCCCAAACCCTCCCAATGTTTCATTTTAAACAGGTCTATACAAAAGGTGACAAAATGGCCTTACCTGCAGCCAGGACTAGCAAAATGGCTTCAAGAAGCACCTCAAAGCTCTCTCAGGTGAGGAAAGCATCTACTTGCTTGGACAGGAGTATCCTGCAGTTTGTTTCTCTCTGAATGTGCTGTCAGGGAATAGCATCCTGCAGGTATTGGTTGTTTCATGGCTCCAGGAAACTGCAGGTAATATTATAAGTGTCTTGTGAATGATCAGATGGGCAATGAGTCAGGAAAGAATCATTCAGAAAAGATCAATGCTTTGATTTTGCTGTTGATAAAGGGGTGCAACATTAGAAGGATATTTATTTTGGTTGGGCCCTGATAAATTTCTTCTTCTCTCCTCTTACACACAGCTTCTGGGTAAACCCACCTGCTCCTGCTCTCAGAACAGGAAAAGAGAGAAGGCTTCAAGTCCAGCTCTTCCATGTTGCTGCAACAGAACCAAGTGTTGAACCACTTAGCTGCCAGCAGGTCTCCTTCTGCCAGGAACAGAGTTGTGACCTCCCTGTGGGTAGGTACCACGTGGGTCAGGACTATATTTGTTATTCTGGTACATCCTTTCCTAAGGAAAGCCCTGGACTTGCTGCAAATCCTTGAACTGACTCAGGCCTATGTATTTTTCCACTCATTTTCCCTGTAGGATGTGCCACATTTCAGCTGGTTGGGAACAGGCTCAGGGGAAAAGGAAAAAACTCTTTTCAGAAGGGCTTCAGATTTAAGAATTGAATCACAGTGTCCAAGTCTGCTTTGACACATGCCTTCTCCATGAAACTCACCAAGGACAAGAAAGAAAAAAACCTGATGGCATACTCAGGAGCAGAGGAGAAACTTCTTAACTCTGGTCTCTAATCAGCACAGGCAGCAAGAGGAGAACCCAGTGCCACAGGGAGATGTCAGAACATCCTTAATCTGGTATAGTACTTACAGAAAATTCACTTTCTGCAACATTCAGGGGTAGAGGACACTTCTCAGAAACAAACACCCTTCTGAGTGCATTATTTACACTGTGTCAGAGACTAGTTTACACTCCTTTTACACTTTTCCACACAGAATAATAGTGAACAAGATGTGATTATTCAACCCCTTGACAGGGTAGCAGTTATTGACATTGCTAGTTTTAAAAACAATTGTGAAAAGAGGAGGTCTGCCTCAAGTCACTCCTGCTGGTGGAGATAAAGAGTTTGGATCCACCAGTGTTAATAATGGATTCAAAGGTCAAATGGCCTTCCCAAATCAGCTGAAGTCATAGCTCCAGGAAAAAACAACAGTGTCTTGATCATGGAACCTGGACAAGAAAAATGGGAACATGTCTCTGCAACCAGGTGTTCTGTGCAGGACTAACTTGATGTTATAGATTGTGTTACAGATGCAGCACAACTAAATCTACCTGATTGTTCCAATAATCCATTTGAAAGCAGATATTACCTATGTGAGGGGAATGCACCATGGAGCAGGGATAGTGCCCAGCAGAGTCCCACCAGCCCATCCCTGAGCCAGGTTTGAGATGAGCAGGCTGCTGACTGTCCCTGTGTTTGCTCTATAGGATGAGGAAGCCAAGGGTGCTGAGGAGGAAGATGAGGAGCTGTGGGAGGATGGAGACAGCAGCCAGCAAAGGCTGGGGAAGGCACAGGGCCAGGTAGGAGACCTTGCTTTCCAGGGAGAGGGACTTGTCTGTCCTGGTGGAATTTGGAGAATGAGGCCAATGGAACAAAGGAGTTCGTTTTCTTACTCAGGTTCCAATGTGCCTTAGAAGAGATTTGTGCAAATTTCCTGATGGAATATCTAAAAAGCAGAGAACAACAGGGATTGGAGCTATCTGAAGTGGGCCCAAACCTGCCTGCATGGATCCAAATGCAGCCCAATCCCTGTTTTTGGTACAGCTGGGATGAGACCTCAGCTGCTGTTACTTGCCAGCTCCCAAGCTGTGCAGCTCAGAGTCTGCAGCCCTGGAGGGCCAGGCTGTGGTTAAACAGCCCGAGCTACCAGAGACCTGGAGTCATTTCCTAGCAGGGAGCTTGACTTGGAAGCAGCATTCCAAACTTTTGTTCACATTTATTTTATATTCCACACAGAGACACCTAAAGAAGCAGGGGTGGGGTGTTCCTAACAAAAAGACATCCAAATTTATCAGTGGTAGAGGGCTTAAAATTCAAGTATGAGAGAAGTGCCTCTAGGACACTTCCAATTCCTTAGTATGAATGGAATTTAAATGAAGTATCCAAATCCTGACAAACTTGTATGAACTCCAAAGTGTTTTACAGCCAGGGAGAGAAACAAGAGTCTGGAGTCTCTCCCCTAAAACTGGCTGCTGGTTTGTTCGACCAGGCACAGGAGAAGGGTTTATTTATGTGCCCTGGTTTATTCAGTCTATCTCCAAAACCATGGATCCTGATGTCATTGAAATGCCAGGGGTGCCAAATGCTTTCCCCAGCCAGAGCTCAGAGCTTCCCTGTGGGAAGGGGTTTTGTGCCCATTCTCCCAATCCCTCGAGGCAGCAGCACTGGAGCACCTGCACCCAAATATGGCCAAGGTGCTGAGTGCTGGCAGGAGGCAAATCCAGGGAGTTTGCACTGCTCCTGGAATCCCAGACTGGAGCTGTGCTTTACAACTCCCAGCAGATGCTGCCTCACTCAAACCCCATTTAAAGCTCAGCATCCCTCCTGCTTCCTTGGAATTATTGCTCCTGTTGCTCTTTCCCAACACAGTTATGATGATTATTGTAAACTCCCACTCCTTTGCTTCCCAGAGGTGGTGCTTTAGGAAAATCCCTCCAGCCTTGGGAAGGTGCTTTTGGCTCCAGACACGTTCCCAGTCCCCAGGAGCAGCTGGACCTGTGCAGTCCCCAGCAGGTGAGGCAGAGGTTTCCTTCCTTCCTGCACTCTGGCTTCTCGAGGGGGGGAGAAGTTCTTCATCATTTCAGGGCAGAATAAGCCCTGGTCCCACTAAAAGCAGGAGGAATAATTTTACCCTTGTTTTTGAAAACACATTTTGTTGTTTTCTCTCTTTTGCTGACACTGTGTGTTCAAGCAGCAGCTCCCAGCCTTGCCAGTGCTGCTCCCTGGAATAATTTCTGTTTGTAAAACAATTAATTCCCTGCTGGAATCCCAGTCACAGCCCCCCAGTCAATGTGCAGTTTAAGATCTTTCACCCTTGACAGGAGAACTTTCTGTCTCTAGACATGGAAATAGGGGAAAACTCAGACTGGACTGGAGCCAGAATCCAGGATGGGGGAAGGTGAGGGAGCTTGCTCAGCCCAGGCTGGGCTTGGCACAGGGGCTGTTCCCCTTTGGATGACACCCCTGTGGAACAGATCCTTCCCCTCCTTTGTCCAAAGGCCAATGGCAAAGCATGGAAAAGCTCACAAGTGGGGCCTGGAATGAAAATGGCTCTGTTAAAATTAGGCAAAGAATGCAATAAGAAAAAATGGCCGATCCTTTTCATGTACGAAAAAAATGCTGGGGAAACCTGTTGAGAAAGGGCACTTTTATTTGGTGCCACCTCTCCTTTCTTATGGATAAAACCCTACAGTGAGCAATCAGAGCAGAAGTGGGAAATCCAGGAGCCTTTGCCTTCCACTGTGGACTTAATCTCTGTTTTCTATTCTCTTTCAGGACAAGAAAACCCACTTAACTTGTCCCATCTTTGCCAAGAGCTCTGGTGTTTGAGCAGCCAAACCCAACAGGCTCCAGCCCTGCTGGCCTGCACTGGAGGGCCCTGGTCCTGCCTGTGCTGTGGGATGAGTCCTCAGCTGTCCCCAGAGTGTCCCAAACCCACAGGGACCTGCCCTGGTTTCAGGCTGTCCTTACCCTGGTCCCTGCAGTCCCCAAAACCTGGGAGAGCCCTGTCCAAAGGGGCCTTTGGCCCCTTGTCAGGAATGTGGTGGCAGCCCTGGGAGCAGCTGGAGCTGAGAACTGGGGCAGGTCTGAGACTGGTCCAGGCCAGGGCAGTGTTTATCTGGGGGGTTTGGCCCCACACACTGAGTTTAAGCAGGATCAGGGTGACAGATGCTGCATTTTGTGCATCCTGGGAGTTTCTGTCCCCCCTGGAGATTTCCTGCTGGGATGTGGCAGCATAGGGAGCAGAATTAAACCTGCACCTCCCCTGGGCACTGCTGGCCTTGGTCTCTCTCTTGTGCCACCAGACTGGGGGAATTTGCTGCTGTCACTGCCACTGCCACCCCAGCTGGAGCTGTGCCCCCCTGGCAGCCCCACACAGGAGCTCCAGAGGTGCCTCTGTGCCATGTTGGGAGTGTTTGCTGGGAATGTGCCTCATCCCTGGGAGGATCCTTTTGCTCCAGAGCAGCCAGACAGAGCTTCTGGGCTTGTCAGCTTCAGAGGTTGATTGCAAAAGTCCCTGAAAGGGAGAAGGACAAGCAGGTTGGTCAGAGTGATGCTGCCAGACCCCACCTGACAGTCTCTGCTTTGTGTGTGAGGGTGTTGTGTATTTGCACTGCAGGGAATGAATGTCCCCTTCCCAATTCAGCCCAGCAGATCCCAAGGGCTCTTACAGAAATAATTATCCTTTACTTCTCTTTGTGACAACTTAATCTCCACCCTGCCATGAGCAATTCCTTGATTTCTCCTGGAGAAAACCTCAGGCAGAGGCAGTTTGCAAAGGAGCCCAGAGCTGTGTTTGGATCAGAGAGTGCTGAGAGCTGCTTCTGCCTGTGCTGCCCCAGCCTGGCAATACCCACATGGAACAGACTGGGAAAGTGGGATTAGATGGAGCAAAATCCCTTCATGGAAGAGGTTTTCTCCTGTGCAGATCAGGCATGGGGCAGGAAGTGAACTTTGAAATCAGCTGATTTCCCCCAGAAAGCATCACTCACATCAGCATCAATGACATGACCTGTGCCTACCACTCATGATTCGCCCAACCAAAATCCACCAAAAATCCACCTGTTCATTCCCCAGCTGCTTCCTCCCTGTTTTCCTTTATCCAAGAGAATTTTAACAGGTGAATATTCCCCTCTGGAATAGCACCTTTCATTCCAAACATAATAACAAATGAATCATTTCCTTTGACCTCCATTATCAGGATTCCACCAAGAGCTGGTGGATGGAAAATGATCCTCTCCTGGCCCCTGCTGGATTCCTGGAGCAGGGATTCTCTCCCTCTTTTCCCTGCCCCCTTTCAGGCTTTGCTCCACAGCTTTTGCTTCCAATCCTTGGATCCCTTCCCTTGCTCCAGGAGCTCCCAGCAGTTCCACACCCTCTTTTCTCCTGTCCTGATCATTTTTCCAGGAATGGATCTGTGCATTTCAATTCCCTTCTCTTTCCTTCAACAATTCCCACCATTCCAGACCTAAAGCTGACACAAGGAGTGCTGGGTGCCCAGAAATCCAAATCCAGATCTTGCCATTCCTAAACCAAGAACTCCAAACACACACAGTCCTGGAAAACTTGCATTAATTCAAACCTAACATTTAGGCCCCACGGCTCAGGCTGCAGCACAAAGTCAGTGCAGACAGGTGACCCACAGGAGCAGTGGGATTTTCTGCTCTTCCTGCAATGGCATTTATGGCTGAGCAGCTCAGGACAAGGCCTGAGCAGACAGGACTGGAGAATCAACACCAAATAACGACCCCTGTGCTTGGCAGGGCCCTGGGGAACCCCAATCCAGGCTCTGGGCTTCTTTTCCCTTTTTTCACTGCAATTAACCTGGCACTGGGACTTGGGACATTTCCTGAAACTGCTCATCCATATAAATGGGGAGTACAGAAAAGCTCACTGCCACATTCAGAAACCCTTCAGCAAAGCACTTGGAAAAGCAAAGGCAGTGTGGGATTACCTGGAGTGCCAGGGAACCGAAGCCGAGGTGGGAAAGCAGCACAAAGCAAACAGCTGCCACTGCTCCTCTCTCCAGTCCTGCAGCAGGCACAGCTTCCCTGGAATTTCACACTCAGCATCTCTTCCAAGCTCAGCAGGTGGACCAACAGGAACTCCAGCATCTCCTTCCTCTGTACTTTGGGCAGCACAGATCCACGAGGAGGACCTGGAATCCAAGGGTGGATCCAGACACAGCACTCCCACCTGCCACTCTCCACCTTTTATTCAGCTTAGCCTGGGCTGGGAAACAAAAGACAACAAACATTTAAAAAACATCCCTGGGGTGTTTTGAGGATGCTCAGGCCTGGGACAAAGCCCTTCCCACCACCCTCTAGGCTTTTTCCCACTCTGAGGGTCTGTGGAAATGCACACTCAGACCCGAGTCAGACAGCCTGGGATGCTTTCTGCACACCAAACACCACAGCCCCGAGCACCAGGAGCCTCACAATGCTCTGGGTGCAATTCCCAGCCTCAGTGAACCCTAGGGAGTTAAACCCAGCAGAGAGGAGAAGAGGAGCCCTGTGAGCCTCTGACTGACCCCACAGCACAGGCAGGACCAGGGGCAGACCAGCAGGGTCAGGAGCTGTTTGGTTTGGCTGCTGAAACACCAAAACTTTCAGCATTGCTGGGGCAACTTTGGTCATTTTTCCTGTCCTAAAAGAGAGAACAAAAAATTGAGCCAACTGTGGAAGTCACAGTCTCCTGGCTCACCGTCTGAGCACACAGATGCTCATCCTCTGCAGGACCTGGAAAAAAACTTGGAAAAGGAAAAAGTAAATGGTGTTTCCTGTCAGAAATTGAGTGTCTACAAACACCGAATTTTTGACAAATTTAGTAAGATCACTTTCCTAGAAAAAGCCCAGGCCATGGAGGTCTCTCCAGCAGAACTACAGTGAGTGCAGGGAGATGCAGTCAGGGACTGGCACTTCCTAAAGACCCCTCTGCACCTGGATGCTCTTTGCCCTTCACTTGTGAAGAAGGGGGTGGCAGCTGCCCAGGAATGCTGCTCAGAGACACATGGGGGAAGTCGTGAGGAGAGAGATGGAGAGAGCAAAGAAATAGAGCCTGTTGTCCTTGTTTCTGTTCCTCAGTCATGGGAACTCTGAAAACAGGGACAGATCCAGGCTGTGAGCACTGCACTGGCTTTGATGGATCATTTCTGCTCAGGGCCCTCAGCTCCATCCTCTCCTGAGAGCAGCAGAGAACTGCTGCAGGAGAAGAGCTGAGTTAGTCACAATCAGGGATTCAGCCATGCCAGAGGGGAAGCAGTGAGAGTAGCTGACAGGGACTTTTACCACACACAAAAATCCCACACAATAAACACTGAACTGCACTTCACTGAGCTGCAGCACAAAGCTGCTCCCACCAGGCAAAGGCAAGAGAAGCACACAGCACCACTGAAACAGCACCTGGGCTTGGAGAAACACAATCCTGTCCAGTCAAGGGATGGCATTTGGGAACAATCCTGGCTGCCTGGAGTTAATTCAGGCCCCACGGCTCAGGCTGCAGCACAAAGTCAGTGCAGACAGGTGACCCACAGGAGCAGTGGGATTTTCTGCTCTTCCTGCAATGGCATTTATGGCTGAGCAGTTCAGGACAAGGCCTGAGCAGACAGGACTGGAGAATCAACACCAAACAACGAGCCCTGTGCTTGGCAGGGCCCTGGGGAATCCCAATCCAGGCTCTGGGTTTCATTTCTCTTTTTTCACTGCAATTAACCTGGCACTGGGACTGATAAATCACAAACCAGGCAAGGAGACACTTCCTGAAATTGAAATAACATCCAGCTGCAGCAAAGCCCAGGGCTACATTTAGAAACCCTCCAGGAATAAAAAAAAACCAACCTTGGAAAAGCAAAGGTGATGTGTGGTGACCTGGAGCTCCGGGGACTGAGAGGAAGGTGGCAACAAGCAGCCCCTTCCACTGCTTCTAGCTCCAGGCTCTGCAGCTTCCCTGGAATTTCACACCCAGCGTCTCTTCCAAGCTCAACTAGCCAACAAAGTGCACTCCAAGATTTACTTCAGACTTCTCTAGTGCTGCATTTGCCACGACACTTTGGGCACAAGGAACCTTCCAGACTGTCCCACACCTTTCACATCCCACTGGTTCTTTTTGGCACACTGGGAACAGTTCACTGTCCTTTCCCAAAGGCTCTTTCTGAGGCCAGAATATCTCCAGCTTTGCTTTCCTCTTAAATGTTCTGTTTCCCTGCACAGCTACGGCTTGGCAAGCGGCAGCTGAGGCCAAGAGCCCGCCTGGGAGGAAGGAAGAGCACCCCACGCCTGTCCCTGCCGTCCCTTCGCTGCTCACCAGGGCTCCGACGGCACCCGAAGCGCCCCGCCGGGAACAGCATGAGCAGCCTGCAAGGTACCACCGGGCTGTGAGACGCTGAGAGCAAACCCGCAGCTCACGGGGAATCGGGGCACCTGCTGAGCCAACAGCAGCTGCGAGACAGGCACGGAGCAGCACCTCACCAAAACCGTGCTAAAGGCAATGCCAACACCTCACACTTCAGTGTTGCATTCCTAAAGCAAAACCAAAAAGGATTTTTATCTTCAGATGGTTGGGAGAAGTCCAACCCATTTTTACGCACTTCTGGGGCTTGTTTCCAGCCCGCTGATGTTCATTTCCCAGAGCTGGTTCCCCACACACAGACACACGAGGCTGCTGCCAGCTGCCAATTCAGCAGCTCGGGGACACGAACCTCCCACACGTCCCTACTCAGCCCGGAGTCCGCCCAGCATTCCCAGAGAGCTGCTGGAGCTGGAGCTCTCCCCGCAGCCCCCGCCTCCAGCTCCGGCCCCGCACCTCTCACCTCCTGCGGAAGAGGAGCCGCATCCTGCTGGCTGCTCCCGGCTCCGGGCAGATGGGGCCGCCTCAGGCAGCTCCGGCGCCCGTCCTTCCCCCATGATTTTGTGTTTTCCCTCACGGCCTCGGGCCGTGGTGCGGGGCAGCCCGGTCCGTCCCCGCCGGGCGTCGGGGGGTCCTCGCAGGAGCGGCGAGGCGTGGCCGCGATAGAGGCGTCGCCGCCGCTGCCCGCGCTGCTCCCGCCCGGCCCCGCCGCCGCTGAGCCCGGGGCGCGTGTCCCCACACGCCGCTGACCCCGCAGCCCCTGCTCCCACACGGGAAAGTCCGCGGGAAATCGCGCTGAAAGCGCGGGGTCAGCGTCGCAGATGGCGAGATTCGGGCAGCCGTTCGGACGCCCTTGAGTGGCGAGGGGTCCTTCTGGGCGCCAAGGCGCATGGGCAAAATTACCGTCATTTTTGGAAGGTCAAATAAGCTCCGTGCCGTCCATCCATCTTCGGCGTGGCGTTGCGTAACTTCCGGTGTTCTGCGCCACATTGGGTGCTGGCAGAAGCCACTTCCTGTTAAGACGCCATCTTTGGTATGGCACGACGTCGGGTTATCCCGCCATCTTTGGTACTGGCAGAAGCCACTACCGAGCGGCTGCCATCTTTGGTGTGGTACCACCAAGGTCCTTGATCCTTACAAAGGTGTCCACTCGGCTGCCTGAAGCCGACCTGGCCCCGGTTGCCGTTCTGCCCCTGCCCGTCGTACCTCCCGTAGTGACACACAGACTGTCACTGTAGAAAAGATTGCAAAGCCAGGCAATGGCTTCCACCAAACCATGAAATCCAAGGGAAAGGCCATTTCCAAGAGACGCTGGAGTGGCGAAGGCAGCGTGCGCAGCTCTGAGCTGAGCTGCTCAGGCCACGCCTCTGGCGGGAGTTTGATCTGCAGCTCCCCAGCTCAGAGCAATGCTCCCCGCAGATCTGGCACAGCTCAGCCTTGTCTGCCCTGACCAAGCAGGGAGGTGACGGGGTTCGGCCAGTCTCAGTTTTTGTTCTGCAGTGCAGGCAAACCCTGCTCAGTGCAGCTCTGTGTGCTCTCTGTGCTGCTGGTAAAGATGTGCTTTGCAGTCAGCGTGAGCGGCCAAGGAAGGGATTTCTGAGGCCAAATTTAGGTACCCTGGACTACACTTGTTTGTAACTATGCCATAAATTACCACTTGCAAAGCCCTTTGCAAACACACTCATCCCGTTCCTTTGCCTCCTCACGGAGCCAGCAGCGTCTGGCATCCAGTCTGTTTAAAATGGGAAATAAACAAAGATCCGGGAGCAAGCCAGTGTGACTCTCAGCTCAGTGCTCTGCAGAGCTAATTCTTGTTTTCATCAGATCCTCTCAGCTGTACCTTACACTGCCGGAACAACTACTGCAAACTCCATTTGCCCTATGTCACCTTAACCCCTCAGATGACACCAGGAGCTTTGGCAGGAGCAGGGACACAAAGGGGCAGGCAGGGAATGGGATCATCATCATCATCATCATCACCTTTTTTCCAGTTTCATGTCTTTCAGCTCTGGCCTGGAATCAGGTTTTTCATGTACTCAGCATTAATTAGCTCCTAGTTTTTCTTGCAATACACAAATCCTTGTGGCAGTCCTTTAAATGCTTCCATCTGGAAGGATCCAAAATTGCTTATGGACAATAATTCTTGGGTACCTCAAGTTTGAAACACATCCTCTGTGTGGTACAGTGAATTCAATCCAACAATTCCCAGGTTAATGCCAAGCTCTGGGTCATTTTGGGATGGATTGTTCTTCATTCCCCACAGTGGAGCAGATGTTTGTAGACCACCATTCTGATTCCTTTTAGATTAAAGAATTCACAATAGTTCCCATTAATGTCAGTGCCAGGTTTGGGGTTTTCCCCCTTAATGAAAGTCTTCAAAAAACCCCAACCCTTAAAACAACTCAGCAGATTTTGTAAAACTGCCTCCATTCCAATATTAAAGATGTTCCTTGAGAAGTAGCTCTTGACGATATAAAATGTAATATATATTACACAATATACTGTTTACTGTACAGAAAAGAAAAAAAATCAGCATTATTTTTGTATTAGGTGAAATAATTTCAGTATATGAAATTATTTGGAAATGCTGTGATGAAATGTTAGTCTTTGCAATTGTTGAAATTGAACCTTTCTTCTTTATTGAAAGGTGGTATTTCTTTTTTTTTCCCAAGAAATACAATTACATAAATCGATTTGTATCTGCAAAATGTTTTTGTTTGATGAACACCACATTTTGTAATTACAAAGTCCGGGAATTCAATCTGTCTTTGCTTTACCTTGTGGGATCAGTGTCCTGCTCCAGACTTGCAGGCACCTTCCTATCTCCTACCATGTAAAACTTTCAGGAATTCTGTTTTTCCCCTCAGATTTCTCAGCAGAGCCTGAGACCCCTGAAGATGCACCTTATAAATAGAGAAAAGTTATTAATATCCATAAATCACCAAATAAACTCTACCTATGGAATCCAGAAATCTTATGGGATGCTTTTGCCAGTTCTCAGCACTCCAAATTCACTGGGGTTGGTTCAATCCCCACAGGATCCCAGAGAAAGAAGGGAATGAATAATTCTGCATCCAGACTGAGGGCTACATAATATATTGAATAATTGCACATCAGGGGAGGAGGATGAAAGGGACTACTGCAAACCAGCTCATTTGCTGAAAAAATAAGGCAGCATCCTGTGAGAGGAGGAATTTGTGATCATCTAATTAAGAAATATGCATGGAGCAACTAATGCTGGATTTCCAGACACATGAAGGACAAGCCAATCTCAACCAATCTGTGATTCTGCATTGTTCCAAGTTCTAAAAAATAGTAATTTACAACAAGTTGATGGGAAGTATTCAGAGAATGTAGAGAGGCAGAAATTACTTTCCCTATGCAAAAATTTTTGTTACCTCAGTTGGTGGATTGATTTCTTCCAATATAATTAATGAAACGACTTTGAATACTGAAGCAGGGGGGATAAAATGGTATCAAGAAACGGAAAAATGAGATTACTCTATAATTATTATTTTTTTAATATTAAAATAAAAGAAAAAAACCCAGGGGAAAACATTGCCAATTTTCTGTCACAGTACATTTCACAGCTTGTATACTGTATTTTTTTTTTGTTGAATCGGTTTTTCAGTAAACTCTAAAATTAACTTATGGAAGAAAAAATTACCTAACAACTTCACTGAAAACAAATTTGATGTATCAAGTGCATGTCAGTGTCCTGATTATACATTTGCCATAACATAATTAAGCTATCCTCTTGAAATTAATTCCAATGAGCACTCTCTTAGAAATTTTCATGTACCCTGAAAAATGAAAAAGGAAACAGAGTGACATATTCTTAAAATAATGTAATGAACATAGCATTTAGAATTAAAAGCTATGGGATAAAATAATATTTTTTGTTTCATATGTGCACAGTGGGATGCAGTGAGGAGAACTGTAGTAGCAGCTGGCTTTGCTGTCTCAGGGATGCCCAGCAAAGGATGCTCTCCAAAGACCTTCACTTTAGCTGTAAGAACTGCCAAGGAATTGTTGGGAATTGGAGATCAGGAGGGCAGATAAAGGAAAAAACAACCAGAACCTGCCCTTGAGCGATCGGGTATACAGAGAAGTAAGGGAAAACTTTGTGGGTGTAGAAACACTTTTTTGCTTGCCTGTGGAGAAAGTGGAGAAGGACCTGCCCCTGATGCTCCAGCTCAGGCATCCATCTGGGAGAAAATGGAGACAAGCAGAAAGTGATATGGGCAGAATGTGGAATAAAGACGGGGTGCTGATGTGTGACAACTGCAAAAGAGTAGAAACATCGCCAAAACTACACTTCTCGAGGCTGTAAAAAACTGGAAGAAGGACAGGGAAAAGGAAGAAGACACAGGCAAGAAGCTTAGAAAGATATACGGGCAGTGGCAGCGAAAGGAGGCAGCAGCGGGACAGCAGGGGTGAAAACTGAATGCCCTGCGGTCTGGGAACTGGAGGGCATCCATTCCGCGGGAATGAAAGTGCCGACGGGAGAAGTGGGAAGAAATAGGAGTGACCGCGCCAATGCACGCACCCCGTACCGCTTCAGCGACACCCACAGACCCTCAGCGACACCCACAGCCCCTCAGTGACACCCACAGCCCCTCAGCGACACACACAGCCCCTCAGTGACACCCGCATCCCCTCAGTGACACCCACAGACCGCCAGCGACACCCACAGACCGCTAGCGACACCCGCAGCCCTTCGGCGACACCTGCAGACCCTCAGCGACACCCGCAGCCCCTCAGCGACACCCCACAGCCCCCAGTGATACCCACAGCCCTTTGGCGACACCCACAGACCTCCAGGGACACTCACAGCCCCTCAGTGACACCCACAGCCCCTCAGTGACACCCGCATCCCCTCGGCGACACCCACAGCCCCTCAGCGACACCCGCATCCCCTCAGCGACACCCGCATCCCCTCGGCGACACCCGCATCCCCTCGGCGACACCCGCAGCCCCCTCAGTGACACCCGCATCCCCCTCAGCGACACCCGCAGCCCCCTCAGCGACACCCGCAGCCCCTCAGTGACACCCGCATCCCCCTCAGCGACACACACAGCCCCTCAGCGACACCCCACAGCCCTTCGGCGACACCCGCAGCCCCTCAGTGACACCCGCAGCCCCTCAGTGACACCCACAGACCCTCAGTGACACCCGCATCCCCTCGGCGACACCCGCAGCCCCTCAGCGACACCCCACAGCCCCCAGTGATACCCACAGCCCTTTGGCGACACCCACAGCCCCTCAGCGACACCCGCAGCCCCTCAGTGACACCCGCAGCCCCTCGGCGACACCCACAGCCCCTCAGCGACACCTGCAGACCCTCAGCGACACCTGCAGACCCTCAGCGACACCCGCAGCCCCTCAGTGACACCCCACAGCCCCCAGTGATACCCACAGCCCTTTGGCGACACCCACAGACCCCCCAGGGACACCCACAGCCCCTCAGCGACACCCGCATCCCCTCGGCGACACCCACAGCCCTTCGGCGACACCCACAGCCCCTCAGCGACACCTGCAGCCCCCAGTGACACCCACAGCCCCTCAGCGACACCCGCATCCCCTCAGCGACACCCGCATCCCCTCGGCGACACCCACAGCCCTTCGGCGACACCCACAGCCCCTCATGGACACCCGCAGCCCCTCAGCCCCGCGGTCCTACCTCGCCCGGAGCACCCGGACCCCAAAGGCCCTGAGGCGGACCCGCTCTCCTGCGCGCGCCCCCGCGCGCTCTCCCTCCAGCGCCGCTCGGGGACCGCGCGGGGCCGCGCACAGAGACAGACACACGGACACAGACACGCAAACCTGCGCGCACCTGCGGCCGTGTGTCCGCACTGACAGGAACGGACAAGCGGCCGGAGTGCGCCCACCCACGCCGCGCAATGCCATGTTCCCGAATTTACGGGATATGCCCTGAGGTGGGACTCACAAGGATCGAGTCCAACTCCCGGCTCTGCGCAAGAGCCTTCCCAGCGCTCGCATCCTGTGCCTGACAGCATTATCCTAAAACTCCTGGAGCTCTGGCAGCCTTGGGGCCGTGACCTTTCCCTAGGGAGTCTATTCACTGCCCCATCCCTCTCTGGGAGAAGAAACTTTTCCTGATACCCACCCTAACCCTCCTTGACACAGCTCCAGCCGTTCCCGGGCTGCTGTCCCTGTCACACAGAGCAGAGATCAGAGCCTGTCCCACTTCTTCCCCTCACGAAGAAGCCGTAGATTGCGCGCGATAGTTGTAGGTTCTTTCCGCCGCGCCGCGCCGACACGGGACGCGCACCCGACACCTCCCGCTGGCTGCGGGCGCGGCCCCTTTAAATGCTAATGAGGCGGCGCGCGTGCCGCGCCGGCCCCCGCTGACTGTGTTAAAACTTCGGCGGGGCCATTTTGGGGGCAGTAAGACCGAGCGCGGCCGAGCACCCAACACCTCCGCCCGGCACCATGAGCGAGGCGCCGGAGACCAGCGCCGCCAGCCCCGCGCCCGCCGCGCCGCCCGTCCCGGCCGCGGCTGCCGCGCCGCCCGCGCCCGCCGCCCCGGACGCCGCTCCTAAGAGCGCCGCCGCGCCGGGTGCGGCTGTTGCTGAGGCGGCCCCCGCTGTTGCCGCCGCCGCTACAACCGCGGCGGCCGAGTCGGCGAAGAAAGTTCTGGGTGAGTAGCGGGCCCCGCTCCCAACTTGGCGGCGCACCTGCAGCGGGGGCAGGGAGGGGGTCCGCCCGCAGCCCGGCGCGCCGCCCCCCCGCGGTGAGTCAGGCCGGGCCGCCGCCGCCCGCGCGGGCCGGGGCCGGGCCGGGGGAGCCGCGCGGCGCCGGCCGTGACGCGCCGGGAGCGGGGCGGGAGCCCGCAGCGCCTCTTCGCTGTGCGGGACGGCGAGCGCGGCGCGGCCGGGATCAGCCTCTTCCCGGCACCTGCCGCCGGCGTCTGTCCCGGGAAGGGCCGCTGGAAACCGTGCGTGCCGCTCCTTGATGTTAAAGTCTTGGCGCAACTTTTCTGTCCGTAAAGAATGCTGCTTTAGTAATGCTTCCAGGTTTAGTGGGGTTTGTTTGTTTTGAGGTTTTTTTTTGGAGGGGGCGGGGTTTAGTTTCTACTTTACTATCAGTAAAAAGGCCAACGAAATGTCACGTTACCGTGTCTGCTCAAGCCCGGTGCATAGCAAGTGTGACTCCTTTTCATTGTGATTAAATAGGATCAACCTGTTGAAAAGGCCAGGACTTCAATCTGCAGGCTTCTGCCGATAGGGGTGTACTGTTTCTAACTGTGTAACTTCCGAGGGTTTGATAAAGGCAAAGTTGAAGCTGACTTACAGTGTAGAGTCCCAAATTTCCTTAAGGATACACAGGACCTTTTCTTCTGAAGGGGAAGATTGAGGGCTTGCTGCAAAAGAGAGACGCCAGCTAAAGGATTTCTCTGGCGTGCAGTGAGGAAGAATTCTAGCAAAACAGAAATTGGAGGCACAGCTTGTGTGATTCTTTCTTTTTCCCCGTTACCTCATTTGTCAGTAATTAGTACACAGGAATCAGCACATCCATATCTGCTGGTATATCTGGCTGCCTCTTACCTTAATGTGGCTTGTTCCATTCCTGCTAGTGTTTTTACCTTGTTCATCTTTTCCTGTTGCTTGGAGAGAAGTGAAGGTAGAAGTGTCTTTCCTGAACTAGCAGGAAAACGAAAACCACTGTGGTGATGGTTTTGCAAAATGGCCTTATTTCTAGGCAAGCTTTTTATTAGGAATTATGAGAAAAGATGCTAAGTGAAAATGTTGACTTAATGTTTAAGTCCACCTCAAAGGTTCCTGTTAATGGTCACCCATGTAGTTATGTTCACTTAAGCCTTCTTTTACAAAGATCCCATTAGAAGCAAAGTCTTATGCTTGCTTAGAGCATCCGAATGTCTGACTTCTAGGAATATGGGTAAAGGTTACTCAGCTTTCTCCTTTTCTCCTGGTCGCAGGAAGCTTTGGCTTTCCTTGTTGAAAGGCTATTTTGTCATGGTAGGAGTGGCTGATGATTGTTTCCTCTGATAGCATCAGAGAACAGCATCTTGTAGAAATATGTGGGCTTCCACTTTCTGGTGGGATGTACGTCAGCACATCTACTGCCTTCTGTGACTCATCAGTTTAACTAGTTACTGTGTTTTCCTCTGGGCTTGTCCTCCTCCTGGCAGACTTCCCTGCTCAGGCTTACCAGTGACTCTGCCATCGATGTTCAGTGCCATGCTGTTGCCTGAGTTTTGGCCCATGGTGATACTTAGGGGAGACTGTGAACATCTGCAGGGAGTAGTATGTCTCTAGCACACTGTGTTAGGGGGAATATATTGGAGTATCCTCCTGGAACAATGTTTTTAAACTGTGTGCATACTCCTCCACTTAGCAGCAGCCAGCTGGCCACAGAATGAGTTTTGACTGCCTCTCCTTCTCCAGCCTCTTAACCCCTCTGAGGGTTTTTGTCATACTTCCTAGGCTTCTTCCTAATCTGGTTCAAGTAGGCTAGCAGATTCCAAAGCTGTTTTGCAGGGGAGGGAAAGGATGGTGTTGAGGGAAGCAGTGGTACTGGCAGTGTTTCTCAGAACAGGCTGAAACCTGCAGGTACTGTTGGCATTCTTTCTGTGCTCCCCATCTCCTCCTGTTGACTTGTATGAGTGCAGGGAGCTCTTGTAGCCAATGCCATTGTGGTAGCAGGAAGTGTCTGTATGTAGTGATGTCCTTATAAAACTAAAAGCACAGCTATAAATACTGGTGCTGAACACTGTTTACTGAACCAGCGTTGGGCACTGAATGTTTTCCTGTTCCAGTAAACAAGAATTCTTGGGAATGTATGTTGTACTAGATAGGGTGCTTTTTTTCTAGGTAATATCTCCGTCACGTTAAGACTTTGCTGCTTCTAAATAAGAACATTTTTCTACTACAAAGTATATTCAAGAACACCAAAAACTTCCCTTCTGAAGGGGCAGTGAGAAAGGGCCTGTTATTGACAGTAATAACAGCAGCAGTGCTACAGTGCACTGCTGTTGTCAGACATTCTTACTTGAGGGGTGTATGAGAATGGCAAGACTCCATGAGACCAAACGTCTGGCTGGCTCTCATCTCCCTGTGAGTATTTTGAAAAGAATACAGGTGTAGAGTAGATGAAGGTACCAATTTTATAGTGTGTTCTTGCCTCTAGCAGAGTGGCTTAGACTTCTAAACTAGAGATTCTCTCATCTGTTTTCCTTTTAATTGCCTCTTGGGTTCCTACCACCCCCAAAACATGTATGTGAGGTTTTTAGCAAGCAGTCATCTGTAGGTGATTAGACCCTTGTCAAGTACTGCCGCAGGTTGCTAGGTTGTTGTAATCAATCTGTGTTAACAAGTAACAGCTCTTAAATTATAGTCTAAAACTCTCCTTTTACTAGAGGTTTGAGAAGTACGAGTTTGTGGTGTCCATCCGGTTGCTGTGAGGTAAGGAGGGGTTGAACTGCCTCCATCACCGTCGAGTTCCTCCTACACATTCCTATAAGTTGGAGAAACAGGTTTTGCCAGGTCCTGTAAGACACTGCAGTGTGGCTTCTAAGTAGGTGCTGTTTTACTGTTCAGACAGGAGCTTGCCTTGATCCTAAAAGTCACGGAATATGAAGTTGAGTCACTTCGTAACGAAGCAATCAGATCATCTTAGTAGTAGGAGTACTGAATAAAAAGTCATGTGGAATCTTACGTGGTTACTGTGATTCTGACAGTACAAGGAGTTTTTCCAGAATAAGGATGTACTTACTGCCTTTGCACATAAGAGGGTTGCACAGTACTTGACACTGCTTCCTTGGGCAGTTCTGGCTTCCAAGGAAGAAGGAAGGATAACTGTAAGTGAAAGAGAGGAATTTTAAACAGCTTCCTTCAGCTATGTTTCACATCTAGCTACTAACCTAAAGAGAACTGATGAATGGCAGTAGGATTTTCAGCTTTGCTTCCCATTTCTGGGATAAGAAATAAGGAAAGGGATGGATGGTCAATTCTGAAAATAGAGCTAGGTTTTGTGCTGTGTGGTAAAGCCTTGGCTGAAGAACAGTGTGTTAAAGCACTGCATCTTGTTACTGCATTAGAGTGAGCTGGGAGATGAAGGCACACTGAGTGTTAAGGGAACAGAATAAGTCTGGTTGCAACTTCATATGCAACTGTAGGAGTATTTATATATTATTGTACTTTCTTATATTTTAGATTAACTTCTTTAATTTTCTTTCCAGCCACCAAAGTTCTTGGCACAGTGAAGTGGTTCAATGTCAGAAATGGATATGGCTTTATCAACAGGTATGTTTAAATTCTGATAGTTGTATTTATGCTGTACTAAGACTTGTAGTACACATGATAGGCCCTGTGTTACTAATTGCAACAGAGACCTCAGGACCTGACTACAAGTTCATGAAGTTGATACCTTAGGCCAGGCACTCAGCCAACTCTTTCTTAAATGCCTCAGCCCCCAATCAAAGGTTATGGGGAGGGAACAACAATGGTCAAACTCACAACAGATTTGGTTTGTTAGTTGTTTCTCATGTTTACTTCTACTACACTCTTAATGAGCTGCATATACTTTAGTGACTGCCTGGCTTTTTTCGAAGGCCTGAGAAAGGTAGGAGATACTTTCAGAGAATCTCTATGAGTATCCACAGGAGGTATTCTGACCAAGCAGTTGACACTTGAAGTCTACCCAAAAGTATCTCACTGAAAATATATGCTAGGCCTGGGTTTCATGGAAATTCTTTGTATCTTTTTTGGGTTTTTTTCCCTCTTCTCTAAGCACAAACAAACGTATGAATAGCATTGAGAATCCAAACAGCTGTAGGTGAGATTGCTCATACTTCAACCTTAGGTGCAGAAGACCCATGCTTCCAATTTACTGGAGGAAACTCTGGCTTTTAAGACTGACATATCTTTGGGGTTGAGGGGCTTAATGTCTTGTGTGCTTTTTGGAGGAATGAAACTGCTGCATGCTGAACACTTGTCTTCCAAAAAACATACCTGGCAAGTTATTTCACTCTGCAAGTCCTTGAGCTGTAACACAACAGGTAGACTTGGGTGAGTTGGAAAGTGCAGAAAGGGGTAGAATACCCCATGTTCATGGATGTGAAGCCAGTGGTGGCGTGTATTCATCTCAGTCTTTGGAGGTTATTATCCAGTGTTACATAAGCTTAGAAGAAAACTTTTAATTAGGAAGTCCTCTTAAAATCTGTAATAGTAGTTGATGTAAGAGCCTTCACCTGGTGGTGGGGTAATAACTTGTTAGCTTTCTTCCTAATGTGAAGTCTAATGTTGCTTCAATCCAGGACAACAAATTTGGGATTATGCATTATCTTCACAAACTCTTTGACCCACCTGTTCTATTTGCTGAGAAGGAATTGAGTGAACAGATGGCAGGGCTTAGGCTGTTTTTTATTGTATAGGAACACAGATTCAAGGTCTCAGACTTATCTTTGTGTTTTGCATGTGGAAGCCTGTCTGGTCTAATCCAGAAAACCTCACGTTCATGTCTGGGTCCTCCTCCTGTGGGACTCTCCTAACACCTCTTGTGCCTGGTTGCTTTGAGTTTCACTGAAAGGAGATCTCTCTTAACAGCTGTAGCCAGTCCTGTTGATAGTCTTGTTTGACCTCTGGGGTAACAGCTCAGGTTGCAGTCCCTCTAGAAGTGTTTTTGGGGAGTTAGAGTAGTGAAAAACAAGCAGTCCAGTCATCAACTCTGCCCTGCATAAAAAGAAAACACTGAATGTTTGCCAGAAGATTAGAGAACCTCCCCCGTCCTCTCACGCATTTGAAGGCCCGGGAGTCCTTTCTGTTCTCAAGCAAAATGACCATAGAAGTTCAGAGCAGGGTTTTGGTAGCATAGGCTTAGACAGAATGTATGGAATTCAGGGCATGTGCTACAGGCTGAGAGAAGGAGCGTTTCACTTGAAAAGCTAGGAATTTGTAGTTAAGTGTATTTAGACTAAACTCTTATGACTTCCACTTTCTTTTCACAGAAATGATACCAAAGAAGATGTTTTTGTTCATCAGGTAAGACAGCAATAATTGTGCTTAGAGATGTGTACTATGATAGGTTTCTAATGCAGCTTCCTGCAGCAGCTACCCACCTTTCTCCTGGCTTCTCCTGAGAATATTTTCTGCAGATAACTTGAGTGGATGTTTATGTTGAAATTTTCAGGGAGAAATATTAGGTTGTTTTCCTTCCCTGTGAAGGCCTAGGTATTTTAACCCTTTTTAACATTTTTTGTCTGCTGTAATTTGAACACTAAAAGGGTTTTTTTTTGGTGTGATGGTCTCCCTTTGAGATGACTCCTCTGTGAAACCTTTCTGCTGTTGTCTGTCCTTCCCCTTATTTCCTCATGCTCCTTGTGTCTATTGTTTTTTCCTACCCTCTTCACTTGCAGGTCTGTTCTGTCTGCCCTCCCTGGTATTGGGGAGAAAGTGATCTAGTCTGGCTCTTGACCAGCCTGGGTTGCCATCAGCTGTTTCTGCATGAGGCAGCTGCTCTTAGGCAGAAGAGGAGGGAGGCTGTGTGCCAAGTGTGCCCAAGCAGAGAGAGCTTGCCCAGAGGCTTGTTATTGGTTAACTCTCCTTGAGCTGTCAGGAGGCTGTTCTAAGTTTATACTGTGACTCTCAGGTTGCAGGCAAATAATGGCAGGACAGAGGATGCTGTCTCCATGCTGATGTCAACCAATAAATTGGCTTAGATCTGGTTTTGCATCATTCACCAGAAACTGCAATCTTGCCCCTAGAGTTTGTCCCATATAAAATGTCTGCAGGCTCATGGGATCTTTGAAAGCATGAACTTTCTCTGTGATGTTAGTGACAGTATTTCTATCAAATGAAACCAGGAAGTTTGTTCCCAGAGCTGGTCATTGTGGATGAGGCATATGCATATATCCTTAGCTGATGAGTCAACACTGAGAGTTAGTTTAGTTCTTGTATTGATGACTAAATAGTGGTAACTGTGGTAACAGTGGTAACTGTTTCTCTGGGTCATAGGGTGTACACCACTTACCTGAACCTGGCTGAAGCTGGAACCAGATAAATCTAGTGCCTCTTATGAGAGAAAGTGACGTTGGGAAGTGTGCACAGTACACGTTCCTGGTTCAGCTGGTGGGCTTGAGAGCAAGAACTGTCAATGCATATGCTGATTTTTTGATGGTGATTTTCCTTCCTTAGCAGCCTGTGCTGTGGGCATGCTGACCCATCTGTGGTCTGATGGGATTGTGTCCAGAGGAGGGGTGGGAACAGTTCTGGAAGAGGAAGATGTTCTCTATAGACAGTGCTGCCTTAAAGACAAATGAGGTTTCCTTGATACTTGAGACAATATCCTGGAAAATGGCTGTTGTGCTGATGACAAATAACACGGATCTGTTCTGCTTGGGAAGGCTGCCAGCTGAGACCTAAACAGAAAGCTAGTGTTATCTGTGCTGTTTTGTCTGCTTCACCTGTAGAGAAGATGATTCTCCTAAATGTAAACTGGTGTGTGTGTGGAGAGGGGTGGGCACTTCCCATCTCCTGTGGCTGAAGTCTTTTTGGGGTGAACAAAACTGGCTTTGTTTCAGAAATACCACATCATGTGCAGGCCTGCATCGGATTAACCCTCTTGGCAGGCTGAGCATGGCAGAGTAGATGCTTCTAGTGCTGCTCTGGCTTGGCAGCAGTCAGATGTTCCTCATCCTCTACATGGATGTGCTCAGTCCCAGAGCCTGGGACTTCTGGCCAGAGCTCCTGATGGGGCCAACGAGGGAGGCAAATCCATGCTGTGAGCAAACATCCTGCTTCGAGCTTCCTCTGCACTGATAGTGCCTGCTCTGCCCCTCCCTCCTGCCTGGGCAGGGCTGGATTACACTCCTAATCCCCTTCAGAATAAGGCTGACCTAGTTGAATAGATACAGCTTCTCCCTGCCTCCCCTGCATGCGTCCGCACGGGGAGGGAACAGGCCGATCTCATGATTGAAATGGGGGTTAGTGCTTGGTGTCTGGCTATTGGATGCTATTTATAACTAGTACAGATTAAAATGCTTTTCTTTTTAGGGCATGCATGGCTTGCTTTGAGTTAACCCTTTGTCTTGCAGAGGCCCCAGGCAGTGTTTTTGGGAAAGGCAGTTCTTCATCTTGCATCCCTGTCTGGTTGGTTGGTGCAAGGTGCTGTCCAGGGCACTGTGTCAGTCAGCTACAGGTGCTGTGAGCAGAAGGGATCCATCTGCCTCGTGGGCTGCAGTATGTCTTGCAATTTAACAACTGGAAAAGTGTCAGCAGCCAGAGCAGTTACATTTAATTAGGTAGAGTTTAAATCAACAAGTTGTGAGGAGGAGATAATCTCTCTTTCTCTTCACTGGATTGTGTTGATCATGCACAGCCTGAACTACCTGCACCAGGAATCTGTGTAACAAATTTTGGCTGTTACTGGGACAATGCTGGATGTGCTGATGATGTCATGGTTTGAGCATATGGAAAGAACTCTTTCAAACAAGAACCTGAACTAGCTCTGGAGGCTCTTCTGGCTCCCTGTTCGTCAGTGCTCCTCCTGGGAAAGGAAAGGTTTTGTTGTTGAGTGTTGTCTGTTAATATGAAACATCTGTCTTCTGAATCAGAGAAGCTGGAGCCTGCAGGATGCTAGTAAACAGTAACAGGGAGAATAGTGCTGTCTCCCCTCTGGATACACAGAGTAAAAGTCTTTTCATCAAGATTAGAGCTTAGGCTTGTTAGAGGCTTATTTCAGCGATGTTTATCTGCAGCTGAAGTAGTAAAGCTGTGTAGTTTCTGCTTGGATTTCTAGGATTTACTCGAAGTTGTCCTGATTGCCTTTATAAAACAAGCTCCAGCCTTCTGCAGCCTCTGCCTCCTGTTGGCAGTTGCAGATCTGGATTCTTGAAGTTTCTGCCCATAAAGCTAGGGACAGAACATGTGGAATACTGTTGCTTTTATCTTCCATTATGCTTTTTGAAGCATATTTGAGGGGCATCATCAATCTTCAGTGTACTCTCTGCTGAAAGGAAATTTATTAATCCTTCCTTCTTCTGCACTTACAGGGAAAGGGAAGGAGTTTGAAATACAGCTTATTGACATCTGTCACGTGGAAAGCAAAAATCTTACAGATCTTAGTTGTTTCAGTACAAATAGTACTAAATCATTAACTTGGCTGCACATTAAGGGTGTTAGTACTAGTATGTATAGAAAAGCAAACACTTCTATCTAATTTTTAGAAATGGGACAGTTACACTAAAAGGTCAGCAGAAAGCAAACAGAGTTGTTTGAGATAATTGTGGAGTCTCTGCTTGCTAAAGTAATTCCCAAAGAAATTGACTTGAACAGCTCATCCTGTTTCTGTTTTAAAAACCCCAAACCTCTTGGGATGTTTTTGCTTTGATAGTAATAAGTATCTACACTCTTGCATCCTTCTGTAGTCTGTTCAGAGATGCTGCAGGACTTAGGGAAAGGTATGGCTAGAAGGACATGCTGGTCTGTTGCCTGAAACACAAAGGAGATTGTATTCAGCAACAAAGAAGATAAGTTTCCTAGACTAGTCAAGATGAGCATTAAACTGAGTAAATTTTTCCTTCAGTTGGAAATATTTTGGGGCTGTTGTCGACTAAATATTGTTGCTGTGCAAAGGTAACAGCTCCAGTGATGGTCATTGTTTTTCTTGAACTGCAGACAGATAGGATGACTGGCTCTTCTGTTTCTGCCCTACATCCCATTTCTTAATCTGGATTTATGCTCTGTGTTTCCATGTGTGTTTCTCTCTGCACCTCCCTACTTCTTGCTAACTAAAGGTTCTCACATCAGGAAACTTAGTGTGAATGCAAGATAATAATCTTTCAGTAAGAAAATAGCTACTGTATTGGCCTGTACAGTGCATATCTTGGTTTTTTCTCCCTGGTATTTTCCAGTTTGTGAAGCCTTGCCTAATGAAGGCTTGTCTAGCTAACAACCTTTTGTGGAGTCCTAGAAATACTCCACAGAGTATGAGCAAGGTATTTGTAGCTGACAGACTGAAAATCGCTCCAGGAGGTTTGAGTGTTTCCTCTGAGTCTTAGGAGGTGTACAACTGGCTTTGATCCAAATCCATGTTGTTATTTTTATATAACAATAATAGTATTATTAGTCATAACTGGTATTGTAATGCTTTGGGGTTTCTGTCCAGTAGATGGCTAAGTTGCATTAGTCTGTTCTGCTCTATTCCTGTGTTAGCGCAGACTCACCTAATATTCGAGGTCTCATTTACTGTGCTGACGCTTGTTACACCAGAGTTACAGTAATTATTTTCTAGTTACTATGACTTGCCATGATACCATGTAGTTCATGCTTCTACAGAAATGCTCTGGGTCTCGAGTTCTCTTTAGATGGTCTACAGCTCTCCTAATGACTGAAGGCACTTGCTGCTGGAGCTGCCTTGGCACAGCTTGGGGGAGGTCAAACACTGAGTATGAACTCTGTTCATGCAGAGATTTGTAATAATTTCCATATTCACTGTGCTGGACAGAGCAGATCCTGAGGCAGCAGCTGATTTATAAACTCACAAATAGTGAGAAAAGGGGAGACCTTGAACTGAGTATTGGCGGGCTGTGAAATAAGAGACATCAGTTTATTTGAAATACATTAGTGTGGTGACTGCCCTGGTGTGTAGAGTTGGAATTGTAGCAGAGAAGTACTGCCCTTCCCTCATCTGTGGGGCTATGAACGTGTAAAATAATTAACATAAAATAAGATTCTTATGCATCTTCCTTTGAAGACGGCGATAAAGAAAAACAATCCACGGAAGTACCTGCGCAGCGTTGGCGATGGAGAGACTGTAGAGTTTGATGTGGTGGAGGGAGAGAAGGTGAGAGATCATGGAGCCTCAGAGTGTGGTCCAACAGAGAACTTCACCTGTGTCTTTGGTGGCTCTGTCTGATGTGTGAATCACTGGGTTGGTGGCATTCATACAGCTTTTCTGAGGGAAATCTATTTTTTAAAGGCTTCATTAAGGCATATTTCTAGATTGTTGTCCAGACTACTGGGAAACTGCATCCTTGTGCTTCTAAAATCTGCAATTGTTGCTTGAGGGAACATTTGAAGCCTACAGCCTGTCCAGTAATTATTAAGTGGGCCTTTATTGCCCTGAACAATTTTTCTGGGAGTCTGGTCACTTAATAACTATAGGAACTTTCAGGAAAGCAGAAGCATAAGGAAATCAAACATTTTTTGAGGGTTATTTTTGTCTGTCAGTTTCTTCTTGCTTCCTTCTCTGAACTCAGCCCATTGGATATGAGTTCAGTATTTTAACTCATAATATCTCTGGATTAAGTGGTTGAGAACAACAAACCTCCTTTTTTACTCTGTATGGGACAAAGGAATCACTGTAGCTTGGAACTTATGCAGAAAAGCCTCTTTCCTGTTTAATCTTCTCCCTGTAGCTGGTTGTTCTTTTCTCACACCACCCTGGCAGCCTTTCTTTTGTGCTTTTAGGGTGCAGAAGCAGCTAATGTCACAGGTCCAAATGGAGTCCCCGTGGAAGGCAGCCGCTACGCTGCGGACCGGCGCCGCTATCGACGGGGCTACTTTGGCCGACGCCGGGGCCCACCTCGGAGTGTGAGTTCCATTTCCCTGGATTGCTGCTGTCACACACAATGCTGGCAGGGCTGTGTCTCACCTGACTTGTGTGAGACACTTTTGACCATGCAACATAGGTCTAATAAACTTTTAGTTATGGTGCACAAAGCATCTTGACAAAAGAACAGATTGGTATTGCAAAGTGGATAAGGAGAGCTGTCATAAACTGAGAAGCGTTATTTTTTTGAGTTCTGAGTCTCTCAATTATACCTTGAGTGCTGTCAAATACTACCTGTTCCTCCTGTCTATCCTAGTTCCTTTGAATATTTAATTATCCTGATCAGTTTTATACATGAGAGAACATCACAGATTTTGGGGTTTTTAATGGTGTATTGTCACGGTAATTAAAAATGGCTGTGCTGAATGGAAAGGATACCTGTCAAACTTAGGGCAGACTACTAAGGGCTGTCAAGAGGCTACAGCTTTTGGTTCCTACTGGGTCAGATGCAGAATATGCACTTCTGTTTCTAGATATCTAGTTAAATTCCTTATTTTAAAGGGAAGAATAATACACAAGGAACTATTAAGTCATGTAACATTTTATAAAACAGACATTACTGATGGCTGGCATTTAAAACACAAAACACTAACAAAAATCAAACCAGAAAAGACACCAGCCAAAACAACATGCAGCTTTATCAATTAACAACTAAAGGGGAAAGAGAACCACTTCATCTCTGAAAAATGGAAAAGACTCTTTCTACAGAGTATTTGATGTAAGGTAATAGAGTTTCTCTATCTTAAAATTTCTTCTTGTGTTTTTGGGGGTTCCCTGTGGAATGGGGCTTTGTGTAGAATGTGATCTGTGGCAAATTTGTGTGATATCTCTGCTAGCTTTCCAGATAGAGAATTGTCCTGATTGATAGCTGCCTCCATAATGTGTACCCCTTACAATGCGTTTCATGTAGTGAAATGCACTTAATGTGCATCAGAGAGAGTGTTTCTAAGAAAAGTTTCTTAGTCTGTAAGGAGCAGGGGCAGCACTGATGGCTCTTGTTTTGTCCTCATCTTAAGTTTGACCAAATTCAGGCCTTTTGAGAATCTGCTTCTGTTTACCCAGCATGCTGGGGTTTCTGTACTGATACATTGTTTTTGAGCTTGCATGCAGGGTTATGGTTAATACACTGCCTGTCAAATACAACACTTCTGTTTTATTTTGGGAGCAGGGTGCTGAGGGAGACATGAAGGATGGGGTCACAGAAGGAGGACAACTTCAGCAAGTGCACAGGAATCCTACCTACCGTCCCCGCTACCGCAGGTCTGTACAGTTCCTCTGCTCAGTTATTCAGATGCTTTTGTGTTCTATACAAGCTTCCAAGTGTGGGAACACTTATGCAAATTGTAGGGATGGTGAGAAGCACTTTAATTACTTAGAGAAATTTGTTTCACCTGCTTGTATGTTCAGAATCATAATGGCCCAGAAAGAGCAAAAATTCTTAGCATCCCAGTACTTCTCACAACTGAGCAACATATTGAAGTGAGTTGCAATACTCATTTCATGTCCTCCCAGCTGAACAGTCATACTTTCCTGGACAATTAATAATGCAAATCCTTGATCTGGGAACCCTGCTGGGGGTGCTGGTGGGTGAAAACTGGTAAATGTGGAGTTGCAGCCCAGGAAGCCACTCAGGTCCTGGGCTGCAGCAGAAGCAGCCTGACCTGCGGGCTGGGGTGGGTGACTGCCCAGTACTTGAATGGGGCTTATAAGAAAGATGGGGATAAATTTTTTTAGCAGGGCCTGTTGTGTTAGTATGAGGGGTAATGGTTTTAAAGTAAAAGATTTAGAATAAATAGAAGGAAGATTTTTTTTCTCTCTGAGTGTAATAGAGTGCTGAAACAGGTTGCCCAGAGAGGTGGTAGATGCCCCTTACAAGGTCAGGTTGGACAGGGCTCTGAGCAACCTGATTTAGTTGAAGGGTGTTGGACAAATGACCTTTAAAGGAGCTGCTTTGTCTGCCATTCACTCAGCTGCCCCTCGTCATATTGTCCTTGTTTACCAAGTAGCTTATGAAGTCAAATTCCATAATTGAACTTAAGAGATGAACTGTGAAAATGTTATCCTCATTTTTTCAGGTGCATGTCTGTTCAAAAACAAAAGTAAAAGGTGAATAACAGTGCAAGACCAGCAACAAGCTGAATTTGATAGGAATAACAAGATTGTTCTTAATTGTAATGACTTGGTGTTCCATGTACAATGGATCCATCCTTTGGGAATCCAGATCTAAAGCCACAAGCCTTCTCCACCTCTATTTTGAGCTTTTCTGTTTATGAATATTCAATTTTGCTCTTTTATCTAGGACACTGGGAAATGGGATAGTACTGATGCTTGTTGGGATCCAAGCTGAATAAATTTAATTCCTGAAAGTCTTCATTAGTTTTGGGAAGTCAGAGATGGCACCATAGCAAGTCCAGTGAGGCTTTTGCACGTCATGTGGTTGAATCACAGGCTGAGTAACTTGTCCATGACTAATGGAAACTTGTGATTTTCTGATGCAATTTTCCTATGAGAGGAATGATACATCCTATCAGTGCACAATGCTTCTGTTTGAGTTCATAGGTATTGCTTTTGTCTACAGGCACTAAATCCAGTGACACTGGCACTACTGTTAGGTTCTTTTGGAAAAGCTAAATTGTTTTTTCGGACTAGGTAGCTGTGGATTAGCTAAACTGGATTGTGGTTGTGTTCTAACAGTTTATAAACATTGTTTATACTAGAAATAAGGTGAAATGCTCTTGCATACATCAAGAACATGGATTTGATAGCCCAGTGTTAATGAGGTCCAGCTCACCTGTGATAAGTGCTTTTCCTAATTGGTTAAGAAGGGCAACATGAGGCAGAGAGAGCAGGTAGAAGTGAGGAGGATGGCAAGGACTGCACCATTAATTAGGAATAGGACTGGGCTGGTATGTAGCCATGCTGAAGGAAACTCGGCACGATCAGCCTGTGTGGCCACTACTGCCTTGTTTCTTCTGCTAGCCACCAATTCAAAGGGGCTACCTGCATCTTCATTGCAGGATAGACAGCAGAATATGGTGATGTAGCTTCAGCAGTGAAGAGACTCCACTTTCCTTGTCTTTCCAGCCATGGGGCCAAACCCTGAAGGGATGGTTTGCTAGCACTCAAAACTGCTGAGGATGATACTTTGTTATGGCAGGTTTTGCTGGGTGAAAAGTTGTGGTTTAACCTTTCCTGGGCTTCTTTCATACTTAACACCTCTTTGTGCCCCTGTCAGAGGGCCCCCTCGCCCACGCCCTGCTCCCGCGACTGGAGAGGCTGAGAACAAGGAGAACCATCACGAGGCCAGCGCCATGGGCCAGCAGCCGCTGCGCCGCGGCTACCGGCGCCCCTACAACTACCGGCGCCGGCCGCGCCCAGCCAGCGCCCCGGCGCAGGAGGGCAAAGAGGTACGGGCACCTCTCCTGGGAGCAAAGGCTGCCGCAGCTGGGGGGGTCAGCCTGGGGGAGAGGAGGCTTTGGGGTGGCCTCATTGTGGCCTTCAGTGCCTGAAGGGAACGATGAGGCAAGAGTGCTGCCAGAGCCTGGAATGACAGGACAAGGGGAAAGGAGTTAAAATTGAAAAAGAGTAGGTTTAGATTGGATAGGAGGAAAAAATTTTCCCCTGTGAGGGTGGTGAGGCACTGGCAGAAGTTGCCCAGAGAAGCTGTGGCTGCCCCATCCCTGGAAGAGGTCCAGGCCAGGCTGAATGGGACTCTGAGTAACCTGGGATAGTGGAAGGTGTCCCTGCCCATGGAGGAGATCTTCAAGGTCCCCTTCCAACCCAAACCATTTTATGATTGTATGTAGCAGAGGTTTTAAAGGGGTGAATGCCCAAGACCTTCTGCCCTGTGTGAGTTTTTAATAAATGTATTCATGTGCAGGATAAGTCTGATGGCCAAATCTGATGTGCTGATTTCCTTGCCTGCTTCTTCTGACCCTCTTGGAGAATAAGCACCCTATCTTAAAAGGAACCAGCAGTGGGATAGGGATTGCTTCTGGATGGTTTTAATTGGGGTCAGACTGTAACAACTATTTTTGCAGTGGAAACAGTTGTGTTTTCCCATTTCCACAAACTTAAACTCTGTATATAGCATGAGAGATGGATTTGAAAGCTCTAGATCTATTTCCTGAACTATTTGAACCAGATAACTTCAGCAAACAGTTTGCAAACACAGGTTCTACTTTAATGAAGGAAGATTTTCTCATTCAGTGTCTACTTTAGGTGTTCCCTTGACAGAATCTGCTGTGTAATACTCAATAATAGGAAATACACTAAAGTATAATATTTTCTGGAGATTAATTTTTCTTGATTGTTTTAAAACTTGCATTATGCTGGCTGTACCACTGAAGAGAGGAAGGGTGTGGAGGTCAGCCTTTCCCTATAATAAGAGTTTGTTGTATCTCAGACAAAGGCAACTGAAACACCTGCTGAAAATCCTGCTCCAGTGACAGAGCAGAGCGGTGCTGAGTAATGTCCGGCTCCCCAGGCACTTCTACCATCGCTCAGGTAAGGAATATGGACAGTTCCTGTTCTCCAGTGGGGGCAAAGTATGTCTGCTTCTAGGATTCTGGCCGCATCCCCTTATGTATGGCTTGATATTTGAGATAAGTTCTGAGAGTGCTGTAGAGGCAAACCAAGATTCTACTTTTCTCTTTCTCCCCTCTGCCTCTGTATTTGTCACAAAGTAAGTTTTGCCTTGTAATTGATTTATTTTTTTCCAGGAAGCTCTGGTCTGTATAGTAACATCATCTGCTGATGAATTATTTTATTTTGGGAAGATCCTGATTATGGACAGGATAAGCCAGTTGTGCTTATCCTGCCTGTTATAGCTCTCTTTTCATTTGACATTTCATCTATTTATCGAGAAAATGAAATTTAAACTGCGTTTTGTTTAACATTTGGCTCTTCAACAGGTGTCCTAAAGTACAGCTCAAAAGTAACACCAAAGAAACACACAAGCAATAAATTGTCAACAGTGATGGCTAAAGCCAAGATTTGAAATACCAAAATGTAAAAGAAAATTTACCAGCAGCTGAGATCCAGGGAACGCCTACAAGATAGATGCATGAAGAGAGAAAGAGAGCGAGATTCAGAAAGAACAACCTCCCTAGTTTCAACAGCAACTGTGGGGCTTTTTGGTTTTTGGGGGTTTTTTTCCCTAGAATTTCACTGTTTTGCTAGTATTGAATTTTTTTCAATTTTTCTTTTGGTATCAAACTGAAAAGGGAAAAAAAAACAACCAAAGAACTAAAATTGAAATAAAATGCTTTTTTTATTGGATGCTGGTGCTAAACCTCCCAAGTGTGAGTTTTTTTTTTTTCTGTGCCAGTCCTGTTCACTGCAGGACATGGGGAGGACAGACTTCCGCTTTCCTTGTTAAGATCTATTTGAAACTGTGCAGCATGGGTGACGTTCCTCACAAATAAAAGTTATTTCAACTACCAAAAGAATCTGGTTTAGTGTGGTTTTTTTCATGTTTGCTTTTCAAATAATTCATTATTTTAATCTTGTTGCCTCAGTTTTTATATGTGAGAGAGAGCTGCCTCTTTGGTGCATCTTGCTGGATGATACCTGAGCATGGTTAGGTGGATATACTTTAATACAAAATAACTTCTGCAAAGAAATCACAAAACAGAGCTATGACTTACATTGTTACTCTGTTCTTCTGGCTTTAATGATATTTAATGGTTGGATTTTACTGTACTGGCTTGTGGCAGGAGTTTGGGATATGTAGAGTGAGTTCTTGGAATGTTTTTTTCCTCATCTGTTTTGCTAGGCTTTTGTGTTCTGTAAACAGTAGAATCCAAGTTTTGAGAGTTGGCTCAAGAAGGGCACTGGTGTAGTAACTACTACTTTATCCAAAGCTTCTGTTCTGAATAATGTTTGACTAACTTCTCCACTCTTTCTTATTTCAAACCAGTAAAATCTCTGTACCTGTGCCATCTCGTGTTAATGAGCAAAGTACTAAGCTGTCTTGTATCAGTGTTTTTTTTAATGTTCTTCCCTGAAACTTGGCTGTCTTCCAGGTGTTATCAGTCTGCTTCCAGCTGTTGAATATGGGTGCATATCTTGTGTCCTTCATTGTCTAGTCCACTATTTCTCACGTTCCTGTCTTGCAGTTGCCGTTACCCAAACCTTAGATAAGTATATTTGTTTCTCAGACAAATATTCCTGTTACTTTTTAGGAATTAAGGAGAGAGAGTGCAGGGCATTGTTGCACTCAAGCCCTTTGCTTCCAGCTTCTGGGAAGGGGATGAAGGGCCTTTGCCTTGGGGAGAAGGAGGGTGGGAAAAGGCTTAGTGGTGCCTGAGTTGCACTGCTTGCAGCTGATAGAATTTCAAGGGATTAGAACCTTGTAATGAATTGTGAAGTGAAAGCCATAGGCTTGGTTGAGGAAGAAATCTTTACTTGGAAGACAAAGAAATATGTCTGCTTTGACAAAATAAAATGCAGTAAGGGGAGGAAAATGTAAGTAATGGTACCTTTTAAGAACTCTTAAGCAGGATAAATATTTTTAGGCTTAAATTTTGTTCTGAACTAAATGTGCAGGCACATTGGGGAGAGGCTGATAATTTCACCATAACAAGCAGATGCAAGATACTCAAATACTGAAATATTACTGCAGAACCTGTTGTAAAAACTACGTGAACAGTATTCAATAGGTGGTTTTTTTCCTTGAGAGATTTGACAGGCTAAAGAGTTTTAATCTCTGTGAAAATGTAGGTCAGATTGAATCAGGTTAACAGAAGTACTGAACTAGCCATGTATTTTTTATGAACAGAGAAAGTGAGGGAGAGATGCAAGTAATGTCATAGCATTGAGTTCTATTTGTTATTCCTGTCCTTCCTATAGTAAGAATGTTTGCATAAAACAAAAGCCAGTGACTGACATAACCTACTTCATCCCTCAATTCCCTCATTATGAAAATGTAAGCTTAACTCTAGCAAAGTTTAAAGCACTCACTAAAATTACATTTTAGATGTCTTGGGCTGTGCATAAATTCTTCCTTTACTAGGCCACTTATGCTCTTGTTAGCTGAATTTGCCAGGAAAAATATAAACTTGGTGCTCAGTAATGGTCATTTCCCTTGGCAGTTGGTGCTTGTGTACCTGTAAATAAGAATATGGGTTATTTGCCTCAAGCAGAATTTCAGATGAGAGCTTAGTTTCTGTTGTGTTTGTTTGGTTTCTTAAAAGACATTTAGCGCCATGAATTTTGAATATGCAGAGTAGCTAATGTGCTGCAAAAAGACTCCCTGTGGCTTGTGAACTTTTGAGGAGGATAAAGAAAGGAAGAAGACATTTTTCTAAGTCTTTGTGCATTCTTTCATTTGAACATAATTGCAATACAAGGCATTCACAGTCTGGAGAGATAGGTCTACTGTAAGCTTCTGTCTTGGACAGTGTTGTTGCCATGGGAGAACTACACAGGTGCAACAACTGCCTTGGAAGTGAAACACTTTCTGTTGGAAAAAACTTTGGAAATAAAGCCTGGGCTACACAGTTTGCTCTAAGGGCTGTGGAATCAGCTCTCAATGTCTGACTGTTACTTTTTGTGGCTTTTTTAAAGAGTCTCTGCCGATCCTGAGTTCAAAGCCATGGCCTTAGACATCATTCTGCTTTTTGCTGGTTTGGCTTTTTGGGATACCAATGACCTTTACACCTGAGGAAGAATCCCACTGCCACTTGGCTCATGCAGATGATTTTCCCTACAACTCTGAGCATTTCAGAGCATGGACTTTCTCTCTACAGAACCACAGTGGTGCTAAAGAGGATGAGAAGATTTTGGAGACAGTGTCAAATATGTGGTAGCTTAAACTTCCTATTTTGTGCTGTTTGCAATAGTGGAGCAAGGCAGCTATAACTGAATTTTGAGTCCTGGAGCAGGACAGTGGTGCACTGAGCAGAAAATGGATCTTGATGACTTAATACCATCAGCTGATGAGATTACTAATTAGTATCTTAAGGTTTTAAAATGTGATAGAAAAGACTCAGCTTCATTGTTTTTCCTGACTTAATGTCCAAATACATTATTCTTCAATGTTTGGCTGTAAGTCTTGACTTGTAAATGGTGATTTGAGTAGGACCACAAAGGTCCTTAGAATTAATCAATTACACACTGCCACTTTGATGCCAGGAGTGCCTATGTGACACAGTTCTTGTTCAGAAAAAAGCACATTATTTTAATAGTATGTGTAAATAGAATTGTTACAGATTCAATTTCAGGAAAAATTGCTGCAAGAATCTGGACTGAAATTTTGAAAATATGCTAAAAGGTAAAGCAGCTCATATGGATTCTTGAGGCTTCCTGAGATAGCCTGAGTTGGGGCTATAATAAAGAACTAGAGGGCAGTAGTAGTAAATGAAATAAATATTCTAAACAGAGCTCTAGGATGTGTTCTGAAAAGGTTAGGATGCCTGAATGGATGTGAGAAATGTTCCTTTTTCAGTCCCTTTTCAGTTGTTTTACACTGGAGAGAAGGGCAGAGTTTCAACCATCAGAATGATACAGGAGGCTCTGTGTAAGTCTCATCTGTTTCTTGGTATGAAATTGTCAATGGCAACTCTAAAACAGAGTATTGAGAATATTTATGGTTCCTGGATAGGTTACTCTTGGGCATCAGCCTTTTGACTTGCCAACAGGTGCAGTGCATAACTAAGAGCAGTAAATTTTGCTGTGCCATGGACAGTAAAAGCATTGCAGTGTTAAACTCCCACAACTGCTGCCACTTCTCATCACAGAAAATAGGTGCTGGGGAGTTAAGAGATGTCCACAATCCAGTTTACTGGTTCAGTTATGTGAGCACTAGATGGGGCTGTTACTCCACTTAATTTTTTCTTCTGGAAATTCATGAGTGCACCCCTGTGACAGGAAATAAAGGTGTTGCAATGTGGGCTATCTGGGCTCTGCTGCAGGCTCTGGTGGGGCTGAAGTAGGGTAGATAGTGAATAACGAGCCTATAAATAAATAAAGGGGAAAATAGCAAAATAAAAATGTATCTTGCTGTGTAGTTTTTTCCAGGAATAAGCACTGCTGCCTATCCCGAACTTTCCTTTTGTAATCATCACACATCTGGGAAGAAAATCTTGGGGAGAAGTGAAGGCTTACCCACGGGACAGTCAAGTGTAGAGTTCAAAGTTTGTTCTTACCATTTGTACCTCTAGAAATACTTGGTGCCACAAAAAAAAAAACCAGTTAAATTGCCTATGTATTCTTTACTTCAGTGGATAAATATTCTGTCTGAATTTCAATCAACCAGTCTCAAAGAAATACACAGCCTAAAAATTCAGGGATCATTTAGATGTGATTTAAATCATTAAATACCTCTTCAGAGGAGATGGAGATGCTCTGACTTGCTACATGGTACTTACTTTCTAGTTAAAAGGGAAGATCCTTAAAACTTATTGCACTGGCTTCCATCTCTGATAAATTATTCATTTATGTATAACCACAAGGTGCTGCTCTTAATCCACATCCTGACTAAAAAAGCAATTTTTTTGTCCTTTTCTAATATTGCACAGTAAGAACATATGGAGAAAAGCATGTTTTGTAACATGGTTAGGTTAGTTTCTGCAGGAATGCCACCACACGCACTGCAGTCTATAATGGTAAGAAAAATTTATTTCATGCCACAACAACACAATCTTTCTGGGGAAACCAGTTCAAAAATCTAATGGAAGAAGATGAAACAACTGTAGATTATCTATCTAAATAAAAAAAAACAATGTAATTGAACACCTAGATGACAATCCTAAATAAAACCATCTCAATCTATCTGCAACTCTAGAATTTTACCTGTGTTTCATTTGGGAAAATAAGCCATTCTTCAGTTTTCTTTGACAGGCATAGGCTAGTGCAATTGCCACTGTGATGGTCCTCTACAGTACCCCTGCTCCCCATCCCCCCAGTTTCTTCAGGTCTCAAAGAATTCCAGTTATATTGAATAAGTAGCTCTTAGCAAGAGAAAAGCCAATCCATTTCCCACAGATCCTGTGCAATCTCCACACCTGGGAGAAAAAAGGACCTATGCAATTTCCCAAGGGATGTCATTCTGCCAGCACGACCGAGTTCCATTTATTCCTTTTTTTTTTTTTTGCCCTTCACCTCTAAATTCCATTAGCACCTCTTGCCCTTCTTTATCTGCTCTCTGCACATCAGGAAGGCATGTTCCAAGCGCTGCATGGCATTGGACAGGTCTGGGTTGGTCTGGGTGTTTACACAGTCGTAGGTCATACAGGCTACATGCACTGCAAACACAACAGGTATTAGTATTTTCTGGCCAGGAAAAATCAGTGGTTGTTCAATAAATAACTTCAATTAATAAAATGAATTATTATCAGTTCAGATCTTAGAGAAGGCTGGAAAATAAAATGGCAACTGCTTACAATAATACTCAAAATGAAATAGACTGTTCAGGATTACTTGTTTATAAATGTCTCAAAACAGTTAATAATGGAAGTACACTGATGTAAATTACAAAGCAGGGATGGCCTAAAAATGGCCATTTCCTAAAAACAGGTAACCAAATGGAAAGGGTCAAGACTGTATTAAAATATATGAATATTATATAAGGAATCCTCCCTCCAGACCAGTTACAGTTTGTATTAGGTGATGAAAAATAAGATCAAGGAGACTGCAACAAAGAGATGAAATATTTTAAGGACAACTTAAGTAATGAAATTGATCTTGAAATAATCAGTAACTTAAGTAATGAAATTGATTTTGAAATAATAAGTTCTGATAAAGCTGAGCAAATAGTTTTTGCACTTATGTGCTAAACTTATGTACTTCTGTACACTTACATACTTCCCCTTTTACCAAGAATTCACAATAGTACACTGGCCTAAGAGGTGATAGGTATCCATTTTTCAGAATTAAGTCTCACTTTAAATACTGTATTTTAATAATTGTACAATAAACACCTTAGTATTATTTCTGTTTTTAACCAATGCTCTGAACTAAGCATCCATCACCTATTGATTTCAATTCTGAGCCATCTGAACTGCCTAAATTATTTGCATGCTTTTTCACAATTAACAGGAGGGCATTAGTTCATGATAATTGTTTTAATTACATTTCTATCACACAGAAGTTACAAGAATAAATATAAGAAATCTTCAGTGTCCTTAGTACAAAAGTCCATATAATTCTTAATAAAGACACGTACCTGTTAATCTTTCCATTTCCCGCAGACATGAAAGAATGTCCATTTTAAAGTTCTCTGCATTCTTTCCCCTGTTATCATAGTTTCCTTCCTGAGATTCTGGTTCAGCCATCTATAAGGAAACCAGGAATTTCCTGCTTTATTTTATTCTAAAGTGAATAAGTAAAGATTTTCACAGTTGAGACAAATAACATTGCAAGGGGGGGACACCAAACATACACATTTTAGATTTACATGTGAATTCAGCAAGAATCTGACCTTAAAGTTACTGATCATCACATCACCTGTATGCTGCATATTATTTGTGATCCGTTTTGAAATTATGTAGAAAGAATTAGCTCGAATATGCCGTGCTTGTACAAAATAAAGATTTTTGGTATCAGTAATCAAAGATCATTGTGTCAAACCCTTCACTAGCAAACTTTATTACCCTGTTACAGTTGTCTTCCAGCTTCTCTCCCAAATACTCTGACCCAGGGCAATTCCTTATTTTTAAAGTTAGCTGTAAAATCCCCATTTGTAACCAGTATTTATTTCACAATTGCAGGCTCCAGCCAGGTTACATACAAACACTGAGTTCTGTCACCAGAGGCAGGAAAGGGATTATGATTTCCTAAAATCTGCTTAGTTGTAGGGAGCGAAATTCTAGGATATAAAAATGCTTGCGGCAAAAATAGACTTTCACCGAAAATGTGATGCAGAGTATTGCCTTAAATTTTTTTTTCTGAAAACCATCAATGGATGGGACGAAACTGTGAAGAAAGAGATGCAAGAGCTTCAATGTAGTGACTTTGTACATCACACTACATAGTTTTTATCCTATGATTTCTCAGTGAGTATCTGTTCTTCGGGATTTATTGCCGCTACGTGCGGAAGGAAGGCCACGGGTGCTTTGTTTATGCTACAGCATTTCGAACTGGTGCCAAACCTCGGGCGCCGGCCGTTCCAAGTGTCTCTTCACACAAGCAGGCAACACTGAGGTTAACGGGGCAGGCCCCGGAGCCCCTGGGGAGCCCAAGCGCCGGTGCCGCCCCTCAGCGCGGGCCCGGCCGCCGCCGCCCTCACGGAGCGAGCGGGCGGTGACGGGACACGCCAACCGCCGCCCGCGCGCCCGCTCCGCCCCGCCCGCGCGCCCGGTTAATTCTGTGTTTCACGGAAACAGGCGCTTGGCAGAGCTGCGCGCCCTGAGAGCGGCTCGTGCCCGCGTCCCGGCTCCGCGCCCGTGTCCCGGCTCCGCGTTCCGGCTCCGTGTCCCGGCTCCGCGTCCCGGCTCCGTGTCCCGGCTCCGCCTCCCGGTTCCGCCTCCCGGCTCCGCGTCCGTGTCCCGGCTCCGCGTCCGTGTCCCGGCTCCGCGTTCCGGCTCCGCGTCCCGCCTGCCCCTCGCTCCCAGCGCCGCTGCGGCCGGCTCTGTGCAGCATCACAGGCAGAATCACGGAATAACCGGGTTGGGAGAGACCTTCAAGATCATCGAGTCCAACCCATGCCCTAACACCTCAGCTAAACCGTGGCAGGGAGTGCCACAACCAATCTTCTTTTAAACACATCCAGGGATTGTTGTCTCCACCACCTCCCCGGGCAGATCTTTCCAGTACCTGATCATTCTTGCCTTAAAAAACTGAAAAATCAAAAATCACAATAGAATTGCCATTAAAAAAAACAACAACAAAAAAAAACCAAACAGGCTTGCAATTTTTCTTGATAAAGAATACCTGCTACCTTGAGAGGCAAAGTTCATGAGGCAGAGTAGATGCTTGAGATAATGATGGGAGGTCCTCTTTCACTTTTAGATCATTCCTGTGCTGTGCCATGTTGTGCTTATCTGTAGAAACTACATCAAGAGTGTTTGTCCAAGAAAATTGCTGCTCTTCCTCTGCATGGCCCCTTCCCCAGCCACATCTTGTTCTTTCTGTCAGTGTTGTTACCAACAATCCTTGGTTGGCTCTGCAGCCATCTGGCTGTTGCTGTTTGAGACTTACACATTAGCCCCTTATCTCCTGAGTTTGTACACCTCTGTGGGCTTAAGTTGACCAAAAGAAGAGTCACAGTCTGTCACCTATAAGCCACAGTTTTAAATCTTATATTAGAATCTGAAAATAAGTCAAGAAGTTTACTGTTTAGTCCCAGAATCCATCCTGAGCCTATGGTGCAGCAGCTGTGTGTGGTTAGGATGGTTTCTAGGTGTGCTACAGCTGTCTTGGAGATGGAGGATGGTTTAATGAAACTGCCAGTCTGCTGCCTTTCAGTGTGCTTAACCATAAGGAAAAAGCAGAGAGGGATAGAGGATGTTAAACAGGCAATGTTTTCTTTGTGGATGCACATACAATACAAGACATAGCAGGAAAAGTCTGTTTTTCACAGGGCAATAAATGACTTCTGTCACTTCTCTAAACAGCGGGAAAGGCTTGTTGATGAATGAGGAGGATTACATAGGCTGAAGTCTGAACTCTGAACCATTAAAATATCTTATCCAACCAGTCAGACTGGGAGCACAAGGGACATTTGCAGGGGAAATTAAAAGCTGCAGCCATTGCTGCTTTTGCATATGCTTACCCTGAATATTTAACCCTTTGTCTTTCACACTCTCTTCCACAGCAGGGAGGTGTAGTAGCTGAAAGAAGGAGGAAGATTTTCAGCTGTCATATTTTTAAACAGGAATCTGAATAGATTTTCCTCCAGGTGCCCTTGAGGAAGGTGCCTGTGGAATGTAACTCATTTCAGTGAGGAACTCATTTAAATGAGGAACTGTTATTTGCATTTTACCTACTGTTTAATGGAGAATGAGGTCTAAGACAGATCCCCTGCTCATTCATGGTGAAAACACTACAGAGAGTCAATTCAAGTTAGTACCAGAATGAGAGGAAAGCTGAAAGAAGACTCTAAGCCTACATTCTGCAGCTGTAGTGATATTTCTAATTCAGGAAAATTTTCAGTCTAGCAGATGCCTCTCCTGATTTCTCAGGTGATAAAAATCCATATCACAGGACTATTTCACTGATACTAATTTTCCCACTCCTGCCAGTGTCTGTAGAGAGATCAAGCAATGAAAAAATCACTCCTGTTTTTCACCATTTTGCACACATGGGTAAATGCCAGCTGGAAGAATATGCTAAGGAGAAGTCTCTCTTAAATTGTCTTTTAGGTATCAAAAGTATTGATTGTGCCACAACTAAAATTTTCTCACAACAACATAATTATATGCAGTGACAAACTGTTAACAGGCATAGCTGAGTTTGGCTAAAACAGCTGGCAAAGATCATATCCTCTGCTGCATCTTCCCCAAGCCACCTGCATGGAGTTGCTGACTGTGAAATGAAGTTTGTCTCTCAACAAGAAGTAAGTCTCATGTTGTTTACTCTTGAAATGCAACTGCCTTTCACTCCTATGAAGTAGATAAGCAAATAATTTTGTGTAGACTCATATAACCAGGACTGAGGAATCAAACCCTCAACACAAGATTTATCAGTGATAGGGGAGGGCAGGCCAACAGCTGGGAGTTGTGTGCATGGATCGACTGGGAAGAAAGTCCCCAGAAGTAAAATGCTGAGGTGTGATAAAGATTACACCCTGCAGCTGCTGAGGACAGCAGCAGAACACAGCAGAGATCCTAAGGGCATCATGGCAGGAAAACAGCACAGGGGACTTCAGGACTATTGTCTGGTGTGGCTGGGGAGCTAAGAGTGGTGTCAGGAAAGGGAAAGGGAAAGCCAAACATTCCAAGGTTCTGGCAGGATGCATGGACACCCTGAGCAAGAAGGACACCAAAGGCAAGGCGGAATGTAAAAAACCCAGTGTTTCTGTTGTCTGCTGTAGCATATTTTGATATTATTAATCTTTTAATCTCTTTCTTCATTTGCAGACTGTGTTTCCAATGGAGAGCTTTCTCAGCCTGTGGGGTCCTGGGGGGTTTTGTACAGATTTTGTGTTCCAAAAGCCCATTCTTTCTAAATGTGAACTGTAACCAGAAGTGTATGAATTCTGTTTATTACATAACCTGTATTGGTCTGCCTTTCAAACCCCACTGCAGGTGCCTGCCCGAGGGCTCTCTGCTGTGCCTGCCTCTGCAGCCAGCCCATGAGCAGCTGCTGTGTGGAAGCCAGGCAGACCCGTTCTGCAAGTGTGTGCCTTCCTGTCAGCTGTGTGTTGGACATCCCTGGGGAGACAGCCGAGGAGACCTAGAGAAGCAAAGAACCGAAGCTGGGCGGGACTGGAGTAGAAAAATCTGTGAGGAGGAACTTAGTCATGAAAATTACAGCCCTACCAAGGTAATCATCAGCGTTACTGGGAGTGGCCTCACTAACAGGGAACCGGCAGCAGGAGAGGTTCAGGAAAAGACAACCGCAGGGCAAGGGAAGTGGTGTCACTCAGGTAAGTGAGAGAAAGCACTTCTGGAAGATCAGCCCATGAATATTTATTTCTTAGAAGACTTTTGCTAACATAAATGTGACCTGAATTAGAACGTGGCTGCACTATATGTCTGTGTATGCGTGCATGTGCTTACTGCTTGTAGTGAGACTACTTATAGTCATTTCTGTGATCATAATGGTATTGGGGTTTGAGAAAAAAATAAAAGAGGGATGTATGAAATAGCTCACAGGCATTTTTTAAAGAGGAAGAAATTAACAAAGTAATTAAGATTCGTATAAAATTAGTCTCAGTTCACTGAAACAGGGTGATGCTATGCATTTGTGTATAAATATGTCCAGTCTTTAGTTAAGTAATACATGCCTAGGGCTGAATTCAGAACTAATTACCATTTTACTTCCATCACTGTTGCTTGATTGTGAGGCAGTGAATTCTAACCCAAGGTGGTGCAGATTTTCCCGTGTTTACCTGTGTGTGCATGGGCTACTGATTAAATTACAAACAAAATCTGTGTTAAACCGAAGAAACATCCAGAACTTGGGAAACTGAAACTAAAGTTGTCTACACAGCATCAGGTGGCTGTGAATTTATGAAAGCAGATTTATGTTGGATTTCTTAAGCCACTAAGCAACAATGTGATGTCATGCAGTATTTTTATCACACAGTAGGTTTTTCACAAGAGCTATATTGTCCTTTGAAACAAAAATCCTTCATTCTTCTCGTGTTCTGTCATAGTTTTTCCTGTCACAGCTTTTCAGAATTTCTGTAGTTGTGCTGGTGTTTGATACAGGCTTAATACAGACAGCTACCAGCAAAATCAGAGCTCAGTCAGCAGGGAGACGTTTTCAAAAGTAGGATATGATTTTGATTTAATAAAAGGCAGCCATAGGTGAGAGTGTGCTGTTGAAAGTTTGGCTTCTAGACTTTTAATAGCCTGCTCATTAAGGGCTTCAGCTTAATATATTCCTCAGGGTTTTTTTTATAATTTTAATTTATTTTGCAGATTACCTGTGAGGAATTACTTTTGGTGGCTTTAATTCAGTGGGAGTGTTCAAAATATGCGTTGATTTTCCAGAAGCTATGGTAGGCCATGCCTGCATTAAAAAAATATTTTTGTCTTAATATGTATTCAGCTTCTGTACTATTTCACACTTCTGTACCTAGATTTCCTTTTGCAGCACAAGTAAATTAATTTTTGTAAATGATCTGAGCGTAAGCAAAACCTAGCACTGTGAGAACTTGCATATCTCCACTGAAATGGTGCCAGTTAGAACTAACATTTTTAGCAAAAAAGCACAGCAGCACTGAGTCCTCCTGACTCATTTCTCAGTGCAGTAGTGGCTGTTAACTTTGCCTGGTTTTTTTTGCTGTACTGAAAAGGAGCCAAGTTTCCTCTAAGTAACCACCTGCTCAAATAGCAGCATGGGACTCATTATTTGCTGTTTTCTCTATGGCCTAGCTCTTCAAAAGTGGTCAGCCTAATTTTCTTCCACTCCCTTCATATGCTTCTAGCCTAGCAGCTAGCCTAGGTTTGATATTCAAGTATTGCTTCTAATTTTGGATCCAGAGAAAATCTTGTGTCTCTGTATGTTACTTTTGAAACACTCTGTTTTCTTACAGGGTGTTATAGCTACCTGCTGTTTCAAAAGTGAGTTGTACTACCAAATCTTTACAGCTGAGACAGTGTTACAGCAAGCCACAGGATATTATTTTTAATCCTTGTTCACAAGAGCAGAAGTGACTCTGGAGTGGCTGGTCAGAATTTCCCATTCTGCACAGCTGAAGATGCTGTTTCGTAACCCACAGGTGCCTTGGAGAAAGAGATGACATGACTCCACGGGCCAGGGAAACCTTGCAAAGATGCCATGGTCTGCCAGGCTTTTGAAAATAGTCACTAAGGTCTTCTGCAGGCAGAAGAGACAGAATATGTAGTCTAACAAATGCATGGCTGAAACCTGTTAGGCTCGTTTTTTATTTGTTTTGGACGCTGCTTTTAGTAAACGGTGGACATGGCAGGGGGGAAGAAAATCTCTTTTTCCCTGTTTGCTTTACAATGGTGCATTATTTCTCCCTCTTCTCTCACATTCAATGTCCACAACTGCCCACACCTGGTGGTTTGCTGCTGTTTTGATTCCTGCAATCCCCTGGTAGCTCCTCTCCCTTCCCACTGCACCACCAGCACAGTGCTCTTGTGCAGAGCAGTTGCCAAAGCCTTGACTGTTGACCATGTTCAAAGGTCACATAAAAGGGGAGGGAAATAATAAAAGCAGCAGTGAAATGGTAACTGGAAAAGCTGGAGGGCAAGGTTCTGCCACTGCCAGAAATTAAGTATAAGACATAATGCTTAAGGATTTGTCTTTTATCAGTCAGGCAGTGTGCTGGACTGAAGTTACTGAATTACTCAGTTGTTCTTTGTGTGCCTGTAGTCATATTACATCTGGTCCTCACAACTGGTGCATGAAAAACAAGTGTAAGAATATTTTTATAATAAAGTGGTGCGCAGTTAATGTGGGACAGGATGTCTGGAGAATTAACTGCATTAAGTCCATATCAGCTCACAGCACTTTTTAAAGGATCTAATGAAGATCCAGATGAATCTTAACCTTTATTTTTGTTGCATTTAATTAATCAGCTGCTTTTTTTAGACCTTTAGTTAATCATTACACAAGGATTTACACACTTGCACTGATAATGGGAACTGTTGGTTGTCCATAAATTAAACATATTCAGAGGCAAAACGGTATTTGCTGTGAATATGGACAATTTACTCTCCTTAATATGGCAGGAGCAAGCAGCAGGCAGCTTCTGTGTGGGCAGTATTCAAGCTGTCTGTTCCCATATATTCCATGGGCATGTTAAGTTATTTCTCTTTCTTTTTAGTCTTCACCACAACATTTGTCTCTCAGGCTTCTTAAGTCTTAGTCTTGGCACTTTAAATAACATGATTTGAGCTTGGTAAGAAATTTAAGGCCATAAAATGTCTTGGATTGATTATTTTAGGGCAGATCACCTTCCTGGTTCGATTTGCCACACTGCCACGTGAATGCTTCTTCTATTGCTAAGAAGACAGTATCCATGTGAGAATGAATGACAGGGGACTGGAAAAATCACAGTAAGGCTTCTGCTGGCACACAGTGCTTGTGGATCTGTGCTGACACAGGGAGTGGTTTCACAGTGCAGCTTTAGATGAATTAGCCATTCACCCCTGACTAATACTGACCACTAAAATGGCAGGAAATCACCATGGCAAAAGAGCAGTGGATTTTTCCTGCTAGGTTAGTGGTTTGAATCAGTTTACCATGTGATCAGTTGCACAACGGAGAGCAAAACAAGCAATGAGAAGGCAGCAGAGAGAGGAGATAATCCTTTCTTTTGGCATTGGTGAGCACTTAATTCAGCTCAGCTACATTCACATTCAGTATTTGGGCTTCTTGAACTAGTTTAAGCAGCTCCCACAGCTGTCACCTTCTAGCTGCTTTTTCCTGTCCCTCTGTGCTTTGTCTAAATTGCCAAGGCAGCAAAACAGCTTGGCAAGCAAACGTCTAGAAACAAAATGCCACCTTTCCCCAAGTGTTCCTCCTGTTGGCAAATTTGCACAGAGGAGCAGTGTTGGTGTAGGATGGGGGCTAATAACCTGTCACTGCTGCCAGGCTGTGGAACTGCTGTGCCACGTACAGTGCACCAAGTAGTCTGCTAGGAGCAGTTTGCAAGTGCTGGTGACTGTAGTTTAACTTCTGCTTATGTTTTGCCTTCTATTTCCCATTGTCTAAGAGCAGCTGCTTCTGCTATTTTTAGGTACCATGATCTTCATTTGTATATTTAGCTTCGACATCAGGATTTGGGTTCAGGTTGAGGGTCAGAAGGCTCTGCAGAGGGATCTGGACAGGCTGGATTCACGGGCTTAGGCCAGTTTTGTGGGGCTCTGCTCCAGGGAACAGGACAGGACAAGAGGAAACAGCCTCCAGTTGTGTCATGGGGTATTTATTAGATTAGGAAAAATTTCTTTGCTGAGAGTCATTAAACATTGGGATAGGCTGCCCAGTGAAGTTGGTGGAGTCACCATCCCTGGAAATGTACAAAAAACCTGTGGATATGGCACATGAGGACACAGTTTAGTGGTGAATATGGTAGTGGTGCTGGCTAACTGTTGGACTTGATCTTAAGAGTCTTTTCCAACCTTTATGATTCTGTGAATTCCAGTGATTGGAATTAAGTCTGTGTAAAAGAATATTTAAAAATCCAGTGGAATAAATAAGCTGACAATTAGTTGAAATTCCACAAATTCTCTAATGGAAATTCTAAATTGAAGTAACACAGTGTGTGTGTACACATGATCTAAATAGCTCTGATCTTGGTACAGTGTTAACACACAGGCAAGGAAAATCAGAATGCCAGTGAGGTACAGATTTTGAACCTTCTAAGATATTTTTGTTCCCTTTATCCTGTCTTGGTACTGAAAAAATGTTTTCATCTAATAAAATAAGTAGTTGAGCACTGTCAGTAGTTCTGCTCTGTGTTGAGTATGCACATGAACATGTTAGTTCCACATAACTTTCACATGTCTCCCATTGCAAAAAATACTAAATGTATAACGTGAGTTCTGTGGATTTCTGAGTTACCATTCTCCTTGTGAGGATAGGAATGTAAGAACTGCAGTGATGTTTCTGTTAGACAAGTAACTTGCAGAAACAGCCTAGTTCAGGGAATTTATTTGGTCTTGGCCTGAAAAGTAGCACTGAAAGGCACTTGAGAATTACCTTACTGAGCAAGACTTCTTTTTCTGCTTGCTGAGCACTACCAGAGGATAGAAACATAGAGTGTAAGTGGGCTTCTGTAATCAAGCTTTTCCAGTGATAACACCTCCATAAAAGCAACCCCAGCACATGGGCGTGCCAGGGCAAATAAAGTGCCAATGACTGCCAGTGTTTTCATTCCTGGATCCCATGGTTCTGCCCTGAGCACAGGTGGAAAACATGAGTGCCACTCACTGGAATCACTGCTGGGAGGTGCATAAAGAGTAGAGAGGAATTGTTTTTTACAGACAAGGACCAGTGTAGACATGGCTGCTTTGTCAGAACTTTTTCCATGGATCTTTGCTGCTCTCTCTGTAAGCACAAATTGGGGGGTGTGTGCTTTTGTGTGCCTGTGTATGCATGGTGTTTAAATGTCAAAAAGCCATTAGCAAATTTTAAAATGGAGCCTGGACTGTTCATGATTTAGATTATACAAAATGATTGCTGGCTACTGGTCCTGAAATCTGTGTGTACCTGAGAAACACAAAAGCCAGGACTGGTCCTATGTATTTGTGTGTAAGTATGTGGTGTTAGAGCTGAGGTGGGTTGTTTTAGTGTCCTTGCTTTCAGAGTGTACCTGAAAAGCTTGGTATTATTGCTGTATTATTCATTTGACTGGATTCCTGGTGTAGTCACACCTTGGAACCAGGTAAATCTGATAATACATTAAAAATGAAATTAAATAAAAAAGGAAACAGACTTTTTGGGATATCTTAGAGCACAGATATATTCCATTTTCCTCCCTCTGCTGCCTATATTGTGCAACTGGTAAAGAAAAATTTCACTCATTAATTTTAAGCATGAGAACGAACTTTTAAATGTTTCATCACCAAATTCCATAAAATCAATGCCCTGTATTTGCCACTGAGGTTAATTGCCTAAAACTCATAGCTGAAAACAAAGTAGGTGCTTACAGGATAAAAGTCATAACTCCTACAAAATGTTCTAGATGATACTGTTTGTGAATCTGTTAAGTCTTAAATTTTAGCAATGTTTATAAGAAGCAGGGACTAAACAAGGTGCATGCTTGTACAGGCTCTGGATTTTCAGCTACAAATGCAGAAGAGTTGCAGATGTGCTTCAGAATACCTACAGACTTGGCAGTGCCTAGAAGTTGGTACCAGAGAGCCCTAATGACAACTCTTTTTTCTCCTTGTCTTTGTACAGCAACAGTAGGAGTTGTGGCAAGGACTGTAGTCAAGAATGATGTTTTCTATGCATGCTGCTGATCTGTTAACTTGTAATGGACCAGAAGATAAAATGCTGAGCCATTCTAGCATCTAAAAAATGTGTTAGCTAGGAGTGTATTAGAAGTTCTTTAAATATAATTAAAGTCATATCTATGGATTTTTGTACATATGCCAGCCTTTAGGCCTAAGGGCCCTCATTTGCTTGTGACTATAGAACAAGCTTAACCCTAATTTTTCTCTGTTCATGCAGTGCATTATCCATAGGATCTTGTAGTGGATGGCCTGTGTCATTCTCTTTAAGCCTTCAAATCCCAGAGCTGCTTCATGCAGCCACTGATTGGAAGGGATAGAAGGCTCCCTATTCACTTCACTTATTGCTTCACCATCATCCTTTCCCCTAATAAATTTTGTTATTATTCTTTATGTCTGTGCAGGAAGTGGGGGTTGGAGACCTGCTTGCTTGAACATGGCAGGGGATGTGAAGAGATTCTCACGGATGCTGCTGGAGTGCAATAGCAATGACAAGCTATGTGGTAAGATTCACACACTCCTTTAATAAGGTTTCACATGCTGGGCAGGAAGGCCAGCTTCACTAAAAAGTGTGCCAAGCCCTTTCTCCTCCTCCACCTGCATCCCAGCCCACAGAAGGATTTGATGGAGCTTTCCCTGCATTGTGTTTCAGGGGAAGAAATGTTTATGGGGATGAAGCCTCTGTGGCAGGCTTAATCTCACTTAATTTCAGCCATTTTAGAGACTTCCTATTTCAAATGAAGTACACAGCAGTCATTAAAGATTCTCTGCAGCTTCCCAAAGGACCAGTTTTATGGGATTTTGATTTCATGACTCTCTGCCATCTTTGGGAACTGAAAAAATGGTCTGGACCACCTCCAAATCCGGGGACATGAGAAAGATAGTTACCTTCGACAAGCCTTGCTAATTGCAATGTCTTCCAGTCAGATTCCAAAGGTGACCACACCCAGTTTCCTTTAAAATGCTCTGTGTAATTTTACTGGAAGGACCTGGAGCTGTAATTGCATGTGATGACATAGCAATATCCAGCCTGTCCCATCTCCCTGCTGTCCTGATGCCAGTGCTGTTTCTGTTTCACTGGTGGATAGTACTTCAAACGGCTACAGTTCCTGGCCTTCATATTAAGCCATCTAAATAAGTGTGGCAGCCTTAGTGATTTCATGCAGTTTAGCTAACTCAGCACCTTTGAAAAATAAGGTGGGCAGCACTAACAGTGCTCAGCTGTTCCAGAGGATGGAACACACTCTTTTGGGGTTGAAAGTTACTGAAATGGCTTGTTGCTACATGGTTATACAGAACCAGTGTTCTGCTTATTCCTTGGTTTTCCATTTTCTTTCTCTGCTGACAGTTGTGCGTGAGTATCAAACGGAAGTGATCGTTGTCCCAGCTCTCCTGGTGGGACTTTTTGTCATCGTGCTCACTGTGATCCTTTGGCTCCACTGCCGCAGCCTGCGAGCCAAACAGAAGCAGTCAGCACCAGATGGAACCCAAGGTAAAAAAAATCCTTTTCAGCCAGAGGAAAGAGTATTGGTTTCAGTGGCCAGAAGCCAATTCCATTTCCCCATCGCTTGAGCTGTTAGGCAAAACCATTTATGAAGATCCTGAGTGGTATTCAGCAATCCAGCAAACATTAGAAAAAGTTTTGGAATCCTGATTTACTCCATTTTGCAGCAGCAGTAGTGGAAGCTGTAGTGTAGATGGATCTGGGAAAATCTAAAGCATCGTGCCATGTAGGCTGTTTAACATGCCTATAAATTTTGTAACACAAGAGCTGCAAGGTGTATTTATGTAACAGCCTCCTGGAGGCTGCTGCAAGGAGAGTTTTACTGGAGTAGTTATGAATGATACTAATTTTGATGTCGATTATGCTTAGATAATCCATTTTCTGTACTGACATTTAAGAAATTTAATTTCAAGATTCTGTCTCCCTCTTCCCATGGAGACAACATGAAGCAAATCAGGAATTGGTGAGGGGTAAGGAAAGGTTTATTGTTACACATATGGCTGTGTGGAAATGAAAATCCAGTTCTGAATTAATTTTGGGTATGTAGAAGGAAACAGCCTCTTGAGCCTATATTAGAAGAAATAATTGAGAAATGGTAATAAAAGAAAATATTCATTATTTGAGCACATGGGAATGAAGTCCAAATGTGGTATCTGTAAAGGTTATTTAGTTAAATATGGGAGGAATTTCTAGATGTTCTGTTTTTTCTGATTCTGTCTTTTCATCAAATAGAATGGGAGATGAATTCTTTCTCCTCTTCAAGGGCCAGGATAAGTAGGAAACAATAACAGTTCCTTACTTTGCCCTGATTTCCGAAACACTGTGGAGCAAAAATTAAAAAGCATGGAAGGATGAGTGTTGCCACCTCTTACAAGAGTTAATCTGTCTGGTTTTATGCATCATATCTATTTGCTTTTGTCAGTGATGAAGAACAATCAGCAGGAATCCTGCTCAACAGAGAGCCGCTGCATCCAGCTGAGTGAGAGGTCTGTGGAGAGCCTGCTAAATTCTCAATCCTTGACTCTGAAAGAATTGGAGATACCACGAGAGAAACTCTTACCAGACACCTTGGAGCTGATAAAACTTGGTGCCTATGGCAGCATCTACAGAGCACAGCTGGAAACTGGCTGCTCTGGGAAGACTAAGACTGTGGTATTGAAAGCCTTGCAAGGTAAGGCCCGTGGTCAGGATCCAGTTTGGTACAGTCTCTGTATCCCAGACATGGTGCTGGACAGAGTGTTGCCATCAGTACTGGGCAAGAACAAGCTGTGTTCAGTATAGTAAGTCCTAGATGTTCTTATAGCAATGTCTTGGTAGGATTAAAGATAGCTGACCATGTTGATTTTAGCTGTCAAACCTGTTCTTTGCAGTTTCCATTTGTTGTTGTTTTGTTTTTAATTCATTTTCTTTTGGTTCTTTCAGACCCGGCTAGTCCCCAGAAAATAAAGGATTTCTTGGGAAGGATTAAATTCCATCAAAAACTTGGCCATCATGAGAACATGGTTAAATTGGTTGGATGTTGTGTAGACCAGCTCCCACTTTATATGATCATGGAAGATATGTCTCTTGGTGACCTGCTGACATTTCTGTGGACATGTCGGAAGGTGAGTCAAAAGAAGTGATGACAGAATAGCTTCTTAAATTCCTTAGGAACATATCTATCCATAAGTCATAATTTTTTTTAAAAATCTCTCCATGCATCCCTCTGTATCAAAATTATTTCCATGCCCCGAAGAAGTTCTACTCAGGTCCTACTTTGCAGACTGCTGAAGGGCATTGCAGGCACTGGAATTAGAATGAATTCATACAGCCACGTGAATTTCTAAAGTTTTAAATCACATCTCATTCCAAATGCTTTTAAGAAAGCAGAGCAGTTACAACACAGGGGGAAGGTCACAGAATGATAACTAATTGGTAAAAGACAGGAAAAATAATATAAGAATGAAAGGTTGGTGCTTGCTCTGAAGGGAGGTCAGCTATCTAGGACATGGTGCTGTTCATTGCATGTATTAATAACCTAAAAATGGGATGACAGTGACGTGATATTTGCTGATGATTCCAGCCAGTAAAGGCAAGGGCTCACCCAAAGGAATTGCAGAAGGATCTTCCAAGATTGAGAGACTTGTCAATAAAAAGAACAGATGAAATTCAGAATAGTTAAAAATGAAATAATGCACAGGAAGATGTTTCACATATATGAATGATGGCTTCATGTCTGCCTATTGCTGATGAGGGGTAAAATCTGGTGGGATGAGGTATGATAGTATGAAAATATGCAGTCCATTGAAAATGTTAACTCAAGATAAAAAAAGAGCCCAAATATCAGAGAAGGTTTAGATTGGATAGCAGTGAAATATTCTTTCCCCAGGAGGGGTTAGGCACTGAACAGGCTCTCCAGGGAATGGTCACAGCTCCAAGGCTGTCTGAGCTCCAGGAGTGTTTGGAAAACACTGTCAGGGAAAGAGTGAGATTGTTGGGGTGTCCTATGCAGGGCCAGGAGTTGGGACTCAATGGTCCTTGTGGGCTCCTTCCAGCTCAGCATATTCTGTGATTCTACGACTCAGTTACAAAAGGCACAGAAACAAAACTCTGCAGTTACCATGTAAATCCACCACTCTCCTACATCTGAAACTCTAAATACAGAAGGATTTCTTCCTGTCCTGTTCAGCAGAAGGTCCAGGTGGTAGCAAATAAAGCTAGTACGTGTCATGCTCAAAACAAACAAATGGAGCTGGTTCTTCATGAAGTGAGTTGACTAATGGAATGTCTTGCCACTGACTGCTGTGGATATGACACTTCATATGAGGTCAATTATGAAAGGTAACCTTTCAAAGGTTACTGAACGTGTTGAAACCATAACCAGCTCAGGAGGTTTTAAAATAGAATCTGTCTTTGGGCTGTAAAATGGCACAGGAAGAACACTGTGGGTGTACTTTATTCTCTCTCTCATCTCTCTCTCTCTTACTGTTACAGGCAGGGTGGTAGGAGAGATGGACTGTTAGTCTCATACCAGGTACCCAATTCATATGTTAGAAATGTGCTTTTCTACTCATCATTCTAATTTATAAAATATATCTTTCATTCACCTGTATGGATTGTCATTCTTCACTGTCATGCTGACAATTTCTGCCTAACCTATTAAATTTTTCCCCACATGTCAATTTGCCCACCAGTTGTCTCTAGTGTACTTGTCTTACTCAACACACCACCAGAATCACCCATCCACATCCTCTTACATTTCAGTCAACTTATGAGCAATTGTGAGAAGGAGAAACATAAGATTAGATAGATTAGAAGGAAACATTCCCCACTATCCTTCTGCTGTGGCATTTGTTTGAACCGAGGTCTCTTATTTTGTCTCTAGGATGTAATGGCAATGGATAGTGTCCCCTATGACCTCACTGAGAGGCAGGTCTATGAGATTGGACAGCAGGTTGCAGCAGCTCTGGTAAGTCTGCTCACATTGGCTGCATTTTTTCCTTCTTGATTGCAACACAAGTTTGCCTGGTGTCTTAAGTCTTCTTGGCCTAAGCACTGAGCATAAAGGCTTTGTTAAAATATGCTTCCATTATGTTGGTGAGCATCGTCTCCACTCCACAGTGTTGAAGACAAGCATAAACACAGTGAAAATTTGTATCAATTAAATTTCCTTTTAAAATCATCCTGTTTTCTTTCTTTTCCAATTTCCCAGGCTTATCTTGAAGAAAAGAACTTGTTCCATGGTGACATTGCTGCCAGGAATGTCCTCCTTCATCACAACTTCACAGCTAAGCTCTGTGGTTTGGGCCTGGCCTACGAAGCTCACACACATGGTGCCAGCTCAGTCATGTGGAAAGTGCCTGTCAAGTGGCAGGCACCAGAGAGGCTCCTGAGCAAACCCCCTACCATCAAGGCAGACATGTATGGCTTCATGTTGGGACTAGAAGTTCACCTGTCTGTCAGACCTGTGTCTCTTTCACTCCTTTATGTATCATTTCATGTCCTGAAGTTCACAGGAAGGCAGATCTAGTTTCAGCATAATGCTCCACTTTCACAGCTTATACCAGCAAACAACATCACTTTGTTTTCTTTTCTTGCAGATGGTCTTTTGGAATTCTGCTGTATGAAATGATTACATTAGGTAAGAAAATGTAATGCTAATAAAAAAAATACATCAGGAAAGAACAAATTAACAAGACCCAAAATCTTGAATTTTAGACTGTAAAGGTGTGCCATTTAAATAAGCACCCTGTGTTTTTCCAATTTGCAAAGTCTTATCAATTCCTTTTATATCTTCTGTTACTGTGAATTGTGATAGGACAAAACCAGATTTTGGTAGGGAAGGAAGGTGATGTTGCACAGAAGCTGCTCTCTGCAACCATTGCCATCGAGTTTTCTACCATTGCTCCTTTTGTCCTTCCAGGTGCTCCACCATATCCTGAGGTGCCACCTTCTGACATCTTATCATACCTGCAGAAACAGAACATCATGAAGCAGCCCTCTTGCTGCCAGCAAGCCATGTAAGCCACTTGCTTTATGGACAATAGAACATGAGGTTGGCAGAGCTAAATGGAAGTGACACATAGAAAATGACATTTTGCACAAGATTTCTAAGTCTAGGCTACACTGAGAGTAACCTGTTAGCTGAGGAGATGTGTCTGTCACATCTCCATACTGGGTTCTGCTGCATAAAATCTCTGTGGCCAAAACCTTTCTCTCCTTCTCTTGAAAACGACAGTTGTTTCTGTTTCCTTCTCTTGAAAATGACACTTGTTTCTGTTTCCTTAAGTGCCCTTGCATTTTGCTGCTCCACTGCTTCCTTGCAAGGTGCAGCAGCACTGCACCTTGATTTTTCTCCTCTAAGTTGTAGGATACTCTCTGAAATGAACAAAGTATCCACAGGGAAGATCTAAGATACATTCCTTTGCACGAAGACATAATTTCATAATTTCATAATTTTCAGGTACTGCATCATGAAGTCCTGCTGGCAGTGGAGTGCAGCTCACCGGCCTTCTCCAGCACACCTCTTGTGCTCCCTGAAAACAGCTATGAAAAACAGCAATGGGCACACAGTGCTGCAGGTGCCCGAGCCAGTGGTGCCTGAACTCTATGCTGATGTTGCTGGTGTTGATGTGCACAGCCTGGTGAGGGAATACACCATCCTCTGAAGGGTCCTTTCATATTTTGGTAAAGGAGAAACAAGTCTCAGTTTCCCTTTCTAAATGTTTTGCAAGCTTGGAACAAGGTGTTGGAAGGGATCCCTTTGTTCTTCAAACATCTATAAACATCTCTCTTCCATGCCAGACACAAGAAACTGTTACCATTATTGTTAAATCAGCCTGTTGGTATCATTCTGCCAGTGGTCACTTGGGAGTAAAACGTGTTTAGGAAGCTGTAGAAAATGCAATGAGAAACTTGATTTAAAGGAGTGTTAGGTTTGTGTGGCAAGGTTTTGGTGATAGGGTGGACTGCAGAGGTGACTTCTCTGAGAAGATGCCAGAAGCTTCCCCCAGCTCCACCATGGAGCTGCTGAGCCCTTCAGCAACACTGGTATCACCTCTGTGACAGCATATTTAAGAAGGTGTAAAGATACTGCACAACAGCACGTGAAAGAGAGGAGTGTGAATGTGAGAAGAACAGCTCTGCAGACACACAGGCAGGGCAGAAGGAGGGGCAGGGGCTGCTCCAGACCCCAGAGCTGGGATGCCCCTGCAGCCCCTGGAGGGCAGGGGGGTGCAGAGATGAACATGCAGCCCCTGGAGGAGCCCAGACCAGAGCAGGGGGATGTCTGAAGGAGGCTGTGACTCCAAGGGAAGCCTGTGCTGGAGCAGGGTCCTGGCAGAATCTGTGGGAAGAGGAGCCCTCATTGGAGATGGACTGTACCTCATGGAAAGGGACTCATGCTGGAGCACTTAATGAAGAACAAGCCTTGGGAAGAACTCATGGTGGAGAAAATTCCTGAAGGACCTAGTCTCCTTTGGAGGGACCCCACACTAGAGCAGTGTGAGGAGTCTTCCCCCTGAGGAGGAAGGAGCAGCAGAGGCAATGTGAGATGAACTGACCACAACCCCCATTCTTCCTGCTGGATGAAAAGAGGTAGAGAAATTAGGAGTGAAGCTGAGCCTGGGAAGAAGGGAGGGGTGGAGGAAGGTGGTTTTATTTCTCATTATACTTCCTAATTTGATTAGCAATAAACTAATTTTTCCCAAGTTGAGTCTGTTTTGCCCATAACAGTAACTGGTGAATGATCTCTCACTGTCCTTATCTTGACCTGGGGGCCTTTTGTTATATTTTCTCTCCCTTGTCCAGTTAAGAAGAGGAAATTACAGAGTGTCTGAATGGGCACCTCCCATTCAGCCAGAGTCAACCCACCATGAGGTTTCTGGAAATTTTTCCCCATCTTTTCTGTCCTAGGAAAATGCATCAGTTGGGTATTTGAAAGAGATGTCCTAGGGAACATGTTGGGTATTCAATAAATGTCCAGGATTTCTCCAGGGCTTTATATTCTAGCTTTCCATGGGAGCATGGGCACTGTATTCAAACACACAGACCCACAAACAAACAATCCCCATGCCTGCTTGCCCAACAACAACAACAAAACTAAGCAAAACCCTTCATGTCTGTGGATGCAGAAGCTGTTATACAAATGTCATATATCTTCATGGAGAGTGTGCTTTCTGTGCAGGTCAGGTGAGTACTCCAAAACTCATCTGAAATTATTTGATACCGCATTTTAATGGTCATGCAGACTTTGTAAAAAATTAAACACACTGGAAGTTGTTGCTATCTTGCTTTCATTTAAAAAGAAGCAGAATCAGTCTGTGAAGCAAGTTTTCTCACTTCTGTTCATGGTTTCTAAACAGGGTATCTAAGGGTTTTTTCTCTTACTATTTTGGCACTTTGAGCATTAAACAAATTGCACTTTAAAGGAATAATTTTACCATTCTTTGTGAAGAGGGAGATTCAGTGTTCACTCAGCATGCCCCCACTTAGTATGGCTCTTTACCATTCTGGTTTCCATCAAAACTTGTTGGTCTTCTTCCAAAGACAGTGGTAAGAAATTTTTTATTTTTAATGCAAAATGGCATGAATGAAATAGTTGGTTTTTTTTCTGTGTCACTTAAGCTTTGTAGGAAATGATGTTCCCTTCCATAAATAGATGTCATGTGAGTTCATACAGCATGTGTCACCACTATACACTAGGACATTGCAAAGTCCATTCAAGAGGGAGCAGTCAGCTCTCTGACTTTTCCTATGGTGTTGGCTAATTGCCACCTGGATCTTCACAAAACCAGTTGTAAATCTGAACTGGAGAACTGAGACACCTTTTCCAAATGGTAAAATAATAACATCCTCTTCTCTCTCCCTCAACTGAAAACAGGTTCAAAGCTACCTGGTAAATTAGGTCAAATTCACATGGTGAATAAACTATTCATTAAAAAAAGCATTTGATTGGTTCAATCCTCCCACTCAAGAGTGGGGTATTCAGAAAGGTCTTGCCTGTGAAAGGTGGGTGTGTGGCAGGTAACACAATCCCCTGTGAAAGCATCCCCAGTGCTGCTGCAGACCTGACAATAATGCACAGGGAGCCTTGTTAAACAGAGAGCTAAAGGTAACAAATGCAGCACTGTTCTCTGAGCACTGAAAGCAGTGCTCTGCTTTACACAAATGCTTCATATTTTATTTCTGTTGTGAAAGCTCTGATCAAGGAAATCCATGGGACTTCAGAAGTTGAGCACCTCACAGCCTATAACAAAAGATCTACTTTGGTTTCCCCTGCAATAAAATCTGTGCCAAGACCCTGCTTATGAATTTGCCCACAGAAAGGCATTTTCCTGCTGTATGATAAGACATACTTTCATTTCCCTTCAATAAAGTGGCTGGCCTTATTCATTCTAAGAATGTAAGCATTCTTACTCTGATTTGTCTTCCCCTGGTTAACTTATGTTGGTTTGGAAGTGACTGAATCTAAATTAGAATCAATTCTACAGTGGCATGAATGTAATAGTACATGTGGAGTTACCCTAGTTTAACTGCTATCCCTGCTTTATAAAGTAGTTTGTACAGAAATCTTTTCCACATAGCAATCTCTGTTTTAGGATCAATGTAGACTCATGCATGAATTTCTCCTTAGTGAACCCACTGAGGGCTTGGTAGAAATTTTTCACAGTTGTTTTGTGAAGAATCATGGCTTTTCAGTTTTTCCTGATAGACTTTGTTTTAGTTGCTTTAATTAGAATATTTTTTTCCTGTCAAAAATGTTGACTTTTAATTATTAAATTTAAGTTTCTCAAAGATGACAGGGCCATCTGCATAATTTAATTAGTTTCTGGTGGATTGTTTCTCTGTTCCTCTTCTGATCACCTTTTCAGTGAAAGACTGATCTCCTAAGGATGAGAAAATTCTGTCCAGAGCAGGCAGAGGGTGAAAAAAGTGGTCCAAAAAGTGACATCAGACAGGAGGCAGAGATATTAAATATTCTTGGTGTGATTTGGCTTCACCATGCCTGGAATTTTCTGAAACAGCATATGAGCAATATGAACTTAAGAGTCTTTGAACTCCAAAATCTTAGTGCTACAGAGGGCATGTTGCAAAGGACTCCCATTCAGCCACACAGAAAAGGAGTACTGCAGTACTCTTGCTTTTCTGTGTTCACAGAATTGCATTTTTGGTGAGGGCTTGAATGTACTCAAATCCTCCTGCTTCATTTTCACCCCACCTTTCTTATCCATTGCAAAACCCAGGGTGCCCCAAGCTGTGCCTGGAGGTTTTTGATAGATCATCAATTAGTAGCTGAAGACCTTTTGGTCTTTGCAGTTTTGTCTCCTATTTCTTGAATGTTTGTGTCTGTGGATTTCTGTTTCATCATTTTGTCCTCATTATGCTCTTTTGCACTGAATGAGTGCTTGATTGGAGAACCTTAATGAAGCAAAGGCTTCACCTTTCACATACCCATACAGATGATTTTAAGTGGGTACTTTAGCTGGGATGCTTTATACTTTCTGTCCCAAATGTATTTAGTAGAATAGCAAAAAAATCCCTTGTGGAACAGAACATTTTGCTGTTTAGTGATGGGAAATGAAGAGTACCAGTCTGAGACTGGCAAACTGCAGTTCTCACACTGAGCTCCAGGTATCACAAGCCCCTCTGCCAGACCTCCTGTGTTCTGGGAATGGATCCTCCTTGACATCAGCTCATGATAACTGCAGCAGGTCTCTTCCTTCCTAAAGCTGTGAGGTGTTCTTCCCCCTGTCAAGGTGGGGATCCCTCTCTAATGTCCCCCTGCTCGTGTGCTCTGTCTCCCAGCAGCCCTGTACAGAACTGGGCTGTTCTGAATGGTGCCATCCATGCTTCCAGCTGTCAAGTCCCTTCCCCATGGATCTCTGAGAAATCTGCTCAGTGAACTCTGTGGGCCTTGTCTTAAGTATTCTTTGGAGAGCTGTGCTAAGGCCTGATTCCTGTGAAGTTTCTCTAAGAGCAGTGTGTTCCTTGCTCCTGTGCCACCTGCCACACTGCAAGGAATGCATGCAGCTGCCACAGGAGGTCTGAGTGCTGCTCCTGGCTCCATTCAGGATCACGCTGGAGATGTTCACATTCATAGCCCTCACCTAGGGAGAGTCTTCAAAGTGGTAGAGAAGGGGGAGGAGAGATTTCTCTGAGTTTCTCAGTCATTTTCAGAGGTACTTGAGCACTGTCACTGCTGTTTTGAAATCCTAGGGAAAGGTGAGTTCGTAATCTGTGAGATCACACAGGCTCTGGGTTTATTTCCTTCTTTGTGACACTGGTGACATGCACCAAAGCTAAAAGCTAGCCTGAAGTTTGAAGTTGGCCTGTTTTTGTAAGTGGTTAGATTATGTCCACAGGACCTTTCTAACCTAAATTCTTCTGGGGTTTTTTTTGTACCTGGAGAAAATTGGAGTATGGCTTCTAGTGTTACATTGCTGAGTGAAGCTGTGAAGGAGTGAACCTGCTGCCTTGCTGAGCTGAAAATAAACATGAATTGCTTCTAACAATTTCTTCAGTAGGCACTTTTTCTGTTTTCCTCCCCAATATTATTGCTTAGTGCATTTGTTGATTTATAGATAGGCAAAAGGAAGCTAGTGGCAGGAATAGAGTCAGGAGAGCAGAGAGTAAAACACTTTGCAATAACACCACAGCAGCAGCAGTGCAGCCACAGCCACTGAGTAGTTTCCTACCCCAAGGGATTAAGGACTGATACATTTACTTTTTTTCTGTAGCCACATGAGTGCAGCCCTTCATCTTCCAGTCCCTTTGTCCTAGGGCCCACCTGGGCCATGGTTCAAGTGTCCTGCACCACCCCTGAATGGTCTGTTTGCCCCCTGCTCAGAGTTTCCTCCAGAACAGCTCTCTCCCTAAAGAAGTCCTGCCAGACCCCTCATCCAGCACTTCTTCCCATGGGATTCAGCAGACAGATAAATATAGCTCCAATTTTTGTGACAACTAGGCCACAATCACACAATGTCCTGTGCTGTGCAACAGCACTTTGACTACATAACAGGATGACTGTGATGACTTTTAGGGACAATCTGGTGATATTTTATTACAGTATTTCTTGAAATACTGATGATTATGTTGTTAGGTTCATTGCCCTAGGCAGTCACAAAATAAGTTACTACAATTAGCTGAAGAAGAATGTTTGTTACAGAAATAAAGCTGGTTTTACCAATATAATTGAGATGCTAGGGTAACACCCAGGAGGTTTGAGATGACAAAACAGTTGTTGCCTAAAGAATATTTCTGAAAATCTCATCTTTAGTCCCCTTTGGTATTAAAAACAAAAGTAAGATTAATTAAAGTTATGCAATAGTAGTTTATTATTTTCCTGCATTCTTCATAGCTATCTTAAAGAATGTTTAATTCTCATCATACCTTAGTTATTTTAAAATTGTTACCTGTTCAGAAGCAATTTGAAGTTATTTGTTTGTGTTCATTAGTTTTCTATAAGAGCTATTCACCTCGAATTACAAAACCCAACACAGCATGTGAGAAAAACAGGTGAGGTGCTCCAAATACTTCAATAAATTCAGTTGTTTTCTGTATTTCTTCCTAGCAGAATGTAAAGCAAACCAGGCAGATCCTTGGTTTTTAAATTCCTCTCACCTGGAGTGCTGCTTCATCCTCTGAGGAGCACTCTCCTCTTTTATATGTATGATAGCTCCTTATGAATATACAAGTTGTTTTCTCTGCACATGGAATTTTTAGTCCCATTCTCCCTACAGAGTCTGAGGCATGAAATAAATAGGATTGTGTTATTTCTGCAAGTTTGTGACTTTTCCATAATCAACTATTTGATTTATAAACTATGCTGACAGCACTGGAGATTTGGGAAATTACTTGGACTATGGAATGAAACCAGTGTGTACACATTTTAAGAAAAAAATTAAAATTAATATTATAGCACAGCTTTCTTTTAAAGGCACTGTACACTGCTGAACTGCTCATCAGAAAAACAGAAGGAGAATATTAAATATATCTGCCTTGCTTTTTGTCTTGGTGAAAACCCTGTTAGCTTTCTGTTCTATGCTGCCTTCAGGGTGTTAAATGATTAAGCTTCTTTTTATGGTATTTTATAAAATTTGAAAGCAGTTCTGCTGTGTACACAGTGTCAAGAAAAAAAATGGAGAATAAACAAGTTTATATAATCAGCACTTTTAAAATAATTTGTATCTCTAGTCTATTTTGTTTAGTAATATTAATCACGGAGGAAGAAGGGAATTTTTCACTGTGATCTGACTTCTGTATTGCCAGTATTTTGGGTATTAGAGGGGTGAAATATCCATTAATTCCACTATTATGGTTTGGGGTAGAACTTTCAGCTGATTTTCAGCTGAGAACTTCTAAGAATAGGCACTATTTCATGCAGCTAATTTGGAAAGCAGAAGAAAATATCATATGTGTAAAAAAACCCTGTCTTATCAACTTCCTACAGGAGCAGATGCTGCCAGATCTGGCAGTTCTTAGCACTTTGAATCTTTAAAATGTGCTTTGCAACAGTAATTATCTAGCAGCAAGTAATATGTTTGAAATAAACTTCCAATTAAATGTAATGTTCCTGCAGACATGCATTTTGATATTTTCAATTAATTTAAATTCCTTTTTAATTTTTCTTTCATTACTTCTGGACCAGGACCTTGTCAGTTGACATCAATTAAAGCATGTAGGTGAGTCAAAGCTGCTAATTAATTTTGTTGTTCTGTTTGTTGTTTGTTTTGTTGTTTTTTTTTTCAAATTCCCAAGTATTTTGATGAAATGCATTTGATTAGTGTTGCATTATCCAGGGAAAAGAAAAACTGCTTAAAAGAAACCTGATTTTATCAAATTACTTGTTCTGATGGCAGAGAAGGGGAGAGATTTTAAGCTGGTGCTTACTGACTAGGCAAGATGTTACTGTGCAGCTCTACCAATCTCAGTGCCAGGAATGCAGCCTAGAGGAGAATCTTGTCTCAGATTTCAGATGCAGAGCATGCTCTGATAAAACCCAAACTGAAGCTTTTCTGTAATGCCAGTGAAAGCAGAAACAAGCAGCTATTATTTTTCTTCTAGTGTAAATTCTTAAGGCTCCTTTGATGCTCTTTCCTAACCTTTAAAGGCTCTTGGTATTTCTTGCTCCAGAGAAATGCATTAATTTGTCATTGTTATGCAGCAGGAAGGATATGGATATTCTCCTTTACACTGTAAATACTTTCACATTATTGATAGGATTGACAAATTTGTGTCTAAATTTCTTAACATTGAATCCTATTTAATGTTGTGCTCTTGGGTCCTGCACTAACATTATTGAATCTGTCCCTTCTGGTGACTTTTTAATCTGTTCCACACTTTGGAGATTCACAGCTCCTACACCCCACCAGGCAGACAAATGAATATCTTATGTAAGCAGTGGTTATTTGAGTCCTTTCACTAAGACATGAGTTCTTAATAGCAAAAGCTTATGGTAGTTGTTGAAAGTGGAAAATCAAAATAACTGGGAGGTTTTTGTCTCACACTCAGTTTAAACTTAGTTCAAGCCCATCTCTTTTTCTGTACTTTTTAAGACAAGTACAAAACTCCACAGAAAACACATTATCCCTGAATTGCAGCCACCCTATAGAATTTTCCCTGCTTTTTTCTTATGTAAGTTAGTCTTTCATTTTTACTGCTTTCAAAACTCCCACATTACACATGGCTTACATCTTTCATTTTTCCAAACAAAACTGTGCCATTTGGAAACAATGTAATTTTCAAACTGTGCTTATGAGCGAGTTATCTTCAGGATTTCTGCAAGTATTGATCCAGTTCCTGCAGGCTGTGTCCCCCCAATTCCTGCTTCAGAGCCAGGATGTTTTAATGCTTTTTCTACCCTGTAGGTAGCTGATCTGTGATTCTGCAGCTCAAAGAACAGCTGCCTTTCTATAAGCAGGATGATCATTTTGGTATCAATCTCTGTATATTTCTTTGATATCCTTTGGAAATGGAAGTTAGGCTTGTCATGTGATGCAACTTGCCCAGAACTATCACTCACATGAAATGAGACCTGAATCTAGTAAGTCCTAGAGAAAACAAGGAAAGCACAAACAGCTGTTGGGGAAAAGCTCAGCCAAGGCTCTGAACTATATCCTTGTTGTTCCAAATAATTCAGGTACAGATCAGAAAGAAACACAGAGGAACTCATAACAACCTTACATCACTGTAACATATCAGTGACAAAAGAAATGACCATTAATTAACACGTGGAGAAATCTAAAGCAGCCTTGCCTGACCTAAAATGAAGAATTTGGCCAGAAATTTCTGGCTACCTCCATTAAGCAGCAAAACAATTGTTGCTGAGGGCAGGAAGCCCATCACATAGAAGGCTAAACTTGAGTTGGAACTGGTACATGTACAAGCTCTGCCACCAGGTTACTCTTGGACAGTTTTACCAGGTGGAGTCATGGCCAAAGCAGTCTTGACTTGGAGAATTTAATTTAATTTATCACCAACTAGAGCAATTTTTTGATTACTAGCTTGAGGAAATAAAACCTAAACAATTAAAGAAATATTTAGGTAAACACCTTTTTTTCCCCTCTTCCTCTCAACTCAATTTCAGTCCAACACCACTCCCACCCTTCTTGGTCCCAACTTACTCTGGTTTTGCCATGCATTACACTCAACCCCTCCCAGTCCCTTCAAGGATGTGGTGGGCAGGTCAGGAGGCTGAGGTTGGAATGCAGTGGTTTCTCCCTGCCAACCCCTGCATTTGGCTCATTTTCCTCTGCTCTGATATAGGTTTTCCACAAACCACAGTCCCCCAGGTGTGTCCCTCCTCTGGGTGTTGCTCTCTCTGGCTTTGACAGCCTGAGGTCCTGGGCTGTTCACATCCATATCAAAGTGAGCTGGAAGTAGCTGTGAGGCAGCTCCTGCACATGGCAGCCTGGCAGCCTTGCTACAGGAACCCTGCTCAATGCAGACTTGCTGCCCCTGGTACCACTCACAGGCACAAATGGACTTTTCAGTTGGGTTATTTGTGTGTGTGTTTCACAGCTAGAAACTGCCAGCCACCCACTAAATCATCTCCCTCATAAAGCAAAGCTGAGTGGTGTTCTTTTCTAGTTGCTACCTCACTCTGAATTTCCCAGGGCAGTTTGCTTTCCTTTTAGAATTGTTTCTTTATTATTTTGTTCAAGCATATGCTTCTAGACCAGGTGGCGTGCTCAGATCCTCCCTGGGGAACAGGCTCTCACCAAGAATTCTTTGCAGAGGAGATTTTTGTAATTTTGCAGTTTGGACAACCCAACACCAACTGCAGAAAGCAGACAAAATATCCAAGCTATGGGAAGCAACTGGCCTACAACACCTGAGTCAAAGAGAAGTGTGAGTGCACCATGTCAAATTACAGTTCCTTCTACATGACTTGCCCTACTTGTGTGTGTTTTCTGCTTTCTGGGAAAATATGAGAATATTACAATAAAAGAAGATGCTGAAGTATGAAGTATGAACCTGCCTTAGCAGCTTTCTGATTTTTCAAGAGCTCCGAAATTGGCCCAAATACCCACTTCATGTTCTGCCTTCTGGAATTGTCAAAATTTGCAAAGTTTATGAAACATGTTCATAGTAAAATAGGAGACTAGATACTAAATACTTTTAAGTTGCCAAAAATCCATCAAAATTCAAATGACAAGAAGAAAATGTGCCTTTTTTTTTTCTCCAGGCCTGCACAGTGATTTCTGTTTTGTTTCAGAGAAAGAAGGCACAGATAAATGTATCAATGAGCTTTGCAGAGAGCTGTTGCTCAAAGACAATTCAGCAGTGTTTCCTTGGCAGTATGTCAAGAGGAGGAACTACCCCATTGTTGCTGCTTCTGGCAAAGAAATCAGAGCTTTTCCAGTCTACAAATGGCAGAACATCAAAATGTTACAATGCTGTGTTCCTAGAGCTAATGAGGAGGTTCTTTCATTAATGAAAAACCTGTGAATGTACAGAATCCACATTTCAAATTGTGCTGTGTAAAGAGCAGAAGCTCGTTATTAGAAGTTCTAGAGATCAGGGAGATGAGGCTTATTTTTTTGGCTCTGTTTCATTGTATGGCCTTGAGGCAAGCCAGTCCACATGTCTGCACCTCCATTTCCCAGCAGCTGGCTGGAGACAGTAAGAGCTACCCCATGGGGCCACTGAGAGTCCAAATTGATAATTTCTGAAAAAACTGAGACTGGCATATAGAATTTAGTATGTAAGTGTGAAGTAATAACATGCAAGCTAATAAAATGTGATCAGACCTGTCACTGCTCATTTCTGCTGTGTGCTCCTTGGAAAAAATGCACTGAGTGAGTGAGATCTGAAATATTCCAATATTACATCTGAACAATCACTGGGAAGTGGAACAATACTTATTTCAGATTCTAATCTGGTATTACCACCTTCTCCATCATCATTACATCATTTTTATACAGTGAATTGCAGCTTCACTCCTGCCTTTTCTTGGCTCCCATTCTAAAAGGCTTGTTTTACCCTTTGTTTTTCACTTTTTCTTTCCTAAATACTTTATTCAATTGCCAGCATATCTTCATAATGATACCACTCCTTCAATTATATGCTCATTTTGCTCTTGGGCTCAGAACATCTCTAAAGAAAAAGAAGGGTCCTCTCCTGTGTAGGCTGTTCCCTCTCTTGCCCTGCCATGAGTTTTCTGAGTAAAAGGCATTTAGGATGCCCTGTACCTGCAGCCTGAATTCCTGTTGGAGCAACCACCCACCTAATCTGGAGGAGCTTTTTCTGCAATAACTTTGGCATTAATTTAAGTCCTTTTTCCTGCCTTGGATATGAAGATGTTACTTTAGTGCTGGGCCTCCCATGCAATTCTGCCAGGTTCATCTATATCCTGCAGTCTTCACTCATCTGTCCTTACTCCTCTCCCACACCTTGCTCCACCATGCTACTACCTCCATCTGCACTCCACAAACTGAAAATACACCAGCTTTGCCTCCTTCTTTCCATCCCAACACAACTCAGTCCTAGTCAGAAGGGTCCTGCTTTTTCAGACTCTAATTTTCACCTTTAGTAGCAAAATGTAGAGAACGAGGGAGATTTCAAAGTTCAGGAAAATAGCCACACTTCTGGGTGATTGGGCAAGGTGGTGTGTTCACAGGTGTGTATTCACTGTGGGAATGATGTGGGATGTGAGGCATTTTCAGCCCTGCAAAATGTCTTTGAACCTCAGGACATGGAGATAGGGGATGGCTGCTGCATGAGAGAACATCTCAGCCTTCTGTCATCTCTGAGAGAGAAGGTGGCTGGACATCAAAGGGTAAGGAAAGCTTTCTGGTCCTGCTAATCTTGCTAGGAAAAGGGCAGGTGCTACTGGAGGAATAGGATACTGCAGGACATAGGAGGCAAAGAAAAGGTAAAGAGTGTACTCCAAGGAGAACTCCCTTTGTAGTGTATACACCACGAACTCCTGATCTCCCTGACACATTGGGAAACACTCTCAAGTTCTGCAGGCAGTTGCCACCCCCTTGTCACCCCCTGTGCTCCATCAGTCCCTTGGGAACAGCATCCATAATGCTGAGCACTAGCAGAAGGGATTGTACCTGGGAGAGCAAAGCCAGATTTTCAACAGCAAGGAAACAGTCTGCAGATTTGGTGGCAGCTGTGACACTTGCCACATGTGCTGGGAACACTGAATGGGAATGCTTTTGCCCTAGCAAACAGCAGAGAGTTATATCCTCTGCAAACAGTAGGGATTTATTAATGTAGGGATTTACATTTACTGACCAGAAGGTCTGCTACTACATGGAAAATTGTTAAGGGATCAAGTAGCAAGCTAGCAAACCCATGGTTTTATCAAACCTCTGTGCTTTGGGGTGCCTGCAAGCTTCCAGGAACACAAACAGCTCCTAAAGATTGGCTTGTTCATGGTCAGCTGTGCTCTGCTTGGGTCAGTGCTGCAAGTGCCATGCCAGCAATGAGCTCTCCAGTCACTCCCTGTGCTTCACCCTGGGGAAGCATTCATCTGAGACTGAGTGACAACAATGAGCTGGGCTTTCTCCCTCTGGTAGTCTTATTTCTGTCCTTAATCAGTGTTTCTTTCATCTCAGACATGACTGTTTCATGGAAGAGAAAACACCAGTGTTTAGCATTGATTTGGGACTTTTTATATTAGTCCATATATGTCCTTCACAGTGATGTTGTAAAACCCTAAGATAAGTGATTTCTTAACTTGGGTAGTCTCTACTCCAGGAAAATATTTTCTTCAAAGGAAAAACATCAGGATGACTGGAAAAAGGATCCCAGCTGCAGTGATAGTGACCAAGGCAGAGAATTAATTATTTAACCTCTCTAAACCAGCTGAGCTCATCATTTCCCCCAGGCCTTGCTTTAATACCATTTCTATAACCCACAGAACAAAGGTTATAAATAAAACAGCCTTGGAGCACAAGCTAATATTCCACATCTGGACCAGGTAAATTACATTCACATTTTGTGTTAGTGCCTCTCAGCAATGGCACTGATGCAAACATGCAAAGCAGCATGGCAGGGACAAATATCCCTGTGGCACCATTTTCCTAGGAAAGGGGTGAAAGGGGGAGTGGGAGATGACTACTTAGATATACTTTACACCACTTTTCTACTTGAGCCAGCGGACAATACCACAACCCACACAGAAAAATCTTCAGTGTATTTGAAACTGAATTTCAAATTATTTCAGCTAATAGTGTATGCTTTTAGCTGCCCATCTATGCCCATCTTGCTGTAGTCACAGCACCTTCTGCCATACAGGGGCAGCTTGTTTCAGTCACAGTGGTGGATATGAGCACAGAAATTGCTGCTATGGGCAGGCTCCAATGCAGGATGAATTATTGCCTCTTTCTCAGTAGCAGCAACAGAAGCTCTCACAGTGGTTCCCCTCTATGCAGCAGGAAGAGAAGGTCCTATTAAGCACAGCAAATTTTATTCCTGTGAATTTCAGTGTAGTAATTCTTGACGTTATCACTCCAAGCAACTCCCCCGTTCAGTGCTCAGGGCTGGAGCCAATGGTCCGGTCCCTCTGGAGCATCAGCATGGCCCATTCCTGTCCCCCCCAGCCACGAGGGACCCACACAAAGCACCGTGACATGGAAGGAGGGAGGGAGGGGCAGGAGGTGGCATGTCTGTCACTGCTACCCCAGATGACAGCATGCATCCCTTTCCTCTTCACACACTGCCAGAGCCTGCCTGGAGTCCTGGTGCTGAACAAATGGCACCCACTGGTTTTGCCAGCTCCCAGCGGGACTCCTTCCCCTGAGCACACAAATATCCACGTGGAAAAGCAGCCTCATTTGTCACTACTGCAGGCTTCCTTTTAAAGGAATCCCAGATTTCCTTCTCTTTGTTCTCCTACCTCTAGAGGGCTTTGTGGCATGGTGTACCCCCTGGGCCCCTCCACTTCTTCCCATGGCGAGTTCCACCTTCGTCTGGGCTGTGGTGGCTCCATGAGGGACGTGGCTGGCACAGCACGTGGCACCTGTCCTACTGTACCCACCAGAGGCAGTGGGGCACAGCCAGAGGTGGTGACAGGCCCCATCGCAGGCTGGAAGGAACCCTGCTGGCAGGTCAGGGCCTGGGAAAGGCAGGACTGAGGGAGAGGGCCATCAAAGGGCTTATGGTGGCACAGGGCTGAGGGGAGACTCTCACAGGGCTCATGGCAGCTCAGGGCTGAGGGGAGACTCTCACAGGGCTCATGGCAGCTCAGGGCTGAGGGCAGGGACTCACAGGGCTCATGGCAGCTCAGGGCTGAGGGGAGAGCCTCACAGGGCTCATGGCAGAGCAGGGCAAAGGGGAGACCCTCACAGGGCTCATGGCAGCTCAGGGCTGAGGGCAGGGACTCACAGGGCTCATGGCAGCTCAGGGCTGAGGGGAGAACCTCACAGGGCTCATGGCAGTGAGAGGAATTCCCTGTCTTTACAAACAAGCTGTAGATCTGCTGGTAGATAGCACCGAGAGATAAAAGAAACAACAGGATGGATTCCATTGATAGATGAATGGAAAAAGGTATTTGCCATTTGCCTTTACAAACAAACTGTAGGTTTGCTGGCAAATGAAATTTGGATATCAGAAGATGAAAGAAGCAATGGGGGGGGCGATGAATTGTATAAGAATTAAAAATTAAAAGGGAGGGTTATACATTAGAGGGGAATCTCAGGTGTCAGGCGTTCTGGGAAGTCTGTGCTTCTCAAGTACCTCAGCCAATGGGGGAAGAGAGAGGGAAAAGTGGCCAGGAAAATTAGGATAAATGGAGGCTGCGTCCTCCAAAAATCTGAGAGATCCCAGGGGAATGCCCCATGGCCTCTCCCTTTATTCGAATAAAGCAAAAAGGACTCCTCTGTCTCCTTTTCTGGACATAAGCCTCTGGTGTTTGTGGATTAATTTCCTGACAGCAGCACAGGGCTGAGGGCAAGGCCTCAGTGGGCTCATGGCAGCATAGGACCGAGGGCAGATGCAGGCCAGCCCTGCACAGGTGACCACAGGCCTGAGGGGCTGACAGGGACAGCGCCAGGGCAGACACAAACAGTCCTGGGCCATGGGCATTGGACAGGTGGCCCAAGGTGCCTGCCAGGGACAGGCAAGGCTGGTGATGCCCCAGAGCACCCATCTCTGTTCAGGGCCTTAAAATGGCAGAAAATGCATCAGTGTATTCATTATGCATCTTAAGACTTTCTCACATCATCTACATCTAAGTAAATTCACATTGGTGGCATGGCAAGACACAGCTAATGTATATGTGACTATACTCCAAAAATAGGAGATGGGACTTGTCCTGGTAGACAGGACAGAGTAAAAATGGGGTTATGGGAAAAAGCAGCAGTAAAAGTTCTGGCAAAGTTGTCCCTTTATTTAGAAGTCAGCATCAGGGAGAAATGCTAGTCATGCATTTTGGACCAATCTGTGATTTTCAAATGCATCTTTATTGATAAGTTGATTAAGCTCTAGTCTGAACTTTATTTTACAAGAACCTGCAGCTAACCAACACAAAAAAATTACCATCATTACCTTGTACAATACTAGCACAGAAACAGAAATGCCACAATTCAGTTGAAAGAACTGTAAAAGAACTAAATCAAATAGTAAACTCTACACGTAACAAACAGTTGTGATTAGTCCTACGTGTCATTATAAACCCAGCAGCGGGAGGGGAGAACTGAAAACAAAACCAAGCACCCCAGATGCCACCTCCTTCTCCCCTGAGTGTGCTTAACCACGTGCTTGGCATGAACAAGTGGGACAGCAGCAGAGAGATGCACACCATCTGCCTGTGTCTTCTCTTTTATCCTAGAAAGCCTCCTGGGTCTGTTCTCTACTTCAGAACAATCAGAGCTTCCTAAAACAAGAGATTGATGCAGATTTGCACCCAAAGGATGTGATGAAAGCCTGGTAGTTGAAGGAGAGTGAGTCTAAAAGAGAGGACTGAGCAGTGCAGGCAGAAACTGAAGTTTGATCTAAGTTGGCAGTAGGCACAACTCATCCAAACACATTTATTCCAAACGAACACAGGATGGAACAGCAAACCTGAAGTTCAGGATGTAATACTGGAGATGGTATTATGCCAACCACTTCACCATCTGCTTCCTCATTTTCTGTCTGCCCATTCTGACTACTCTGCATCCTTGGTGGTTCCTTCCTTCTCTCCCATTCTTCTAGTACTTCCCACCCCACACAGGCAGTAACCCTCCTGCCCCACCATGCTGCCCTCCCTGACCTTCACACAGTTCTACAGGTAACTCTCACTTGACACTCCCATCAGCTCTCCTGCCTCATGCACCTCCACATAACAGTCAGAGAAGGCTGAAACCTGATTTCCTGTTCCCCACACTCAGAGAAGCACTCATCTTGATTTCTCATTTCTGAGCAACACAGGGAATGGTGATCTAACTTTACAGTAAGTAAATTGAGCAAACGCCTTCAACCTCATTTGGAATTCACCTGCATTCTCCATCTTTCTTCTCTTATCCTTCCTCTTGGTCCCTCCCTCTCTTAAATGTAGGAATGTTTACAGTAATTCAGGCTTAGCTCTCTGATTTTTAGATATGACCCCAGAATTTTCCTGAAAGTCAGCTCACTCTCCAAGACTATTCCTTCATCATAGTTACGGCAGTAATAGGAAAATCTGCTGTTCGTGCTGCCAGGAACAAACTGCTTTGGCACGACAGCATAAGGCTTGCACAGGACAGCACCCACCTGACACCCTTCTAAGAACACTGGCTTAAAACAAAGTAAGAGAAAAATCTACACATAATCTATTCCCTTTTCCCTTCAAGTCTAAAAGAACCTCTCTTGTGGCATAGAGAGGCACTGTTGCCCAATCACAAAAAGCCAGCAAAACACGTGTGGCAGTGACTGATTTCCTACACTTGTGCACGTGGTGCAAGGGCTGTACAGGGATGAGACATGGAAGGGAAGGCTAAACCCACAGGAATCCTTCCATCTTCAAATCTGCAGAAGACTGGGTGGTACAAGGACAACACTGATAGATAATTTTCTGTGTTCACCAAAAACAAGACCACTAGTAGTTAGTTGCCTTAATGCACAGCAAGGGTGACTAAAGTTAGGTATCAGGAAAAGCAGTCTCACTTATAGGCTAGCTAGGAACTGAACAGACAATCTCAGCAGCCTCCAGGATCTTCCTCAGTGAATTTCAATACGAACAAATTTGATGAGCAGCCATGGTGGACATGTTTGGGATACTCAGTCCTGTCTTAGAGCTGGTGTGGGCTCTTGAGGTCCTTCTAACCCTGTGCTTATGAATTTATCAGTTGACTACACTGAAAAGAACAAAAGGGTCCTTCTTTTTCTGTCCAGCAGTTACAATTAAAGCAACAAAGGAAAAAAAAATTGCAGAATCTTTCCTTCCTTTTCCCAACCTTCACGTCTCACAGCTGAGGAGTTCCCAGCCCTCAGAGTAAGCCCTTCTAATACTGATGGACAGAGCTACCAGCCCTTCTAATACTGATGGAAATGATGGGAAACACAATAACCTTTGAACAGTTCACAGGTAGCAGCTGGAGTGAGAGCTGTCAGCACAGGACAGCCTTGTGTGGGCAGAGTGAAGTGTTTCACAGCTCACTGAATGGGAGCCATGGACAAGACAGGACAAGGTCAGTGTACAATACCTGGCATGCCTTCTTCATCCAATGAAAGGGTTACATGAAAATGGCCATCCTGCCCAGTCACTCACTCTCCTGGAGCTTTGCTAAGCTGGCTTGTCTAGCAGCCTCCAGCACTAACTACTTCCAGCTGTGGCAAGAGAAGAATTGTGAACAGTGGAGTTTCCCCACCCCCCAGTGTGGAACCTCTCATTAGTCTTCAAGTTCACCCTGTCCCCCTACCCTGACTCCCCTCACTTTAAAAAATAATGGTTATAATTAATGCGTGGAAGCTGATGACATTGTGCATGTGGTTCACTTCCAGTTCTCTTTTTCTCTTCTCATGCATCCTCCTCCTGCCTCTCCAGCAACCCCCTCCCTGCCAATCCATTCCATCAGTCCATCCAGCCTGCATGCCTGGGGGGCTGCTGCTCACTTGCCATAGACACTCTCATCGCTGTAGGCCACATAGAGAAAATAGTCCTCCTCGTGGTTATCCTGCCAGGGAAAAAAGGGACAAAGTGAGGAGCCAAAGCTGGAAACTTATTGTATATGAGAAAGCCCAACCCAGAGATCATTGTAACATGAGCAGATAACTTCTCTTTCACTGCTCCTCTTTGTTTACATCAAAGGCTTCACTTCCCAAGACCCAAGAGAACTCCGGCCACAGCTCTGCTCCTACATACAGGCAGGACACAATTCTGAACACAGGGAATTTACTTGAAAAACCATTGCCAGGCTGTATTGCAAGCATGCAACAGAAACAGCTCTGACTGTTCACCAGTACCTCAGCATGGTATGGTCTTAAGATCAATAGAGAGACTTGGAAGGATTTAGCAAGTGAAAAATCACCTCTAGATGGTATTTTTATTCAGAACACTTTGACAAGTGGCTGTATTTCTAAGTCTTATTTTATGTAAGGGCAGGAGAGCTGACATGTTAAGTGATTACACTGACACAAAAATTCTGCAGAGTGCCAACAACAGAGATCTGACCTCAGCTCTGGATGGTCAGACACCTTCCTTTGACATGCTCAGATTTGGAAAGCACCCTGCCCGTGTTATCTTTTATTATCTTCATCAGTACACAGACTGATGAAGTGTCCAGTTACTGTCAAAAAGTGACAGGCCAAACAAAGCTCACAGCACCACGCCAAAGCTCGTTTATTAAAACACCCAGCAGAAGGAGAAATCAAGGAGAAATCAATCCAGGCTGCAAACCACCCATGATATAATGGCTACAGAACTGAGAAATATGGGCATCCAATATGCCTTTAAGGTTGATCAAATAACACTGCTGAGTAGGAATAGTGGGCAGCAATGCTCACAGCATTCTACATAACCCTCACCTATACAGTACAAGTGACAAAAAAGTAATTCCAGACAAAGAATTAGTGTTCCCTAAGAAAGTATTTCTAGATGGGTGTCCAGTGATTCTGGCCCTTTTACTAGCTTTTTACTTACTTTTTACTTCCTTTTAAAAGGAAATCTCTTGTATACACAACAAAACCTATGTTCTCCACCCTCCCCAGTCTCAATCTTTCCTCTGAAAAGGAAGTGGTTTATTTTAAATACTCTGTTAAAGTAGCAGGACCAATATATCACTGCTGGGGCAACTATTTGCCACAAACCTTTCAACTAGCAAACATCTAGTTGAATTGATAAGGCTCCCCAGGCTCCTAACTAGGGGATGAACTCCCCTGATCAAGTGATGGAATACACTCAGGGGAAGAGGGTCCCTGCATCCAGGCATCTGTGACCAAGCTGAAACCACTGACACTTCTGGACACTGTTCTTGCCAACAAAAGGCAAGGGAAAAGGGCCAGGCTTACCTCATACAGCTGGCCCATGGTAGCACTGGTGGGAGGGATGGTGTTATTGACAAAGAAGAACAAAGCATCTTCTGGCCTCAGGTGGATCCGCTTTCGGATTAAGAAGTAGAATTGGCCAACTGAGGAGGAACAAAGAATGCCTTAGATGCAGAAGGAATGTTGGAGGGGCTTTTTTTGTTGTTGTTGCTGTTTATTTTTGTATTTTGTCCCTAAGCATGGCTGTTTTCTTGTGGTGGTGGAAGTCACATGCTGTATATAAAAAGCAGGGGAAAATGAACAATGCAGGAAAACAAGCAGTAGAAGAAAGCAGTAACTTCATGACTGTAACCACATGAGCAGCCAATCCACCCAGAGCTGGCAGTTTCTCAAGTACACACCTGATGCCATGTTTCCTCTAAATCCACACTTCACCTATAATGGTATGAAATGCTCTACTGAGGGGATTGGTGGGAAGACCTTTAAGTAGCTTAACCTTTAAATCCGACAGATCAAAGACACCTTAGAGAATTCAGCCTTGGTGTAAATGATTATACCATTCCTGAAAAAAAAATTCTTATTTTTTTACTTGAACTACGTTGCACAAGAAAGATTTTCATGGTCCAGTAAATACTGGATGAAGAAACAATGCTGTTCCTTTAACTCATTCATGTTCTTAAATAAAAACAGATGCAATCACACTCAAGATCACCATGACCATTCAGAAAAAGAACTTTGCAGCTATGACTACAGCCACAGGGGTGGAAAAGGGTGGGACTATTGCAAGAACTTGTCTCTTCCTGCAACAGCCTCTGGCAACTCTGCAGCTAGGTCATCATTGATTGGTGATGATGACACTGCCCATGACACACAATTCAGTCACTTTTGCCATGGTTAGAACTCAGCTGTGACACGCCAGCTGAGCCAGTGAGATACCCCAAAAGATCTCAGAGAATTCTGCATATTGTAATCCAGGCTGTAAGGTATAAATATTACAAGGACAGCAGATAAACGAGATGTTGAGCCTGTCTGGATATTTTGTTTGTGCTGATCACAGAGTAAAAAGCACTTCTGAGACCCTCTCACTGAGAATCAGGAAGAAAGGAGGTAGACACTGTTACCTGTGAGGTCGGAAGGCACAAGATACTTTCTTTTGTCTAAGTCAGGTACTCTGGCTTTGGGTGCTTTTTCCACTATTACCTGGAAAGAGAGAGAGAAAGCAAGAAACAGATGATGAGTATGATAAACCAGAATGTTTCAAAAAGCTACAGTGGATAAGGATATTACCCTTTGATGGTGTTATCAGGCCTTTAGATATTTAATCTGCAACAAATGCACAACATTAAAGAACACACAGGTGAGATGATTTTAAGAAGAACAGAAGACAGCTTAAAATCACTCCCAATAGCTGTGCTGGAGCCAAGGGCTGCAGCAGTAAGCATAGTGAGTGAAAAAAAAAAAAAAAAGAGTCCAGACATAAAAATAAACCATAATGGCTGAGAAAAAAAATAATTAGGACACTTTGATGTTCCCAATTCAGGTTAATTTTGTGTGAAGCTGTCAGGAGGCTAATACAGGAACACAAGTAAGTTAAACTGTTTCCAGGTTACAGTTCCAAACTGCCTTGCACAAAATCAGCTCTACTCCCAGTAGTCCCACATCCTAATTTCTACTTTCACCAGTACCAAGTGCTCTAGAATGAAGAAAAGAATTAAAGAGAAACTCACTAGGGATTTTTTTTTAAAATCTCCAGTTCTTTAGGAGTTATAGTCCACTCTGAAATTAATATCATTTAAGTTTATTATCCATATTTCACATAGGTATGAACATTTTCTTAATCATATAAACATACAATAATTAAAACTAGCCTACCATCTGGGCAACTGGACCCACAGAGACCTCTGACACAAAACACTAATTTTCTTATATTTTAACACAGAAAAATACAAAGCTCAGCAGCTTTAAGATCAAACAGACCAAGAGGTCTTCTGCTAAAAGATAATTTTTGGTTAGCAGAGTTAGGCAAAATATTTACCTCAGAAGCAGGAAGTATTCCAAAGTGACCTGATCTCCTTTTCCATTGAAACCTTTGGAACTACTGTGTTTGTGCAGAAAAAAAAAGCAGGCTTTTTTTTTGGTGATATGCATTTTTGAACTGGTAAAAGATATATCACGTTTCAATCCATGTGGCTTGCTGTTCTGCAGAATTCTGACCACCACAAAACTAAATCTAAAGCTGGATTTTCTGAACTTCCTAAACTTTTAAATTTCCATAATTTAAGATCCCATAATTGTAAATACCCCATCTGAGACACTGTGGGACTAATTTCTAAGGGTTCCACGCTCCCATAGCTCTTTGGCAACCCAAATCAGCAAATACAGCTGTTGTGTAAGATAAAAGGTTGAACTGCTGTGGACTAAGCTTTGTTTGGAAGCAAAATCATGTTGCCCCACCAGCAAGACACCTTGGCAGAACAAAATGTTATCCTGAGCTTGGTGTATTTAGCCTGGACATGCTGCTACGTTAACCTGAATCTTTCTAGAGCCAAGTCAGTGTCTGCAAAATAGCTCACACCAGAGAGGTACCAACTAGGACATCTATTCCCTGTGCTCCATTTGAACGTGGCCACCACAGCCAAACTCCCTGAAACTTCCAGGTTTGATTTTAAAATAGAAACATGGTTGCCTCAGCTACTTCAAGATTTTCAAGTCCCTAAGTTAGGACAAGGCACTCAAGCTCCTTCAGGCAGTTTGAGGCAGGACATGCATTTCTGCACAAGATGCAGCTGGTAAATGCTGTGAGGGAAGGACAGTACCACAATCTCACTGAATAGGTGCAGGCTGAACAGCAACAGCACCTTTCACATTTTTTACCAGCACAGCCAAAAAAGGCAGTATCTAACACAATAAACTGCAGTGGGGAGAAACCTTTAGTTCTTGCCTCCAATTTAAAAAACTACTGACAAGCCAAGCTGCTTGCTGTGACTACCCTGACTTGGGGGAGGCAGGGGGGGGACTGTAGATTGGTCATTAGATAATAAAGGAAAAGAAGCCATGCCTATGAGAATGAGGTGAGAGTTGGGGCTTCTAAGCCCAAGATTTAGGAAAGATTTCAATCAGATCACCATTGACTTAAGAGATCTTAAGAGACATCTCCCTCCTGCAGAAGATGCAGGGAAGGAACAAAGGTGCTCTGCTTATCTGACTGGCAACTGCAGTCAGTTTGCTGGATAATGCAGGTGATCTCTTCTGAAGCACTAAACCCTTCACACCCATTAAAAAACCTACACGGAAAATCCTAAGGGTAGAATACAGACTATCTATGTTTGTGCTGCTGTTGAGTGGTGACTGTGATAAAGCAGGGCAGTAAACTCTCATCAAAATGCTGAGATGTATCACAGCACTGCAGCGAGGCAGCCAAAAGGATGACATCTTCAAGGATCCTGCTGTCAGGAAGGGCAGACACAGAAGTGAAGTGAAGAACAGAGTGCTGCATTCATTTCTTTGTATGCAGCTCTGGCAAGAGGCTATCCCTAATAATTCACGTTTGGGCCTTGCCATGAATAATCTCCAATTTTCCTTAACTCCAGCACACCTTAGTATTCTGCTCCTGGTTTTCTTTACAAAGTTTCTGCTGATGCCTTCCCTATCTTGACCTCCTTTACCTCCTGCCAGACTGAGCCCCCTGGGCTCCCCACAGGGCTCTTCCTGACACATTTGTCATGACCCGCTGCGCAATCTGCCACGTTAATCCTCAATTTACACCTTGTCTCACACCAGACTACAGAGCCCTCATCACAAATACCCAACCCCATACACTTCAAGCTGACCTGCTGCCTGCTCAACCTATGCTGTGCCAGGCCTCCAAAAACAGAGAGAACAAAGGCACCCAAATCATGATCTCCAAAAAGTTTTTCAAGTCCATTTGAAGGTCACTCCCCAGATAAAAAAATGCTGCTAGCCTGCAGGGAAAACAGGGGTGTAACTGTTCCCCTTTGTCATGAGTTTTACTGAGGGGATCCCAGTTTTTTTACAATGCAGTAAATCTAGGACAGACCTCTCTAGTAGGGATGGGAAAAAAAACCAACTTGCAAAATGTTTATTAAAAAGGAAAAAACACTCTACACTTAATTAGGTTTGTCTTTTTTTTTTTTTTGTCCCAATAATTATTCAGAATTATGAAGCCAGAAGTTTCCCACAGGCACTCCAAAGGGGCCTAGGAATGAGGAAGCAAAATTTAGCTAGATGACCTTGCATTCCAAGTGACATTTTCTCCACAGGATGATTAAACAGGAGGGCAAAAGGATTGAGAAGTATCATTTTTTCTGCCCATGCAAAGGAAAAGAACAAGGCTATATCGAAAAGACAAGCCAAGCTGAAATAAAATAAAAATAACAGGGCGTATGAGATGACCCGGATGCAGATAATGTTTAGTATGAAGAATACCCGGTTAACCCACTCGCCGATCTGCATTTTCACAGAAACACTCACCCCCACGCACGCCAGGAAAAGATCAGCAGCGTTCCCACCGTGGAGTTACTGCGGATCCCAGGGGAAAAGGTGTATTCCACCCACCCACCCACACCGCAGCATAAATAAACAGCGCCAGCTTTGCACTAAGGCGAAAAGCAGCCGGGGATTTGAATCAGATCAGCGAGATCACGATCATCTGTACTGAACTCATTCTTTCGCCTTCAAAACAAGGCGAGCAGCCGGCACGGAAAACAAAGGCGGCCGCGGCCGGGCCGCAGCCGTGGCCGCCCTGGCAGCGCGCACTCACGGGGACTCTGTCGGGGTATTTCTTCCGGATCTTCTCCCCTTCTTTTTTCCTGTACTCGAACGGGTGGTCTTCCTTGTACTGGAACTTCATGGCGCCGGGCTGTCCGTGCGCTGCCGGCTGCGGCTCCGGCTCCTGCTGCTGCGACTGCCTCCGCCCCGGCCCTGCCCACGGAGCTCCGCCCGGTCCGGCCGAGCGCCGCCTCACGGGAGCCGCCCCGCCGCGCTGACGTCACGGGCAGACACCGCCCGGTGTGACGTCACGGGCGGGCACCGCCCCGACGCAGCGCCGGTGTGACGTCACGCGGAGGCGACCCCCCCGCCGCCGAACTTAGCCGTGACGTCACGCGGAGCGGTGGGAGTAGAGGGAGGGGCGCGTCGCGTTCCAGCTCACCCTATACGTAAACAAACCAATAAATATTTTAAAAATAAATTAAAAAAAATTTTTTTTGTTTTGTTTTTTAAAGTTTAAAGGCAGCAAAAGGCCGCCCGCCCTCTCCAGCGTGACTCAGGGGTTCTAAACACGGCAGGGGCCGTTCTGAGGCACCCCCATCCTTTGCCTGAATACCCCCTCCTTGTCCAAATGAATGGGACCTGTACAAAAAAAGAAATTAATAAATTTTTGTTTGTTCTCGGCCCGTCCCCGCTGCCGTGGGATCTGGATTGCTGCCGTGTTTGTAGCAGCTGGGTGCTGCCATGTGATGTGTCACGCCAGTGTTGCACAGCAGGCAGCTAAAGGTGGCTGAGTGCAAACAAACCAAAACAGCGAGCCAATTTCAGCCCAGTTACTCAATGGCACATACAGTATCTGGGCTCTTTTTCCCCTAGGAGCAGATCGACTCACAATTATTGAGTGATCAGCAGAGAGCAGGTATTAATGAATGGCTCAGCATGCTCGAATGAGGACAAAAATCAATTGCTGCTACCCCCAGGGACCAATTAATTGGATTGTATTAAATTATTTTTTTCTTGGCATGCTTGACCCAGAGGAAGTAGAATTTTGTCAGGGCCGATCTTTTATGTTGTCAGGTGTTTTTGTAGTAGAAGATGAGTGGAACAGCCAGATGCATAATGTGATTCTCCACCGCCACACCAAAGACAGATTTCCTAATTCAACCCTGTGTCTTGGCTGAGGATGAACAGGGGTAGGAAAAGGGATGTTGGGGTGTGATTTTTCTCACTTGAATCATGACACCTACTTTTGGATGCCCTGAAAAAACTCTGGCAGGTCCTTTACTTTCTAGGCTTTTATTACTGGTACTTTTTATTTGTACTGAATACTTTTACTTAGTATGGGGTAGCGTGACCTCCTGCTAATGGTCTGTTCCAGCAGGTGCATGCCCAAATCTCCTAAGGATAAAGCAGCCCACAGTGGGAATGTCACCAGCCAGCACGTCCCAGCCTTCACATGTGTGTAAGGTTTGTACAGGAAGCACCATCAACACCTTTCTGTCTGTCCCAGGACATGTAAACATTCTCCCATAGTTGCCAGGTACTGTCAGAGGAGCTCAGAGGGGTGAGTCAGAAGGCAGGCATTATTTTCTGCAAATAGCAAATAGCTTGGATTGAAGGAACCCCAGGGTTTAGACATTTAGAAATTCTGGTTTCATGGCATTAAACCTTTATGTAAATCTGTGTTTGGTCTCCTTGCTTCCTAACTGCCTGCAGCATAGTAGTTGTGGAGGTGCACTGAAGGTCTGTAGTGATGCCTCTTCCTCAAGGACAAAAGAGAGGAAGTTTTCTATCATGTTTCACCTAAGCCACCAACATATTCTGGCAGTTTAGACAGACTGATCTCAAACTCCTCTTACCCTGTGACTTGCTGTTTTTATCCCCAGGAGTGCTCCCAAGGTAGCTAAGGTAACACCTGGTTTTAAACAAATCCGAGGGAAGTGCCAGGATTGTTTCCTGTTCTGATGCAAAGACAAGGCCCTGTGAGTGCATTGCTAGGTGACTTCTGCTCAGCAAATCCCCTGACTGAACTCTCTCCCTGCCCTGATGGTGCAGCCCTGGATGTACAGCCCCAGGACTCGCTCCTGCTGCTTCCCCACTTTGTCAGGCACTGAATTCCCAGCTCCCTCCTTCAGCTTCAATAATAACCATAACGTCACTGGCAAAGCAGGCAGGAAGATGATACATGCAGAAGCAGCGACAAACACCTGAACATCTGACTTAGGGCTGTTAAAATGTCAGCCCATGGGCATGTGACAAGCCCCACGTTCTGGATTCGTTTGCCAGAGGGTGGAACTGGAAATGGTGTTGGCTAATTTTCTTACCCTGGACTGCCAGCACAAAGTGGTCCTTCACAGACTGTCAAAGAACAGTATATTTTTTTCTTAACCTAGAGAAAGAATCAGAACAGCTCTGAGCACAAACTGTACTGCTGTGTCTGCAGGTCATGTGGATACATTCTACAAGGGATTTCCCAAGCGTTGCCAATGCTGCAGCCATAGGAGCAGGAGACAAAAATATTTGCACAGAATCTGGGGGCAGGGTTTGCAGCCTGTGCTGTACTATAACTCTGGACTCCCTTGGATATTTCTTTCATTATTGGCTCCCCTTGGGTAATTTATGCCTCTACAGACTTTAAAACAAAAATTAAAAAAATCTTTAGTGTGGACTCTGCATATCAAAGTCTCTTCTGTCAGAAAATTTGTGCTTTGTGCTCTGAGTGGTGATTAAACCACAGATGGCATACCTGAAGGCACTTGTGATTCTGATCTGCTTGCTGCCATCCATGGCACAGTCCTTGCCTGGTGTCCCTCCTATATCCCTCGTGACTGGCCACCAGTTTCTCTTGGCACTGGATCTGCAGTACCTTCAGAGCCAGTATGGGCACATTGGTCTTGGATGAGGGCACAGGGTTAGTCACTCCCAGCAAACAATGTCTAATTGTCTAAATGTTTTCCTTTCCTCTAGAAAAACACTCTGTACTGCCCATGCTGGGCTGCTGTCTCGCTGCTCTTATTTTCTACAATTTCTTTTTTTTTTTTTTTTTTTTTACAAAAACAAAGCTGCTCTTTCTTACCATACTTCTTGTATAGCCCATCTAAAGTTGCTTAAAGGCATACAAATAATGTCATGAGCAGATTAAGGAACACAATCACAATTGCTGCGTGATAAAGGACAACACCCCAGACTCGCAAAGGAGAGTTTGAGATCCCCTTTGTTCCAGCCAGTGCTGGGGAGGGGCATCGCTGTTCCTGTGAAAACAAAGGACCAACAACAGTGGGGCCAGTGGCATGTTCCTGAAAACCGGTTTTTCTGAAGTAGTCCATGTTTTAGGGGAACCTAAAGGTGGCACTGTTACCAAACAAGTTAATAATTCTTTTAAAAGGAGCCGGTGAGGCCGTGTGAGGAGGGAAATTGCTTTAAGGAGATTTAATCCATGAAATGGATAACAGATGACAGGCAATCTAAGGGTGATGCCCATGTGTTAGAAAAAGAAATTATAAATTTAGGAACAGACGTGCTGCAGTGCTCTTAGACCAGAGAGAGAAATTTGTTGTTGAGACCTGGACACAAAGAATGCTAGAATTTATAAACCACAAGGACACAGAAACTGGAGATGAAGGAGAAACTAACAAAGACAATTACTGAGATTCTCTCTACCTGGGGAAAATAAATAAATAATGAAAAGGCTAAAAATGTGGATTAATTAGCATTAGAAGCAATAAATAAATAGCAATAGGTGATAGAATACTGATTTATGTAGCATGTAAGCCAATGAACACTGATTTCTTTGTTTGCTCAAATGTATAAATAGTTAAAAGGTTTTGATAACTGGCATGTTCTGTGGAGCTATCCCCATGTATCCTAAAGCACTAAAGTAATGTTGACTTTCTACCCTAACAAACTGCTTAAAGAGTTTATTTCCCAGCTTTTGAGGGCAATTTCTGGTACCCCAGTTGGGACAAAGAGGTGCCAATTCAGTGGATCAGAGGAATCATCAGCACTCCAGTGCACACCAAAATATTTTTGGGGAAATCTTCCCATTTTCTGGTTTGGTGCATAGACCATGCTGCCCTTTCTGGGAAAATACAACATTACTTAAGGTACTTTATTTGAAGGTGTTATTCCTGCCTGTAAGTTGCACTAATAGAAAGTTTGCAAAGTGAGGCTCAGAGGTTTTTTCAAATGTTCACCAGCTTGGGTTTTGGGAAAGATTGTAAAAAGTTGTAAAAGACTGTAAGAGGTTATAGGCTTGTAAAAGGTTTTAAAGGTAAACACCTTTAGGTTTTTTTTCCTAAGATGGTAAATATGGGAGTGGGGCTATCTCATAGCTCCCAAGAGAAGGGATCCCAAAGGGTTCCCCTCCTAAGGAACTGGAAAAGATTGGGGGTTTGGGAGGGGTGACCCACTGGCACAAAAACAACTTGTTGAATGTTGTAATCACTGGTGGCTGATACATAAACTTAATGGTTGTGAAAAGTGACCAGTTCATGGGACTGCAAATTACAATACCATTTTGCAATTAATGCTGTTTTGTAAAAGGAATGCAATGGACTACCTGCCATATGCTGATTTTTATTTATTTATTTATTTGTGGAATAATCCTGATTAGTGGAAGGAATGTATGCATGTGCCTAGACATCCTGTGGTGTTAGCACTAGAAGAGAAGCAATGGGAAACCACTCAAAGGGTCCAGGAAGAAAAAGAGGCTATCTGTCCAATCCTGAGCCCCTTTCTAAGAGAGAGCTGAGCCTGACTGCAGGAAGGGCTTTCAGGAATTGAAGGATGTTTTAATAATTGCTCCTGAAGTCTGGGACTACTGGGTTTTCTGGGCAGAATTGCTGCCCTGTGGAGCAGAGTGACCATCACATGTTAAATGCCAGGACAGCTCAGGCAGGATGAGCTGAATGCTCCCTCTGGAAAACACTGTGAAGACTTCCAGGGAGTTTCTGGGCTTGACAGTACTTGACACATGTTCAGCAGACTCAAATGTCTCTGCTCACTTTTACTGTGGAGTAAACAAGAGCCTTCCAGGAAATGTTCTGCAGCTTGGTGAAGCCAGGCCTGAATAGCACTTGAGAGAGCAGCTGATAAAATAGGTCACTCTAACAGGTGTTCCACAAACAGTTATAATTATTATTATTATTATTATTATTTCAAGGCCAAGCTGGACAGGGCTCTGAGCAACCTGGTCTAGTGGAAGGTGTCCCTGCCATGGCAGGGGGATTAGAACTAAGTAATCTTTAAGGTCCCCTCCAACCCAAACCAGTCTACAATTCTAAGATTGAAGAAAGGTATAATAGCAGAAGGGACATAATGTCACTTCTTTACTTATTCCACTCTAGTTTATCACTTACTAATAATAATGTTATTATTATAACATTTTTATAGGCATAGTTAATAATGACTAGACAATTTAGGGAAGAAGTTTGTGACCTTGAAATCAAGACCTTCATTAAATTCCTTTAGATACAAAATTCCTGTGACTGGTCAAGGTCTGGGGCATCATCAATGATGTTTTGGTTATTCAATTTAGCTTTATTCTATCCCTGAAGCTATTTTATCAACCTTCTCTAAAATTTTCTATGGTTGTAATCTCAACAGCAGTTAGGTTCCTAAACATGTTTGGAACTAGTCCAGCTAGTCTATGTTGGATCTTGTCCAACATTGTCCTTGTTCTTCTTATCTACAAAATAACTGTATTTTCTGTATTTCACAGGAAAGCAGATCAGCATATTAGCTAAAGTGGAAATTCGGGTACTTTAGCAGGAAGGGCCTTGCAGGCATTTAAAAAAGATGTGACCTGTGTCTTCATATCAACACGAACATACACATGCAATTTATTCATGGCTGAATGAATCATCATGTGATATTTAATGTTGTTCTGCTTCAATGTTTTCAGGTGCTGAATCCAGGGTAGAGACAACTGATATAGTTCAACACACACCTTCTCCTGACTGCCTAGTCCAAGGTTTTATAGATGGGCCATACCTATGTTCATTTCTGGATGGTTCACCATATTTGTATTGACCAGGAGAGATTCACAAGTTATTCAGTCTGAGAAATGGCTTGCATGTTTTAAATGGTCTCCCTTCAATTGACCTGGTTTTGATGGCAACATTAGGAATTAATAAATGATACTATGTGAATGCATTTGAAAGTATGATTGAGCTTTATTTCAGAGATAGTGTTCTTGCTCCTCCCCTTGTTTGATCTGTTGGTACATATACAATATTTTAAAATTCAAATATAAGAGCTTGTGACTACCATTTCAGATTTGCTATATGTCCCATTCAGAACCAGACTCTGTTCATTCTATGTATCCTGCAGGGCATTAAGGGCACACTTACAGTCTGTATGTATGCTGTCTTTCATTTACATGCAGATTGTTTCCATTATATTTTTTTTTAAATTTACTGTAAATGATTGGCAATTTCCAGAAGTTTGGTGTTAATATTGGATGTCTTTTTTTAAATTTTTTTTTATCCTGTTTTGAAGACCTCTCTGCCATCCTGAGGAAATTTAGGTTAAAGGCAAGAGGAATGAGACTGCAAGATCACTAGCCTACAAAATGGCTCAGCACCTTGATCCTGCTGCCTGCTTATTTGTGCAAACTGTGATTCCAGTGTTGTGTGCCTCTAATGAATGGGCTTGGAGAATGCAAATTATCTGAAGGAGGTGTCAAAAAGAGCCATTCCACTATGCTAGATCTGAAATATTTGGAATTTTAGTTGTTTCCCCCCTACCCCCCTTTTCAATTGACTAAGGAAGTTAATCTGAAATTCTTAAGACCTTGCCCACCTGAATTAGTCTCTGCATGCAACTATCCTGTATTATTTGCTATCAAGTAAAGCCAGACATCAGTGTCCTGGGAGGGCTGGCTGGGCATCCTTGCCCTCTGCAGGCGCCTGTGGCTTTTCCTCTGGCACTGGATCCAGGTCTGGCACTTTCTGCCCCGCCTTGGCCACCGTGAACCTGCTCATGTGCAGAGCTTCTTCATACACTGGAGGGGTGTCTGAGGCTGACAGGGGAGGTGTGCCCTGGGCAGCGTTGTGGGAGTGTGCCACAGCCAATATCCTCCTGGCAGCTGGCCCAAACACCGAGTGGAGAGCTGGAAGAGAAGAGACCAAAGCTGTTTTTCTCATCCCAAGAGCATTGTGTGATTAGAGGAGGGCAAGCATATCCACAGGGCACAGGGTTTTCTCTTGCCACAGCCAGAATGTTTTCCTTTTCCTGTCTTCCCTAAAAAGAGTGTGTGTGTGTGAAATCCTGCTAGCAGCACCCCACAATTCCTCTCTCCTGAAATCCCACTGAAACCTGTAGCTGCCCTTTCCCCAGCCCAACACGTCTCAGCTTGTAGCACATACAGAGGTGGCTTTCCCTCCCTCCTGCCATGAACTGCCCTCTGCCAGCCTTGGGGTGCCACCAGCTGGGCTTTGCAGTGCAGCAGGGTGCTGAGGTGCCCTGAAGGATCTGGCCAGGCCACTCACAGGTGATGGTGCTCTGCAGGGTGCTGTCGTGGTCGAAGGCGATGACGGTCACCTCGTAGGGCTGAGGGCCCGACTCATCCGCCGGTCTGGTGGCACTGGAAGCAGCACTTCACACAGACAGAGACCAGCCCACACAGCAGCAGCAGCCCCCCAACCACCAGCACCAGCCTGCAGCGGGAGGGGACACAGAATTAGGACAGAAAGATTTTGTTTGCAGGACATCTCTTAATGTCTCTGACTGCTTACAGCATGGTTGACCTCAAAGCTAAACAGAATCACCTGGGGCTTTGTCCAGCTGGGTTTGGACAGTATCCAGGGATGCAGATCCATCATCCCCTCCATGTACCTGTTCAAGTGCTGCACCATCCTCAGGGGGAAGCACTTTTTCTCCTGCATAATCAGAATTTTCCTGGTCTGCAGCTAGGTCAGCCACCTTATGTGCTTCTACTGAGCACCTCTGAAAAGTCTGTCTTTATCTCCTCTCAAAATCCCCCTTAGGTAGTGGAAAACTGCAATCACTTTTTTCCCTTAGCTTCCTCCAGGCTGAAGAAACCTGGTTCTTTTTATTGGCTCTCCAGGGGACTGGCTTCAGTTTACCAACATCTGTTTTGTACTGGGGACCAAAACCAGGTATTCCAGACATCTCATCATGAGTGACAAGCAGAGAGGGAAAATTGGATCTTGCAATCTTCTGGCATACCTGTATTAATTCAGCCTTCTAGATGTTCAACAACTACCATCCTTCTTAATCTCATCCTAGTGGGAATGACTAAGAAATCAGGCAGAACTTACTTTAGAAATCAGTCTTTTAAAAGGCATATTGTGCCATGGATACTTTATTAATAGTTTTCATATGACTAAATATGTGTAATAAAAAAGGAGGCTGGTGGGTCAACTTTTGTAAAAGACGTATCTGAGGAGGGCTGCCTTGCTCTTGTAGAGCTCTGGAGAATCCCAGGGAAAAGGAGGGGGTGGCATCACTCTTGAGCAGGTCACATTAAATCCCACCCCTTGCTACTGGAATTGTCTAGAGATGCAGATATTTAGAGTAAACATGTTATCTTACCAGATATACCACAGACGGTCCCATTCTGTACCTGAACAGCTGAAGAGAAGAGGGTACAAGAAATAGTTATCCACAGAGCACAAATAAATGTGAAGATCCCCATGGCACCCTCCTCCATCTCCCCTCGAGCTCCTCACTCACTGTCCAGATTCCAGATGGCACAATGATGAGAAACTCATTGTGCTTTGTGGAGGACACAGCTGTCCAACCTCATCAATACTCCCTGTTAGGTGAATTTCCCTTCTGTTGGCTTTATATCTTGATTGTTTTCCTGATATTTATCCTTGCCCAATTCCCTTTGCAAACCTTAAGAGATCTGCATTCATGTTCATTTCTTTCTTTTTTGTCACTCTGTAATGCTAGTTATTCTTACAAATTACATCACTGATAGTAATATTCACCAAAGCAGTATATTTCAAACCATTTTTTCAAGGAAAGTTCAATTCTAAATTCATATTCCCAATCAACTGAAATTACACCAGAAATTAATTGTTGCAGTAAGGCAAATAGGTATCAGGAGAAGTACCACAAGATCAGTATGTTGACCAATAAAAATAGTAATTGATACAGTTCACATTGAAAGTAATGGTGATTTTACATGAATTTTTAATACAACTAAATAAGATTTTCTGGGAAATGTTAGCCATCAGGTCATAACGCCCATGTCCAGTATTGCCTTTGTGGTTCATTGTTTTATCAAAAGAAGAACAAGACTGACAAATACTTAACAGTTCAGTGTTGAGGCAGCCTTCCTCACCTCTCACTTGAGGGAGCTAGAAGGAGAAAAGCAGCAACGACACAGATAGAGTGAATTAAATCTTTGTCAAATGCATCTTGTATATTTTTTATATTATGAGCCTGAATCTCCTATGGTACAGATGTACTGTTATCTATCTTCCATTGTTTCTATCATATATTCTTCTGTAGATTTGAAGTTGCTCTTACCAACAGCATTGTTTCATACATTAACTTTGTGTAGTTCTTAAAATCCTATTTAGTACTGTTCTTCACTTCATTGTCACCACAACCTTCCCTTTCTCCACTACAAGCCATGTCATTTTCCAGCTCTAGATCCTTCTCCATGCTCCATTATTAAGAACATTTAAATACCCTGCTTCGTATTATACCCACCCTGGCTTGAAAACTGCTCTGTCCCTCCAGCACTCCTACCCTTCTCATTCCTTTTCCTTGGGTACCCTAATGTCTGAGTTACCATCCCTGGAACAGCAGCAAATATTATCTTCTCTGTGTGTGCCTTTTAAATGTCCAGTCCTTTCTAATATCAGGGAAATTATTATTGCTACTGGCCCTCCATCTTTCCAATATCTGACCAGAGACCCCATGGAGAGGAACGTCAAAGATGACTTACCCATAGGAAACTCCCTACAACAAAGCAGATCATGTCTGAGTTATGCATCCCTGTGAGGTGGTTCTGTGGCCTCTTGGTGTTTCAAGCTGCTCAGAGTCTTCTTGTCCTTTCTACTTTCAGTTCATCCTCACCAGTCCAGTGGCCAGGAGAAGGAGCAGCTTCTCTGCTGTGTGTTGAATCCAATCTCTTCCTCCTGCTCCTCCTCCTTCTGTCCTTCAGGTTTTTGCTTTCCCTCTTTTCCTTTTTGACACTGGCAACTCCTGATTGTTTCTGCCTGTCTCTTTTTGTTATTCTATTGGCCTGGTTCTCTTCCTCTTTTGAAGGGATTTTTAAAACTTTCCAGTCAGATCAGGAGAAGAGCAGTGGCTACAGGTTCTTACTTTAGATGTTTAACTAGTTCAGTGAAGGGCATCATGAGATCTCTGCAGGCCTGACCCTTCCCTTCTATGAGCAGAAAGGGTCTCTGAGTTTGTTCATTCCCAATTATTTCTCTCCCCGCCCCTACCCTGAGGGGAGTGGGTTGAAGGTCATGTTACTGACCTGTTTAAATGGAGTTCAGATTCCTCTCCGTCCTCCAGGACCTTTTCTGCTCCTGCACTCACATTGTCCTACCTCTGACGAATCCAATCTGCTGATTTAGAAGTGAAAGAATTTGCCATATCATAATTACATCCAGCATTTTATATATATCTGCAGTTATATGCACATGTGTGTATGTAGACATATATGTATATGAATATACTTATATGCATATGAATATAAATATATTTATATTTACATATATATATTCATATGCAGCAACTCTTGTACCTCCCATTTTAAGGCTCTGCCATCATCCCTCTTACCTGGTCATGTCCTGCTATGTCAGTCCTGCAGCTGAGAGTCTGTTCACTCACAGGTCCCACTCCCAAACTTCCTGCATGGCCAGCCAAGTCCCCCTAAATCCCTTGCAGCAGAGGGATATCTGATTCTCCTGTCCTGGATACTTGAGTCCTTCAGCTGGTTATATTCACAGGCTGCATTCAACGACCCATTAATTTTCTTTGTCTTGTAGAATTGCTTAAAATTTCTATTAGTGCTCATGGCTATCCAGAGTGTTATTACACTCATGTAATTGGGTTCTCCTAATCTTTCTCTTTTGAATAGCTGAGACAGAAAAAAATGCTCTGCAGTAATGTGTAACTATTTGTGTTTGGGAACCACCTGGGACTGGTGCATAAATGTTTGTTAAAGGCAGGATAGCAGCTAGTGAGACTTGTTACCCCTTGTTGCAATCACAGCCCCTTCACATTAAACTGGTGAATCATTAGCCCTGGTGGTGCATTTTAGAGTTGCAGAGCAGAACAAATGGATTCATGAAATAATGTTTTCTCCCAAGGCAGGCTAAAACCCATTTGCCATTCTCTAATTATAAAAGTAGTGGTGCAGTATAAATATGCCTTAGCAGTAGTTTATCCATCCATCCATCCATCCATCCATCCATCCATCCATCCATCCATCCATCCATCCATCCATCCATCCATCCATCCATCCATCCATCCATCCATGTCTGCTGGAAGAAAGTTTCTGAGTCCTGATGGACAAATAAGAAAGAAAAAAAGAAAGAAAGATGTCCTACTGACATTGTATTTACATAGGAATTGACCAATAGTCTTTTTGTCTCCTTCTCCTAAATTCTTTGGTGTATTATAGAAGTCTTAGAAGAAAAGACCCAGCAAACTGCCAAATAGCTTTTCTTGCATGCATGGCTTTTGCAATTGGTGGGATTCAAAGTGGAAAAGAAATACAAAAACGAAAAAGCTGCAGTGTGACATGAAACAGTGATCTCTCCTAAAGGATATAATAATAAATTCTTACTGAAACTTATTGATTACTCTTCTTCAATTTCTATGGTATTGCAGTGTTACCAAAAATAGGTAAAAATACAAACTCCTTAACACCACTGTAGCATTAAGAAGCAGGCATTCTTTATTTGGCTGGATGCACAAGGGGATATCCTCTGGGATATTGTGCATGTTGAGCACAGGAAAAGCTCCTATTTAGAGGCTTTATTTTACACACATATTGATTGATTTTCCTGGAATAAACATGCATTTGATAATAATTTCCCCAAAATCATTAAGATATTTTCCCTCTTCTCTGCAGATGTGTTTTTCTGTCCTGGGGGTCTCTTTGGTGGTCCCTGATGTCTGGTGATCCCAAAGCCAAACCTGGTGAACTGAGAAAAGTTGTCACAACTGGGCTGGTTGGTCTCCAGTTCTTCTTTCTATAGAATGGGCATTGTGCAGTCCCACAGGCCAGTGGTTTTTCAAGAATGATCATGTATTAACCCACCAGGGGCAAAAAATTCTGCATCTGGCAACATTCCCCCCTTTAAGGCTTGTGAAGCTTGTCTTTAACTGTTCCAGGAGGTGGCCTTTTCCTGCTTATGGGACTGTTTTTTAAACAAATTGGACACTGCACTGTTACAGATTTTTCTATTTCAGTCGTTCCCACACTGAGTACAGAGTTTTGGAACTAGATGTCAGGGACTCAATTCCCCTGAGAGACTGATTTGTTGTGTTCTTTTCCCATTACTTTCCTCCCTCCAGGAAGTGGAATAATAACCTGTTGGCTGTTTGTTACCCGCCATCCCTCTTGATTCTTAGTGGCTTTTAAAATATATTTTCTAAACATTGATCCTCACTGTCAGAATTAGCTTAAATTCAGGTATGTATTTTTTTTTGTGGCACTGACTTTGGGATGCCTTTTTCAGCTACTCCTCAAGCTGCTTTGTCTGCCAGTCACTTTCCCACTCTAACATTAGTTTGCCCAGATTGATGTACTTTGCAACACTGCACTGCCATCTCCTTTGGTTTTTTAAACTTCTTTCAGAAGTTTTAAAATTTCTTCTCTGTCTTGAATAGTTGATCCTTGAGCTGATAGCACTCCTCTTTCCTTCCATATGCTCCACAACAAATCACAACAAATGCATATCTGGGATCAGTCCAAATATTCACTCTTTTGCCCACTGCCAAGTTCAATGCTGGTTTTAATGCTATTATCTCTGCTTTTTGGGCTGATGTGTTAATTGGTAAAGACTGAGCTTCTAATACCTCAGTGGCAGTCACCACTGCATATCTTGCCATCCATTTTCCATCTTTCATGAAACTGCTGTCATCTAAACAATTCTAAATCAGGATTCTCTGTTGGTTCATCCTGCAAATCCGTTCTGCTGGAATATACCTGTTCCATGCTTTGGAGAGTATCCTGTGTCAGGGCTCCCTCATCCACTGCTTTGGATCAAGGAAAATGGCTGGATTCATGGCTGCTGTCGTCTTTAACTCCACATCACCCTGTTCCAAGAGGCATTTGAGATCCTGCTGGGGGATAGCCAATGCCCTTCCTTTTGCTCTAATATGGATGTCACCAAGTGAGGGACAGAAGCAGTGATGTGTTGTTCAGTCCTGAGCTTCCTGGCCTCTTGGATCAGTGGAACAGTTGCAGCAATTGTTTGCAAGCATCCTGGCCATCCTCTGCTCACTTCATCCAGCTGTCTGGAGAAACAGCCCACAGGTTTCTTCCAGATTCTCAACTTCTGCATCAGGACCCCCAGGTGCCCTTAGGTTATCTGAACATCCAATTTCCCCCATAAATCTCTCTCCAACAAGGGGACTGGGCTTTAAGGCATATATAGAAACCAATGAGTAATGCAGTTCTTTCCTGATTTCAATTTCATGGGCTGACAGTTTCACTTTTCCCTGTAGCACCAGTTATATTTACCACATTGTGTACATTTACCACATATCCCAGGTTACATTTAACAATTTGCAATTTACAATTTACCAATTTACATTTCCCATATCTTTACTAAGCTTTCCTTTAGGTGTATTCAATACAGAATAAGTTGCCTCTGTGCTTAGCAAAAATTCTACCACTTCTTTCCACAGCCTCAGGGGTTCAGCTGGGGTAGAATCCCCCCTTCATCTTCTCAATAGGCTGTAAGGCAGGGTCCAGCTTCCCAGCCTGGGGGCATTTCCACTTCCAACCCCCGTCTTTTCCTTAGCAAATGCACTCTGGTTTTGCCTTTAATCGTTGTCCGGGAAAAGATGGAGCCTCCTGCCTCCCCTTCTTTTTCCACCTCGCCTTTATCCTTCTCCTGCCCTGTTGGGCAGTCCCTTAGCACCCTCTAGAGTTCCAAGTAGGTTCTCCTGGCTCTTGTTTTCCCTTCCAGCCTGTCACATTTCCTTTTCCCTATGCCTGTTGTAACACACTTTCCCAAGCTTCATCTAACAACTTTCCTGAGTCACACCATTCTGTTTCTTCCATATTCTGGAGTTTGCTTCTAATATCTGGGGCCAACTGCCCTGTAGATAGTTTCTAACTGTACAGCCTCCTCCAGATTCTCAGCATCTCAGGATTAGTGTATTTTCTGGCAGTCACCTTCAATTATTCAATGAAAGTTACAGTCCTGTCCTGCTTTACCTCATGCAGTTTTGACCTTTGGCTTTCAGTGTAGCATGCTTTACACCAAATAATGCCCATCTCTGGTACTTTGTTAAACCATCTCCAGCCCAGGTAAATTAAGGTCCCACCTTGGGTCTGTTGAAGGAAAATTTTGATTGTAGTTGCTTCTAAGCTTCCTTTCCCACCTGCTTTCTGACCACGGTCCACACCATATTTTTTTTCTGTACTAACCAATGATGTTAACTAGTATATCACTTGTGCATCATTTCAGTCAGGGTCTTGAGCCCTAATTAGAGTTCCTGGTGTAATTCCAGCAGTTGGGTCAGCCCTGCTTTAGCAGTCACAGGATCATTTGGGTTGGAAAAGGCCTCTGAGACCATTCAGTCCAACCTGTGACTCATCACCACCCTATCAACCAGACCATGGCAGTAAGTGCCATATCCAGACTCTTTAAACACCTCCTGAGACAGTGACTTCTCCACCTCCCAGGACAGTTCCTTCTACTCCAACCTCACCAAATTGTTTTTAGGTTTTTCCACATGTCAGGATAAGGGCAGTCCCTTGCTTTCTGCCTTCTTTCCTTTTCTCCACTGCTTTAGCATGAACTCTTATAACACTGCCCCCCAGCCAACCTTGCAGACAAATGGTGTATGAAATTATCCTGTGGAGTGAGAGTGTTTTTAAATGTTCCTCCTAAAAGCTGCAGAGAACAGAGGCTGTTGAAGAACCAAGCTTTGTCCTTCAGTGGCTGATACTGAAGCAGTGCCACATGTTGTGCTAATTCCCTTGATTCAGCCACTTAACACAAAGGAAAGCAAGATCTAGAGTTGCCTGGCATAGTCTCAAAAAAGCAAGACAGCAGCTGGTGCAAAATAAAGAAAATAAGTCCAGTTTTATATAGCTAGAAACTAATGAACTGAGCTTTAAACCCACTATCCAGTTTGAAACGACTGGATATGCCAGTGTCTATGAATCCTGAAAAGTCAGAGGGCAGGATTGTACAAATTCACTGCTAGCTCATCTATGAAGGCCATCACAAGGAGAAAAATATACTATATATATCCAGGCTCATGTTATAGCTTCAATGGTGTCACTCCTGTGCTTTCTATTGCAATTCAGACTTACACTTGAAGGAGGACTACACACCTAGTGAAATGAAGAAATAAAGGTACAGGGAAAAAACTATGGGATGCAGACTATGGATTAACTTTTTCCATGAGGCTGGGAAATGAAGCTGATGTTGCTTTTCTTGGGAGCTCAGTAAGAAACTCCGACCTGAAAACAGCAGTTCAATGGGTGCATCAGCTAGTTATTTATGGTTGAGCTATATGTGTCAGATGGCAACAGGTAAAAAAGCACAGTTTATTTCTGGGGTGATGCAAGGACAATGCTTTCGTAACTATAGAGCACCCACAGGTCAGCACAGCCCCCCTTGATTTGTGATCCCTTGTTCTGTCTCTCAGCAAACTTGATGCCTCTGCAGTCCACCCCTATTCAGGACACAGGGTTTTACTTTGTTCTGTTTGTACTAGGTGTACAACACAAAAAGTAAAGGGCCTCCTGAAGGAAAGGGATTGACTGAAAAGGTGCTATCTTGCCTATCTGGGTTGTGATGTGGTTGTTTCATGCAGAGTGGTCAAGGTCCCCTCTGCTGATAGCAGGAAGCTGACCTTGCTTTTTCAGGGTAACTGCTCCTAGAGATTTCTAAGCACAGAGGAAAATCAGTAACTTTCCAGTCTGAGGTGACTACTCTGTCTGGAACTTCTGTAACATCTAAAACCAGACTTCAGAATTTCCCATGCTTTCATATGGATGCAGATTTGGATTTACCCCTCCCTCTTCTGCAGGGGAAGATCAGGAGGCAGAGAGCTGGCATCCTATGTGACCTCATAGTGGGAGGGCTTGGAGTTCTTGGGCAAATAATAGCTGGGACTCTTGGACACCACAAAATGCAGACTTTCCCTCTGTGTTTACACCTATAGATTAAAATAATCTGTCTCCTTAGCTACACAGGTAATCCCATCCCTTCTGGGAACAAGGATGTGCAACAAGTCTGATGTCCCAAAAATCTGTGTATACAAATAAGATGCCAGATGGGGAATCAGAGATTATGGAGTACAGGACTCACCTGTCTTTAGGATGAGATATGCCCTGTTTTACTAAACATGTGGAGCAGATGGAGTGGGGAATGCTCAAAGCCCCATCCAGCCTGGCCTTGAACACTTCAAGGATGAAGCAGCCACTGCTTCTCTGGGCAACCTGTGCCAGGGCCTCACCACTCTTTAAACTGAATAATTACCTCTCAGTATCTAATCTAAACCTAGTCCTTATCTGAACTGTCCCCAAGTTTCTCTTCTGGTTAGCAAAGAGAAATTAGAGTTTCTCTATTAGCACAATATATCCCAGTCTGTTGCTGATTTCTAAATTAAGCGAGCTGTATTCTTAAAGCTGTTGTCATTCCTGGGCAAAGTCAGCTGAGAGTGACCATGCTGGATCTCCTCTGTACACACCTTGCAGGCTGTTCCCAGTTATCACAGAAGGAGCTTTAGTGTCCCCTTGGTGGACACTAAAGTTGGGCAAGATGAACTCGGTGTGTCTAGCTGTTTGTTCCTGTGTTTTAAGAAGTGTTTGCAAACTGCCTTGTTTGCTTTTCAGAAATGCTTTGGCTTCTTCTCACCTTGGCCTGGCTTTAGCTAAAAATGATATTTAGGTAAATGATTTATACCAAATACAGGCATCCTGTCCTGCACATTGAAAAAAATTGCAAGAGAACAAAGGACAAAATTGTCCTTTGGGTTACTGAAGGCTGATCTCTGTAAAGCATCAGAAATATGAGTAGCACTTATAAGCAATTTCAGGCCACTTCTTTATTTTCTTTTTCTTCTCTCCACTTGATTGTTTTGTTAGGCCTTTTTATTCTGTGTCTTATCAGACCAATACTACTTCTCATTAAAATACACACAGCCTTCTTAAAGTAGGAATAGGGAAAGGGCAAGAGAGCCAGGACTTCAAAGCTCTCTGACTGGTGTAACGAGAATAAACATCCACCTCCCAAATTAACTCCCCAAAATTCAACTTTGTCTCTGAAAAGCCATAACAAGATGCCATGAAGCAGTGCTTTGAAGTGAATAACACCTGCTCCTTCTGACTTGAGATCTTTTGACAGAGAAGTTCTGATATCCCTGTCGTCACCTCTGCTGTGCAAACAGGGAAAAGGCCACAGGCATCCAGCTTCTGCTGAATCAAGGACTGAACCTGAGAGCCCTGAACATGAGTCCAGTATAAAATCCACAGCCTGCAAAATGCTTCAGGCTCACACAGGAGGGAATCTGAATTAATACTTTAAATGCTGAGTGGTTTTCCTGCTGAAACCTTTGTTTCTGCAGGAGATGGATAGATAGGAAATAGAAATTTCCTCAGCTTCTTTGACACTTGCTGGATGCCTCAAAGCACAATCTGTTGTGTGGGCAGCCAGGGAATATTTTGAAGGGGTAAAGCAGATATCTCAGAAAATCTACGAGCTTTAGTATAAGGAGTAACCATGGCAAACAAAGTGTTTGCAAAGGCCCAGCCTCCATGATTTCTCCCGATGGGCTCAAGTGGGAGAAAACTGATTGTCATTCACACCTAATCCTCTCAGCTGAGCTCCTGCTTTCTCAGGAGCACTTCTCAGAGACAGGTTCCTCGGGAACGATGCCATGCAGAGCATTGGGCAGTCAGCAGTCTGTTTTATCCATGTTTATGCCTTTGGATGCCAGGCTGAATAATTCAACTGGCCTGGCCCTCGTTTGCCTCATTTGCTAATGGCATCAGTCAATGCCATCAACCCAATGCAAGATAGTTCAGAAGGAAGCTTTGCACAAGACAGGGCCAAAATTAGACATTCAGGTAGAAATAATTCAAGATAATTGATGACTAAAATATATGGTATGTCAATAATCTGTCAGACAGCTGTCACAGTTACCCTGGTGGCTGGCTGGACATCTCTTGGTGCCTGAACTGATGTTAATGAAAAGGAGATGTATCCTTTTTCTGGAGGCAGAGATAGGCCTGCCCTGATGGATGAAGGGAGACCACTATTCACATTATGTGGGAAGAGAATCAAGGTTATTTGGACTGAGCACTGAAAGGACTGGTCAGCCTGAGTCAGTGAATTATAGTGGATGGTCTCCAAAAAAAGGAGGAACAGATTCTATATGTCTGTTGGATCAAATGAACATGAGAGCCTTTTATTTTTACATTTCAATAGGCTTTGGAAGATGCCTCTGCTTTAGAAATCTGCCTAGTGCAGTTCACCAGTCAGCTTTTCAAAAAGCTTTGATTGCATTTCAGAGAAGCAAGAAAACAAATGGAGCCCCCTGAAAACAAACAAACAGACAAATAAAAATTAATAGCAAAACAACCCTCCAGAGCAAAGAATCTGGATTGCTGAGTCTGATCTCACTGTGGTGCCTTTTGCTCTAATAAGAAAGAAATAATAACTCAGATATTGGTAGTTCTACTCTTTGATATTTAACTTTGGTTTTTTTCTTCTTTTTCAAATAAACTCAATCAATATGAAACATTTTTCTCTTAGCTCCCTGTAAATTCCGATTCATGCAATTATCCTGAGCTTACATTAATGTATGATGTTTCACTTTTAAGGATACCAATCTAAGCCCACCAGACTCTGCTTCTAAAAGCATCATAGCTGTCAAATCTAATACAAGTCAAGTGACTGATCTTCCAGATAGCAGCTGCAGAGTCCTACAGAAGATAATACAGGACTTAGGTTCTCTATGAGACACAGGTCCTAAAAGCTTCTTGTTCTTCTCAAGCACAAAATCATCCTGCCTATAATCCTGTGCTACAGGGCACCATCATTTATATTATCAGTGTATGACAAAAATGAAATTTAAATATTGATTCTAAGTGTTTTAAATCCTTCATTCTCTTGAAGTTTGCTTGCATAGTAACAGCTTACAGAGTAAGGCTAAAAATGGTGTCATTTGAATTAGGATTTTTTTGGGTTGAAAAATGAAACAAAGCATTTGTCAATGTTCCTCATTCTCTAGAGTTTTTATAATGATCCCCAAATCTAAGACATTCACAATCTTCTCATTTGCTGCATGGTTAACCCCACACATTCAGGGCAGTATCAACACAGTGACACCGAAAAAGAGGGAAGCTGTCTGGATACATTCTATGCAAAATGCCCACACAGAATATGTGCAGGAAGATGTTTTAAGGTGGTTTTGGTAAGGCTGTTTTTCATATCATTTGAATAGTCCAAAGGGCTACGTTGTGTTATCAAATCTAAATTGCATTTGGGTAACACTGAAGTGATAAGTAGAAACCAGATAAAAGAACCACAGGCTGCCTCTGTGAGTATTGTTTGAGAGGGCCATAAATGCTGTCAGGTCCAGATACCTTCAATTATGCAAAACTTGAAGCAGGTTTATAATAATAAAATTGGTAAGGGTGTACTTTTACTGGCAAAGGGTTCAGGAAAAAGAAGATCATGAGGACAGCAGCTAACCAGAAAGAGAGGGGGGAAGTGTAGAGGTGTGGCTGAGGTTGGTGTGGGCAGGAGAGTGGCAGGGGAAAGCTACTGATGGATCTGAAAGGGGGACGCTGTGTGAACTGGTGGGGAAGGTCTCAGGTGTAAGAAAGGGAATGGAAGCATCTCTCCAAAGTCGGGGCATGGCTTAAACATCCTTCTCCCTTTCTCTGCTGATCAGAAATCTGGAGGTCTCCTGGCTAACAAGAGGACAGGCTGATCCACTTTCACTGCCCACAGCACATGAGCTGCTCTCTGGAGAAACTCACAGCCTGCTTGTGCTGTGGATGTCTGTGGAGATCTCACTGACTCTGGACCTGCTCATTTATAAAAAGGATAAAGGGACTTAGCCTTGGGGTCTTGGACACCTCTCCAAGATCTCCAGATGAGTTATAATTGCCCTGTACATCTGTGGGGCTTGCACCTCTCATTCCCTTGCTCACATGAGGAAGAGCACAAGGGTTTTGAGAGGTGTGGAGTGAAGGAGGGGAGATGTAGCAGTTATAAAGTGCCTGATTTTACATTTTCTAACAATCCTCTGGCTCTGATCTGCCTCTACAGCAGCAAGAAGTGTAAGTCAGAGGGAGAATTTCACTTCCTCAGCTTCAGAAGATAAACACGTTTAGGAAATTTAAATTGACTTTCTTATTCATATTTCTTGATGTTCCTATTGTTATCTAAAACCACGATTACCACATTCCAGAGCTTGAAACAGAGAGATTAGGAATAGCATTCAACCCTAACATTTGCCACACCTCATTTTATACATTTATTAAAGAAGGAATGTCTGTTATATACTATTTGTTGCTGGTCAGCAGAAATATGTCTATGATAGAAGTGGCTTCAGTTTACTAAGCAAATAAATACCATAAATATAACTTAGAGGCTATTTAGAAATTAATTCAAATCATTCAAAGTGTTATCTACTCAATGCCAAACGATGGCCCAGCACAAAAGGTAGACCTCTAGATTTAGGTCTCAAAAATTAATAAGCATTAATTTTGCATTAAGGTGCATGATACTGGCTGGCTGCACCATTTTTCTGCTGCACTTCCCTTTCACATTCCATCAAAAAAGCAACCAAAGGGATTGAAAAATACCTTGGAGATTTGAACATCTCATCCTCAACAGATGAGAGAGATGTAGGCACTGCTTGTTGTGGTGCTGGATAATGAGGGCAGACCTGTGCTGCAAAGTCTTTCACTGTCATCAGGATAAACCTCTTTACAAGCTTAAATAAAAGAAATGGACCTACTAACTCTGTAAGATGTCTGCACAAACTGTAAATAGTTATTTGACCATCTCTCTGATTTTAGGAATAAAAGAAAATCCAGTTTACATTTACATATATTCATGTCATATATTCATATATTAGTTTGCCCAAAAGTCATGTCTTTCATATATATGTATGACTTCTGCATACACATAATTATGTCATTTTATATTCAGCCATCAATTGTTGCAATGTGACATTACTGCAGCTGGTAACATTTAAGATTTTTATTTCTATCCTAAAACCCACCTATTTTTTCCATCAGTCAGACATAATAATGAAAAATCCAGATCCAGCCATCCACACAAAAACACAGTGCTCCCAATAAATTTAGTATTATTTTCAATTTTCTAAGGACAAAACAGAGGACTGAGCCTAGAGTTACATTCATGTAAGAAACGAAGAAATCTTCATTAATTAGGTGTAAGGATTTGAGGGAAAATGCTGGATACAATTGAAACCATGAAGAAATATGAGGCTGCATTTTGATATTTACACTTGCTGTCTGTATTTTTTTTAAAATTTTATTGTAAGGATAATTTTAGGAATTTCACTGCAACCCAATATGCAGAAATGAACTGCATGTCCTTTCTCGTCCATTAACTTTTCTTTTTATCCCTCAGCCAGCTACATTTTATTTCCCTTTGTATAATAGTAATAACAGAATGGGTCAAGTATAAGAAATAAGGATCTAAAAATGCAGAAAATTGAGGGCAATTTTGTGAAAAGCAGCCAGAATTCCAGATTTGTAATGCTGGCACTAATTAGCTCAATTTTGCATTTAACCTGTTGGTCTTCAGGAGCATTTTCATTTCTTCAGAAATAAAAAAAAACAACCAACAAACTCCTGAAGTTACTGAGCTGACAGAAGGGAGAGAATTTTGAACAAGTTTGCTGGTTGAAGTGCATCTGAAGAAATTATGCACTTAGGCAGGTAAATATTGTGAATGGAAGTTTCTGGAACTGGCTGCGTGGAAGCCAGTGAGTCAACAAGTTGAATAATAAAAAAAGAAATAACAGATAACCCCATATTAGACCTTAATCACACAATTTATTATGGCAAGATAACTCTGGAAAAAGAGAGACAGCCAATGTGAAATATTAATCCTGGGGACCTGGACGACATCTAGAAGGTCCTAATGTAGATACATGCACTTAAAGATTGATATGGATGTCGGCCCAGCAGTCTTCCAAGGTTTTTAGCCTTGTTAATCTGGATTGGATCCTGATTTCTCAATAAATTAAAACAAGGATCATTATTTCAGCTAAGTTACCTCATGGTTTTTGTGATGTGGTTGCATATAAGACATTACTCCTTAATTATATTCTAAAAGTTACAAAGGTGTTGGAGGCCTTACCCAACACTTTTAGGGCTGAAAATGATCATTCATTAGTGGTGACAGGGAAAACACTCCACTCTGCATCAGTGAACTTTGGTATTTTCTTGTATATTTGGCAGAAAAAAAAAATTAATTGCTAATGAAAACAAAAACTGTCTGAGCTAGAGCAGTGGTTGGATTTGGGGTGAGTGTTCTCTTATTGCTTATTTAGGTGGAAATTTTGTGCTTAACACCCACGTAGAACTGCAGTGGCAGTTACCCCACCCATATTTTAACTCCATTTATTTTACTGAAGTTGGCACTGATTTCTGGCCACTGACAGGACCTGAGGGAATGGCTGGAGCTGTGTCAGGGGAGGGTTAGGGTGGATATCAGGGAAAGGTTTTTCCCCCAGAGGGTGTTGGGCACTGAACAGGCTCCCCAGGGAATGGTCACAGCCCCAAGGCTGCCAGAGCTCCAGGAGATGCACAGGGTGGGATTGTTGGGATGTCTCTTTTGAGGGAAAAACTTGCATGCACTAAATAGCTACTGGACTTGGTGTATAAATGAATTTATATATTCTATAAATATAGATCAATAAATGGAAGCAGTATCTGATAAGAGAAGGGGTAAATTGGTTTGGTTCAACTTAGTGTTCCTTCCCAATTTCAGGCACCTGTTAGAGAAAAGGGGCTGTTAAACCTGCAGATTACAACCATGAGTGTGTCAACTCAGAAAGGAGCTGAGCTGGCCTAAAATCAGCCTGGTTTCTAGATTCATGGAAAGGACCTCTAGCATCATCAAATCCAACCATCAACCCAGCACCACCACCATGTTTGTCAGAAAACCATGTCCTCAAGTGCCACATCCACGTGTTTTTTGAGCATTCCAGGCATGCTGACTCCACCACCTCCTTGGCCAGCCTGTTCCTCTTCTAGTTCTTGACAAGCTGTTCCATGACAAAAAAATCCTATTATCTAATCTAAATCACCCCTGCTGCAACTTGAGGCCACTTCCTCTTATCATGCCACTTCTTACCTGGAAGAAGAGACTCACTCCCACCTACAGGCTACAGCCAACTCCCAACCCACCAGGCTACAGCCTTCTTTCATGGGTGTTTAGAGAGCACCAAGGTCACCCTGAGCTTCCTTTTTCCCAGACTGAATGAGAAAAGCTACTCCCTCCTTCTCTCTCCCTCCTTTTCTCCAGACTGAAAGAGAAAAAGCTACTCCCTCCTTCTCATGGGACTTGTGCTCTTCACCAGCTTCATTGTTCTTCTTTGGACATGTTCCAGCCTCTTTGGACACACTCCAGGCAGCAATTCCCAGGGTAATTCTGTCACAGACAGGCAGACTTTGTCAGTCCTGGTTTGTGTGCTGTGTTAGCCCAGCAGGATCCTGATCACACCTGGGGTCTCTGAGAGCAGCAGGTATTTAGCCCCTGGAGCTGGACAGCCAGCAGCCCACTCCTCATGGCATTCTGCTGCCCAGACCCACAGCCATCCTTCCCCTTTGTCCCTGTTTGTTGCAAGAGTTATGGTGAAAATAAATTCCAAAGAGACTGGGACCTATACAGTCTTCTGCACTGTATGTTGTAAATCTTGTAATTCTTTCTCTTAGGATGATGGTGTGCATGGAAAATCCAGGTAAGATGACTGATGGTTTTCAAGCCATTTATATTTCAGCACCTGCCAGAAAGGCATTAAAAAAACAAGGTAGGTTGATTCATGGCTGTTCCCATTTGGAAAAATCTCTTTTCTAAATCAGCAATGAGACACAGAGTATAAGTGACAATAATTAGCCATCAGGAAAGGAATGGCCAAAGTGACTTCCCTGTCCTTTCAAATGAAGACTTCTAGCATGACTAGATGGAAAATACTGTGTGCAACAGGCTGTTGATACCAGATCAGGTGCAGCTGGATGGAATTACACGTGTTAGACTTGTGGTTCAACTATAGAGGCCAGGGAGCCATTTGTACCTTTTAGTCTAAACAAAAATGCTATCTCCAATGATGGGAAGAGTTATGAGCTGTGCTCCATCCCAGGAGAAGGGCAGGACAGCTGTACAACATCTGTTTTGAAAGCTTCCTTTAGAAACCTTGGGTTTTTTCACTCTGTCCAATATTAAGACTAAAATACTGTGTGGCAGAGAATCCTGATTTGTTCTTGCCTTGTCCTGAGGTATATCATGACTCTGCCAGAGAGGACAAGTGTGCAGTAGGAATTCTCTTTCCTGTAAAAGACATCTATGCCTAAAGAGTTAATGCAACACAAGAGAGTATTAGAGAAACCCCAACTCATAACAAGAGAAAACAAATATAAACTATGCAGAATATTACCCAGCCACTGAATGACACAAAGGCAGAGAATTGACATGAAACTTGTGTTTCACTTATCCAGTCTGGATCTGGCTGGTTTTGCTTGCTGTTCCCATCACAAATCACAGAAAGCTGTTATAAATACAACCAAATAACTTCCCTTTAGACCTTGGAATTAATTTGTCTGTCCTGGAGTGACTGTTTTGGGCAAGATTGAGCTGTACTGGTGCTAGCTGGGAAGGAGTCAGCTTTCTTCCTGGTGCTTTCCAGCTCCTCTCTATCATCTCCTGATTTTCCTGTAGCATTTTACAGCTCATGACTAATAACTTGGGACGGAGAGCCCTTAAAGAACCTTGAAATCAGGGATAAGGTTAGGATGTAGCTGTGTCCAGCTGGATGCTGGATTTAAAGGCAGTGTGTGGACCAAGAGAATAGCATTTGCCACCAGACTTTTTTCTGTGTTCAGTGATGCTCCACATGTTGTAGATCTCTGAAAAACACACACATCAAAAGGCTTTTCTATCTGGTATTTTTCTGGCTCCCCATAGGATACTTTAGCCTAATATTGCATATGTGCTTCAAAATATTTCTGTCCAGTCACACTGATGAACCAAAACAAGTTGAAAGCATTTGAAGCTCCTAGCACCACTTGAAGTGCAGGTGCACTAGCAATTACAGGGTGACTCATTAGTTTTTGTAATTAATTCCTGTGGCAATAAGCCAATAAAGATAAACAAAAAAAGAAAAATAAAAAAATCAGGCCTCCATGACGTGTCCTTTCTCCCTGGATTCCCAGGGATGCCTCTAGGCAGCCTGACAGACGAGGGAGGGGGCTTACCTGGCTGAGCCTGCCTGCACGCAACAGCATCACAATTTTAGACCAATGAAGGTTAAAATCCCCATTTGCTTTTCTTTTCTGCCCACTTGTCCCTCTGCCTCCCCTTCACGTCCTCATTCTGTGTGTGTTCACACCCAGGAGCTGTCGCCATGTGCGGCTGCAGGGCAGGAGCTGGAGAGATAGTGGTGACCTGAGTGGTGGCACTGGGCTGTCACCCTCTGCTGTGCAGCGCTGTGCTGGCAGCAGTAGCCCTGTCGTGATTAGCTCTGATCAGCTCTATCAGCTGTGGATGTGGCAGGAAACATCCTCAGGCAATGAGTTGTGATAAGAGGGATGGAGGGAGGTCAGGGAACTTTATTATTTGCGATGCCATAAACGCAACATGACTCAGCACAAAGAGATGAACTGCAGAGCATTGGCTAAGCACATGCACAGCTGCCTCAGATGGCAGTGCCTGTGAAGCTAGAGACTTCTGCAATCACAGTTGTCAACTCACAGCTCTTGATTAGAGCTATAGGTTAATGAGGGGAGGCTTCTCTGAGAGCACTCAGACACTGCAGGGAAGCACTGCCAGGAAGATAACTGCCCATTCCAGTAAAGCAGCCCTGGCTAAGTCACACTTCCTGATAGCTGGGACCAGAGTATTCTAAGCAAGAGTCACAGGAGTCATGATGTGTTGTGGGCAGCCCTACACCCAACTGAGTTCCTTTAGAACTACACAGAAGCCCAGGGTGAGGTTCTTAAATTCTCAGACACTGAGGTGCCCTAACTTCCCAAAGTCTGAGCACTTGTGCTGCGTCCAACATTTTGCAGGCTGTCTCTATTAAATAGCCATTGGCCGTAAACTTAGACAAGACACTACATTTGTAACTTTAAAATAAATAGGGATTTCACTGAAATCCTTCCTTCAAGGGAAATTCTACTCCCAGGTGCATCAGGTGAAGTTAAATCCTTTGTCATTTAGGGACGTGGGTTCATCAGACCTGGAACAATGATGAATTGGAGGCATTTCAGTTCTTGGCCACATCAGTTTTACCACTCCATTCATTACCACAACACTGAAATATTTCAAGCTTTAGAACATTTCAAAAAAAGGAGGAACCTGATGCTTGAGAGTGCTAAAAACCACTCAGAACCCTGTGGATGTACACCCAAATTTTCACCTGTGCAAACAGCATGTGGCTTTGCCTGCATATTCCCACAATATCACAGTATCGTTTAGTACATGCTGCCTGAGAGGGGTTTGGAGGGGAACAGACTGGCCTTAGCTGAGAAATCTGCAGCTGAAGGAGATGGACATGGTACTTACTGCCTTTTACCAAGCAGAGAAGAGGATGGTGAGTCTTAATTGGAGCTTTCAGGGCAGAGGCAGGAACAGAACAGTTGAAATTTTAACGTCATTAAAAAAGAAGTTTCTCTCCCAACAAGAATACAGAAGGGAGAAGGTAAATCAGATATGGAGACAGGAGGAGCTGGACTGGAACCGTGTCCTGCTGCCCACCTACATTTGGCTCAAATCACAAAGAATCCCCAAAATCCAAGTTTGGCACTGCTCCCTGGCAAGAAAATACCTGTGAAACCTGCTGGCAACGTGTGCACTCCATCAGTATGGATAGCAGAGACCAGGACAAGGAGAACTCAGTACTGGGAAAAGCTCCTCAGAGACTGTGCAGAGATCAGGCAATAGGTACTGCAATCCCAGTCTACATCTACATCTACATCTACATCTACATCTACATCTACATCTACATCTACATCTACATCTACATCTATATATACATATATATATATATTTATCTGTCTATCTATCTATCTACATTGACAAAGAAGAAAATCAAAGTTGGATGGAGGGTTTGGCACAGTCTTCTTTAAACCTGTGTTCTCTTTGTATAATGTAGCTATAATATTGTATTATATGGCAATGTAGTTAGCATGCTATAATAATATATTTTATGGCAATGTAGTTAGCATGATTTTAATAATAACTTTTTCCTGAGAGGTGCCAAATATTCTCTTGTTCCTTAAGCTGTTACAATTCAGGGTACTGGTCCCTTGCAGGGATAGGCTTTATTTTCCAAGTATAGCCAGCATTTGAGGAGGACAAATTTCAGTTTCATTTCCCCTGGATTGCCATTATAGACACTAAAAAGATAAGCTACTACAAAAAGCAACTGAAATGAGCTAAAAGAATGGCAATTTTTCTAGCTACTGTATTGCTTCTGTTCTACACCATAGCAATATCTGCTGTGAATGATTAATTCAGGTCCAAGTCCTCAGATGAGGCAAATGAACTGATTCAAAACATAGCTGGGATGCAGGAGGAAATGAAAGAGAATAAGAATGGTAAATAAGTAAAACATTTTACAATGAGATTACTTCTGCCAGGTCAAGGCAGTAAAGTTTTACTAGCTTGTGCTACGTGCCAGTAACTGGAATGATGACTTGCAAAATCAACCTAGGACATCTCTATTCAGATTAATATGTGCATTCAGATTATTATGCACATTCAGAATGACAGGCACAGGGTTTTTATGTCTTTGGACATAGTTTGTATACCCCAAGTAACCAAAGTGAAATCTGCTGACAGAGATAGATTTTTGAGTATTCACACCTTAAGGTATGTAGCAGTGGCTTAGGTGGTCAGCCTGGGGGCAGGAGGAAAATGTTGAGCTCCTCTGAGAGACTCCCTAATTCCTACCTAAGCACAAGTATCCAAGTGTTTCTTCTACCCCCACTGACTCCCTGGAAAGATTCCCCATCACCTCTCATCCTTAGTGATAGGGAACATCTTTCCAGAGCATATTTTCCATGATTTTCAACCCCACCTGCCCATGCATGAGTGGAATTCAGAGTTCACTGATGGCACAGGCCATGTTTTACAGGTGGTAACTGCTTAAGGACAACTTTACTGGTGAGAAGATCACTTCTCTTTGAGGCTGAAAAGGGAAAGGAGGGGGAAAGTCAATTTTACATTGCTGCTTTTCTGGAGATTGGATTAGAAATAAGCAAGCACAGTAGCTGGTAAGTGTCCTTACTCCTTGTGAGCAATCCTGGCTGCTCAGGTGTGTTTATTGGAAGGATATGTCTATTTATTAACTTCTCACCAGGACTTGTGGGAGTACATCTGGGAATCAGCTGCTCTGACTAAACCCAAGTTGTTATTTATGATAAAAAAAGAACGTTGGTAAAGCTGGAAAATTCCCGAAGCATTGCTTCATCTTAAACCAAGATTTCCAAGGAGGTTTTTGAGTTGAAGATATTGAAGGGCCTCTGCTGAATATGTTGGAGGTGTCTTTCAATAAGAATAGTGAAGCCACTGGATTTTTGAAGAAAAGAATGTAAAAAAAGAGTAAATTAATTTGTGGCAATTGAAAGGAAAATTGAAAATACTAAACATTCTAGTTTTAGTTCATAACTGAGCTATTTATTTTACTGTGATACACTCACTCTGCTTAAGGTCACATTAAACAAAAATGAAGCTTTTCTGTTTGAAAATATTAATGATAATTTCCACAGATTCAGCTAAAAGAAAAAACCAACCCAAACATTTTGTCCTAGGGTGACAACTAATTTATTATAATTAATGGAGAACTGGCTCTTTCCTGAAAGCGAATTTTAAATTATAAATCTGCATATTCTGTGGAAAGATTTAAAAATCTTTAACCACTTTTAGTCATGAAACACATGGGATTAAAAGCAATGTTAAAAATCTATATAATAATACATCTATTTAAATATCTACTTTCATTTTGGGATTTTTGTTGCTTATACTCTTCTTATGGAGACATATAACATCTTAAAAAATGATTGTGCCTCTAAGTGTCTCTGTTTTTAAGAATCCTCAGGCTGAAGTCAGAAAATCTTCAAAACACTGGTTCCTTATCATCACAAGATTCAAGCATTTTGAATCAATTTGCACTTTTGAAATTTCAAGCTGTTGTGTAGCTGATAAAATGAAACAAACAAAAAATTTTATTCACATAAAATAATAAATTGTTTTTCTAATAATTAAAATTATTTTGAGATGCAGCTTTTTTCTTGGAAGGTAAGAATAATTTCCAACAAAGTACAACTTACGGAATAATATATTAAGCATATTTTATGGCACCATGAAAAATTCATTCTCATTATTTTTCACAATTACATTTCGACCATTACATCATTTCTTTATCTGGAGAGCCCATAAATGACAAATGGGATGCATCTTTCATGATTCAGCATTTCGGTTATTTATTAAATTAGCTCTAATATTTCAGTTGCCTTTATCAAGTACCTGAAAAAAAATCAGTATCTGATAGGACATTGTGGCAAAGTATATAAACATGAGGTTTGTGCTCTCAGTCTCAATTTGTCACTTCGAACCACCTGACTAAGAAGTGACTTTTAAATCTTCCTCCTGTCCCTGTTATCTGATTTGCAGGAATCCAAGACTTAAGCAACCATGTCCAACTCTGGGGAGGCAGAGCTCCTACACACATTTAAGGGGATTCCCTTTACCACCAGGTCTTCTCCAGAACTTTTAAAATCCTTGGATACTTTTGATGCTAGAGAAGATGATGTCCTTTTGGTTTCCTATCCCAAATCTGGTAAGTTTTAGTTTTCAATGTTAATTGCAAGAAGTCTTGATTTTGTGTTTCATGTTCTCTGCTTAACTACTTGGTAAATGTCTGTGTGAAAGACACAGGAAAGGATGTTTAAGTATGTGAATATATTATTCTGACAGTAAATGTTCATATTAGAAGAAATATGGGTCATTTCCCTACATTTTGATTCTGTAATTGGAAATAATCTCAGGTGTTTTCATGTTGGAAAGCAAATATATATTCCTTACCTGTAAACAAAATCTGTACTTGAAATATTTTCTTGGGGACTTTCTACATTCAATTATGAGCAAGTTAAGAACTCTATGAAGTTATTTGTGTGGCTCTTGGCTGTAGATTTATTAATTTCTTCATCTCTCCACCACCTCTCTTGCACAGAGGAGCACACATCTAGGGGGAGCTCAATCAGTAATTTCAGAAACATACAGACTCAAGTTATTGTAAGGAAAAAAAAGCCCAAACAAACAGGTTATTCCAAAATAAATTATGAAAACAATATAGCCACCTCTCAGCTGACTGCAGTTTGTCTAACGGGATGGTTCTGGTACCAAAATTACCACTTCTCTGAGTTACATTGTAATTCAGATACAGCCCTAATTTTTTTCAGTGTTTATATATTTGGAGCCAATGGGATCATTTAGTCATGTAAAGTTTCTTAAATCTGGAGGATTAGAAATATAAATTGTTCAATAGCAAGGTGTTTCCACATGAAAAAATGCATGTTTCACAGTAATAGTCATCCTTTTTTGTTTGTTTGTTGTTATGTTTTCTTAAAATTACTCTTCCGTAGGCACTCACTGGCTTGCAGGAGTTATAACAAAGCTTTACAATACTCAAGTCACAATAACATCTCCTATTGAATTTGGAGACATTTCCCAACTGGAGGAGCTGAATAAACTCTCATCAAAGAGAATCATCCCAACACACTTAGACTACAACATGTTGCCTCCAAATTTTAAGAGTAAGAAATGCAAGGTAAGGCAAAAATTACATCAAAGCAGTAAAATATGTAGAAAGTTTACTAGGAATCTATTTTTTCCTGTTGATTCTTGTAGTAATTTTTGAAAGCTTCACAGTTTTGAAAATTGTTTTGCTGTGAATTTTGGAGACACAGCTGACCAGCAATGGAAGGCACACAAAATAGGACATCAACATCTTTCAATCAGAAATCTCTCATTAGTAACGGGTGTGTTTTCATTACCCCATTTCTTACTGTCTTAGGAAATCTTGGCTACTTACAGGCTGCTCTGGGATTAAAGGTACTCTGACCCTCCTGCTGGAGCTTTCTGAAGAGCCCATAAAGGTATTGGGCAAACAGAGGAGAAATGAAACATGAGAGACAGATTCAGAGCAGAGTTTTGAGTTCATAGAATCACAGGATCACCTGGATTGGAAGAGACCTTAAAGATAACCTTGATCCAACCCCCATGCCGTGGGCGGGGACACCTACCAAACCAGTTCCTCCCATGCTAATGTGGGACATCTTTAAAAAATAACCTCTGGGTTTCAGATTTTATATTCAAAGTCAAAAATTTCACATAACTCAGATCCAGACATTTGGGACAAAGCTGATTTGAATGAAAGCCCAAAATTTACGTTATGCAGCTGTCCTTTGCATGTTAGTTAGTAAATGCATTCATACGTGAGATAGATAATACACTGACTCAAGGTTAAAGTTAACACAGACTCTTTCATAAAACATAAACATTACCCAGCTGGGCAAACACGCCTCTGTCCACATGGAATTGTGTACTAGTCACTATAAACTCCTTACTAAGGAAAGATTTCTGATTTAATGGCATGGTCACTGAAGGAGGAATCCTAAAGGAAGGGGATTTGACACTGCAAACTGCCTATGATGATGCTGTATTTACACACAGAACTCCTCTAAAATAAAGGGAGGATATTATCATTAATAACTACATTTTCTTCATATACAGATGATCTACATCAGCAGAAATCCAAAAGACACTGCAGTTTCCATGTTTCATTACTACAGAGATAACCCAAACCTTCCCACTGTAGACACCTGGCCTGCTTTCTTTGACCTGTTCTTAAAAGGCAATGGTAAGGATAAATATTTTCTCTTTGCAGTTCATGTTAGTTTATTATGCACAGAAAGACTTATGAAGTTTGAACTGTGTGAAAACTCCTTATTAAACTCCTTATTCATATGGGGTTGCTGGGGATAAATCCTAATGCCAAGCTAAACAAGAGCAAATAATAGGATGCCCTCTTCAGCCCTGCAAGGAGTCATTCTGAGAAGCAGAGGCATCATTCCAGCACAGCCCTTTGCAGGTTTTTGCTGCTCTTTTCTGCCCTGGGCAAGCAGGGCTGTGGCTGGTGACAGAGCATGCGAGGGGATTGTCAGCAGGCTGCAGGGACAGCTGTGGCTACAGGGACATCTGTGACTGCACGTCTGGTGTCTTCTCCAGGCTGGGAGACAGCCCCGGGTAGCCCAACCAAGGAGCATGGACATGTTCCTAAAGCCCTTCTGCACACACTCTCCCTGATGTGTTGTCTGAGAAACGGAGTCCAAAGACCAAGGACAAGAGGGAGATGTTTTAGGAACGATGGGATGGCAGCTGGCAACAGGACCTTGTTCACGTTGGCCACTCCCATTTAGTGTTTTATTACTCCTTTGAGGACACGTGTCACCACAGTGATGATAACAGCAATAATGATTGATCACCTTGAAAACTCCGAAAGAAAAGTGCCACTGCCGTCATCACGGGCTCACATCAGAGCTCCAGGAGTCAATTTGTTTACTGCCTCCTCCAGGCTTTGGCTCAGACCTGTTCTGTGTCCAGAGCAGCCCTAAGGCACATGCTTCAGTGATTTGCAGGATCTTGGCTTGTTTAGTATCAACTCTGAATGCACAATAGTGGAAAAAAGGAAAGGGGATTCCATTCAAGGCCAGGCTGGACGGGGCTCTGAGCAACCTGCTCTGGTGGAAGGTGTCCCTGCCCATGGCAGGGGGGTTGGAACTAAATGATCTTTAAGGTCCCTTCCAACCTGAAGCATTCAGTGATTAAATTTTAAAAGCATCTCCTATTTCCATGTAAATTATTATCCACCACCTATTTTCTGAGCTGCTTATGTGTGGCATAAATAGATAACTATGATGGTTGCAAGAGAAATTTAGGTAAGAGGTGATGTGGAGGGAAGGGTGGTAATTTTTGCCACCTTTGTGCTCCTTGATCCAAATCTTGCAGTACTCTTGCAGAGTTAATATCAGTTCTAAACAAAGGTTAGGACACACAGGGACAACTGTAATGAATTCACTGGAGCCTCCAAGGCTCTCCTGAAGCCACCTGTGCTATCACTGGCCACATACCCCAGAGCTGCTGGCCAGGGGAGTAGGGTTTAATTGCACTCTGTGGAGCACACATGCCTTGCACTTAGAATGTGCTGCAGGGCTACAGACTGGAGCATTCAGCTTAATTATAGCTATTAATTATAATTTATACATAATTACAACTCACAGTTTGTGACCAAAATGATGCCCATTATAAGATTAGAATTTTCCAGTGGTGCTAGTTATAAAGCAAAGTCACAGTTCTGGAGAATGCTGGCTGAGCTTTCTCTGTCCAGGCCTCTTCTCATTGCCCTGCAAGAAGTTTTCATCTTGCCTTTGAAATGGAGAGATCAGAATTTTGGTTTTTAAAAGAAAGCTGAAATTTTTCATCTGTGCTCCAGTGGTTCAGCAAATGGGGCATTCAGACAAAACAAATCACCTACAAATCCTTTTATCTGTGACACTGGCTGAATGAGGCATTTGCTTGAGATCTTTAAGTAAATCTTCTTCCGAATTTAAAAATTATACAGATTCCATTCTGCTGGGATGAAAGAGTACAACAGTGTGCTCCATTTACCAGACTGCTCATTTCATCTCCTGCTGAAGTGATCATATCTCTGCGACCACAGACATGCAGTCAGTCGTCTGTGAGATGTTCAGATCTTGTTAGGCTGGTACATTTTATTTCATTATTGGCCTTTCTTAGATCTGGAGACTGCTTCCACTACAAAATCATATCTCAGAATAGTATCTGGTATGAAAACAAATTCCAACAAGAATGGAAACCTCTTTGGAAGTAACTTTTGTGAATTTGCATCACTTGACACAAAGAACTGCCTGTGTTTTAGAAGTATGGATACGAATTATTCCCCTAAATGTGTGAGGTAGCATCACAGTTATTTCTGAATAAAGTATATCTGAATCTACTTTACATGGATTTTCCTTTCAGTTGTTTGTGGATCCTGGTTTGATCATTTCCTAAGCTGGGAAGAACATGAAGATGAAAAAAACATCCTCTTTTTGTTCTATGAAGACATGAAGAAGGTAAATATGCTCTCTGCTCTTGGTGCAGAAGGCATTACTTGTAAATCAGCATCATTAAAACATCAAAGGGGAAGTTATGATGGAAAAGGAGAAAGAAGGAAAATGTGAATGTATATCTTTGGGCATATTTTTAATTTGTATGGAATTTTGTATCAATTAAATAATTCTGACTGCACAAATTATATAAATATCAAATCTTCTGAGAGATGCATTTCTTAGATGCAGGAATGGGACTCATATGAGACAATTTTCCCTCAGGCTCAGGCAGAATTTTAAATTAGTCTTTTTTTTGTCCCATGGAAAAATCAACCAAGGGCATCTACTGAGGATCACACATTAATTTGCTATGTCTGACATTTCAGGTGTAATTTTCAAAAAGTGATGTAAGACAACAGAACTACTCACATTTGAGACTTGTGTTCCCAATAAAAAAGAAAATTAGAGGCTGGAGAAGTAGGGAAAAACCTTCACTATTTTTGAAAAAGTAAAATATGAACACACCTTAGCTTTCAGAAAACGAGTTTTTAGATTAATAGAAAACACTTTCTAGCATCTCCATGAAAATAGGTTTGTTCATTTTTTGGGGAAAAAAATTTCAACTACTAGGAATATAAACAAACCATTTTGGATGCTGAGTCACTTATTAGATCTCTAGCTATAACACATCCAATGAAATAAGCTACTTGGAGCTGGGCTTTGAGTATTCCTCTATTTCCAGGGAAGTAATTCTGAGAGACAGAAGAACATTTTATCTGAACTGGGAGGTAAAATTGACAATGTCACTGTGTGTGATGTGGCTTACTTTGTATTTATTAATTTCTGTGAGTATGGCTAAGAGGGGAATCAGGTTTACTGTACCTGTCATCTGCACAATGCAATGACATGTTTAGCTTTGCTTGAAAGCAAATAAATGTGTGACAAACATTGTGTAATAAAAGGGATCATTTTCATATCAGCTAAAAGTCTGATAATGAGCCCAGAAACATAAAAGCTATATTTTTCTTATATCTCAGGATCTCCCTAAAGTTGTAAAGGAAATCAGTTTGTTCCTGAATTTAAACGTCAGTGACAATGATATCCAAGACATCTGCAAGAAATCCTCGTTCTCAGAGATGAAGAATGACACACAAAAGGAGAACAGCGATCCCAATCACACCGTGTGTGCTCTGACATCCAACAGGAGGCTGATTTTCCGAAAAGGTAAATTCCTTTGTGCTTAGCACGGCAGGAGTGGGAACCCAGACAGACTGCAGTGCAGGTCTTTCCTGGAGTCTTTGGGTCAGCCCTGGGAAGTGATGACAGGATTCTTTGATCTGAAGCCCTCTTAAAAACCACTTCCTAACTTCTCTGGCTGCAAATTCAGACTTGTACTAGAGAAGCACAGAGTAGTCTGAACTACAGCTTGACTACTATTGCTCTGTGGGAGCTGTTGAGCCAAAAGGAAGTGTTCATCCAGCATTACTCTTTATCTGTCTTTTTTTTATCTAAAATTGACTACCTCAGTGTTTTCCAACATGTCTCTCTGATACCACCTGCCAAGGTCACTTACTTGACTAGAATAAAAAAGAGCCAGACACATTCCTTCTGAATGAGACTGCTCTTATCACCCCTTATCTTACTGAAATGTTCCTGAGGAAGGAGTATGCTGACAACAACAACAACAACAACAGAATAGTCATAGGTAACTTCCAGACCATGGAAAATTGTCCACAGTTCTTAGCTCAGATGTGATTTTAAAATACCCTGCTCTGGCATTTCAGGAGCTTCCACAGGTTTGGATAACAAGTAAATCAAACCCACTGTTTTTACATGGATTTTGATTGTTTTGATTTAGTTAATTTTTGAACAACAATTGACAGTTTAAAACTAAGAGTTGTTTCAGCTAATAAATGGAGAAATGTTACCTTCCATTAATTCAACTAAGGTATGGCAAGATGTCCCTTGGAGCTGCAATTCCACCATGGAAAGCTGCTGTTCTTCCTCCACCACTTGTGTTGCTGGTACTAATCAGCTCTGAGGATGAGGGTTCATCATCCTTCATGGATGATGATCCAGCTCCTTCCACCAGAGTCTCACCAGAACAATTCTGATCCTGACCCACCACAGTGACTGTGGTTAAGAATATATTAATATCTGTGCCAACTGCAACATTAACAAAACCAGGCTGGTTTTTAAATAATTTTCTGCTCCACATATTGCTCACTTCACTGTTCTTTCTGTTCCTGCTTTCCTAGGTGCTGTTGGTGATTGGAAGAATTACTTCACTCCAAAGCAGAATATTAGGTTTCAGGAGATATTTAATGAGAAAATGAAACTCAGCAAGATGGCAGACAGTTTAGTCTATGAGTTCTGAGTCCACGTGAAGAACAATATCCAGTTATCAACAAACATGCACAGACCAGTTGATGGGCAGTTCTGAATGGGTGCTCCCATCAGTTTATAATGCTTCCAGCAGGAAGGATTGTGAACATGGGTGTTTTGAGAACAGGAAGGTTCTGACACAGTGTCAGAGCTGAATTCAGTTCTCAGAGGGCAGGTGTACATGGTTTCACATAGTCAGATGTCAAGCCCATTGCTTGACAAGCAAATCTATTTCATCTTTTATTTATTTTTTTTGCTCCAAGGGGATATGAACAGACTTTGTAAACCGAGTTAAGAATTTTATCCAAGATAATATGAAGAGAAAAACAAGAAACAAACTTGTAAGAAACGGAATATGTAGGAGTTCTAAAAACACATCATAAGAAAATGACCAAAAATTTGATGAACCCAGACTTGCTCCTTCTGTGATACACCATGATTTGGAAGTGCCTATCTTATTGGACATTGTTATTGATAATTAAGTTAAAAGCTGCAACATTTGAAGATCTGAAGTTTGTTTACAAAAAGGTTTCTTTTTTTTCTTTTTTTTTTTTTTTAACAGTAGGTAGTTCTTTGATGTAACTTTTTTTCTGGGTCAGAGATTCTCTGTGTTTTTAATGCAACTGATACAAATCTAAATAAATTTCAGCACCACATGTTGGACAACTGTAAATATGTTTCCTTTCCATTTGATTTTCTTCCTGAAAAATGCCTGTTTCCAGTATTTTGATTAGAACTCTTTTACTTCCCACTCCTTGAACAACAGAACCAAACCACAACTCAGAGACAGCTTAATCCAAACAGCACTTATTTATTTACTCTGTCCCTGATAAAACAGATTTTCCAAGAATCAGCTGTCTGCATCCACATCCCAGGGACTGTTCTACCCAGCCACACAGTTCCAAGGCAGAACAGCATTTCTGTGTTTAAGGGAAGCTCCTCCTCTGGGTGTGTTGTTTCTGAGGTTCAGCCTTGTTGATCGATGCGAATTTCCCTACAGCCACACACTTCACGCTTGCCAGGCAGCCCTTTCATTTCATACCTGCTTTGTGCAAGCTGGCATCAACACCTACTGATTTTGCATCTGCACAAAGGCACAGAAGTTAGGGTGCTGAGGAGAGTGGGAGAAAAGCCTGTGTGCAGTCCTTTGCTATTTACCAATAACCATTTGATGTGTTACTTTGCTTTTCTGACATTAAAATCACTCACTCTTCCCCCAAAATGCCACTGTTGCCCTCCTTTCAGGTGTCATTCTTCCACTATTAATAAGTGGCAAGAGATCAGCTAATGAAAATAATTGAATATTTTACTTAGAGACTTAGCTTTTTCTTGCCTGATGAATATGGGAAAAAAGCCAGAGGGTCCTTGGGGAAATGAGGTTTGCCAGGGAGTTTGGCTGCATTAAGACTGCTGTGAGCAGCATTGTATGCACACTCAAAAAGGATTGTTTATATCAATATCATACAACGTGGAACTGTGTGTCAAGGGAACAGGATGAGGACTTGCCTTGTGGATCAAGGAAAGCTTGGAAAACTTGGTAAATCTACCCATCGGCCAGGGTGGTAACTGTGCTGCTCCAAGTGCAGTTAGTTCCTTAGCTCCTGCAGGGGGATGAGGAATTAATCAGTTTACACCATGGCCTACTGGATAAATTGTGGATTTGCTTAGATTAAAATTAACAAACCCAAAACATTCAGCAGGACAGGTGAATGAAACAGAGCTAGGCCATGTGTTGGTGCTGTCCAAGCTCTGGCACCAGTGACAGCAGCCCAGGTTTGAGTTCCCCTGCTCTCAGCAAGGGTAGCAGGATGGAGGCCCAGTTTGCTCTCCACACTGCCTGCAACTTTACCACAAATCCCCCAAAACCTCTTGGCTTCCATCACAAATCAATGGATGCTTGTTTTTGAACAAAGTGCTCCAAGTGTTGATACACTGATGTGGCGAGTCAGGAGCAGGGTCTGTTTGTGAGTTATCGGAACTACTGCCCATAAAATCTGTTCACACTCCAGGTGGAGATAAGTGTAGCTCCAGGTCCTTCAAGAGGCAGCATTTAGAGAATGGAATTGATCCAAAGGTAGATCATGATAAATATACTCAGGAAAACTTAAAGTTCGTGAAGTGAAAGGAATGGGAGTGCTTTGTATTTGTCCAAATCGGGTGAAGGGCCGTGAGGGGAGTGAGGAGAGGCTGAGGCCGCTTGGGTCTGTTCGGCCGGAGACTGAGGGGAGCAGCAGGGACAGGCCCTGATCTCTGCTCTGTGACCAGGACCTGAGGGAACAGCCCTAAATTGTGTCAGGGAGGGTTAGGGTGGGTGTCAGGGAAAGGTTCTTCCCTCAGAGGGTGTTGGGCACTGAACAGGATCCCCAGGGAATGGTCACGGCCTCAAGGCTGCCAGAGCTCCATTTGGACAACACTCTCAGGAACAGGGTGGGATTGTTGGGGTTCTATGCAGGAGATGGACTCCTCATCCTGAGGGGTTTCTTCTAACTCACTTTGTTCTGGGATTCTGAGCTACTTCACCCCATTTTCAAGCTCTTTAGACCAAGCTTTACCTAATGAATAGAACCAGTTCTGCTGGGCCTCACTGCTCAGAAGCTCAGAGCACGGTGACCGATCCCCTCCCAACTTGAGTCTGAACTGCTATGGACAAAGTGAAACCAGGAAAAAACAGGTGGGACAGTAAAAACAAAATCCCACGTGGACTGTGCTAGCCATACACAAGTGTGCAACTATACCCTACAGAAGGGACTATCTCCATGTTTAACACAAGAGCAGCCATAACTAGTCCAGATATATTTCTGTTTAGGCCAGAAACTTGTCTGCAGTGCATGTGAACAATCAGGAAAAATGTGGACTCTTCCAGAATGTTCTCCAAACCTCTGAGTACATTTTGGCCAAGAACTTTCACAGCAATTTACTGTATCTCTGACTACAGATAATAATGATCACTGATTCACCCAACATACCTGTACTCTTACATAATTCTGTGTGAACTTTTGTCCTATTTCCCATTTTTTTTTCAATGATTAGATTACTCCTACTGAAAATAGTAAAGCCATGTCCTGCTGCTCACTGTATCTGAGCTACATATTGACGTAGAACCACTAACACACATAGTGAAACAAAAATAAAATGCAGTTGGGTATTTCCAAAACAAGAAATAGGAGCAAGAATCCAAGGTTCAGAACCAGAACTGTGTCAAGCGTCAGACTCACGAAACACGTGGCCAAAGTCCATTTTAAGTGTTCTGAGATTCATTAAATGTCTGTAACCCACATTCAACTTCGGAAATCCACGAGCTGTAAATGTGCTGAGGCCACAGGAAAACTGGAAAGCACCACTAAATACAACATGGTAAATTTATATTCCTCAGGCACCTGATTTTTGTCACTGCTCGCTTCTTCAGTGGCCTTTTAATGGCTTTCTGTCCTTAATTTTACAAATATTTTAACATAACTCCCTTCAGTCCAAAGTGAAGAATCCTTCTTCCAAAGTGAAGAATTCTGATTTGGCTATTGCTGAACCTGATTCTTTTCTTCCATCATCCATTTTATCCTTCCACAAACCTTTGGAATGCTACAACCTTTTCAATACAAAATAAACAAAACATGCAGTATTCAAGATACACACAAGCCACTGAATTATACAGTGGATTAATTATTTTAAACCTATTTCCTATTTATTCTTTTTCTAGTAATTCCTGCTTTTTCAACTGCCAGCACACACTTAAAACCATTAGATACTTTTCTGAATTATAACTGCTCCATAAAAATTGATATTTTAATACATATGACATTAGGACTGCTTTTCAGTTAAGCTCAGTTTATTTTATATGTATCTCCTGTTTCACCAGCCCCTCTCTTTACCAACCTGAATAAATTGGTATCATTACCTTCACACTGCTCATTCTCTTTCATGTCACCTCCAAAGATTTTTCAAACAGGTGTATTAGAGGTAAGTTTTTCTAACCCATTTGTGCATCAGGTTCACACATAATGGTGTTTTTCTTCTGTACAGCATAACTGCTCTTGTAATGGTAACAATTAGGATGATTGGTTCTGCTGGGTGAAACTCATTTAGACTTATTTCTGGAAAAAGTAAATAGTATTTTAAGACCATGCTAACAGGGCAAAAAAAAATTAAAACCTTCCCCACGCGGGCTCTGGAAAAACTAGTTACCTAAAATGTGTGCTCAAGGTTCTAAAGTCTTAAAAACTTGAAATCAGCAAAGTATCAAAACATATCTCTGACTTCAAAAGGCTGAGATATATGTGATTCCTATTGATTTGAAAACACTTAAGAACTTGTTGCATCACCAAACAGGAACTGGATGGGAAGATAATCTGAATAGGAGAAAGAGCAGATAAAATAAATGAATGGAATCAGAAGTAGGTGAAGGTGTGCATGTGATTAATTTTCCACTTTTACCATCATAAATCATTTGTGTGGAACATGAACTTGGGAGTGTAAGATTTGCATACAGAAACTCACCATAAGCCAGCCCTTAACTATTCTCTACTTAAAAGACTAGAGAAAGCTGTTTATTTAAAATTTGAGGTAATCAGCTATTTTTAATAATAGCTTATTACAAATATTTACATAATTTCCTTTTTTTTTCCATTTCACATAATCATGACAGAACATTACCTAAGATTACATAACACATTACCTAAGATTTTCTTTGGAATACTGTAGGTTAATTAAAGCAAAAAAACAAGTGCTCACATGGCCAAAAGATGATCTCAAAATCAGGCCAGAATAACAAAACTGACCACTGAAATCTACTCTGAATGAGTAATACTGCTCTAATCAAAGGCACCTGTGGTGTCACATGTACTGGAAAAACATTCTCCACATTTGAACCTTTCCTGGGACTTGGGATTTCACCTCTAAGGTGACAGAGTTACCCTCACTGTCTCTGCCTCTCTGATCCCTAAATCCTTCATATGATTGAGGCTCTTCTATATAATTAAGAGGAATAATTAAAGCTTCCCTCCTCCTACTCTATAATTAGGCTTTCCCCTACAGTGTGGGCAATACAAATCTGAACCTTTCAGGCAGCAGATCCTGTATATCCAATATCTTTTTTTGGTAAACAGTCTCTAGGGCTCTTTTATCCCTCATATTCTTCCCAATGTAAGATTATAGCATATTCTTCTAAACAAGAATTCAAAGTGAAAACACTGATGTCCAAAATGTGGCTCTCCTCTTTTCAAAGTCCATGGGATTTATCCAGCACAGAACCCTAAAAGGTGACGCTTAAATTTAGGTGACCTTGAGCTGATTAGTACAGTAAATGGTTTATCTGTTAACTGCAGATAGGCAGTAAATAATTTCAGTTCAACATTTTGCTTTGTGAAAGGAAGTAAACACAAAGTTTATCAGAAGCCAATATATAAGGTGATATACTAGGAGTATAACTATTTATATGAGACAATATTTAGCAAACAAAATAAAATGACAAGCCATTATCATTCACCTCACTTGTAATTGCCTGTGTACCGTGGGTATTTTTATTTTTAGCATAACCCAAACAAGAACTTGACTCTGATATATACTATTGCATTTGTAATGTACAATACAAATCCTATTTTCAATAAATACAAGCATGTAAACCGGCTTTAACATGCTAAAAGTAGTTTGTATATATATTTTATATAAACTCACATCAGCTATGGTTTGGTAGTGGTTTTTTTTTAAACAGTAGCTACTTTTCCATACAATGAACTTAAAGACCCTTACTTGCCTTTAACTCATTTTAGGTTGCAATAAAGTCTTCATAGAAAGAAACCAAGTTTCTGCAAAGATCTCAAAGACAACGGGAAATTTAATTCCAAATTTGGCAAAATATTAATTTAGGCACTTCAATAAAACCCATAATAAATAGATTCCAAGAGTTGCAATTCCAAATGTGATTTAATTATTTAGGAGCTTAAAACTGAAGACATGCTAAAGTGCTTTTTAAAACGAATATTAACTTGTTTTACAGTAACTGCGTTGTATTTTAAAAACAGAGGAGGAAATTTTATTGATAGTATTTTATACCTGACCTCTCCAGCATATGTTAAAACTCTTCCTTGATGAGGACAAAGCCTGTAAAATTCAATCACACAACCAAACCACCATGCATTTGATAAAAGAAATGCAAATCATATGAGCAAAATTGACAGTTCTGGTTTCAAGCCTGAATTCTAAACCTTCGAGTCATGCAAAATAATTGATCCCTGAAAAAATTCAGATTATGACATAAAGATGCATCATTCTTGTAGGATAGGTGTGATGATTAAGAGTAGATTTACAGGGCACTCTCTTTTGTAGCATTTCTCCCATTTCACTTAAATGGCTTTTAAAATCATCATGGATATGATCAGCATATAATCATGAATGTGGGACTTGGAATTAGAGGGAGACACCTCTTCAAATGTACTGTGCTGTAAAATTTGAAAGGTAAGCATTCCTTTGGGATAGGGATGTACTGAGGAAGAAAAGCAGGATGGACCAACGGTGTTACTCTTTTTCCATCAGTTCTTTATTTCCTTTCCTGCTGTTCTCATTTCTCCCCATTTCCTTCCCTGCTGAGCTGATTTCCTCCAGTTGCTTCCTTGCAGAGTTCACTTTCTCTAGGAGCAGGAATATGTGTTCTGCAAACTCCCGCACAGCTCCACAGCCGCCTCTGCTCTTACAGATGTAAGCAGCAGCCTTCTGAGCAGCAGCACAGGCATCAGCAGGCACACCACTCATGCCTGCCTGCTTCAGGCACTCCACGTCAGACTCCTCATTTCCTAGGGAGGAAGATGACAGCAAGGCCAAATATCACAGAAGGCAAAGAATCAGAATTTTTCTCAGTGTTTTTCTGTGTATGCATTGATCTGATTTTTGAAATGTGTTGTTTTTTTGGGTTTTTTTTGGTGACAATGTTCATCTCAGCAGCTCAACAAGCACTTTGCACATGCAAGTCAGTTGTTGGAAAATCCTGGTTATCCATGTAAATGCTGATCACACTTCAAAACTACCAGGCAAGAGAACAGTACTTATAAGAGCAGTAAAATTATGTAAGCAGCTGAGTAAGCATTGGCAGGACTCCACACTTAACCCGTCACTGAAATACAGTTTAGCACAGAACCACATGGCTTGCAGTTCTAATTCTGTCCATTTCTGATTACCATTTCAGAACATAATCATACAGTATTTCTCTGAAATGAAATAAAATCAGTTCAAAATTGTCAGCTCTAAGTGTAGTTTTATTAACATTTTGATACCAAAATGTTTCCTAAAAACAAAAGCTTTCCTATATCCCACTGGAAAAACAGTGAAGACTTCCCTTACCAAATTACAGATTCATCAATGTCTGTTACCCTTAGACTGTACCCTAACAGGCCTTAAAATACCTGCTTTTGGTGATTGTGTGCTGCAAGGTGCACAGTAATCCCATTAAATTCAGTGTATTTACAAAAGAGAAAAGTGATTTGAAGCTCAGCAGAAGTACAAAGATTCTATATGTCTATACTATTTAAATTAAATAAACCAAAAGAAAAGGAACTCACCTAAGTAAGCCACCTCTTTCCAGCTCAAACCCATGTCTTCCTGCCAATCCTTCAGAACTTGTAGTTTATTTGTCACATTTACTTTTGCTACACATCTCAGCTGCATGGCTGACAGTGTTTTTGAACAATCTCTGTCAGAGATGAGTCGAACCTATTGAAATAAAATTAGAGTAAGTTCTACATCCAAAGAAATACGACATATAATTTGATTTACTATTACAAAAAAACCCAGTTTTGCTTGTAGAAGCTCTCTCAGGTACCAGAAAAGTATTGAAGGATTGATTTTCAAAACTCAGAGCAGAAGTAATTAGTATCCAAAACCACACAGATCTTGAGGTTCCTTTAGGAAAGAGAAAATACCTTTCTGCAGCCCTCCCTGATGTTAAAAAATAATTTGCATTTGTCTTTTTAAATGCAACATGTACTAAATAAAATACTAAATATCACAGTATGGTGGCATGATGACTATCTAGTGCACTATGATCTAATTAAGTCACAGTGTGGAAAGAGAGAATTCCCAAGAAAGATTTCTGAAATGTTTGCTAAAGTAGAATATGAAGTTTTTTCCTTGGCCCCTCTACTTAGTAATGTAACTTTCTTTATAGCAGCATTTCAGAGCATTAAACCAACACTACACAGACTGAAGCAGTACAACACATTTATCTCTGGAAGTTCATTCCAAATTCGAAGTTTCAGGAATTATGCACAAGGTAAGCTAAAACCAGAAAATAATTGCAACAGAGTTTTCAGAAATCTCAGATGCAAATCCTTCAGGTTTTCTGTCAAAGTTGTAGACAGGCTTACCATCCCTAATTGCTTGGCAAACAAATGCTTGGCACTGATTTTAAGTACAGAATGAAGAGAAATGGAGCACAAGGCAGGATTTTATCAGCAACATATACTAGAAATTAATGAGGTGCAGCACAAAGACTCACTCTTCAGAACAGCACTTACCTGGATTCCTCTTTTCTTTAACAGATCCATGCCAACAATATCTCTGTAATCATAGGAGACCATTTCCTTGTGATCTTCTGTCACATAAATGCGACCATTGGTCAGGCATCCATCAATACTGCAAACCAAGAGCTTCACCTCTTTTAGTGGCTCTTTGCCAAAATATCCAAAGCTAGACAAAGAAATTATCTTTTTAGGATGGATGTTTCTGCACACTCCAAAACCCCAAATATTTCCCGTACAATTATAACCTTCAGACAGAAGAATCAGCTTTGAAATTCTTCTTTCTTAATGCTTTTTCTCATCACCATCACTCTCCAACTATATTGTCCCTCCTCAAAGAAACTAACAGAACCATCCAAAAGACAGCTCATTTATGTCATCCATTTAAAAATTAGGATGAAAAAGGCACAGAAAATATACTCCTTTCCCACCCATTATTTCCTTAGAGCAGCTGCAAAGAAAAGGCAGCTGGTGAGCTGGGATCAGCTCATGCCCTCTACACAAACACTCCCGTTCCTGGGCATCAGTTCCAGTGGTCTGGGAGCATGGAAATCTGGGAAAGCCAGAGATGATGCTAACAAATTGCTGTGGTATAGTGGGGCTTATATTCTTTAGCAAGCTGAACTTTAGGGAGAAAAACCAAACTACCAAAACCCCACCATGTAACAAAGCTGCCCAATTATCTTTGATCTCCTTTGCTTACATTCTATACATTATAAATCCACATGACCACACCTTGAAACAAGCAGCATCAAAGAAATAAGGGAATAAAAAGTGCTTTTACCTTAACACTCTCTGCTCTGCAATAGGCCAGTCAATGTCTATGTCAATATCCACACTGTGCTCTGCACGCATTTCATAGTAGGCCATTTTACCACCCTGAAGGAAATAAAACCCACTCAAATTTTCTGCTTGGGTCAACACAAACACAAAACTCTGCAATTTAGCAGCATGCAATGAAAGCCAATTGCTTGGTTACACAGTGGCCACCATGGCTTATATAAAAGTGAACCAATAAATATGTTTTTGCCAGTGACACAGAACCATTTCAAGGAACCCTCTACAGGGTTAATAACTATTTCCATTTCACAACTAGAGAATGTGTGCAAGATGTTATCCATTATAGCAATTGCATCACACTAATTTCACTAGATCTTTTCATCAGCAAAATAGTAATACCTTCAGCATTTGCTTAGGAAGACTATGGTTATTATTTGCTTACTTAATTTCTAATGGAAAAATATCCATCACACCTCAGTGTTGTTCTACATCACTGCATTGGGATGTAAACATCAGGAAAGGGAAAAAGACTGTTAAAGTTACAGTAAAAAATTGGCACAAGATTAAACTGGCTGAAAATGCAAATTTACAGATTATGACAAGGCTCTGACACTGCATGAAGCTCAGTTTCACACCTTTAGCAGCACTAAAATGAATTCTTAGATACACTAGTGAACTCATGTAAAGTCAACTCAGTACTGTATTGGTTTAGGATTAAAGCTATATAATACATTTATTTGCATAAATTTATTTGCTGTGGAGGATGCTGTTATGGGAGCTGCTCTAGCTATAACTAGCCCTGCTAAGTTACAAATAATTAACAAACTGAACTGAGGTAAGAGTGCTCTTATTTCACACCGACTGCATCAGAAATCAAAACAGAGCATTGAATTCAGAACCCTCTACAGCAAGAGTAGATATATTAATCTGAAGAGCATGAAAAACCTGAAGCACTAACCTGCAAGTAGCCTTTCTCAATCAGATGTCTCTTGGCAAAATAAAATGAGCCATTTTCATAGAGCTCCCCAGGCCAGTCTTGCCTCCGGTAGCGCTTTGCTGGATTCAGGTTTTGGGGTTCTGTCATCTTGTTGTCTATTAACAAAGAAAAAAAAAAGACAAAATAAGCCTTACAGAATTCCTGCTCAGAGTCACTTAACTTCCTAAATAACTTACTGTTGAAACATTAAGGGTATATTTCAGTCACCAACTTCTCTCATTATTGCCTTTGTTGCTTAACTTTACAAAGAATCACAGACTGGTTTGGGCTGGAAGGGATGTTAAAAATCATCCAGTTGCAACCTCCTGCCATGGGCAGGGACACCTTTCACTATCCCAGGCTGCTCAGAGCCCCATCCAGCCTGGCCTGGAACACTTCCAGGAATGCAGAATCCTCAACTTCTCTAGGCAATCACTAAATTGCTTCTCTTTCTTGGAACTGTGAACAAACTGAAGGACTACTCTGTATGCCTAGCAGTGGAAAAGGAAATTTCTCATTACCATTTTAGGAAAAAAAACCCCAAATCAAATAAACAAAAACAATAACAAAAACCTAAGATGTTATTTGCTTCAAAGCTGGTTCCTACAAGGTGTAGGAGGGACATTCTTCCACACTGTCTTTGCCAATGTTAAAGAAATACTACTCCTGTACTCCAACTCCTAGTGCACATGGGAATGCCTGAATGCACTCTGATAACTGAAAGGGCCAGCCTAAAATCTGGAGGGTGAAAAAAAAAACCATACATGAATAATTTTTGCCTGTGAGAACAGCTTGACACTTCCCCAAAATACATCCTATTTAAATATATGCATTAACTCTTCATAAGTGGTTTAATCAGTGGCCACAAATATACACACAGCTGTCTGTACAAACACCTTCCCAAAAGATCCCAATATTATTACTAATGACAGCTGTACATGCAGCAGAAACCAGATAAACAACCACAGACTTTTGTCCTTAAGCCCCTTCAATCCAGATGCACAAAGCAGCTAAAATTCACCAGGTCTCATGATTCAGTAACCACGAGGAAGTTAGAGGGCATTCTCAAATACCCAAAACATCCTGAAACTTTAGTAGATATACACACACCTTGTGTTTCATAACTAACTAAAGCTTTGTGCTCACTGAAGTAAACATTTCCAGTCAGAGAGAGACACCTTTCTCTTTCAGAGTCTATCAACATTAAACCTTAATGCAGAAGGAGAAACAGAGCTACACAAAAAAAAACACCTCATGAAATTCTTCTAGCCTAATCAGTACTCTAAAGCAGTATGGAAAAATAAAAAGAAGAAAAACCATTGTATGATGCTGCTGGGGATCACAGTCACCTGAAACACCACACACCTGAAAGGCTATCTGCATTTATCCATTTATCCAAGCTGCTCATGTTGGCACAATGTGTTTCCAGTTCTCAGTCCTAGCAGCTGAATGATTCCTTATCTCTCACCACATTAAAAAAGGTAGGATGTCATTTTATGATGGAGAATTACTGGTTTTTTTAGGTAGGCCTCTAGGCTTTCTTATTTATCAATCTGCCTATGGCACACAACCACTTCAGGAAACCACACAGCACATCCACATGAGATTTGTTCTTTCACATTTGTCCCTTCCAGCATCTCAGGATGTGCATGTGGCTTCCTCAACTGCAATCCACAGAATCCTGAAATTTCCACTCATGCTTTTGATACTCCTATTATACTGCACAAACAAACAGTATCACTTATTTCTCCTCTTATGAGGAATAATGACAAATGTCCAAGTGTTTACTCTAAACAAAGGCTTAACTTTTATTCCAATTTCTCTCTCAGATCAAGTCTCATTTATTACACATGCTCTTTTACAGCATGATGCTTTCTAAAGTAAAAAAAAATTCATCTGAAACAATTTATGTCTCAACAGACCGCAATGCCCGAGTAACTTTCATTCAATAAAAACTCCAAAAAACAAACAACCCAAAAAAACCAACCCAAAACTCTAGTGTGAGAGTACCCAAAATAACCCTTTTCAAAAATGAAGAAAAAAAAATCTGCTTTAACTACAGAAACAAAGTCAACATACATAACGTGTGGAATAGCTCTCTGTACCAAGACAAAAAGTGATTTATAGCTAAACCAAGGTACAATCTTTATTTGCAAAATTTCAGTCTTTGGTCATCCTGGCCACTGTAGCTGAGAGGCATATTTTCTCTGGGAAAAACCAGTCATATTTTTCTGGATGAGGTAACCAACATGAGTTCAGCCCTCATGACTCAAAGGCATTTTGCAACGTGACATAATTCAGCAGCCAAATTATCAGGAGGAAACAAAGCCTAAGTCTCCAGGCCAAGAGATTGCCATCTCATCCTCACCAAGATTTTATCTCACATTATTGGTCATTTGTTAGCTACTGCATGGCAAGAACAAACAATTTTCTAGTTAGGACCTCAGTGTCATGGCTGAATTCACATGAACACCCACTAGGAAGAAGTTAACATGTAAGACTTTTTTGGAACTGTATCTTCAGCCTAGACAAGCTAATATAATTTTAATTTCTACAATAGAGTTACAGAAAGGGTGAGCAATGCTCAGTAATATCAAGACATCAGTGCTTGGAAGGAATTTCTAAGCCACCACAAATTGTCTCAGACATCACTTCCTAAAATACCATAGGTGTGAAAAGCAAGAATTTGGTACAAAATAAAAAAAAATTAAAAATAAGTATAACTGCAGCCAGAAATATCTCAATCTTACCTCCTTTCTTTACCTCACTCCATCTGAATTGATGCCGCCTCACAACAGAGAAGACAGAATCAAACCCCTCCTTCTGGATCAGATCTGCCACTTTTATAAGGTCACTGGGATGTAAACAGGGAGATGTTGCTTGAATATTTCCTACAATATCAACCTCTAAAGAAAAACAAAGAGACATTTATGAAACAATTCATGTCTTTAGTGACACAACTGCAAAGTGTGGTATGAGTAGGTACCACACACCAAATTAAAAAAAGAGACTATTTCTAGCTTTTATTTACTCAGTGCTTTCCTTATTTTTCTAAATAATAAATGCATCATCCCTGTGGGGCTACAATATAAAAGCTCAGCATATTTCATCCCAGATTTACCACGATGGTGATTGAGAAACTCTGTGATGGCTTCTAGAGAAGTTGAGGAGTCTTGAGAGACTTCAGGGCTTCTGCGATGGACCTTAGCACCAAACTGCTTTGCAACCTTCTCGATCTCATCATGGTCTGTGGAAACCCATATGCTGTTGGCAGACAGTGACAGAAATTAATATAAAGAATAAATCCCACCATTGTTGACTTGCCTGTCATAATTTAACCTGAAAAAAACCCCTCCAGCTTGTTTATGTCTGTACTACACCTTGCAATAAGGAACTAGTTATTGTATTTGTGCTAATAAAACTATCCCAGTCAGTCCAACGAGCAGCTTTTAACAATGGGCATAAAACATGCACATTCACCAGAGTGTAAAATCTGAATCTCACACTCCATGCAGGAAGCCCAATCAACATAACATTTAGAAGTGTTACCAGAAAAATCCAGTGTCAGCACAAAGAATTTGTCAGGCATGTTAAGAGATCAATGAATTGTGAATGTGTTGGGTGTAGCATTCAGAATAATCTAAGAGTTTAGTTTACAACAAGTAAAACTGCCACAAAGACAAAGTTTATGCTGCAAGTGTGTTAAAATATGTTAATTGGGCTTCATACAATCCCAGAGAAGGAGCAGTTCAAATTCCACGTTTTGGCACAGAAAACTTCCAGTACTGGTAAAGCAAGATTGCGATCACTCAGGGAAAATAAACATTTACAAAAGGAAGGGCTAATTCTGAGTATCACATGATGACAAACACTGAGCAACTCTGAAGCCACTGCTGTCATTGTTGTGACCAAAAAGCATGAGAGGTGTAAAACCAAAGTTTTGAAAAGTGACCCTTCCTCTCTCAGCAGTGCTGGCATTCTCAATGCACTGTCCACAGTAAATGGTGCTGCAGTTACATTTATTCCCCCCAGACATCGTGGGATCATCAGAATAAAAATATGTGTGACAGCGACAGCAACGTCAAGTCACACCCATGAGAACAAACACACACGAGGTGTTTTCCAGAAACTGCTCTTGGATGGTGAACTTAAATACACACTCCCCATTGAACTACCAGAGTTTTGTTGTGTAACAGGTACACAGCTATTCCACAATGACCAGGCAAACCTGGTGCTCGCCCACCTACTGCACCTGCTGTGCCTCAAAGTCAGGCTCTGCACAGCCCTGACTGGCTTCCTGTTGGAAAAATTCAGATGCCAGACAGAAGCCACAGCAGGTCATTGAGCAATATAGATTCACAATCATTAAGAAATTATCAGTAACCTCGGTCAGATGTGTTCTTGCCTGTTTCTTTATTCAAAATAAAGCAGAGTGCTGCATCCTCTGCTTTTCAGATACAGCAAGAAAGGTTTTCCAGGCTAGGTAATGACAGAGCAGCTCTGGATCTAGCTGGGTACATTTCTGCTTGAGTTGCTCTGAGCATTATGCAGCAGGTTTGCACTGGGAGCCTGCCCCTAAGTGTGCTACACACTGAGCACATCCTGACCATGGCTTTAATGACCAGCAAATGTGTAGAAAATCCTCAGTCTTGCTCCTGCAGAAAAATCTGTAACGCCTCTATTCTCAACACCAACAACACACGTGTTTCTATCTAGCTCTAATTATTGCTACTGGAGTTTCAGGCACTTGGCCACAAACTGAGCTTCTTTTCTGTGTCATATAGGTACACAAGATTACCTCCTTCAACCTGACATTTGAGTGACTGCTTCTGATGTGCTGTGTCCAGCTGTGGGCTTCCTCATACCAAAAAGGAAAACGTGAGCAAGCTCAACAGGAGCCAGCACGATAACTGAGCCTGGGATGTGCCACACATATGCCAGGAGATGCTGAGAGACATCTCAGCTAGGAGGTGATTTCACTGCTGGGCAGGTAGAATATAAGGAAGATTTTTCTGTGTGAGTGCAGTGAAACAACAGAAGAGCTGTGGGGTCTCCATCCTTGGAGATCCCAAACTCAGGGCACGCTGTCCTGAGTACCCAGACGACCACGAACCAGTCATCCTCTGCTTCAGCAGTTCACAGATCATCACCAGCCTGGCAGTCCCATTTAATGCAGATGTCTTAGTAAAGTAAACCCAACCACACACCAGAATAACTTTAATTTCAAATTACTGTGTTGTGAGACTTTAATTCCTTCATTCCTCTACTGCTTACCTTCAGCATGAAGGGATAGCTGAACTCTTGACAGGGTGCTTGGCTTGCCTGACCCTTAACCTGGCGCCACAGTAGCAGTGCACCCTCCTAAATGAGGATCAATCCTGCCTCATTGGGTCAGACTGGAAGGGAGCACAGTGGATCATCTGGTCCCACCTCCCTGTGCCAGCAGGGCCACCTGGAGCTGGTTGCACAGGATTCCATCCAGGCAGCTTTTGAGTATCCCCACCGAGGGAGACCCCACACCCTCTCAGGGCAGCCTGCTGCAGTGAAGAAATTCTTCCTCATGCTCAGGTGGAACTTCCTGGGGATTGCTTCCTGACATTTCTCCTGTCCCATTGCTGGGCCCCACGGAGCAGAGCCTGAGCCCTCCCTGCAGACGCTGACAGTCATCCCTAAGACACTCTTGGCTAAGCGGCAGCTTCCCAACCCTTCCTTACGCCAGGGCCCCCCAGCACCTCCGTCCCGAACCAGAACCAGCACCCGCCAGGGGAAGGGCAGGCGGAGGCCGCGCATGCGCACCTGTGGAAGACGCCGGCGTCCATGGCGGCGCGCAGCACCCAGCCGATGAGCGGCACCCCCGCCAGCAGCTTGATGTTCTTCAGCGGGATCCCCTTGCTGCCGCCCCGCGCCAGCACCAGCGCGGCCAGGTGGGGCTGCGGCCGCCCCTCGCCGGCATCCATGGCCGTGTCTCTGTCCCTGTCACTGTCCCGGTCCCCTCCTCTCCCGCCGCGCCCTGCCACGCGCGCGGGCCGCCCCCTCGGGGCATGCCGGGAAATGTAGTCCTGCGGCGCCGCGCATGCGTGTGGGGACAGCGAGGGACTCCCCGACTGAGGGGGGCTCGACGGGGGATTCGGGGATCATCCGCCCTTTAGGGAAGAGAGGGTGCTCTTTGGCACAAGGTGCTCCACAAAGCCCGGTCGTCGTGCCTGCTTGGACGGACGGACGGACGGACCTGTGCGGTGTGTTTCTCTTTAGTCTAGAGAACATTGAGAGGGAATCTCATTAATGCATGTAAATATCTCAAAGGGTGCCGAGAGGATGGTGCCAGACTCTTTCCAGTGACAGGACGAGGAGCACTGGCCATAGACTGAACACAAGAAGCTCAGCATGAGGAACAACTTTGCACGCTGAGGGTGGCAGAGCCCTGGAGCAGCTGCCCAGGGAGGCCCTGGAGTCTCCCTCTCCGGGACATTCCAACCCACCTGGACACGCTAGTGTCACCTGCTCCAGGTGACCCTGCCTGGGCACGGGCTTGGACTGGCTGATCTCCAGAGGTCACCGTGACCATTCCGTGGCTTCCCTTCCCTTCCCTTCCCTTCCCTTCCCTTCCCTTCCCTTCCCTTCCCTTCCCTTCCCTTCCCTTCCCTTCCCTTCCCTTCCCTTCCCTTCCCTTCCCTTCCCTTCCCTTCCCTTCCCTTCCCTTCCCTTCCCTTCCCTTCCCTTCCCTTCCCTTCCCTTCCCTTCCCTTCCCTTCCCTTCCCTTCCCTTCCCTTCCCTTCCCTTCCCTTCCCTTCCCTTCCCTTCCCTTCCCTTCCCTTCCCTTCCCTTCCCTTCCCTTCCCTTCCCTTCCCTTCCCTTCCTTCCCTTCCCTTCCCTTCCCTTCCCTTCCCTTCCCTTCCCTTCCCTTCCCTTCCCTTCCCTTCCCTTCCCTTCCCTTCCCTTCCCTTCCCTTCCCTTCCCTTCCCTTCCCTTCCCTTCCCTTCCCTTCCCTTCCCTTCCCTTCCCTTCCCTTCCCTTCCCTTCCCTTCCCTTCCCTTCCCTTCCCTTCCCTTCCCTTCCCTTCCCTTCCCTTCCCTTCCCTTCCCTTCCCTTCCCTTCCCTTCCCTGTTGAGCAGCCCCGGCAGAGGGCAGAGCAGCCACACGGAGCCTCCTGGTGGGAAGAGGAGCTGGAACTCGCTCCTTGCTTCTCTTTTCCACTTCCTAAAAACGTATTAAAGCATAAAAACACACGGTGTTGCTATTCCAGCTGTCTTATAGAAACCGAATGGGCAAAATAAAGTAATCCACTGCTGACCTAAGGCTGCACGGGAATTTGGGGTTTAATACAGCTTAGAAAGTGGGAAGTAGAGGCTGTTGGAGAAGTCACAAAGTCACTCCTGGAGACTTAGGATCTGGGTCCTGTGTCAGTCCATGGTGAAAATGTACCACATGTGGGTCACTGATGTCCTCTGGTTATTCAAGATGTGCTGTGGAACAGAAGAACCTTATCCATCACTGCCAAACTAAACATTCCCACTTAATATTCATTTAAGAAGAGTATTCATACTGGGGGGTTCTTTGTTCTTTCTGAAGTGTTCCAAGAGACCCAGCAGCTCTTCTACTTTGTAGACCAAGGCAGCACATTTCAGGCCTCTTTATTTTTTAGTAAAATGAAATTAGTAGCCGTAAGGTTCTGAGGAGTGTGATTCCTGCAGGTCACTGTCCATGTACTTATTTTTATTTTTTTTTTTTTTACTCTAAGATTTTAAGCCTTTGCCACATCCAAACTCCCACACATTTAGCTCTATGCTCCTGTCGGAGTTTGCTGTGCCCACAACAGACCAAGTTGGAAAAAATCTCCAAGATTATTGAGTCCAAACTTTGACTGAACACCACCATATCAATGAGACCATGGCACTAATATCATATCCAGTGGTTTCTTGACCCCACCTCCTGCCTGGACAACCCATTCTTTACCATAGTGAGGAAATTAAAAGCACCTGTAATTTGGTTCACCACACTGTGAAAACTTTATGATTTATCAATAATAATACTTCAGTTACATGATACAGTTCAGTTCTCTTCTCAGTTCTCTTCTCTTCTTCTTAGTCTAGCAATATCCCAAGCAGGGAGCTGAGTCTGGGTTCAGCTTTCATATACAGAGAAAATAAATGGCATTAGGACATCTGGCACACTTCATAGATGCCATACTAGAGGGGGTTCAATTAGTAAGAATATAGGTCTGTGAATAATTAAAACTGATTTAGTTGTTTTTTTCTTAATATAAAAAAAAATAAAAATCTTTCACTCACAGGGCTGAAACAGTCCTCAAACAAGCATCTTAAATCCTTTTTCATAGATATGTGTGTAACTCAGTCCTAAAGACTATCAGTGATGTTAACTGGATAACCTGTCCAGGCAATACAGAGATTTGTATGATAATAAAGATTTTCCTAATCTGTACTAAATCTTCTTTTCTGTAATATGAGTCTATTCATTCCTGTCTTATCCAAAATACATCTGGAGATTTGGTTCAGCAGGCATGTGCCTTTTTCAAAACAGGCCCTATCTCAGCTTGGACATTTCCTTTTCAGGATCAGACCTGTGAGTTCAATCTTCTGGTTCAGATCTTCCAGACTTCCCATCATCACCGTTATTCTCCATAATGTAGTGCTCAGAATTAAACAGGATATTGCAAGGGGGTGCAGCAGAAAGATTATTGCTTCACATACCTCATTTATACACCTCTATAATTTACCTTTTCTTGTGCAACATTGACATAATTCAGCCACTGGCTTGCTAAGGTTTGTTTCTGCAAGAGCTGGGGCATAGCCAGATACTTCCAGCCCTCTGCCTTTGCCTCTGGCTGTGTGTGCCCCAGGGTTTCTTGCAGTCATTCCTACAGCAACCAGGCCTGTCCCCACATTTAAATAATTTCATGAAAACCACACTCCTGTAGTTTATTTATGTGAAATCTGTTGAGAGTTTCACTGAGCTTATGATATAGGGCATCTACTCCACCTCCTCCTAGGTCTGGGTTTGTAGGCTGAAATCATATTGGTCTGACTCGATTCTCTGTAAATTTTTATTGACTATTAATTGCTTTGATTTATTTTATGTGCTCACCAAAACTTTTTGATTATTTATTCCAGCTTTTTTTTTTCCAGGATCAAGTGTTTGACTAATGGTTCAAATGCATCTGTATCAATATTTTAGTTCAGATTATGAGTGCATTAATGAACTGCTTCTCCAGCTACATAAACTGTTGCTGTGTGGCACTACTTGCCAGAGCAGACAGAGGGGATAGTCCCCAGTCCTTTCCTTTCTCCCTATTTTTAACACAGGGAGCATTTTATGTTGTCTGGTCTCAGAAACTCTGCCTGGTTCAGAGGGTTCATCAGCTGCCTGCTCCAGTATCCAAGGATGAAACTCAGCTCTGAGCACACATTACTCACCTAAATACATCCTAACTCCTTTCTCTGTGTTTGTACTGAGGTCTTGCTCCTGTGTGGGTCACAGCACTCAGGGAGATAAGAACATTTGCTATTCTTATAATAGAGAATATAATGCTTTCCATATCTTTGGAACATGTACCCTGGTTTAGGGCATCATGAAAGTGGCGTGCAGGCACAGGTGTCCCAGTGTGGAGGATGGGATTTCAGCTCCTCCATCACCACCAGCTAGTGCAGCAGTCATTCCCACATCCTATGGTGTGGACAAGGTCTTGGAACTGCACAGTTCCCCTCACTAATATCCCCATCCTGTCATTCCTGACTGTCCCTGAACAAGAAGAGCCAAATTATCTAATTTTAAGGAAATGCTGGCATAGAAGTAAAATTAGTGGGAATAAATCTATTTTAAAAATATGTTCCATGCCACATGACTCCATTGGGAATAGTAAAATCTGTAAGTTTCCTTTCTGGCCACCACTCAGTTGCTATAAACTATCAGGTTATTGTTTTTCTGAGGAAAGAAGTCCATTCATTTGTGTCCATATGTAAGAGTAAATGGACAAAGCCAGAGGTGTTTAGTAGGTGTGCTGAGGTGTTAATGCTCAGAGGTTGTAACCTAACTACCAGGGAGCACATCATGGAACTTAGCTGTTTAACTGGGGGAATTTTCTGCAGTGTGGAGCTGCTATTTACATGTATCAGGCATGGCTGGGCAAGAAATCTCTCAGTAATGATGGCTGGGGTCTGCTTTCACACCAGCACCCTCTGAACTGCCTGGCATGGGGTTAACTCTGCCCTTCCAAGCTGTCTTGAGATCTGCTCTGCCCTTACTGTCATCCACCCTTCATATTGTGAAAATACAGAGAAAGCATGTCACAACAGTTCTCTGAAGCTTACACCGGAGCCTTGTGGAGTGTGGTTCAAATCCAAATACATTAAAAAAAACCAACAATGCCCAAACTGCTGTTGGCAGTTTAATTTTGTGTGCATGCAGTCTGATTCAGGCTCCATAAGTAGCAGTGCAGGTGGGCCCAGTTGCAGGGTTGTGTCTTTTCCCAGGACATACCTAATTTAATGAATACTGTGGAAACAGGTAAGAAAGGCTTAATGGAGGCATGTAGGGGAGAGTTCTGGGATAAACTTGTGGCTGAACTGGGATAGGCTCTTTCTAGGCCTCTCTGCAGCAACAGAAAGCTCAGAATTCCAAATTCCTTACCTGAACCATGGATAGCTCCAATGAAATCTTTGCAATTATGCTGAAGTCAAACCAGTGTAAAGGAAACAGGGAATGGGCCTGGTCCAACCTGTCAAATTACCCATTCCTGTTATTGGAATCTTTGTGCAGGTCTTGGGCTAATACAGATTGTTCATACTTGAGAGTTAGGTGAAGAAATATTACCATGTCTATAAAAAAAGACCAAGGAAGTGATCAAGGGTCTGAAACTTCTTAAAAGCAGGCAGGAAGGAATAAGTTTGCTCTGAGTTTATGCTTGACCTGGTGTATTTTTGGGGCTTTCTGCAGAAATGAAATGGAGCAAACTACTTTGCTGAGTTGTAATTGAAATGGCAATGAGAGAATGAAATGCACAGTGTTTAATTCAGTGCCTGCTGGATGGATTGTGTTCTGTTTGGCAATCTCATGGAAACAGAAGAAATCAGAATCGAAATATGAACATTTAAGAGTAATTTCAAACTGCTGATTTATTATTATTATTAAAACTATTGCACTATTTGACAAATAGTGTAGACATTACTTGTCTACATTACCTGATATAAAATAATAAAATAATAATTAAATTTTGCAGTAACAACACTGATTTATTTTTACTCTAAAAGGATCCAAACACTTTGGTAAATCAAGTCAATGTTGCAGACATTTACACCTACACCTCATTTTTGATACCATGACTTAGATTCATTCTGCATAAATCCAGGTGTCCAAATGAACAATGAGCTGGAATCCTGAATACCTCAGGTTCTTTGTACAGTCAAAGTTTACAGTTTAAATATCTTTCAGAAAGTGCCTGTAGAGAACATTTGAAAGCAACCTAACTTCAGATTGCCCTCAGAGAGGGGATATCAACAGTTTCCCCCAGCTGAAAAATGAGTTTTAACAGTGCTAGGTATCCTCAAATACCTGCCTTGCTCAGCTTTTTCAGATGCCAGGTTAGTTTGTCCTGATTACATGGACATAGCTAAGCTTTTATCCAGATCTGCAAGCAGAAAAAGTTTTCCCCTGAATTCAGACTTGAAAATATCTTTGCTACCTTGATTGTTAAAAAGATAATTCTTTAGCAGTGCGATTTAATCTTGATCCTCCCTAAAACCTTCAAAAATTCCATCCTACTTAAGTGTCTTAGTACAGGAATGATGTTTTCTTTCTGTAGTTCATGGCTTTTCACTCTTTTCATTGCAACTTGTATGTATCTTCTTACAGTGTTGAGGAATTTCATGGGTCAGCATTTTGTGGGTGTTTTTTCTTTTCTCTCTCCCTCTCTTTCTTTTTCTTCTTCTTTTTTCTTTTTTTAAGTAAATTTCTATCCCATGCATGAACAAATGATTTTTTGTAGCTTGTTGTTTTTATATCTTTCCTCTATCAACCAGCCTATGGGATTCTAAATCAACCCCAAAGAATTCTGGTGAAGAATTTTTTAACAGCCAGTAAAGCAGAAGAGCAAAAATCCTGCTGTGTTTTCCTTCTTATAATGAAACTGTGAAGAACTGTTGGGGGAAATGGAGCTCTTTAAGTAGAAACTGAGAGGGGAACTGATATTTATTGCCACATAAGTAAAAGATTTCTGCAAGAAAAAAATCTTTGTCATGTCAATGGCTTATTTACGACAAGTTACAAGCATGAGTCACATCATGATACATTCAGGCCAGCTCTTAGAAATTTTAAGAGTGAAGATATCAAGTGACATAGAAATATTTTAAAAAAGGAAAATTCAATGCAACAAAATCTTAGATCTTAGAGAAAGAGTACATTTTAACCAGTTTATAAAATCTATGTGTAAGTTGGTGTTATGCACTAACATTCTCTCAAATATTTCATTTACTCACAGTCCCATATCACAGCTGCAAGCCCCCATGTGTGTCTCCCCAGCAAGGATCACTTGTGTGCAACACAGACAGCAAAGGACACTGTCTGTCATGTGCTCATTCTTTCTCTAGGGTTATTCTTGATTGACAACTATTGGGTTTTTGATGGATCTTTGATAACATTTAGGAGTCAGTGTTTGTCATAGGGCAGTGTTGTTTCGGGTTCTTGCTTACTTCAGCTTTCATAAACCTTTGGAAAAGTTGCTGATTTTGCCCATTTTAACTTGTTTCCTTGAAATTTATATCTGTTTTTCCAACAGGCCAATGGGAGAACAAAAGGCTGCAGCCTTGTTGCCATCCTGTTGTGAGGATGCTGAAGCATCTTCTGTTGTGAAGTCATCTTGCCCTGTGGCCTTCAGTGCAGGCTTTTTGGGCTTGCCCTAAACATCACATGACTCAATTTTACTGCTGAGAACAATGTTCTGGGAACAGTGTCAAGGGAATGGTGTTCTTCATTACCAGTACAGGCTATTCTTTTACCTTTTGTTCTGCTTTCTCATCTGCTGCTTTCACGTGTTTCCATTCATTCTGTGTTCATAACACTCTTAATGTATTTCTTGTTGCAAATCTCTATTGCTTTAGCAGCCAGCTCACTCATTTTATCTGTGCACTGGGTCATTAAACCAGCTGGGTGCATAAACATCCTCAATCTGCTGCAGCAGTTTGCCCACAATATATGTCAAAACTATTTATGAAATGCATGTTTGTTTTACATATCAACAAATTCTTTCCCTCAAAGCACGAGAATGTGTATATAGTGCCTCCTTTTTGCCTGATACTGAACATCCCTGGCTGCTGCTAATGGTTTTGGTCTGCCAAGTGCAAAGTTTGCATGCTGCCTCTCAGTAGGAGAGAGATCCAGAATTTGAAATTGTGGCCTAATCACAACAGAGCTTTATTTCTGCCTAGTCTAGAGCAATTTATACCTCTGTCTGTCTAAAGCAGTAGGTTTAATTATAGATTCACACAGCTCATTGTCTGCTATGCCTTCTGAAACTGCTGCTGTAGCACAGCCTGGTGTAACCCTGAGTAACTCAGAATTAGCAACACAAGTCATTTTGGCAGCTGGTGGGACCATATAGTGCCATAATTATAGCAGCAAGAGCACCATGTGGCACAGCAATAAGTAATAATTAACTGATGGAATCATCACCAATTAATTACCCTTCTTACTGTAACAGTGATGTCAAAATGTGTCCATGGAGAAACTCAGCAAAACCACTATTTGTACTGTATACAGATTTTCCAGACAGTTATCTAAGATTGTTGCACAAGGGATATTTTCTGTTGTTCCATTATGCTATTACAGGTGGAAGTTTCTAATTTATTTTTTGCTTCTTTTATGGCTACGCTGAGTCAGAATTCCTATTCTTACAGGTCTGGAGCGGTGAGATTAATCCCTTGTGCACGCATGTTCCTCCTCTTCCTTTCAAAGTAAACACCCTCCCTGTGTCTAGGCCTCAAGCTGGATGGGAAACAAGTAAGTGAGGAGTGGTTTGGCCCAGTTCCTGTGACAATCTCATGGCTGCCTGACCCACAGAGCAGGACTGGGATGGAATCACCAGCGCAGGCCCAGCAGAAATTTGCAGGCTTGGATAAATAACCCTCTTCAGAATTTCTCTAGGAGCATGTGAGCTGCAGAAGGCTGTACAAAAGATCAGGCAGAGATCAGGGGCTCCTCATCCCACCTTTGTCATTCAGGCTGGTGGGAAATCCACTCCCCATTCCCCATGGCTTGTGCAATGGGCGGTGGAGCCGGAGAGTTCCCGGAGCTCTCGTGCCCCCGTGGGCCTGGCTGTCTCCTCAGATATTTTTTGTGTCATTTTGCTGAGAGCATTGCAGAACTCCTTCCCTACTTCCCATCTTCCTGTGTCACTACCACGAAAACTTTTGGAAGATGGTTTTCTCACAGTCCAACTCAGCAGTGAGCAAATGCTCCTTTTGGACTACCCAGACACCACGTTTCACTTGTAATTGCTGCTGGGAAAGCAAGTAATTGAATATGTATTCATAGAGGCCATAGGACATCTGTGATAAATTCTTATTTTTCATTAAATTAACCCTATGCAAAAATAGTACTGTGCTGACTGTAGAGTAAGTAATTGGATTAATATTTTAGTGAAGACACCGAACATTCAAAATATCTGTACTACAAAATGATTTTTGTAGTTTGTTCTGGTTCTAAGCAGTTTCAGTCGTGCAATTTTGATTGATTTCACTCTGATTTGTGGTGATCAGCTTCAATTATGCAATTTTGATTAAAATGTCTCCTGAGGGGAAACAGGGCTGTTTGGGCCAAGAGTTGACAAAAATGACATTGAGTAACTCATGTACCCTGGACTTTTTCCTTGCTACATCTTGCAAAAGAGTGGGAGGCACAGAAAGTCTACATTATCAAGTCATTTTATTATCTTCCATATTATGATATGATGATATTTTTGCCTTTGCAAGTTTTTTGTCATTTTTACAAAATGAAACCAGGTCCAGGCAGTTTTGGTAATGAGGGGACTCAAATCTCCATTTGTACTACTCTGTAACTTTAAATCATACTCTAAACCACAATCAGACATCACACCTCTGCCTTGTCTCTAAGGAAAGGACTCCTGGAAAACTTTAGTAACTATTGACAGTACAGCACTTGCAAAGACCTGTACTGTGGATGTGCCTATTAGATCTCTTACTGTTAGAGTGCTTGAAATGCATTACATTTCATTTAGCCCTCACCATATATGCAAACTACCTAAAGTATATACCTTTGACATGGAAATATTTTTCTTAGGCTGGCTTAGTTGTACTGAGACAGAAAGTGCAGGTGGCTTCAAAGGGAAGCCAGAGCCAGAGCTCCTCATGGCACTGACCACAGCCACATTGAACATAAGCACACAATGATTCCATCAATTATTTTTGTCTCCTGGTTAAATTTCAGGCTGATTTGCCTCCTGTGTGTGTTCCCATTTCCCCATATCAAGTATTCCACAAGCTCCAACCAGTAACTTTCTGTCTATATTGATGAGTTTCTTAGAGCTCAGGTGAAATTACACATTTTGGTGTGAAAACAAGAGTTTTTAGTAGTGAGGAGGAACTTCTGTGTCACTCTTCTCACAGCTCCATATGTAGATGGAAGATGCCTGGATACTGGTACACCTTTTTCAGGTACCAGAGTTGAATGCTTCAAACTGAGGGTAAAAAGGAGGTTGTTTCAGAACTGTAGTGGCACTTTTACTGGTGATACCCAATATCACAACACAGAATGGTTTGATAAGAGAACTATTCTACCCTTGAGAATTTTCTTGGTGAAAGCTGAAGTGTGTATTTCCAGGAGAGAAAACTCTAAACAAGAATATTGGTTTATACTGTTCAAATTGTTTATATTGTTCAGAAATTACCCTGTGGTAAATCATCCACTAGAAAATATAATTTCAGCTTATTTATCAGGGTCCCACTTTATTGGGTTCCCCAGACATAATAAAACGTTTAATACATTAAACAACTGCATCACTCCATATATTTCCCATCTTCTATTACTTCAATTAATATCTCTCTTTTAGCTCTGGAAGTTTCCTCAAGAGTTCAGGAATCTGCATCTCCTCTCAGCTTCAGTAGGAACACTGTTAGCACTGCTTCTTAAGTTAAAATTTTCAAAATATGAAGCCTTGGCTTTTGCATTTTGAAAATGCTGAAACAAATGTCAGAGGAAAAAGAAAGATAAATTTTTCACACATAAGAGTTTTCACAATGTTATCATGATTGGCATCTCTACAAATACAAGGCACTATGGACCCTAAAAACATCAGAAAAATAAGATTTTTCAGTTTCTTCCTCTGTGTTTTGCTTCTAAAAGGAGAGAGGAAATAACAGAGGGAGAAAAAAGTAGAAATAAGAAAAAATACAGTATTTTTGTAAGTAAAAAGTAAATACCTAACAGAAATACTTTAAATTTCTTTTTTTAAATGAGTATGACAGAATAGCAAAAGCTTTTCAAAATAAAATTCCAACCAATTCTGCTAGTTGTGGTTTTCCTATCAACTAGCATTGAACCTGTTTAATTAAACATCAGCTACCTGGTCTGAGCTGTGATTTAGCCAAATATCCAATTCAGATGAAGCCACACACAAAGGGTCTGTTCAATGAAGGTAAGGGATGTGCAGTTGTATTTCCCCTGAAAGGCACAAATATTCCCAGGGACATCCTCTAAAGTGTCTCTCCTTTCTTTTTCCCTCACTTTTTCTCACAGTTTCTTTCTCAGTTCTGTGGAACAACATGAATCACAATAGCATTAGCTACTTTTTTCCAACAACATAGTATTGCCATAGCAACAGATAAAGTGAGTTTGTTGTGGGTTTTTTAGTCTAAATAAAAGAGTGCACACACACATCAGCTGCTCAGGACACCCTACAATGTATGAAATGAGTATTGGACATGTGAACTCACATTTCCATCTAAAATTTTCTGAAGAGGGAAATGGGAGTTTGACATCCTGAAGATATAATTAATCTGTTCAGACACAACATGTCATATGTGTATGATTCTTACCACTAGTGGCTGTTGCCTTCTGGCTTAAACTTTAAACCCAGTTATGTTCCACTGGTCTCAGACATCCCTCAGCCCCTTCTTGCAGTCAGTTGCTGCAAGCTGGCTCACAGAATATGTGTCATTGTGAATAAAACCCTGTGATTGGAAGCAACTGCTGGATGATGATGCATCTACAGACCAGATTTGGGTCGGGTTGTACAGATGGGGTTCATTTTTAATTGCAGCTGGAGTGACAGTGCTGAACACGTTACACACAGCAGAGCTCATAAACCAGCAGGGTCTTCCTGAGATAACTGGGAGAAGGGAAGAATCAGTTCATCAGAACAGCTGAGTGCAGCCCATTTACACACCAGCTCACAAAGTGAAGATTTGGCTAGGGTGGTTTTGGTCATATTATTTTGGTGTCCAGATTGCCTCAGTGTGCCAGCATTTCATATGCAAAAATGCAAAAGAACCCAAAGGGCTGCTTGAAATGAGATGGTGCTGCTCTTGACTGCTACAGGGACAAGATGTAAAGCAGAGAGTGAACAATGATGAAAGTCTATTTAATTCCCTTTAACATTTCTCAGACCTTTTGCTTTATTACAGCAAATTTGATGTGAATGTCCCTGAAGCCACATTAATAAATCTTATGCTGTCTGCCAAGAGTCTTCCTGGAAGAACTGTGCACTTTCAGGGAGGTGTTTTGCTGCTGCTGTTCCACAGGAACTACTGTTTTCCCCACAAAGGCTGTTTAATTTTCTGTAACTTCTGTACCATATGGTATTGTGGTTGTCTTGGACCTGGACCAGTTGTGCTGTAAGAATTTATCCCATTTTTTCTTTATGAACCCTTTAACCATGCTGTCAGACTGGTGTCACGGGGCTCTGATGAAGTATTACAGAAGTACCTTAGATATACCCTACCCAGAAGATTCAGAAATTATTTTGGGCAAATCTGTGGAAGTTTTAATTTGTTTTCAAATTTGTTTTCTGCTAAGACACTGCCTTCCACTGCTGGGCCATTGACATGTCTTACTGTAAAGGAGTAATTTTGACTTAATCTCTATATTTTGATTAATTTTTATTTCAAATTTTAATCCATGCAAAGTGTGATTTAATAAAGTTCTATCTGCTATAAATGAACTTTAGATTTACATTACCATTTCCTGATTTCCAGCAAGGGTAGCAGATGACATCAGGTAGAAGAGAACAAGAAAAGATGTGAGATCAGGGACATGAGTATTTTTATGCTAGATACAGGGGGTGGAAAATAACACAAAGGACAGGTCAGAATGTATTAAATCCTCACTTATTATGTAGCAGTTGAATTACCTGGATGATATAGTATTAACTGAAATACAACATAAAGTGTGATCACAATAATTTTAAATGTATTTGGGGTTTGTCCTTTATATGGAAATGAATTTAAACACAAGTTCTTTTCTGTTCCCAGAAGTCTGAACAGAGATTTAAGAAGTTTCCAGCTTACAGATATGCAGCTTCAGAGACTGAAGGATGAGGATTTAGATAAAAGGCAGATGTGGGACCCTTTATGGTTGAATGTTTCTGTGAAAGCAAGGCACTGCACTACATATCTTGCTTGCAAAAAAAGGATATGAATCTTCTTAAGGATTATTTACATCCCTTTATGGTAGTGGATTTTAAGGAATGTATTCTGTACTAAACAAATAACAGAAAAAAACCCCCTATATTTTGTTTGCAGCAGATGTCAGATTTCAGGGTTAGTATAGGCAAATGAATTTCATGTTTTCCTATCAAAGAGATTTCTAATAGTCTTGATGATTTGTTTTTCCTTATGCTATGCATTTTTCCCAGCATAGACTGTGACAGGTCTCAAGTAGGAAAACTTCTGGAATTACATCAGAGGTGGAAAGAAATATGGAAGACATTCTGTGTGGGTTCTACCAGGTGCAGTAAAAATGGTAGGGATGGCCTCTACAAGATATTTGTCATGGTTATTGCTCTTTTAAAATATACATGCAAAAAATATATCAGGCTGAAAATTTATTTCCATACCTCAAGGAAGAAAAAAAGAAAAAGATACAGGTAAAGTTTCCAAAACTTTAACCATATAGACACTGTCATTCTCCAGGGGGTGAGATAGTCATATCCAGAGTAGAATTAATTCCCATTATCTTCTATATCTGGTTTAGGATGAAAAGAATCATCATCTGAAAATGTATTTTTCTCTCTAAATGCTATGTAGGGAGTCTAGTGACAGGCAGATACACAAACAATCAAGCATCTGGTATTTAATCCTGGGTGAGGCAAATTCTGTGTTTAGTATTGAATGCTCCTTTCAGGCATTCACTCTGAAATTAAACACCTAAAATTTTTATTTCTGACTACTACATCCCTAAAAGCCATCATTTGTAAATGGGACTGAACAATGTAGGTGTCTTGTTGAGTTTAATGGGAGAAAAATGAACCTGATCCCACATCAGTTCTGTTTTGGTTGCAGAGGGTTTAAAATCTGACTGGTGGGTTTGCTGGGTTAGAAATAAAGAAGATTTTCTGGGCAATGCAAAAGAATGGTCTGAATTGTCCAGTGTCAGCCTAGAGCGAGTCAAATCCAGTACAGCACAGAGGAGGGAGTTCCCATCCCTGGAAGTGTCCAAGGAATAACTGGATGTACCTGGCACTCAGTGCTCTGAGCTGGCTGACAAGGTAGGGATTGGCCACAGGTTGGACTTGATGACCCTGATCTGTTCCAACCTTAATGATTCTGTGATTATTTAAAAGCAAAAATAGTCCCCTTTTTCTGAGTTCCTCACACATAGGCATCCATGTAAAACACACAATATCATTGTAATTTATAGTGCAAGTGGGTCTATGGGTTTGGCAAAATCTAAATTGTAGTACAACAGGTTTACTTTATGATGTTTATGATGCAACTCCTCTGCACTCAGAGGATATGGAGATCTTGCATTATCTTTGACAACCTTGAAAAGCCCATCAATATGAAAGGAATAGCTATTATACTTTGTGGGGTTTTTGAAGGAAAAAAAAGAGTGTAATGCAAACCACATGTGTTTGGGTTTGTTTTTTTTGTTTTTTTGTTTTTTGTTTTTGTTGGTGTTTTGTTTGTTTTGCTGCTGTTGTTGTTCTTGTTGTTTTAAGTAAAACAGCCGTTGTCAAACAGAACAAGTAAACCTGGGGATCTGAAAATTTGTTTTGTGTGCAGGATCTAACTTTTGCCAAGATCAAGAGCTCCCAAGGGAAATGGTAGCATCATATTTGGTGCCTCTGACTCCACCACTGGCGCCGTTGTCCCTCAAAGATCAGAAGGTTTGTAGATCCCTGTTCAAGGCCTGTGACTCTCTACACCTTTTATAGAGATGAACTCTGAGGTCTGGGGTTTCCTCATACTTCTCCATATAGAGTTCTTTGCTACTTAGATTGCTCTGTTGAAATTTTGCTGTATATATTTTCCACAACACTTTTCCCCATAGAAACCAGGCATGATAACTTTAAAAAAAAGCCGTGGAAAATATTTCAAATAATACTGAGCTTCTATTGCTTCCCCCCTCCAAGCTTAATAACAATAAATATTTTAAACAGACAGAGAAGTAATCCAAAGACCAGGCTGCATTTTCTATGACATTAAAAAAAAAAAAGTAATAAAAAATTAAGTCTTTGCTACTTAATTTCAATTTTCTTGTTTGATCCATTAATTTTTCTTTAGCTAGAAAGAGCAATGTGTAATTAAAAAAAAATAGAAAACTTTTTTTTAAAAAAGTATGGATGTAAGTGTAAGTAAAATTAATCTTGAAAGCTGTGTCAGTCGGATCTTTTTATATGGTGGCATAAGTTCTGACACAGGACTGTGGGGATTCTGTCACTGTGACAAATTTAGAAGCAAAATAAAGGCTTGATAGTCCATAACTTATATAATCAACTATGATTTCTTTTTTTTTTCTATTAGCATAAAGCCCTGGTATATATTATGTAAGTTGGTTTAAAATCAGTGAAGGAATTTATCCAGCTCAGCACAATGAGAGGTTTTCTCCAGAACAGCTACTTTAGTGTCAACCTGCACAAGTGGATGAAATGACGGTGATTTCAGCTCTTCACCAAAGAAATGGAAAAGACATGGAGCCTGCAGGCATCTCCCGAGTTTGGGTAATGAGTGGAAACTCATTATGGTCCAGTGCTTTGATTGTTAGTGTTGGACTGCCATAAATGCTGTAGAGGGAGACCCATGGATTGGCCCACAATAAGGGAAATGGCAGAGAGAGCTGCTGGCAGCTGAAACCAGAACATCAGGTTGTGTGAACAGGATCCAGAGTGCAGCCACCCTTCCTTTCCTGATTAGTGAGTTAAATAAACCAAGACAATTCAGGTGGAGAGTGCTCAGCCAGGACCTGCGGCAAATAAATCCACACTGCAGCACCTGCCAGGCCATTTTCCTCACATTGGTGAGTCCTAATTTATGAAAACCTTTTCCCACACATGCTATTCCTCCACCATTTTGGTTCTTTTGGGCTCAGCTCGTCAAGCTGCTGGAAGCCCACCAGGGTGTGGAAATCAGTGCCAGCCGGGCTGTGGATTTCACAGAACGAAGGAGCCAAAACTCAGCGGTTTTGTTAAGATCTGCTTAGAGTGTTGTGCATCGTGCCCCTCCCTCCCCAAAGCCATCAGGTGAAGCAGCCTCTGCCCTTCAGCTGCCCATCTGCCATGGTCAGGCACTCCCCTCGCTCCGGGGCCGCGGGGCCACCAGCCCGCGGAGGGACCCCCGCCGCCGGTGAGTGCCCCGGGTACCGGCGGGCGCCCGAGGGGATGGCGCATCCTTCTCGTATCCCTCCCTGTATCCCTTCCCACATCCCCCCCTGCATCCTTCCCTGCATCCCTTCCCACAGCCCCCCCGCATCCTTCCCTGCATCCCTTCCCACATCCCCCTGCATCCTTCCCTGCATCCTTCCTCACATCCCTTCCTGCATCCTTCCCTGTATCCCTTCCCCACACCCACCCCCGCATCCTTCCCTGCATCCTTCCTCACATCCCTTCCTGCATCCTTTCCCGCATCCATCCCCACATCCCTCCCCGCATCCTTCCCTGCATCCTTCTCTGTATCCCTTCCTCTCATCCCCCCCCGCACCCTTCCCCGTATCCCTTCCCACATCTCCCCCTGCATCCTTCCCTGTGTCTCTTCCTCGGATTCCTCCCTGAATACTTCCTCGCATCCCTCCCTGCATCCTTCCTTGTATCCCTTCCCCGCATCCTTCCTTTCATCCCTCCCCGCATCCCTCCTACACCCCTCCCCGCAATGCCCCCCCTTCCCTCCGTCCCCCATCCGCTGCCAGGGCGGCGGTCCCGGTGCTGGCGGAACCGAGCCCTGTTCGGTCCCGCGGTTCCGGTTCCCGGTTCGGTCCCGCACCGCTGGCACCTCTGCAGCTGAATCACCCCCGGCCGGGGGAGATGTCGGTACCAGATCTCGTCTTCTGGAGGCTGACCGGGAAAACTGGTGACGTGCTGGACGTGGCGGTACCTGAGGATCGGCCTGTGGTTGTTTGCATCCATTTAAACGTCCAAACATTCCCTGAAACATTTTGAATTCCTGTAATTACCATTTCTCCCCCCTCCTTCCCCCATCCCTCCCTCCCTCCCCCGGACAAATCGAAAAGCCCTGATACAAGATCAGCCCCAGATCAGGGCTGATTCTTCTGACATTTCAGAGCTTTTCATTTTTCCTAATCCTTTAAAAATGCATTTCAAAACACTTTAGCTTGTCATGTAGAGAAATGAAAGTGCCCCATTTAGAAACAGCAAAATGAAACATGCTGGCTGATTCCATGTTCATTTTGCCTTATTTTTTTCCTTCCTGTTTAACCAATTTTGTAGAAAAGACAGAACTGAGTAACAATGAACTAAATATTCATGTTTTGGTGAAGAAAAGTTGTGGTCATAAATGTTACTCACTTCTGTCAGAAATTAAATGTATTTTCAAAAATATTACATGACAATGCTATTTCAGATTATTTCATGGGTTAAAACTTTTTTATTTAAAAAAAAATCTTCTTTAACAAGTATAGAAATATAGCAGAATTCAGAGACCCCTAATCTGTAATCTTTTTTTTCTAAAGCATTGCATGAAAAGGGAAGAAATAAAAGGAAAAAGAAAGTAATCACAAGTCAAAGATTTCACATGCCTTGGAGGACTGATGAGGTCTGTCTAAGCTGTGTTGGTATTTCAAATCAATGGGAGCTAACAAAAGGTACTAATTATCTCTAGCTCTGAGGTTTCTGATTTCTTATCCCTACAAGAGTGGGGTTTGAAACATCACAGGAAAAGGAGAGCCTGGGTTTGCCAAGGTTTTGATAAAATCTACAGTGTTTGCTCTCAGCCATTTAAATCCATTCTCAGCTCAGCATTCTCTGTAACTCCATTAATGGAAACATGGAAACATTTTTGACCTCAATCCCTTGGAAACCATTTGTTCTCTAATGATCTAGATGCAATCCCTGGATTCTGCAGGGTCTAAGCAGAATTCTGTCCCAAGGCCCTCCAGCTCTAGTACCAAATGAATAATCAGGAAAATTCCTGTCTGGATGATCCTTGCATGTTCCCATTCCAGCTCAGGCTATTCTGTGATTCCAGCAGCTGTACCCAAAACCACCCTGCACTGCCACACGTCCTGTGCTGCACCACAAGTCCCAGATCTTTGCAATTTATGGCCTCAAGTTGTAAGGCTCAAGTGAAACGGTCACGGTGGAAAAATCCAAATCTTGGTTCATCTTTGTTTGATGACACTGTGAGAAAATGAGCAAACAAACCAACTGGCCACATGTGGGCTCTCTTGGGACTCCTTTGCCTCTGAGTGAACATATACAATGGATTTTGCAACTAAAAAATGTTATCCCATGTAAATAAGGGCTATTGTATTGAAAACTATATTTCTGGTATGAACATCAAATTAGTTTGGAATTTTATTTCAAGTCTTAAAAAAGCCATTTCACAAGAAGCAGACCTGTGTGATCAAAAAGTGACATTTGGTCTGTATTTTAAGCAGAAGAGCTGAGGGACTTAGATAAGTGAGTAAAGTAAAATATCTGGGTAGACTTTTCTGCTTAACATGGTGGAAGACATGCAAAATTATGTTGTCAAATTCTAATTATCCACGATTAATTACAAAGGAATTAAAAGCTGAATCTCTGCAAGTCTGCCAAAAGTTAGACTACCTCGTCTATAAATCAATTACTCCAGAATAGCCATCTGCTAATAGTCCACGTGCTGCAATGCAGCTTCTTGGAATCTTAGTGCTCCAGAGAGGGGAAAAATGAAAATAAAAGCAAGCAGAAGAAATCCCAGGGGACTGTAGCTTCAGGAGGCAAAAAATTGGTGCTTTTTGCTTGCCTGTCTCTTCCCAGTTTCCTGCCCCCTTCAGCGTATGAGCAAGGCAAGAAGAGTTTGTGCACTTTGGAAACTCGATAGGAGGCAGCAGCTGATCTTCCCATCACCAGCCTAAAAATAATCCACTCCAGGGCTTGGAGCGGCTTCACTAAGTGGAGGAAAATCCTGCCATCGGGATGATATTGATCACATAGCACAACCGAGTGACACTTTGGGTTGGTATTTTGGGGTTGTGTTTACAAAGGTAAGCTGCAGAGTTTGATCTAACATTCAGCAACCAAACGGGGCATGCGATGACCCTCCCCCCATTATCTCCCACTAACCACCTCCTCCTCCTCCTTCCCTTTATATCTGTGGGACAGGGCTGCTCCTCGTTCTTTCCTGGGATTACAACTCCAATCTCTTTTTCCTTTTCCATTCGCAGGCGTTCTCAGCCTTTACCGTCCCCTCCTGCTGATGTTTTCTTTGCTGTTGTTCACAGGGTTATGTTTCTTTTTTTAAACTGTCCTGTCTTGGCAATGTGAAGTCGAAGGTTTTACAGCAGGCAGCGTAGCACGCTGGTGTTGGGGATCGCGTTGTGTGGAGAAGCTTTCCAAAAAAGAAAGAGAGAAAAAAAAAAAAAAAAGCAAAAAAAAAAAAAAAAAAAAAAAGCGATGCCTTTAGATGTGTGAGACCACTGCAGATGTTTGTGTGAAATGCTTTGCAGCGCCAACAGCCTGTTTAGCACCACTGCCGCTGTGATTTTGCCAGGGTTTGGAGCCTGATCCAGCAGGCTCCCGAAGTCAATGAGATTCTTTGCATTGACTCGCGCACCGTTTGGATCAGGCTGTGGCGCACGGCAGTTAGCGCTGCGAACACGCACCAGAGGTAATTCATCATCCTGAGGCCCAGGGCAGCGCTTAGCCGGGAAGAGGGGTCTGCGGAGCATAGGTGGTCACAGCTTAAATAAGGAATAAAAAGAAGGTTGTGTTTTGTACCGGGTCGTTTTGGATGAAATGGATTTGAAAGGGACAGTGCTCTCTGCCGCTGCCTCAGCAGAGCTCTTTGCAAGAATGTAGATCACATAGGTTGGGTGAGAGTGATTTTAGGAAAGTAAGAAGAGCAAACTGGAAGGGTTAAACCTAGAAAGGAAAAAGATTCAGAGCTCTAACCTAATATCTGTGGAAAACCTGACTTAGGCCTTCCATTCAAAGCTATAAATTAACCATTTGTCCTCAGTTAAAATTTACTATGGAAAATTTACTGTGGAAAATTTACTATAGAAAATTCCGTAAAGAAAGACAAATTTTATTTTTGTGATTTATTCAGAAGATAAGAACTAAGTACTTTTGTAAAACTCAGAGTATTTTCTTCACCCTGCACCTATATGCATACACATATGTATATACATACATGTTTATATGTATATATGGGCATATAATGCACAGCATATGTAAGACCAAAATTAAATTTAATCTGAACTGAGACACAAGTATGCTCTGTAAACAGATATATTTCAATTAGGAAGTGCAACTATCAATCTATATCTTTATTTTTTTTTTAAAGTATGGACAACAGAACTACTGCAATAAACATTTTCAGAATATTCTTATTTCCCCAAACAAGCTCCACCTGAGGAGTGTACTTATACTCTTTTTTTTGTAGTCATAAGTACCTTGCAGAGCATGACGATCAGAGTGATAATTCAGGTAAGATCAAACTCTTGAATATGAAGATTTTTAAGTCCACTTTAAAAGACCCTTAAGGTAGTTAAAATGTCTTAAATTAGGATTCTTATAGTTTTGTACTTGGTGAGGATGTTCTCATAATTTTAATGGAAATTTAGATTATCTACCATTTTCCCATTGTCTTCTTCAGAATTGCTTATGGAAAATATATCTCATGAACTGGCTTAGTGCCCTGAGAATCCCCATTTATGCTTGTTAAAATGAGATTTGTGAGTGTTTAGGTTCAATGTTTTGTCATTTCCATGTTTACAACTTTGACCTATTTTCTTTCTTCCCAAAACTTCTCTCCTCTTCACAGTGAATATTTGTTCATGAATCACTTTTGTGCTGTTTTCTGTTTATTCTCTTATGACTGTGTCTGTCCACCTTAGCCTAAAACCAAGGAAGTTTCAACTTGCCAGTAATGGAGAACTTAGCAAAAAAATTTAAATGCTTAAAGGACATGAGGGTTTTTTTAGCTATTTCGTTGGAAGGTGAGCTGCTGTTCAGACAGTTCACATCATCATTAAAGTAAACCAACAGGGAATCAGATTCCCAAATGATGTAAAGGAGAGCTGAAATTTGCCTTCCACTGGTACCAACATGGGCCCATCCTCCTGATGGTTCTTTCCATTCCCCTCCTCTGTTGAGTTTGGCTGATGGCTTTGGCTTACACTGACTATTCAGCACAGGTCATTCTCAAAGGGAGGAAAAAACACCTCTGAGAATCTCTAATGAGTTGTAGAGTTCATAAAGACAGAAGTTAAAGTGGGTAATTTGGCAATAACTTAGAAAGATGAAGGCCTTCCAGCCTGCAAGTGTTAAAACAAAAAATTACCTGGCATTTGGCACTCCTGCTGGGTTTCTGAATGTAGCTGGTGTCCTCAGATGGCACATGCTTGTTATCAGGTGCTCTTTTGTCCCATTAAGAAATTTCCATGTCTGAAATGATAGATTAAACCTAGCTTGCTTGGTAACTTTGTTATAAAGTATAACATTCCTGCTAAAATTCGCAGTGAAGCAAATTGTGATGTACCCACACTGGTGAAATTGCCCCAACATAACTTGTTGGCCTACTGGTATTCAACAGCAAGTGAAACTTTCTCTGGGAAAGCCATTTTTTGTAATGACTATGAACAACATTGTCTTTTAATATGAGTTTATGAACACCTGAACAGTTATTCTGAATGGCTTCTACTACCTGATGAGAAGTAGTGTTCATGGCTGTGGATGAGCAACAAATTTCAAAATAACTTGCTACCCCTTTGTCTGTTTTCTCCAGAATATTCACTTTTAGGTTACACAATTTCTGTTTTCGATGTGGCAGTTAGACTTGCTCCCATTTTGTTCAGATGTTGCTGTTTGCCAGTCAAAGCCATTGTCCTGTAGAGAAGCTTTCAGCTCCAAAGATTCCAACCTGAGCATGAGCTTAGAGAAGAGGTCAATCCATAAGGGAAGAAAGAGGCCTTTGCTTTCCAGTGTCTCTCCCTTCCTTTATCCACAGAGAAAGTTTTGCTAAGAGGCTGGTGGACATTTCTCCACTATTATGTCCTTGAGACAGTCCTGCATGAGCCAGGGAACTGAAGTAGGGCAGCTGCAGCAGTTCAGCCCTGAAGTTGAGCTTGATATGAGCAGGGGTTATCTTGGGAACAGCACCATGCTGATTAGGCTGCTAATTGTGAGAGTGAACTGTGTTTGTGTGGCTCTGCTGGACTGTGAGCCCACAGCAAGGCAGGCAGACTGCTGAAGGTGATAAACCCACCTGGCTTTGCTGCTTAATTCACCTGTGTACCCTTCCAGGCAGTGCTGTTTCCAGCATTCCCAAGGAAGGGTCCTGGCAGGTGTAGGAGGGCAGCTGCTGCTGTGCAGTGCAATAATCTCTCTGAGTTGGAGGATTAAAGGCTTTAATCCCTTCCATCCCTGTTACAACAGAAATATCTTTGAATTTCTCCCCCTGTGGCTCTGCAGCCCAGTTTTACCTCCTTGCTCTCTCCCCACAATCTTATTGTGGCCTAAAATCTCTGTCTCCTCATCTTTGGGAAAGAGAAAATGACCCTTGGCCACAGGGTGGGAAAACTTGAGTCAGCTCTGTATTCTGATTTGCTTAAGTCAAGTTCAAAGACCTTCAGCATTACAGGTTTTGCTGTTCTGTGTGATCAACATTCTGTCATTTTTTGTGGGAAAAACAGAACTCAGTGTATTTACTGTATTTGCATAGTGTGGAGGGAAACAAACTGCACTTCCTCACATGGGCAAGATACCTGTTTTTCCCTCTCTACAGATATAGTGCTGACTGAAGCCCTGTATTTGCCTACTAGAAGAGTAAAAGCCAAGGGAAGAATAGTTTAATAGTTTAATTTTTATTCAGGGAACCAAATTTGATCAGTGATATGTCATAGAAGTGTTCCATCTTCCTTTCCTGCTGCAGTTTTCAATGAGTTATAACAGTAAGCACAATTGCAATTCTTCAGTTCTTAATGCTTTGGCTTTGTTGGGTTTTTATTTTTGTTTTTGTTTTGCTTTGGTTTGGTTTTTTTAATTTTTAATTTATTGTTTTAAATTTTCATATTTCATCTCATTTCATGAAATCTTATGGTTGTACAGAAAGAAGGGAATGGTGCCTTTGCATGCTTCCACTGGTAACTGCAATCAAGATTGTTTTAATTTCCAGGCTGTTTTTTGAGTGAAAGCTTTCAAAACTAGGACTTGTTAAAAGCCAGTGTAGCTGAGGCCTTTTAAAACTCTTTAAAATTCTTAGAATTATTAAAGAGCTCCTTAACTTTAACTTGCAATACTGAAATACTGTTAAAAATGCAACCTTGACTATTTAATTAGTCTGAAGCTTACATCGTTTGCTGCCCTAAAAATGTATCTTTCTGTAGCTACACTGAATTTTCCAAGCATGGGATCTGAACGTGGGCACAAGAAATTTTGCCATTATATTACCAAATTTTGATTTGAAAAAGATTGAAGGCTGCACTGTTTTCTTGGATGAGAGATTGCATCTGAAAAGTTGTCATGGTCCAATTCCTGTTATTTTTAGTTGAGCTGCCAAAGTATTGTTGAAAAATGCCCTGTACTGTCTAGAGAAATTAAGGGTTTGTTTGTCTGCCCTAGGGGCTTTTCTTTCTGTCCTTCTTTGGAGAAGAACACAACTTGTTAAACTTTGAGGCAATGAAAATGAACTTCTGGAGGGATGCCCTGATACTGCAGAAAGTAATGGCTAATTTCAGCTTCAAACCAAAGGGCACTGACTGTAAATGCAAAGCATCCTCCCTTTGATATCAGCAAAACTTCATCCACTATATTTCCCTTATCTAGGAAACTTGAGCCAAGAGGTAGGAGCTACATTACATATTTTATTCCAGGGGGTGATGGATCTGTGCATCTCTCCAGCTCCAGAGTCTCCTCTGTATCTAAGTTTTCCAAAAAACAGAGCAAGGTCCAGCAGTTTGAGACACAAAACTGGGGAGGGTGTGTGAGATCTGCCTTCAGAACCAGAAATGGGTGGGAAGGGAAGGATGGAGTGGTTCCTGTCTCCCCACAAGGCACACTGAAGATGACATAATTTCTCTCATTATTAGAGCTCTAAGGTAGTGCAGGGTGTTTTCATACACCATTCTTGAAGATCCAGAGACTGCCAGCAGCAGAAGGTGTTATGAAATTTGGGATATGCCAAGAGATGCAGAACATGAGTCCTCCACTTCCAGCCACAGCTCGTTCCCAGAACAGTGGAGATGGAAAAATGGGTGGAAGGAGGGAAGAGAGGAAGGAAGGATCACTGGACTATTAATACTTCCACAGTTCTTATCTCCTCTATTCCCTATCAATGCCAAACTGTACTGGATGTGAATCCTGAACTGCTAAACAGGGAAATTGTACATTTTATGATTTGGCAATTTATGATACCAAAGTTGCATGGGGGCAGCACAGCATCACAGCACTGATCGGAATATTTTTATAGATTTTAAGCCTGTGGAAGTTGAATGAACATGGTCACTGGATAAACTGATTCATGATGAAGATTTCTGATCAAAAAATCTTAGGAATGTAGTGTCAATTACCCTATCTAATTTCATTTGCCATATAAGCTTTTTTTATTTTCTGGGAATTTTTACAAACTAACCAACCTAGGCTTGATTTTCTCTTTTAAAGAGTAGGCAATTAAAGTCTAGTTCTCTTTTTTTGAAATTAACAGAAATATTGTGAATAGACTGCCCTTACCTTCTCTTGAAAAATATTGCCAGTATGTTGGGCACTGTCTCTATATATCAGTATTAACTAGTAGGACCAGGTTGTTTTCTCAGTCCTGGCAATGCTCAAAGGACAATTGATTTTAAGAGTGTTACTGGACATACTCCATCACAAAATTAGGCACAAATTCTTGTGAAGATTCAGATGTGATTCTTCAAAGATGCATCTTCCACTAGAGCTTTTAGCAAATATTGTTTGAGGTGTGATAGGAAACCTCTGCAAACTGATGGTGGTCTCTATTTGGGAGAAAACACTCTTCCTGCAGTTAATAGTCCTTCACTTGAACATTTGCTGCCTCTATTCTATATTCCTCCTAAAAAAATGGGAAAAAAACAACAGTTGCCTTAGCTTCCCTTGGATGTGGTTTTCATCCTTTCTCCCAGATTGATTTTTGACTAGAAGCCAAAAGCTACACAGGGAGTCAATGATTGAGTGCTCATCTGAACCCAGGATTCTCCTGCCTTTCAGTACCACTCCAACCACTAGACCACAACAGCATCTTATGCTGCCTCAGAAGAGAGTCATCCTTGTGGGAAAGGGAGGAAAATTCCCAGCAGAACTCCCTTGGACTTCTGACCTTCGATAAAAATGAGGAAACAGCACTTCTGATTTTCAAGAGATTACCATTACCATTATGTTTCCCTTAAAGAAGACATGTCAAGCTTTCACAAATTAAACCAAAACAACCTCTGTGAATTTTTTTTAAGAGTTCCTTATTTGTTTTGCTAATAACTCCTTGATATATTCAGACAGATCCCACATTAACAGAATGCTTATTTTTTGTTACTAGCCTTATGAATTTATGAATGTATTTTGGTAGAAAAATAAAAATGATAGAATGATAGTGGTCATATCACTCTATTCATTATAGAGAATGGGCCAAAATCTCCATCAAATTGTGTTACAGCACATGGACTGTTAGCAGATGGTGGTTACTGGAGTCTGAGTCGGTTGACCCTCAGCTTTTGCCTCACAGTGAGTACATGAATGCAAGTTATGCCTAACTGCTGGTAAATCTCAGCTATAAACTGCTGATATATTTGGGAAAGGGAGCACATTTATCACACTCTTTTCAAAGAAACTCCTCTTTGCTGATGTGTTTCCATATGGGCTGTGCTTTTCAGACCCAAAAAGAGCTTGGTTAAAAGCTAATGGGGATTTAGCAGAGGTTCAAAATGCTTCTTTGAATTCTGTGTTTGTGTGAACATCTGCATGTTTATTCTGTCTCTAAGGGACTACTTGTGTAGTTTATGCTTACCTTGTTATGATTACCTTGTTTAAGCAACTTCAGAACTAATCTGAACTATTTGAGGAAAGAAGGAAACCTTTTTCTCCCCATTCATCTGACTTTTCTTTTTGTTTTTAAACTGCATTTATGCATTTTCTTCATCCCTATCTTGTTCTGGTTCTGCAAAACCTATGAATGCCAATGTTCTTGCAGACAGATGCTTTGCTAGATTAAATATATTCCTTCTATTTTAGCACGTAGAATTTGAGAAAAGGAAAAGGTGTGGATAAATGAGTTTCCACAACTTATTCTACAGCACTATGTTGCTCTGTGTAAGTCTCAAGCAAAGAGATAAGTGAGGAAAAACTTTGTTTGCAGTCCTGTTTCATCTTCTTGTAAAGAAGACTGTAAAAATAAATGATGCACAGGTTGATTTAAGCCAGAACCTGGTCATAACTCTGTGTTGCTTTATGACCCACACTCTGCAAGCACGAACACAGGAGCTTATCTTGGTGTACAAAGAAAATCTCACAAGAAATCATGGAAGTCAGAGGCTGCTGGGATGAATCTAAGCACATGTATAAAGGTTTTCAGGATCAAATATAAATGTTGATTTACTGCCTAGGCAATTTTCAGTACCACCTACTTTTGCTAAAAGTTCCTTATTTATCTGTAATGTCTCATGTGTGTGGTCATTGTTCTATGTGACAATGAAGAAATACAAAGTATCAGTGGCAAAGCTGCCAGATCACAAATACCAAAGGTTCAGAGCTTGCCCTGGGAATGCAGTGCAACAAATTGTTGGAGATATTGCACAGACTGTGTTGGCTCACCAAAGAAACGGCAACATACAGGTCAATTTATGTCCATTTGGGTTTTATTATGAGAAATGGAAATACTTATTTTTCAAATCTTCTACCTGCTTTCTTTATATTCTCACAGAGCTTTTGCAGCATAATGTTTGTGTCTATAAGCATTATAAGTTACAGCATAATGTATTTTAAAATAGCACTTAAATAATGAATTCGGCTAAATATAAACAATATTATAAAAATATAAATAATACTAATGTCATATAAACACAGCCTTCTAATGTACTTATATTTGCCTTAGCCAGGATAATTTCCAAAATAACTGTTTTATTCTCTATGGGTTCTTCAGTGTGCTCCTTCCCTGTCTCTTTATTATATTTATTTTGTCTTTAGCACTCTTGGTAGTCAACATTTCTCTCATTTCTGTAGTAGCCAGACCCTCTGGGAGAGATGAGACTCGCATTTTGTGGCAATGACAATGCCTCAGCCTACAACATCAGTGCTGGTGTCCTCAGGAACGTCTGCTTTGTGGATGCCCTCAACCTGGTCCCTCATGTCTTCCTGCTGTTCATCACCTTCCCAATTTTGTTCATTGGTGAGTTATTCCCTGGAGCTCTGCCATCCTACAAGCACTCGAGCATGTGTTTATACTCAGTCATGTTTGCATGGGCTTGGTGAAACCACTGGATGCTTTGGATTTATGAATTCTGAAAAAGAAGAGGCAGAATGGCTTCACCCAGAGGACGTGAGGCCAACCCGCTGAAATGTGGGAATTTTAGATGTAAATCTGAGCTAATCAGCATGAAGAGATGGATGAGAGCCAGAGAGATCAGATCCAAATGCTATGATACTTCTCTCTGCAGAAGTTTTCTCCACATTTGAAACTGGCAACTTGCAACCTTTGTTATTATTAGAAGACTTAGAGTAGCGGGTCTGAGTTACCTTGAAGCCACATGAATTACAGAGAATATCCAAAATTTTCACCTTGGATCTAAGGCTGGGACAGGTGTAGGAAATATTTAAAATAGAATAATTGCTTCTTTTGCCAACATTTGCAAACAGAAGTAGAGCAGAGATAACAGAGATAATTTTTTTTCCAAACAGGAATAAAAAATAAGAAATGATAAATCACTCTTGAGGAATTTAGGACAGTGGAGGGGCTCTAACTCACATAGTCTTGTAAAAAACCCCTTTTATGCTAGTACTCTAATGATATTTTTTTTCTACAGTTGTCTTTTTATCCCAGTGAATTTAGAGTGGTGAAATAAATACAATTTAATACTTTTACAGATAGGTCAAACAGTGGCATTCTAACTGATCATAAGAGATTAAGAGACTTGAATTGCCATCAAAAATATTAGTGAAAATAAATATTCTCTTGACAACTGCATGAGAAATGCCATGTCAGTTCTCCCATGTTACCTTCCTGGTGTTGCATGTGTAGATGGTAATGCATTTCTTCCACAAGGAAGATTTGAATTTAAGACTGTATTTGAATATGAGATTTAAGGGCTTTTATCATGCAAAAAGACTCCAAAGCAGTTGAATAAAATGCTACAGGAATCTGTGGGCTAAGACACTCTGTACCTAACTGTGACATGATCCAGTGACTAAAAACTAAATATATAATTAAGCAAGAGAATAAGAAACAAATTCTAACAAATTATAAAGACTAGAAAGAAACCTCAGGGTTATGGAAACCCTCCCTAACAGTGCTGGATTTTTACCTCAGTGTTGGTTTTTCCTTCAAGGTGAGATGCAAATCATCCTTGAAGAACAAAGCTTTGTGCAGAAGTGTTTGATGAAAGTACAATGTGAGGTCAGAGGGCAGAGATAATATTTTAGAACACTCTAACATCAAGTGCTGCTTCAATTTTTTTAGTTATTAGCCAAATAATTTTGAAATAGTAATGCAGCTGCTGAAAATTCCCTCTGTTTTTTAACAATCTTAGGAAAAATATAATATTTTAAATTGCATGTTATATATGTAGGTATGTAATTCAGTTTTTCTATTTTGTATGTTAATTATCAGGGCAAATAGTTGTTGCACAGAGCATTAAAATCCAACTAGAGTCCATGGTATAGACTGACTCCAAACCAGAAATTTGGTGATGAGCTGTGTTTGTGCAGATGTGTGGGCAAAGGAAAAATGAAAAGCAGCTTGGGAAGAGACAAAGACAGGAGCAAGGTCAAAGAAAACCAGATTAGATGAGGAAAGCCTTAGAGAACTATAGAAAATGCTTGAGATAGCTATGAAGAAGAGAGAATAATTTGTTCTAGCAGTATTTTGTGTCTTAAACAAGGATGAAATGGTGACATGCTGACAGTTTCCAAGCATGAATAAACTTAGGGTTTGGTTTATGTGTTCCTGAGCACCTGATGAACCTTTAAACACGATGAGGTGCTGCATCCTTGTGTAGCAAAAGCACATCGTGGCTTTTAAACCAAATTTGTTTTGTTTCCTTTTGTCTGGTTTCTTTACTTCCCTGAAAGAAACCTCTTGGGGAATTCCAGGGGAATACGGTAAGAGGGACTTTTGGGGTGACTTAGGAGAGCCCTGTACCTGTGTGGGAATGGATGGAGGCCAAGGCTCGCTGCCTTGAGAAGCCAACCAGCCCTGGCACCTCCCTCACATCCTCTGTGTCCCACTTCTTGCTGGCCTAGGAGGGGATCCTGCCTGGAAAGGGCAGGTGACACAGGAGGTGATGCCATTATTATAAATGAGAAACAAAGCCTCGATATTCAGCAAAATTTAGATTGGTTTATTTTATATAGACAGAGCAAGCTGGGGAAATGTGAGGAGTCACATCCCACTCCACGCTCCACCAAACTTGGTTTGCAGCTCCCTTTTTATAGGATGGTTTTCCTTGTAGTAATCAATAATTGTTATTGTTTTGTTGTAGTAATTCTGCAAGGTAAGCAGTGGCAGTCAAAGAAACTTCCAAATTCCGTGGGACATCTCTTGGGACAATTGGTCATGTACCCATCTGGTCTTGGTAGATAAAAAGCAGAAGAAGTGGAAAGTCTGATCTTTAGCAGATAGTTTGTGATTGATTACACAAAGGCAGGAAATCTGATTCTGCAAAAAAACCTTTCAGACTATGGAAAACCCTTTTTTTTTCTTTTACAAACTGGTATACACAATATTCATAACAGGGGGATTTAAACAGAGTGGGTTTAATCATGTATTTCCCTTTATCTAGGTTCTTTTCTTATTTTAAGTATTCTGGCTTATACAAACTCCAAAACTTCTATGATTAACACGAATCATTTAACAATTATCATGGAAATAGGCTTCAAGTTTAATTTGCTGATTGATTAGTTGATTAGTTGGAGTCCTGGTGCCGCGCTGGGAGCTCTGCAGGGCCGCGGTGCTGAGGCCTGCGAGGCTGGGCTGCGCCCGAGGGAGGAAAGCTGTGAAATCGCCCTTCGGCCTCCACACAGACTGTGCTCCCAAGCAGGCCTGAAACAGATAATCAATGTTACTTGTTTCAAGTAAATGCATCTCTTCAAGGCCTCATTTGAGGATGCAACTTTTATATCAGGTGGGAATTTTTCCTGCTGTTGTCTGTGACTGTGAAAGACGTGAGGACATCATCACGTCAGATCGGTCAGTCCCTGCTGTCTGAAGGTGTTGCTTGGGATGGTTTTATTGTTGTTGTTTTCTTATCATTTTTCTTGGCTAGGAAAGACTTTTCCTTGATTGCAATACGGAAAAAGTGTTGTCTCATTGTCTTCAGGGTTTGATTTAAATTACAGGGCAACTGAGACACACCTGGCTCATCTTAGTATCAACATCCCCTGTAGTCTGTAGGGGGTTTGTATCAATTGCAAGTGTGGCCCAGAAAACTGATAACCAGATCAATCACTGATTTGCTGTGTGATGACCTTTCTCTTTCCTTGCCATCATTCCCCAGGCTGGGGAAGCCAGAGCTCCAAAGTGCAGATTCACCACAATACCTGGCTGCACTTCCCCGGGCACAACCTGCGGTGGATCCTGACGTTCACCCTGCTGTTCGTGCACGTGTGTGAAATAGCAGAGGGGATTGTTTCTGACACGTAAGTGGCACAGTTTGGTGGATAACCAAGCTAATTGCATTTGTTAATGAACAGTGTTAATGGCTGATGGGCTGGCTAGTGAGGCATGAGGAGGTTTTCCCCCATAAAATTCACAGAATCCTTTCATGAACTGGCTAGCTTTTAATGGGATGAAGGTGAAGCTGTTGTTCTTTGCATTTGTTCTTCACTCAAGCTATAATGGCAAGCAAATATTGATCAGAGTTAAGCACTCATGAGGACAAAAATCTTTTCATCTCTAGGAAACTGATGTTTGTCCTCTTCAATAGATTAGTAGAACACCTATGTTTTCACACAATGGTGAAAGAAAGGCACCAAATTCACTAATTTATGTCTTATTTATTTTCAGGCAAATGAAATCTCGCCACCTGCATCTCTTCCTACCAGCTATAATGGGATTTGTGGCTGCCACTGTATCCATAGTCTATTACCATAACATTGAAACATCCAACTTTCCAAAGTTACTGCTGGGTAAGTCTAAGTCTGATATTTATGTACTCTTAAAAATCCCAGTATTTTAGCCAAAGTCAGCTTGTGTAAGTTGAGGAAGATGGTGGAATGTGTGAGAATATTAAAACAGAGAGGAATAACTCACTATTCTTGTAACTGGTAGTCTCATAGGAATTACTGCACCTTTCATAAGGTACATACTGAAAACTACTTTTAAAATTATTACAAAAGAGAAGGTCCTTGCATGCCTGTTGCATTTCTATTACGAGCTTTTAGGTATTTTTAAACACTGCTGAGGAAAAACTTGTCTGCATTCTAAAGGGCTATTTCAAAAGGCCACTTTGAATAGTGATCTGACCACAAACTCCCCTGTGCAGATGCTGCTCTTTTTTTGCAGCTGATTCTGAGATGATCTCATCTGCTCTCTCAGTCAGGAGATGGTCAGATCAGACATTGCAGAATAATGTTCCATACAAGTATATTGTCCAAATTGCCTGCAGCTGAACCACCTGAACAAGCCCCTGACAGATACCAGCCAGGATGCAGGATAAGACTAAATTACATCAATTCTTTTTCAAAATGAGCACATTTCCATATTCTCACTTGGGATGCATCCTGCTTTTTCTAGGAGGCAATATGGCTTTTTTAAGTTATGTGCCTTTTCCTTCACTTTAAGAACAAAGTTCCCCTTCAGATTAAGTCCCCTTCAGTGGATTTTCATACCTGTGTGAAGATCTGCCATTGTGGATCTGTTTGAAGGGTTATGGCCCAGGAAAGAAAACAGTGGCAGGTAACGTAGAGGATCACTGTGCCTGCACTGTATCAGGCAGTGGAAGCTAAAATTCTGTAGTTACATTTATTTTTTAATATATTTCTAAGTTATGCATGTGCACCTGTTTTACAGCCCTGTTCCTTTACTGGATAATGGCCTTTGTCACCAAAACCATCAAGCTTGTCAGATACTGCCAGGATGGGGTGCCTTTTTCTCAGCTGCGTTTCTGCATCACTGGAATCATGGTCATCCTCTATGGGCTGCTGATGGCTGTGGAGATCAATGTCATCCGAGTCAGGGTATGTGGCTTCTTCCTCAGGATCTGGAAAAATATCAGTGGAACCATGAGGCTGAAGATGGCTCCTTAATCCCAGGAACTCTGGCTTGTGTCTAGTTTAGGCCCAAGTTTAGCTTAGCCATAAATATTTGGTTAATTCTGTGGAAATTGCTGGTCATTTAAATCTCTTTAAATGTGTGTCTTTGATGTATCCCCTGGGCTTGGTGTGTGTGTGTTGCTTGTGTGCATCTATGCACACAAAGTGCACACGTTTGAGCAGATAGATGCATATTTGTGCACAGGTGGAGAGTATAGGTGGATGCAATCTGTGAAACGTGCTGTATTAGTGTTGAGGAACTATTTATGTAGTGAATCTGTAAGTTAGCATATGTTCTTACCCATGATAACTTAAAATAATTTCCCAAGAATTCATTCTTACTGTTCACCTTGAGGTAGGTGGTACTGATAGGGTTCAGAACAGTATCCACATCCCACATTGCTCAATTGTTTCCCAGTTATCTGTCAAAATGGAAATGCTCCTATTTACATGCAAATTTATATTTAAATTCAACATATAATTACCTTTAAAAGCAAATTTGAAACTGTGATTGTCTTGCACATTGTTTTCACTAAAAAATTACTATCAATAAGCTAATTTCTGAGCACGCTGTTCGTCTGTTTTCTCCTCTGCAGAGGTATGTGTTTTTCATGAACCCTCAGAAAGTAAAGCCTCCAGAGGATCTGCAGGATCTGGGAGTGAGGTTCCTGCAGCCATTTGTCAATTTGCTCTCAAAGGCAACTTACTGGTGGATGAACACTCTCATTATTTCTGCTCACAAGAAACCTGTGGACCTGAAGGCCATTGGGAAACTCCCAATTGCAATGAGAGCACTTACAAATTATGTCTGTCTCAAAGAAGCCTATGAGGAACAAAAGGTAATAACAGGTGTCCATGTCACTGTTGGGCTTTAGAAAGCCAAAGTGTCACTTTGAATTTCTTCAGCTTTCATGAAATTCTAGTTTTAGGAATTTTTGAGCTTAGGACTGTTTGTTCCAAGGTGAAACATTGGCGTAGGAAGTTACAATCCAATAATCACTGTTTGGTTTTAAGTGAATTTATAGCAGGAGAGAGTTGCCAAACTGAGTGCAACTGGAAACTAAAACCACAACAGAATGATCACTTGCTAGATTTTAATAATGAAAGATTTGTTTAAATCTTAGCTACTTATGAAACTGGAAGATATTCTGTCCATAGTTTTCAACTGGAAACACTCATCTTCCCCTTTTTTTTTTCCTTCAGACAGAGAAACAGCCAAAACCACATATCAAGAATAGCCAAAACACGGGTGTCTTAGCAGTGATTTAGTCACCAATCTCAAACACAGAACCATACAGGCTGCAATGAAGAAAATTAACTCCATCCCAGCCATACAAGTGTGGTTGGGAAAGCTCACTGAGTAGGGCAGGATTTTTCAGGGAAACTTCTGGATGCATTTAGGCAGCCCTTTCCTCCCAGCTGCTAATGCAGTTGCAGGCTTCTTTCTGTGTCCTCTGAGATGAAAAACATTTATCAGTACAATTGCTTATATTTTAATAGATATAGGTTTCTTCTCTTTCCTTCTGAAGTTGAGGATTACAGAGACCAGAGATCAAGATCTTTCTGCTTTAGGCAGAAAGCAACTGAAATTATGGAACTGAGCTTTTCACATCAGCCTGGGAGAGGTGCATCCCTTAGACCAGTCCCTTAAGGTGCCTAAACCCTACTTAAGGAGGCAAAAGAGGAATACTTGGCCCAAGGACCTGAGTCTGTGCCATTTTTGATGACAGGCATGACTGCTGGGTGCCAGCATTTGTCTGTAGCTTGTTCACATCTGCAGGTACTGGCAGTGGCTGCACAAAAATGCAGTTCAGATGCCAAAAAGGCAAGTTAAATGTGCATTTCTCATGTGCATGAGCACAAACTTTCAGCATGTAGCTTCCCTCAGTGTATGTCATGCACATATAAACAACCACATGCATAAATGTTATGTATGTAGTTACACTCACCTACATTTCTGATGCTGCCTTACATCAGATATTTTGTGTTCTGTAGCTGTCTAAAGTCTTGAGATTACTACAGTCTCTAGCACATTTGTGCTACTATTCCAAAACAGGCTGCCACCCTGAAGTAAACTGGTATTTTGTAGATAAAGTTAAAGTAAACTGAGTGGCTAAAGCAAATCCAAGGAGCCAGGCAGTGGGACTCACTGCAGTTAATTCCTGTGGAGAAATGAGTTGGCTTGTGCCTGGTTGGGCAAGAAAACAGCCACAGAATTAGGAAAATTCTTCAGACTGGAGTGTGGTCTGCAGTCTGGAGGAGGTGATATGCCCCTGTCTCTGCTACCAAATGTATATCTTACACTAATCTCCTGCAACTGGGGAGGGGAGCCCCACAGCCTCCTCTTCTGGATTATGTGTGGTTACCCCAGCCTGTGCCTGGAGACAGCTGATCTCAGCTGTGCTCCATGGCCCTGCAGAGAGAAAACTCCTGCTCCTTCCCAAACCCTACTCATGCCTTGATGAAAGATGCTGAACATGACCCTGAATACTCTGTATTGTGAAATGCCTTTGAGATAGCTCACATGACATTATCTTGCTATCTCTTCTGCATGCTATGAAAATGGAAATAATTGTATCAATTCTCACATAATTCCATTAACTCCTCCTAAAAAAAATCCATGATCTTGTTTCTGTTGTTGCTTGGCTTTTGTTTCAGTTTCTATTGAATAGATTTTTTCACACCACATATCAGTGCATCATATCACATATCCATAAATAGATTTAGTGCATTGATATTATATTTGGCTTATGCCACCATCCTAAATCCTGTATAATTTGTCCTGATGGTAAATGGAAAGCTTTTATTTTGGGCACTTAATAGAAAAATCGATTTTTAAAGTCAAGGACCATTAGGTTCCTATGTCTGCTATTCATGTGCCACTATAGCTCTTACCTGTTAGGGCCAAGAAAAGGAGGAATGAAATTGTGTGGACTATCAGTCACAGGCACAGGGCACTGCCTTGAGCAACAGGCTTATACTGCCAGCTCCAGAACTATGGGAACAGTCAGATTTCCATATTTACTGAGGCAAACCTTATGGGTGACTTGATTTATCAGCAAGCACTGTCTCACTGCCCTTTATTCCAACTGAGGAGTGCCCAAGGTAGAGAAAATTACAGGAATTTGAAAGGATGTTGGCAAAGACAAGAAAAACCTAATCAAGTGGCAAAACTGAGAACAGCAGCCCAGACTGGTTAATTAACACCACAACATTCTGTGCAAGCCCATAACACTTAAGGACCATTCTGGAAAAGAAATTATGATTAGTAAAAGGTCCTTCTCCCATTTCCTGTTACATGCTTTAGCTAATATGAAGTCCAGATTAAAAAAAAAAAAAAAGGAGATGAAAAAACAGTGCTTAGCAATAACTTAGATAATTTAATTAGTTTTTTTCCAAAAGGAAACAAATTTCATATAGTGATTACCAATGAGTGAAGTGCAGTAACAGTGAAAATGTCTATTAAATTGTTATTGAAATAAAGATTTATTGTTGCCATTTAACAAATTTACTATTAATTGAATTATTTTTTTCCAAAAGCTGGCAGCCATTTACCCAATAAACTAGCTTAGCTCCTCTCAAGCTGTTAAAGTTATCAATAATTTATTTGAGGAGGATGGTCAACCCTTTTAGGGCACTCAAGCTCAAAACCCATTAGGCCACAAATTCAGAGCCTTTTGTCTGGGCAACTCACACGAGCCCCTTGTGCTCTTTCCCTCCTCAGAGGAAGCAGTTTCATTCTCACCCCTTTCTGAAATGGTAGCTCTAATTTGAACCCCAAGGTGCTTATTTCTCCTTCCTAAGCTCCTTGGCATTGGCCTGGCCTTGTCTCTGGCAGGCACCTGATCCACCTGCACACTTTTGGCACCATGCATATAATCCATCTCACTATGGAAATGGCATAAAAGGGAAAAACTGAGAAAAGAGGAAAATAAAAAAAGAGATGAGGCAGCCAGGCAGGTTACAGGCACGTTTGCTCTTTGGTGAATTGCTGGGGCAGGGGGTGGTTGTTGCTGGGCTGTGCTTAGAATGTCTCTGTGCATGCTCAAGAGGGCTTGGCTTGGCTTGCAGTTTGCAGGCATCTGTGCTACTTGAAAAATGACAGATGCTTGTTTAAAGTGTCAAAAGCTGCTGCCTGAAGTGCAAGGAAGCACTCTGCAGAGCACAGCTCTGGTCAGTAAAACTCTTCCTTTGTTAAACTGAAAGGACCTCAGAGGTACCAGAATTCCTCTGACTGCACAAAGCTATATCTGCTGGTTGGTGTTTTAGCCAAGAGCTGTGATCCTGTGTAAATTCACAGAGCTGAGGGCTAGAAAGGACCTCTGGTTGATTTAATCTACCTCCCATCCTGGTCTGCTGCTTTCATTTTTTGAGAACAGTTACCGTTAATTGATTGAAGTGTGTCATCCTTTAAGGCTTTTTCCATCCAAGAGATGGAAAAAATTTCCAGATAAATTAAATGAAACTATATTCTTGTAATGTATTTTTCCTGCAATCAGAAGCCTTTACAACTTGTGAAACCAGGATTACCCATGTGAGCAAAGGGCTGAGAGGTCAGGCTTTCCCTGAGCACACGTGTGACAAGGAAAAATGGCTGTCTGCTGGGATGATAATCTGCTAGCATTCCTGTGTTCACAGACTGGGGAAAGAGGTGGGATATAGAGGTGAGAAACCACAGTTACCAGTTGGAATTTGCTGTGAAGAATGTCAGAAATCTGTCAATAGTTACAACATGTTTGCTGCCTCACCTGGTCCAAACCACCTTTCAGGAACCTTTTGGGCATCCAGACAGGAATGTTGCCATATAAAGCCTGGGAGGCTTCTCTTAATGCACTGTGTACCTGTCTCTGTTTTCCAGAAAAAGGTGGAGGACCATCCCAACCGGAGCCCCTCCATTTGGTTGGCCATGTACAGCGCTTTTGGGCGGCCAATCCTGCTCAGCAGCACCTTCCGCTACCTGGCCGACCTGCTGGGCTTTGCTGGGCCACTCTGCATTTCTGGCATTGTCCAGGGCTTCCAGAACACAACCAACAACACAAACAGCACAGAAAAGGTAACCTGGCAATGTGGATTGAAAGGCTCTGGTAGTAGCTTTAGAGTCATATGAGGTATTTAAGACAGCTGGCTGCATGCTTTGATAGGTCTGTGGTCATCACTGTGTTATTTCATGGTTTCTCTCGAGCAAACTGAGTATTTCTGTTGTGAGAGACAGTCAAGTTATAAACCTGAGCAGTGGGAGCCCTGGGTAGGAGTGGAACACAGCTCATGGAGGCTCCCCCCAGCTCCCCAGCCATCTGTCCTGATGGAGTCATCCCAGCAGTTCTGGGAAGAAGAAATTACTTTTTCTGCTCCTCTTCAACTGTGCCTGTTTCTTTAAGGCAGGACACACACTGGTGGTGCCTCAGTGATGCATCCAGTCTGGGAATTTTGTTTAATTCCTTTCCATTTGTTAGTTATTCACTGACAGTTTTGAGTTCTCTCAAATCTGTTCTTTTACTGGGATGACAGTAGCCAGTCCCTGTTTGTGAGTGTATTGATGGCTGCTGTGATGAACTGTGTTTGGCACATATTGTGAAATTGAAAAATATCCACTTTACTCAATGGTGTTCTTGACACTAGAGATGCAGAAGAGATGCCTGATCAATGCTCATTTCAAGTTTCACTGAGACTGAACTTTCAGGGATCACCTCTAAATGCTGAGCAAGCCTTTGATACAGAACATTTTCTATCACAAGAAAAAGAATTTATGAGTAACTAATAAAAAGATACAGGTAAAATTATTTTACTGATAGCAGAGAAGAAATGACATTTTCCTGCATTTGTCTTCTGATAGAGAAACATCTCCATACAGGTTTTGAAGTGTTTTATCTCTGAATAAGCAGATAGGTATGGAATAATGGAATAACATTTTCCTCTCCAGATAAAGTATTTGACTATCATCACTATCCAAATATCTTTTTCTTGGCTGCTCACTCCTGAAATTAATTTTCTTGACTGATGGTCTCAATTTGGCTTGAGGCTTTCACTGCACTAAACAAGATTTTAATTGTACAGCTTATCAAATAAAGCTTTTTATTATCCTTGAACCTGCACATGCTGGATTTGAGCCACAGAGTTAAAAGGCAAAGTGCATGTTTTGCCTGCAAAAATGTTGGAGTTTTTTGCATGGTAAACAAACAGTATTTAAACTTGAAAATAATTTCTAGATCTCAGATTTAGGAATCTGTACCTTGTCTGCTTCCTTTATCTTTTGTTCTCTTCAGTGTAGTGGTTTCAGTTGTGACTTTTTAAAGTTTTAATGAGCATTGGCTAAAGGGAAAATTGGAATCATTGGAGATCTTGAAAGCACTTGGCTTGGTGACAGTCACTGTTTCTCTTGGATACATTTCAGAATATATTTGCCTTTCATGTATGGTTTTTAATAAACTTTCTCTTAGTTGTTCTTGCTATTAAACATTTCTCCTTTAAATTCTCTCCAGTTCCAATTAATGTGAATACGTTTAATTTTATGCTTATTCTGCCTTAATTTGCAAGAACTCCATATATATTGAAAAAAAAGCTATCTAAAAATGTTATTTTCTTATTGATATCCTCACTGTGAAAACAGGGGGAAGTTAGATGCAGCAGAACATTAAGAGAAAAGTTTTCAAATATATTTATCTCACCATTTATTCACTTAAGCAACCCTTTTTTCACGGAGTCTTGGGCAGATGGCTTTCTTTCTTATATTGCCCATACCTGTCATCTCAGAATCAGGCTGGATATTTCAGTAAAACAGGCTTTTTTTTTTTTTTTTTTTTTTTTTAATTATCTTTTTTTTCCCTGTAAGAATTCCGGTACATCCTGCTTCCAGCTGGGTCGGAAATACCAAAGGAACAGTCTTCCTTGGACAAATGTATTTTGGTACATTTGTTTCCTTTTCTGCCTGAAACAGAGCAGAGCAGTGAGCACAAAAAGTAGAAAATGAAAACAAAGGGCTTTAAACAAGATTTTTTTTTCTCTTCCATGTTGAGGCATTTAAATCTCATTTTGTGCAGAATACTGGCATGTATAGTCATATATTATTCAGAATTTATGGGTATCATAGACTACATTTGTGGAAGGAATTGTTTCCATAATATGCAAATGCAACATAAATAACTAATCCCATATAATAAAAGGTATTTTCTTGCAGCTTCTCTGTGGAGCAGGTTTAATGAGCTTTATTTTCTACTGAGTAGCAGTCAGTAGAAAATATCCTACTCTCCTACAAATCACCAGAATTTGATGGGGAAACTAAAGACAAGGCAGATATGGTGATCTTACTGTTCCCTTCCTGCTATAACTAAATCATTTTAGAACAGCTAAAACATCTCAATCCTCAGTCTTAGGAATAGGAGTGGAGTTTTGAATTTGTATCCAAATTATTTTAGAGGTCAGTTGAGAAATCTGATTTCTATACCTTTCCCATAATACCATCAGTATGTTTTATTCTATCTAATGCAATGATTAAATTTGGTTGTTTCTAGCTTCCTGGGAATATGCAATCCGTCCTATGGCACTTGCAACATCTTTTCCTTTCTTTTCAGGTGAAGGATCCATCAAACTCCTACCTTTCATCAGAGGAATTCCTCAGGAATGTTTATGTCTTGGCAGTCCTTCTCTTCCTGGCCCTCATCCTGCAGAGGACATTCCTGCAGGCCTCCTACTATGTGACTACAGAGACTGGCATCAACCTCCGGGGTGCCTTACTGGTGAGCAAAGATCTGCCAGGAGATTCACTAATAACAGCTCCAGCTTTTGTGCTTTCATTTGTCTCGTTCTTTACCTGAAGACTGACTTGAAATGATGGTTTCAGAGAAGATGTGTGCTGTATTTCTGTATTATTATACAGAAGACTGGACAAAGTAGTGCTGGCAAAGTGCTGGCAGCAATTCCTTTTGCTGAAAATTAATCCCATCATTCTAACCTGTTGGAAGTTTAACACCCATAAAAAAACCATGCATATAAAAATACATTGCAATCAGAGATAGGTGAAGATCAGCTGTGTCATTTTGGCTCTGCATCTGCTTTATTCATTTGCTTATGAGTTTGCTTCTGCTGACTGTGGACAGAGTCATCTGCAGAGTGTCCTTGTTTTATGGGAATGCTGTGCATGCGTCGGGAGTGGTGACTCTGGATATTTATGCCCTTTAGCACAGAGCCCTGTGGGATGGGATGGGAGTGATTCATCTGCAGGGCTGTGTCTGTAACCCCAGCATCCCTTAACCCTCTGAGAGAGCCTTGTTTATGAACTGGAGCCAGCAGCTCCAGCCCAGCACGTTGAGGGGGGTGTAGCAGGGCTCTGCACGGACCAAACTCCACAGGCAGCAGTAGCAATCCAGAAGCTGAACTGATGTTTTGCCAGATGGAACTAACCATGGGAATATCATCTCAGCATGGAAGCTTCTTTTTTTTTGTACTTGCTCTGATTGATGGAGCTGCTTCTAACATTTTCTGCCTCCTCCCAGGATAGATGGTATAGACTTGAGGATGAAAGAGCACCTGGTTATTTCCTTTTTGTGACTCCTTTTTGTGATGCCCACTTACCAAAATTGGGAATCTTAGGACCATATGCAACTGATTTAATTCACTAGGCATTTCTGATTAATTCTACAGGATAGACTTTATTCATGAAGAAAATGAGTCAAAAAGGACAAATTATTTTTAAAACTTCCTTGGAGCTGCAGTGTGTGATGTTTTGTCGTAACTGCAAACTGGGGTCACAATATTTGTCTTTAAAATTCAGTAGATGTAAGCCCTGATTAATTTTAAACCGTGTTAAACTCCTACAAATTTTATGGAAAGGAATGGACAGGTAAGGGAGAGAAACCCAAAGGAATACATACCCACTCTGATCAAACTTCACAGCATGAATTTACCTGCCTTATCAGAAACAAGAATCTCTGACAGAAAAAGCAGACTCATCAAATGCTTGTTAAAAAAGTTCTTCGGCCAATTTCCTAAATTTTGATATTTTGTTGTCATTTTTTGTTCTATTTTAGGTCTGCATTAAGCAACAAACCTTTTAAGAGGAATTGGAGTTTTTTAAAGTCAGTTCTCTCTCTTGTGCTTTCTCTTACTCTGTCTCCACCTCTCTCTGTCTCAGGTGAGAGGCTGGGAGAAGGGCTGCCCTATGTAAAGGCTGATGATGCAGTTTGAAACATCCCACTGCTACTGTTCTTTCATAATTACATCATTTTAATAACTTCCTTTTTTTCCTCTTTCTTACAGGCAATGATATATAATAAGATTCTGAGGCTTTCTACATCCAACTTGTCCATGGGAGAGATGACACTGGGACAAATCAATAACTTGGTTGCCATAGAAACCAACCAATTAATGTGGTTCTTGTTCCTGTGCCCAAACCTGTGGGCAATGCCTGTTCAGGTAGAGCATCCAAGTGAGGGCCTGATTTCAGAGATCCTCCAGCCTGGCTGAGGAGAGTGCATGTCTGGGATGCTGCTACAAAATCCAGAGGGGAACCTGCACTTCCCATTAAGATTAACAAGCAGAAAGGTGGCCAAAGGGAAGGTATCTCTCCAAGGGCCAATGAAGAGAGAGGGGTTTATTATCAGGATTTCCATGGCTGTAACTTGAAGGATGAGGACCTGCAATCCTTTTCCTGCTCATATTTCTTCCACTGCTGACACAAATCCATTGCTTTTATTTTGCCACCTGGCATCACCACTGAGCATTGCTTCTGCAGTGTCCACTTGTAACTGGGTTTTGTGGCAGGACCAACAGCAATTGAATCCTGCTCCATGACTGACATGAACACTGACAATGCTCAGAGGAGCTCTCATCTAAGCAAACTTAGTCACTGAACACACCTGCTTCTTAACAAGGCTGGGAAAGAAATGAAGGCAGATCTGTAGGAAGGAAAGGTTGAGATTATTTAGCTTGAAAGAAATCTTAAAAAATGCCAATGATTTAATGACCTGAGATATACTGATTTTCCATGAAATTTGGACTCCTGTAGCCTCTTCAGAATTTTAGCTCAGGATGTGTTTGGCATGGTTCTTACCTTTCAGTAATCCCACTGACATTAAAGAATTTTTAAGAGGAGTAGAACTAACTCAAAGTAGATGAATTTCCTGAAACTGTATCAGTTATCTATTTTGTTAGGCAGTAATTACTACTACTAATGGGTTGGGTAGGGTTTAGAGTGTCATGAAGTAGTTTATGAAAACAAAGGAAAAAAAGGCTACCTGGAAACAGAAATTAGGAATAATATATACGGTTTCATTTCACTGTTTCACATCCTGTGAAGTGGATGAAAGTGTTATCAATACTTTGAAAGTTATTAAATGAACAGGTGATCTGATTGCTGTGGCTAGGTATGGTAATTTGCAGTACAGGAGCCTGAAAAGCTGAATATTGCTTTAAAAATGTTAAACTCCACTGATTCTTGCTTCTGATGTTGTATAATAAGAAGGGACATTTAAAGACAGACTTGTTTCAGAGATGGAAGTACAAGATATGCAACTAATTCTGTATGTCCTCTTATCACTGAGGACATCTCTCTACCACAAAACAGAGCTTTTAATAGAAATATTTATATAGCAGAGCTTGAATTAACTCAGGAACCAGAATCACAGCAGCCACATTCAGCCATTCCCAGGTAATATTCTGTGGGAAATGTTCCCAAACCCTTTGCAGGGCTAAGGCAGCATTGTCCTCCAGAGCTGCATGGTATTGATGCCCAAGCTCACCTGGTGTCAGTCCCAGCACGTCTGCTTCGTGCTTCAGTGCCTGTGTGATGTCCCTCTGCCTGCAGTTGCACAGGGACACCACAACAGAATGCAACTGTGATCCATGACAGCCCTAAGACCTCTGAATGCTTCCAGAGTGAGGTAAGGAGCTCTAGTGTAAACAGGACTTGAGGCCAGGAGCTCTGTAAAATGCCTCGGGGCAAGCACCATCATTTTAGTGCTCCTTCAGTTTTGTGGAAACCCAGTCAGGAATTAGAACTACCAGGCACTAACACAAACTATTTAGTTAATGTCAAAAAGAAAGGCTTCTGGGTTTATTTCCCACACTTTCCAAATGTGACCTCCTGAAGTACGGGCTCAGCTGATTCCTATGAACCATTTAAGTGTTTATTAGAAGAACAAATATTTTTCTCTTGGTGTGGTTCTGGCATATTGAAATCTACTTTTTTTTTTTTTTTCTCCTGTGTTGCTTTTCTCTTCACAGATAATAATGGGTGTGATCCTCCTCTATAACCTGCTGGGAGTGAGTGCCTTGGTTGGGGCTGCTGTCATCGTGCTCTTAGCTCCCATCCAGTACTTCATAGCCACCAAACTGGCCGAGGCTCAGAAGAGCACTCTTGTAAGTGAATTATTTCAGTGACATTTGTGATCCAGAAATGAGAACAGGATTTCTGGGTTCTGTTCTTGTAGTTAGTGAAAAACACTGTGTGTGTTTGGGCAGGCCATCCCTCAGTTTCACTCTCCCTGTCCGTTTTTCTGTGGCTCTGTGTCTCTTCCTTCCTCACAATTTGTCAGAAGAAAATATCGAAAAAGTATGTGGGCCTTGACCTGCCTTCTCTGCAAAGAGTATTTTTAATCCAACTAGCACAAGTCTGTCTGAATTCCACTCCATGAAAGGGTGTTATTCCTACATGCAGATGGTGTATTTCATGGGATGTTAGCAAACAGTGCAAATGACTGATAAATTATAGCAGGAAAGTATTAAAGAATGTGCACAACCTCCCTCTGTAAAGTCTAGGGATTTTTTTACTCTCAGCCCAAGTTTTGGTATTCTCTAAAAATCAGTGTGCATTGCTGGATTATTATCTATTAATATCTAAATTCTTCAGTGCTGTAAGTTTATTTTTCTTCCTCATTTAGTTTGCCAATTAGAAATGTTTTCTGCTTCTTTGTCTAATTTTTAACTTTATTACTGTGACCCTTGAACTTTTAAAATAAGCCTTTGATGTTTAAGCTGCCAAATATTTAGAGATCTTTTTTATCTTAATATTCAGTAAGCAAATTTTTGATGCATGGATCTAATTGCCAGCACACTTCAATTCTGTTGAGTTGTGACAGTTTTTATAACCTGTACGAATTGTACAGAGGATTTACCTTTGCATAATTTTGGAAATAATCTCAATCCTTCCTGCTGCTCTATTCTGACTCTGACTCATAACATCTTTTGGATTATGATTTTACCAAAACTTATGATTACTGTTTTCTGATGAGGGGAAATTAGCTAAATACACTGATAAATATCTCACTTATTTTCACAACTGTATCCCAGAATGATTCTTGCATCAGCAAATACACACATTTAAGTTTCTGTCAATTGTGGACACCATTGGCCTACTAACCCACCCTCCTGAATTTCACCCTCTCTTGAAGGGTTGGGATGTTTGGAGTTATTTTTCTTTGCAGAAAAGGGTCATATGGTTGCATATACTTTAATAGCTCCAAAGAAAATTTTATATTTTTAGAAATTTTATATTTTTTTCTCAGTATGGTACACGTACAAAATCACAAACGAACAAAAATATTTTTTAAATGAATTTAACAACAGAAGCGAGGAGAAAAGAGGGTTTTCATTAATGCTACCAATGGTTACAATTTTTCCTGGTTTTCTCTTGAAATGAAGGATTATTCTACTGAGAGATTAAAGAAAACCAATGAGATACTCAAAGGCATTAAGCTGTTAAAGTTGTATGCCTGGGAGCACATATTTTGTACAAGTGTGGAAGAAACGAGAATGAAAGAGCTCACCAGTCTCAAAACCTTTGCACTTCATACATCTCTTTCCAGTAAGTAAATGTGTTTTTAGTACTCAGAAAAATGTCCTGTTTTTCATGTCAACATTCCTCCCAACTCCAGCTAAAGAGAGATACAGCTGTGCCTGTGACACTTTTGTCTGTGTGTAATGTCATTAAAATAAAAAGGCATGATAAATCACATAACACAGAAATTCAAAAGGATAGAATACATATTGTTGATTTTTTTTTTGCAATAAGTTTTCTGTAACCTTCATTGTGACATTACAGTTAGGAGTTGCTCTATAGTAAGAAGGCTCCAGATAATATTGGCAGCTCTGACTGCAGCAAAGATAAATTATGTTTTCTGCATATAAATTGTGTTTTCTGCAATGTAGAAGGATTGAGTAATGTTTTAGTTGTATTTCACATTACTTTTGCACATAATGATTTTTATCCCAGTTTAGTAGAGTAGACAAATGAGAGAATTCCATGGCTTATTTGTTGGTGTGTTTAAGATCTCTGACTATCAGGGAGAAAGAAGTTTCTTCCTGCAGACTAATTGGAAGTAACTGGATTATTTTAGTGTCATACACTTACTGTAAAATTGTTTTTTCTTATTTTCTATAATCTGATGCTTGTTTTATTTCTCTTTCCCAGTTTTTATGAATGCAGCCATACCAATAGCAGCTGTTCTTGCAGTAAGATATGCTTTTTTTTTTTTAGTTTTCCTTATAAAAAGGGGAGAGGAAAGTGAGGGGAGGGGGTTAAAAAAGGATAAAAGGTCAGCATTGTTATCGTAGGACCTATTCTTCTTAAAACCAGCAGATGAATTAGGGTGCCCGTGCTTACCTGCAGGAGAAAATGACACTGAAAACCAGAGAGAAAAATAATTTTTTACTTTAAGAAAGAAAAATCACTACATCTTGAATTTTTTAGGGAAGGATTCCAGGAAGGAAAGATTCCGGGAGGGAGGGAGGGAGGGAGGAAGGAAGGAAGGAAGGAAGCCTACTTTGAAAAGCTCTTTTTGAAAGGGGTTTTGAGTGTCTTTTCTTGTCTCTTTAGCAGCAAAACTCATTCCTATTTCATAATGCATTATGAACCACCATGACAATTTTCAAGAAAGGGTACTCTGCAGTTTAAAGAGGAATAAAGTTTGCTTGTCCTCTAGCCAGGTTTAAGTCTCAGCCTCATGCACTAGAGGAACTATGCCATGCTGGTCAGTAAGGAGCTTTCATAGACCAAATTTTGAGGCCAGAGTATTCTGAGAATGTGTACAACAACTGGAACATTTATGACTGGAATTCTGCATCTGTGAAAAAAACCCCTAAGATTTGTTAGATTCTTAGTGGTTATTTTTTCTGGATCATGTATTTCCTGTAAAACCTAAAGTCAATTACAAAGCTGTAATCAAATGCTAGATTTTACAATGAAAACTTTTTCACTCTTTGATGAGTAAACCTCTTGAAATCACTGGCAAGATTTTAAAATCTATTTCAATTTAACAGAACACACCTTTCTCTTCAGTTTCTCCTGATTCCCAGTGAACTGAGGTAGTTATTAGCCTTACTGAGCAAAATATTTTACTTGCTGTTCTTGTCCATCTTGTTCAAGAGTCCTTGTCCTGACATGCTCTTTCCCTGGTGTGACAGACCTTTGTGACTTATGCATACACCAATGACAAGCCTCTGCAGCCCGCCCAGGCATTTGCATCCCTGTCACTGTTCCACATCCTGGTCACTCCTCTGTTCCTGCTCTCCACAGTGGTTCGGTTTGCAGTCAAGGCCATCGTGAGGTAAGTGGTCCTTCTCCATCCTCCAACTCCTGAACACTCATGTTCAGTACCAGGAAAGATTGTTTCTACCTGCTCATGTGTAAGAGTGTTATGAGGTGGGACTCTGATGCTGAAGATGTGTGAGAAATTAGAGTGGCCTTTTCTTTTTATTGCATGACACAAAGAAACACAGCACAGGCAGGACAGGGAGCTGCTGGAGCCAATCTAGAGCAGGGACACCAAGGGATCAGAGGGATGGAGCAGCTCTGCTGGGAGGAAAGGCTGAGGGAATTGGAATTGTCCAGCCTAGAGAAGAGAAGGTTTTGGGGTGACCTCACTGTGGCCTTCCAGTGCCTGCAGGGAGCCACAGGAAAGATGGAGAGAGACTCTTGACAAGGGACCTGGAGTGACAGGACAAGGGGCAATGGCCTCACACTGACACAGAGGAGGTTTAGATTGGATATTGGGAAGAAATTCTTCCCTGTGAGGGTGGTGAGGCCCCTGGCACAAGGTGCCCAGAGAAGCTGTGGCTTCTTCTGGATCCCTGGCACTGTTCCAGGCTAGGTTGGATGAGGCTCTGAGCAACCTGAGGTAGTGGAAGGTGTCCCTGCCCATGGCAAGGGCGTCAGAACAAGGTGGTCTTTGAGATTCCTTCCAACCTATGCCATTATGTGATTCTGTGATTCCTAATGATCCATTCATTTTACAATTTCACTAATTTGGCAGCTTGGATTTGGAGCTGCACTGTCCTTCCTTGGGAGAGGCTCCTCCTCTCACACTGAGGCCACCCACCACTGCTCTTCCCTCACACCCTTTGGGCTTTTGTCAGCACTGAGGGGGTGAGAGAGCCTGGTATGAAGCTCTCTAGCAAGACCAGCCCTGCTGAAGCAAGGAAGAGTAACTGGCTTAACCCTACCTCCACATAAAGTACGCTGGGCTATAAGTGATAATTTAATGATGTCCTGCATCCTGGTCCAGGTATTTAAATCCATAAACAGAACATCTTCCTTCATGCTGGGCTATAGAGCACTTAATCTTGAAGGAGCAGATTGGAATAAGTAAAATTTCAGGCTTTTGGGTGTTGTGTCAGTGGCCTGTATGGACAGAGTCACAGCCATAGGGTGGTTATGCAGACCTACACACTGCCAAGATATCCCAAGAGGTGCAAAGTGACACCTGGCTGGCAGAAGAGTGTCAGGTGCCAAGCATTATCAGGATGTGAAGACAGATCTAACCTTTCCACCCAGAAACATCATTCTTTCATGCCAAGGCTGAGGCACATTGACAAGAAGCTGCATTGCTACTGTCACTGCCTCTTTTTGGAGGGTAATGGTAATATCAAACAGCAGTCAAGGGGACTTCAGGGCTCCACTGCTGTCATTTGCCAGCACTACACTGACTTTAAAAACAAAAATAATTAAACAGAGTTTATTTTTATCAAAGCAGCAACAAGAGCAGGGCCACATGAAACGTTTTCCCTAGATTGAAAGTGATTTTTGAGCAGTGGAAAATCTCCAGGCTCCTCTATAAATCATCCCCAGCCTCTACATCTCTGTACTATGTTTAGCATAGCCCTAATACCAAAATGGTGTGTACATTTTCTTTAACACTGCTGGCCACCCCTCAGGGCAATATTTAAAGACCAGATTTGCCAAAACAAACTGCATCCTTTGTCAAACTCATTTCCTAACATCTTTCTCCCATGAACATCATGTCCCCCAAGTGAAGGATCAAGAATGTGTGTTTGGCCACTCCATGGCTCTAACCTCTATCAAATATATACACAAGTATGTGCTTATTATTTTTGTGATTAAGAGCTTATACTTTGGTCAGAATATCAATTTTCTGTTCAAGAGTAGTTCTAGTGCCAACAAAACTTCTGAGGGTACCTCATTCAAATGAAAAATAAAGGTTGATGTAATTTTAGATGCATGATCAAAACAAGGTCTTGTATCTTCTACAAGAAAATAAATTATTTCTTAGACCCTTATGTAAGACTGAAATTCTGATGTGGAAACATATCAGAATTTACGAGGCACATAAATTTTTTGTTCAGGAGAGGAGATAGGAACAGGCATGCTGGCAGGAGGAAATAATGGCAATAGCAGTGCTTTTTTGCTAACCTGTCTCTCTGTGGCTTGAAGTTAATACAAAATACACAGGCTTTGAGATGGACTACTTTCCCATTTGCAGATTAATGTTCAAATCATTGATCTGAAGGCATTTGTCCTTCTGCTTTCTCAGTCTCTGGCCCAAAGCACCTCAATTTTAGTTTTTGCAAGGTAATGGCTTTACCATGACTGGTGTGTGGTTTTGTTCATCCCTTCCCCGAAATGATAAAGATCCAAATGCATGTGGCACACTGAAAGAAAAGGGGACAGAAAGGGGATCAAATCCTCCTGTGGTGAAGAATGAATTGAACCTGTCCACTCTATTTCCCAGTGGACAATTTTAAGAGGTAGGCAAAGAGTTGGTGTGTGTCTCTAGAACTGGCCATGACTGTGCTAGGGTGTGCAGTACCCAGCTCCTGTGTGCAAGCAATGTACAGAGCCATGGAATCCCAGAATATGCTGAGCTGGAAGGGACAGACCAGGATCATAGAGTCCAGCCCCTGGCCCTGCACAGAGCACCCCATGAATTCCACCCTGTGCCTCAGAGCGTTGTTCAAATTCTCCTTGCACTCTGTCAGCCTTGCAGCTGCAAACACTTCCCTGGGGAACCTGTTCCAGTGCCTGACCACCCTCTGAGTGAAGCACTTTTTCCTAATATCCAACCTAAACCTCCCCTGACACAGCTTCATGCTGCTTCCTTGAGTCCTGTCGCTGGTCATAGAGAGCAGAGATCAGTAGTTGCCCTTTCACTTCCTATCATGAAGAAGCTGCAGAACTTTTCCCTTCACTTCTTCCTGGTGAAGAAGCTGCAGAACTGCTGCGAAGTCTCTCCTCAGTCTCCTCTACTCTAGGCTGAACAAGCCAGGTGACCTCAACTGTTCCTCATACAGTTTTCCCTCCAGACCCTTCACAATCCTCATGACCTCCTTTGGACAGTCTCTAATAGCTTTAATGTCTTTTTTTTACATGATGCCAAAGCTGTGTCAGGATGCACCCACTGCCCTGGCATTTCCACAGGATGGAGGTGGGTGAATGAATGATTTCTGCACCCTGACTGCACCAGCCTGAGAAAGGCACAGCAGAGATAAGCCTGCCAAGAGGGAAACCATTCCCACAGAACTCCCTTGGCACCCTCATGACTTGCTCTGCTCTTCATTCCCAGCTACCAGTACAATGCTTAATTATTTTCATCTGTCCTTCTTCCATACACATAAATCTTCATTTGCCATCAGGGTGGCAGATAAAAGTATCCCATAAACTTCTTTTGGAACATTTCTGATAAATCCTGCTGGCGTGACTGCACAAAAAAGGAAATGTATTCATGGAAACCTGGGTTTATGTAACTCACTGTCCTGCTTTCTTTCAAGTGTACAGAAGCTGAATGAATTTCTCCTGAGTGATGAGATTGGAGATGACAGCTGGAGAGGGGGGGACAGCTCTGTACCTTATGAATCCTGTAAGAAGCACACAGGACTTGTAAGTTCTGCTTTATGACACTGAATCTCAAAACAGGGAGGCCATATAGCCCCTTACAAGGCCAGTGGCCAAGCTGACAGAGCCTGGGAGCTTTGATTTCTAGCCTGGCTCTAATATTGACCAGTTTTGCCTCTTTTATGTCCTAATCTCTGTGTTTTTATGACATGAAGGATCCCCAAACACATTATGCACTGTTAAAGTGTCAATAGTAAAAAAAAAAGCCAAACAAATATACCAACATATTTAAATATAACTAAAATTCAACCTGATTCATTTTTATAAAGGCCCAGGTGGATTTCTTATGGTTATGGGGTTTGTACTGTATATTGCCTGTACAATCCATCTTATACTGGGCATCCTTAGGGAGGAACAATTCCTGCTTTGGGAAATTCAGAATTAAAGGTGGAAAAAAGCAACATCAAACTCTGTGCAATAGGAATTAATTCCAAAATGCTGTTTCTGAAGTACTAAACAGAGAGTGAATTTGAGTAAAATTTGAGGACAAAAAACCACAATGAAGATGATTTGGGAAATGGTGGTTTTTTTCATTTTGACATTTTTACAAAGCTATATGTTTCAACAGTTTCAAACTGACTGTACAATTTGAGATATGACTGAAACTTGAAAATGGCAACAGAAAGAAAGAATTAGCACAAAATATTATTTTAGTTTTCCAACTTAAAACAATATCTTTCTTGTTTTTCTGAGCTAACAATGATAACAAAAGAAACAAAAATGAGATTGTTTCAGCTTTTATTTTATTTGTCTTGTTCAACTTTTGCTTAGTCCTACAGAGACTGTAAATGATGAGGAGAGGGTTTTAGAAGGATGGTAGAGATGAAATTTGGGATGGTTGTGTATGGGAAGCAAAAAGTCCCAATATTTTCTGTGCTTCAGTTAAGGGTGTTTAAACATTTAAAATGTGTGCCTAGCAGTGGTGTATCTGTATTATCACACACTGAAAAGCTGACTGCTTCTCCTGAGTGGGAATGGTGGTAGGAAAGGGAATGGATTGTTTGCTTTACAGGGCACCAAATGCTGTCTCCTTGTAAGGATTCCAACTTCTCTCCTGTTTTCACTTCTCTCTGTGCAGCACACCAAGGCCATCAACAGGAGGCAGCCCCTGAGGTATCAGCTTGAAAGCTACGAGCAGCCAGCAAGGAAGCAGACACGGCCCGTGGAGATCGATGATGTGGCCATTAAGGTGGTTTGGAAAATGATTTCCCTCATGAAAATGGGACCAGGTCCTCCTGCAACACTCCCTGATGGTGCCCAATTGCTGCTGTTTTTTCAAATTTTCCAGGGCAAGAGCAAACCCTTAAATAAGTTGGCACTTTAGCCAAATTTACAGAGAAGAGCGAGCTTCAGAGCAGTTTTTGCAGTTATTTGGTGTCTTCTCAGGAAACAAAGAAGCATCATTAATCTAACATCCAAGTCTTTAGTCTCATATTTGACAGAATGAAAATATTTGGTAAACAGAGCTCAGCTCAAGATCATACCTTTATTGCCTTACAAACATTATGTACATTTGTGTATTTATCTTTTCTTATTCACATTATTATTTTGGGTTTGGCAATCTTTGCAAACCTAGCTTGCTTTTTCCTCTGTGTGCACAACCATACCACACCATGTCTATTAATCACAGATTTATTTTATGAAGGTGTTTTAAATCTAAATTAATAATTCTATTTTTTTTCCTCTCCTGTGTTTGAATGTCTGATTTGTGGTAATTGTTTTATAGGTGACTAATGGATACTTTTCATGGGGAAGTGGTTTAGCTACGCTGTCCAACATAAACATTAGAATCCCAACAGGTAGGATGAAAGCACACCTTAAACATGAAATATATAATGTCAAATTGTTATTAATTCCACTTCTTAACATTTCTTTTGAAATGCACAAAGGTGCACATGTAGAATTTTATAGGGAAAAAAAAAGAGGTTAAAATTGTATATAAGGTCATGAGCTGTATTGTTCATATAGTAATATCATTAGATAAATTATCTGGCTTTTATATATCTATACAGTTTATATAGTTCTATAATAGTACAAACTAAGTCAAGAATTAGAATAAACATGAAAAATTATTTTAAAAATATCATTATTATTTTTAAAAGAGAAATTGAAAAAAAAGAAAGAGGGAGAACTCCAGACTCATTCAAACCAAAGGTCCATCTAACATAGTATGTTATTTTCAGCAACACTCATGTATTACACTTTTCCTGCCATTTATCATCATTACAGTCTTCCAGTTCACAAGTATTTTCATTCAGAAGACAGAGTTCTTTCTGTCAAGAAATCCTTAATTTTTTTGTCTCTCAAAGAATTCTTCTTTATCAAGCTGAGCTCCTGTAATTCCTTGCATCCTCAATGACTCTAGCTAGAGATTGCACAGATTTACAAAATGCTGCTTTGTTTTGGAATACTTGTAGAGCATATGTAAAAAGTAGCAACTATTAATAATAACAACAACGTTAACTTTATTTTTTTGTTTTGTTGATAATGCTGTCATATTCATTATACCATCTGCTGGCATTTAATGTTTTTAAATAGTCTTGTGCTTTATTTTGATCTTGTATCAAGGGCTTTATTTTAAAATAGAATATTACTTTATGTTGCTGCCACATGGTTATTTAGTAACTCCCAAGCTTGTATGATTTGTTTCCATGTAGCATTAAGTGTCACCAACAGGATGTCTTTGCTCTGAGGAGTTTACAGTCTGAGGCCATGGGTTCCCAGGCTGGGTGAGCCAGAGTTTGCCTCCTTCGGAAGGAATAAGACCCTTGGCTTCCCAGCTGGAGAGAAGCTTAACTGAAAAATTTCTAGTACCTAAAAGGGAGCTACAAGAAAGATGGAGGGAGGCTCTTGACAAGGGCCTGGAGTGACAGGACAGGGGGCAATGGCTTCACACTAGCAGAGTAAAGGTTTAGATTGGATATGAGGCAAGAAATTGTTCCCTGTGAGGGTGGTGAGGCCCTGGCACAGGTTTCCCAGAGAAGCTGTGGCTGTCCCATCCCTGGCAGTGTCCCAGGCCAGGCTGGATGGGGCTCTGAGCAACCTGGGATGGTGGAAGGTGTCCCTGCCCATGGCAGGGGGATGGAATGAGGTGATCTGTAAAGTCCCTTCCAACACAAACATTCTGTGAGTGTATGAAATGCACTGGCCAGCACAATTAGTGAGTTCAACCAGTTTATGGGAAGATCTGAGAAGCATTGTTGTCACTGCAGTGGAGGACTGGAGGTAGAGAAGTGTCTGGGGAGGGGGTGAAGGAGAAGTACAACAAAGCAGAGAAAGAGTAATGGGTCTTCTTTCAGTTTATTTATTAGATTGGCCCAAATTAATTTCAGTTCATTTATTAGTTTGGTCCAAATTTTCATGGAACTCCAAGCTGAGTAATCACTCCTCACCATATATCATTTGACTCTAAGTAACTTTCATAGAATAACATAGTCCCATAAAACAAATGTTAATATAGGTAAGAGCAAAAGTCTTATTCCTTTAGGAGATTTAGTGTGTTACTGCAATCCATTAATTTTTCCATAGATGAATACATGCAATATTGCCCTTTTATGAAGTGGATGCTAAAAAAATTATTGAATCTGTTCAAGTGCTCTAGAGCTGAACCTAGTTGGGCCTTGTGAACTAGAATGTAACTGGGTTTGTTTTTTTTTCTTTTTTTAAAAGTGTTTTGTTGTTTTTACTATTACCATAGGTCAGATGACAATGATTGTGGGCCAAGTTGGCTGTGGCAAGTCTTCACTTCTCCTTGCTATATTGGGAGAGATGCAGACCCTGGAGGGAAAAGTTCACTGGAGCAAGTATGTTTATATAGCTATTAATTTCTGTATTCTGTATTAAGGAGGAGTCTGAGATTTGCTGTGAGAAATGTAAACCTCATGCCTCAGAACTGCATGCTGAGAGATTACCATCACCCAGATCCTCTCTGGAATGCATCACCTGCAAACTCAGGAAGGATTTTTCATTGTTTTGTCACTTTCAGAGCAGGCAGAGCAGGGTGCCCCAGGAAAGAAAAGAGGCTAGTCTGGTGATTAATATCTAATATACTGGCCTAGCAAATGACCTGGATAGAAAGCATAGGCTGTTCCTTTTATCAAATAGGCTTCAGTACTCACTATAATTGAAGTCAGCATTGTCACCTTGTTCCTGTACCCACCAGGCAAAGTGTGGAGCTTCTCCAGCCCTGTGGGATGTGTGGGCTGTCAGCCTAAACGAAAAGTTTTATTTCCACTCAGAGCTGCTGCTACTGCTGGCAGGAAAAAATGTAATTACATTACAGCAATGCTTTTCTCCTTTCCTGGTACCTACCCAAGCCTCACCTATGGAACAGTGTCACTCTTCACAGTAATACACTCAAAAAGCAGCCTGAGAACACCAAATACCTTAAAAGTAAAGGCTGGGAAAAAGCTGATTCTGAAGGGAGAACTGCCCATGAGGTCAGGCCTTGGATTCAGAACCAGTGAGTGAGAACTTCCCACAGAAACTAAGTGGGACACTAAGCACCATTCAAGCCTAGGCAGGGCAGAGACTGTGGAAGTGATGTGCTGTAACCCCAAGACTTGTTCTTTGGTTTTAAAGATCAGTTCTGTTTCTTTAAAACTACCAAGTCAAACTCCTCTCAATTATCTTTTTGCTGAGAAAAGAGGGAATTTTGTCACAGAGACCAATATTTTTTTGCCCCATCCCTTGACTAGTAACCTCATTTGTCATATTTTTCTTACAGCAATGTTGTAAACTGGATGGTTTTTGCTTTTCCTGTGATAGTATCCATGGCATTTTTGTCTCTAGCTATACTTCACTTTCTGCTATTCTAAACATATGATCTCACTGGAGTAGCAGGTACAGTTGAAGCCAAGGCTACACTAAATTTAGTTTAATTATATATTAATTTAGGCTTTGAAGGAAGAAGAATATGGGACCTACCACAGTTAATTTCTTTGAGGCAGGCAATGAAGGTTTTTATACCACAATCAGGCACTGTTTTTTCCAGTAGTTAAAAAAAAAAATAAAAGAAGTAAGTAGAATGTACCTTGAAATGATTCTTACAATTGTTTTGAAAGAAGTATTTGAGAAAGACTCAGATTTTTCCTAGATAAAGATATTGGAAACCTTGGAAAGATTCGAAAAAATGAGAAATCTTAGAAACATAATAGATGCAGCTTATGAAACGTTTCATAAATATGAATTGTGAAAAAATTAAGTTTAATATTGTTCAAGAGATAGAATCATGCTGTCAGTTGATTAGTGGTCTGTACATCACCACAGCACCAAGAAACTCAGGTTTTAGCAACATCTCAGATTTTTTTCATTGCACACTATAATTGTGATACAGCTGATGCAACCATGGTTATATTTTGCTGGTAATTTCAGACTGCCTGGCAGACAGATGAATACAGAAGGATACTTCAGGTATTTAACTAAGTGGCTCCTGTGTTTTGCAAACCTATAATAAAGGTCTTATTTACTCTTTTAAGTCCCTTTCCATGTAATTCTCCATGCATGACTAATGCAGCTACTGATCCAGGGATGAAATGCAGGCTAGGTGAATTTCTTTACAAATTCAGCTGTAACAACACAGGAATTGTAAGCATGGATAAGATTGCAGCCCCAGTTGTATTGGGATAATCATGCAAGGCATTACTGGGATTCAAATACCCTGTTGCTGTGGAGGCTGACTGCAGTGAGAGCTGCTGTGTCCTGCTGCCAGGGTTGTCACTGCTTTGGCATTTCAGGGAAATAAAGCATGGCAGTGTATCCTTCTGTAAAAGATCTTGGACAGGGCAAATCTTATGGGCTGGGTTTCAGTTTTTCCCACTTATATGAGATATAGCCGAGAAATGTGACATCCTTAGACATGGAGGTGGGTTTTTGTTTTCCCAGTGAGCAATCAGCTTGAGAGGCTTGTTAGACACTGATGCATGGAGGTGTCTGGGTGTAGTCATACGAGCCAAGCCTGTTTCAGATGAGAGCTATTTATTTTGAAGTTATTTCTTAATAATTTGTGGGAATCATGCAGAGACATGTATTCCCCTCATGCACATCAAGCCAAACAGTCAGAACCATATTAGACTGCCAAGCCAAGAGGGGCTAAGTGGAACCCTTCTACTTGTTATGTGGGTTTTTGAACATTGAAATGGTTTCTGTGCAAACATCTTGTTGTAGTCTCAGTGAAAAGCTCAGAGAACATAAGAACTATTAAACAGATCCTCAAAAATGGCCTGTTTTGTCCTTAAGTATCCAGAAGGATGTGACAAATATAGGAAAAAGTCAGTGATCCCCTCAGAAGGATTGCCAAGTACAATGCTCACCCAAAGATTACAACCACAGGAGCTCACAGAAAGCACTGAAAGGCATAATGAGCACTGGGGGGATAAAAAATTATCCATATAAATGGCAATGGCCAAACCCAGCAGAACTAGCAGTTCTGGTTACAGGGCCAGGCCTAAATTCCTCTAAACTCCTGTATGGAATTTGTGTAGATGCTTGGTCCTCATCTTGCCTCAATTTCCTTTCTATATTAGAGGAAATGGTTCATTCTGTGGGTTACAGGAGTATCCCAGATATTTTGTACACCTTTCTTCTCCTCTCTCATTAATTTGTAGGATGAGGGAATCAGGGCCTGGCTAGAGATTCTTTAGTCTGTTTTAAAACATTATGAGTGACAATAAAAGTGTCTAAACCGCAACAAGAGGTCTTTTTTACTTTTTCTTAAAACCTTGATTTCAATTGATTTCTTCTTTCTTTTTTTCCTTGTTCATTTTGGGCAATATGTGTATTTTATAGTACAACTAAAAATCAGTATAAATAGTCACATTTCAAGAAATGAAGTAGAGGAAATAAATGCTAATCCCCTCAGGCAAATAAAATACTCTTTTTAGAAATCTCAGGAGCTTCAATTTCAGCCCACTCCCATGCCCTGCAATCACATCACTCTTTCATATTCAGCAGGGTAATAAAGAATAAAACCAAATACTTAATCCCCTTGCTTCTGAAGGCCTCAGCTCACTAAAGGTCTTCTCTGTGTTTATTCATGAGATTATTGGTGAATGTGGGTTCTCACAGAAATCTCATTCATAATTTGGGAGAATCAATTTCAATTTGTCAAGCTAAGCTGGGAATGAAATTTCTAACCAAGAAAAAAGAGTTTAAGACACCAAGCTCCTAGAACTAGTCCTTGCCCATTGAGAAACTCTGTTTGGTTATCCTGGCAAGCATATTAAATCTGGCATGGAATTACAAGAAGTCTTGCAAGGCTTGTGCCCAGTTTTTCTTAACTTGTAGTTCAGAGGGTACTCCCAAACTTATACCTGCAAACATTTTTCTTTCTCTATCACTGCAGTGCTCTCCTGACAAAAGTTTGAATAGAGCAAATTTAGGGTTTCTTCTTGTTTGCTTCACCTAATTCCTAGCCTCTTTTCAATCTCTCCTTAGACTCTATCTTTTGCTTTCTTGTAATTTTTTCCCATTGTAGAGAAGACTGGAAGCTTCTACTGAATGAGAGACCAAGATTTGTGAGGAGCTGTCTGTTTTGAGCTTCAATGTGTGGCTCACTGACACCTCTGAGACTTATTGCCCTCTGATGCAGCACCTTCTCTGGCAATTAGTGTATAAAGAAAACACAGACTGTGCATTTTAGGAGCCTGAATTATCCAAGTCCTCAGCTGATGTGCAGCACAGAAATCAACATATCTCAGTTCTGACATTTTGGGAAGATTCTTAATACATGAGTCTGGCATCAATCTGCTTGCTATTAGAATTTTTATGCCCTTTCTAGACTTGGATATTCTGCTAAAAAGTGCAGCTGCATTTACATGTATCACAGTCAATTCAAGCAGTCATTTCTGTCTCAGCAATGAAGTGTTTAAACTGGGGTGTTCATAGGCCTGAGAGAAGAGGATTTGTTTGTTCATGGCTTTTTTTTTAAAGTCAGGAAAATAATGTTTTAGGATAAGTTTTCTAACCCCTTCCAATGCCTGTTTCTATTTATCTGGTATAATCCCTTTAAGGTTTTGCACTTTGCAGTGATGCATCACCCTGCCTGGAGTGAGCATCATCACTGGTCCAAAACTGTTTTCCCTGACATTCCAGGCACATGGCACTGTTAAAAAGTCAATTAACAAATGGAGGGAGCTACAAAATCATTCATGTCATTGCTGCCATTTGAATGCTCTTCAGAATGTATTTCTTAAGGATTTGATCCTCAAGAAGTGGAGGATGACAAGGAAAACCTACATGTTGTAGAGCTGTCACAGCTTTATGTGGCCTTAGTGCTACAAACACATTCAAAATCTATTCTGATCCTGCAGTGTAGTTGCAAAGCTCATCTTTACTCCAGGGGAAATTTGTCATTAGTTACCAACTTCTGCAGGCCACTGGTAGAACTGTGTGGAGAAGCTTATTATTTACCTGGCAATATTAATATTTTCATTTTTAATAGGTTTTATGATACAATTTTCATTTTTAATACATTTTCTAACAACATAATTTGCCTGTTTAGCCACTATGCCTTGTAGATATGAAACTCACATTTTAAAAAGTGTTATGGTTTTGCTTAAATCTTGTTTGTTTTCCCTTCAAGAACATAAAAACCCAAACTTATGTTGAGTTCTTAAGGTGTGTAACTAACTCCAGGTTCACTGTATGTAAAACTAGTACAAAATGTTATTCTTTATATTTTCTGCTTACTAAATGTCATTTACCATAACTTACAGTGTAAATGAAACTGAACCTTCTTTTGAAGCATCCAGAAGGTATTATTTCTTTCCTAGTGTATCATAAAACACTCATTAATTTCTTCAGAATTTCCCCAAATCCTCATCTTTGTTCTCTTCAACCATCTCCATGTTCCCTTACCATGTTGATAATTGTTTACTGTGGGATTAATTGGATAGACTGTGCAAACTCAGTGAATCCCACACTTCTCCAGCCAGTGAACCACTACCTCTGAATTGTCTGAAAGATGCTCAGCTCCCATCTGACCTCAGTGGGAGTTCAGTGTGCTCCTTGTCATGCAAGACAGGATCTTTAGGTGTGAGGCATCATTAGGTGTCTCCTCCCATGTGTTTTTGAGCTTTTCTGCCCAACACTGGGTTCCCTGTGTTGCCCAAGCTGGGATGGGATGGAGCAGGGCACAGAGGGAGCCAGCTCAGCTCCAGCTGATGCCGAGCAGGGCCTCCACCCCTGGCTGCAGGTTTAAAGAAAGGACAAGCTCCACTAAAAGTATGTCATAAATGACAGAGAGGTAGTGGCACACAGAGCTGTGGTTGGGAGCCACACCATGGTTTGCTGCCTCATAATCTTGAGGATGTATTTCATACGAGTGCATATGAACAGCTAAAACTCTTGGAAGTTTTGGAATATTGCTGACAACTTCTAACCAGTTGTTTCTCCTGCCTTAGCACCCCCTCTCTCAATAGTAAATCCTACATGCTTACAAATGAAACTAAGCAAATGTTTTGCTGGAAGCAATACCATCAAACAAACTGAGAAGGAACCTCATTGTGGTCTTCCAGAACTGGCAGGGAGCCTAAAGGAAAGATGGAAAGAGACTCTTGACAAGGGCCTGGAGTGACAAGACGGGGGAATATCTTCATTCTGACAGAGAGGAGATTAGAAAAAAATTATTTATTGTGTATGTGTTGAGGCCATGGCACAGGTTGCCCAGAGCAGCTGTGGCTGCCCCATCCCTGGAAATGTTCCAGGCCAGGCTGGATGGGGCTCTGAGCAACCTGGGCTAGTGGAAGGTGTCCCTGCCCATGGCAGAGGCTGGAACAAGATGATCTTTAAGGTTCCTTCCAACCCAAACCACTCCATGATTCTATGATAAGTGTTCAGATTCATGAGCTGGTACCAATTCACACCTCCTTCCTCAAATCAGCTTGGGCATCTCAGAAAAATGTCTGAAATTACATGGCCATTTTTGCTGCTGTATCTTGGCTAAATAGCCAGAAGTAAAAAAAATTCATACCCCTATTGACAAATGTCATTAGGTATTTAGACACATTTAAACTATGTCTAATAATGCCTTGGGAGGCTACAGTGATTCCTTCCCAATCTGTATTAAACTGCCCTCTTTTCCAATATCATTGAGGATCTAATAAACTGAAAGGAAAAAAAAGTATTCACTGAGAAAAATGTATTTTATATATGTGGCCATATAAAATAATCTCTCACTTCAGAAAGCAGCAAGTCAAGTGTGCCAATGCCATTTGAACCGTGCCTTTTCAGTACGTGTTTTGGTGTTAGAGAAAATAAGGCCAAATAACTATTCCTGGGAGAGTTTAATATTTCTTAGTATCATTTATAATTTGCCTTTGGATTTGAATTGCATTGACTTGATTGAGGTAGGTACCAGCCATTTATCACAGAATAGAATACAACCTAGCCATCAGGGGAGAGAGTGGGTGCTGTTCTAACAAAAGCATCAAATTTAAAACTCTTCACTTTGTTTTGCTTATGTGTTTCCCTGTGTTTTTCTGAATGCTCATTCATGAAATTAACTTTAAAAAACCCTGATTATCAGACATTTCATAGTGAGGACTTTGTTTCTTACTAAAGCTCTGTGTCTCTGCAGTAGGAACAGGTACTCCGTGGCTTATGCAGCTCAGAAGCCGTGGCTGCTCAATGCCACCGTGGAGGAGAACATCATCTTTGGCAGCCCCTTTAATAAGCAGAGGTAAATATCCACCTCCTTGCAAAAACACCTGGCAGCTCCTTTTAAAGAAGGTTTGTTGGCATCTTCTGGAGGAAGTTTGTAGATTCTGAAAAATATCAATCAGTGCATGCTAAACCTGGGGTGGCACCTGACTTTGCTCACCTCAGAGGAAGGTTTCTGGTTTAGGGGTTAGGCTGCTCATCTAAACAGAGCACATGTCTAAGATGTTTGTGAGAAATCCCACAGTGGCAGTGGCTCTCCATGGAATACAGCTGAAGCCATTTGTATCATCTCCAAGGTGAGATTAATCTCATCTTTGGAGACTACTTAAGTATTCTTCTTTTGTTTAATGGAGCCCAAGATTGCAAGAGGACTCTGGAAACAGGGATTCTAGGCATGCTTCCACTGAGTTATGTGCTAATCCTGCTGTGATCAAGTTACTGGAGCAGCCACTTGCCAAAACCAGCATTTATGAAGATGAGGTGCCTCAAGGGAATGGCCTTATTTCTTCCTTTAGAAATACAGGAGAAGGAAGTGTGAAAGCTGAGATACACAGCTTCTATTGTGCTTACCCAGCACCTGCTTCTTCCATCCTTCTAAAAAGTCAATTAACAAATGTGGGGAAAATGACTGGACTTAAGGAAAACAAATTTCTGATGTTTTCAAAGGCAACACTCTTCTGTTTTCAGTTATTGAAAATACACCTTGTTCCTCTCAGTCTGTGCTAAGATGTATGACCTCATAAAACCTAACCATGACCAAATGCCTTGAAATCCAGAAAAGCACCAAAATTTCAGGGACCAGATTCTTCAGCCACTGCATCCATCAGTTTGTCTCACTAGCTTCAAGGGACAAGGCTGAATTTCATCACTCAAATAGTCTGATCCCATCTGCTCATCAGCAGATCAACTGCTATAGACTCAGAAATCTCACCAAAAAAAAAAATCAAAATTTTGCAAGTAGTTTGCTGGTTCTAGTAAGACCAGAAGCACTGTAAGGATCCTTTGTTCTGTAATATCACTCCAAAGAAAATGAAGAGGCACTTCAAGGGGGAAGAATAAAAACTCAGTGGAAAATAGCTTCAAACACTCTGGAGTCCCACAAAACAACTCCATGATAGGTAGGAGTGTACTCAGTAATTTACATAATTAAAATGTAGTCTTGCCAATAAAGGCTTCTAATAAAGATGTAATTTTTTACAATGCTTCATTTACAATGCTCCAGGATTAATTCTCAACAATCATTTTTTTGCCCTACTTATTTTTATAATTATCCAGCCATCACAGAGCAATAAAAACTTCGTGGTGACATCTACCTGGAGGTTTTTGTGTTAGCAGAGTGAGTGGCTGAGTAAACAATTGCATTGACCATGTTGTTTTTCCAGGTACAAGGCTGTTACAGATGCCTGTTCTCTGCAGCCTGATATTGACTTACTGCCATTTGGTGACCAGACAGAAATTGGAGAAAGGGTAAATAATGTGGATGCTTTTATCTCTTCTTGGCCTTTGTATTAAGAAGACACTCCCTGATGTCATTCAAACAGTTCTAGTCTGTATTGGGCTGCCAGACTGGTAAATAATTGTAATTCACCAATGTTTACTGCAAAAAAAAATTTAAATTTCTTCTGTTTCTTCAGCTATTTCTCAAATGGGATTTTTAAACCAGTCTCCCATTTTTTGCTTGCAGAATTTGATGCTACTATTGCATACACTTTTCAATCTAAAGAGCCTACTGTGCTCAGAGCAGCTCTTCATAATTTATACTTATCATGAATAATAACTTTTCTGATATTATATAAGGACTATGCTTGTTTATCAATAGAATTAGCATTTTAATGCAGTTTTTTATTTCTAATGAAACTCTATATTTGTAAAAATCACATTTCCAAAGGCCTGTGATAATGTTTATTCAAAGATGCCTATTTCTGATCCACTTGAATCATTAGGGGATTAATTTAAGTGGAGGCCAACGACAGAGAATCTGTGTAGCTCGAGCACTCTACCAGAACACCAACATTGTCTTCTTGGTAAGATTTTTATTTTCCACATGGGGCATGCAAAATTAGTAATACAACTGTACTTCCATATATTTAGTTTATATTTAGAAGACCTATGGGGACTTGTATTCAACTCCAAAATCAAATTATAGAGATGGGAAATAAGCATCCATCAGAGACAGCATCAAAACATCCTGGGAGACTGATGAAGATGGGAATTCCTGCACAGATGAACACTGGAAGAGTGGAACAAATTGTCTTAATTCACCCTCTGCTCTCAGTGGTGGCCTACTATCAGCACAGTCCCACAGAAATCAGGATTTCTGATAAGGAGGAATAAGGAACAGTCTGAAGGCTCAGCACTCTCCTGCAGAGTGCTGTGGAGTTGGACAGCCTTTCCCTTCTCTGTTATTACTTTCAAGGCATGTTAGGAATTTCAGGAGGTTCATGAAGGGGCTGTTTGAGCCTCTTCAAAATTAAGTGGAGGCTTCTTGAAGAAAAAGTGTTTGCATATTGATATCCTTATCTGAATGCTGCCTTATTTCCAGCCACACTCACTCAAAGTGAAGATCAAGCACATCTGTAGTTTAGTTTGGAGGAAATGAGAAAGAGTTGCTTTAAACTCTGCTTTAATTTTCCTGTTTCACATCAAAATTGGGCCCAAGTTTGGCATTGGATCCTGTCATTTTCAAATTTGGATGGGAAATTTCAGTTCTGGTGTTCCTGCACTCTGTCAGTGAGGCAACAGCATTTCACACATCCAGACACAAAAAACCAAAACTGAGTCCATTGCTGTGAACTGAAGAGCAGTGGATTCCAGCTCACTGGAGTGCAGCCCTCTGACTGGGTCCTAGTTACTTGAGAGAGATGAAACATCAGGAAAGACAGATGCTTTCTGTTTTTAAAATACCATTTTAGGAATTAACCTCACTTTTGTATCCTGCTGTAATATTTTTCAATTTGATGTGGTTGCAGGATGACCCATTTTCTGCACTGGACATTCACTTAAGTGATCACTTAATGCAGGAAGGGATTTTGAAGTTTCTGCAAGAAGACAAGAGGACTCTTGTTCTTGTGACACATAAATTACAATATCTGCCTCATGCTGACTGGGTAAGAGAAGAGTTACCAGGGGAAAATTTGCTAAGGATGAATGTACACTTGAAGTTAACCCCATAACATTTAATGGGATTATAACTTTTCTCTACAATAGAGTCTCTCCTTAATTCTGTATGCCTCATGACTAACTGCCACTTTAACTAACACAGATTTTACACTGGAAGAACTATTTTATTTTTACATTATTTAAGTAGATTTTTTTTGTTCATTGAAAGGCCTGGAGAATTTTGATTTAATTGCAACTAAGTCTATCCCTTCTTTTCAATGCTTTTTATATGTTCATGCAAACATGACTTTCACGAGTTTCTGGTTTATGAGCTGTGCCAGCAAACTTAAGAAGTTATTAATGAAATATTGAATAAAAGGAAGACAGAAATTTTCATAATTGTTACTAATGGTGAGACATATCTTGTAGGATCCAGGTCAATGATTATGGTATCTGTGTTGTTGAGTGCTGGGTGCTTTCTCCCCTAGATCATAGCAATGAAGGATGGAATGGTGCTTAGAGAAGGGACATTAAAGGATATCCAAAACAAGGATGTTGAGCTATATGAGCACTGGAAAACTCTGATGAATCGCCAAGATCAAGAGTTGGAAAAGGTAAATAGGAGCATTTGGCAAGGATGACTTTTCTGCAAAGAAATATTTGTCATTCAATTTCAAAAAAACCCAAACCATGTCTGAAGCAAGTTTTCAACTTGACTACAGGGCAAAAGAACATGACCTGTAAGGAATTTTAGGGACTGGAATAGGTTGTCAAGTAAGTGTGTGATATATCCATCACAGATAGTTAGTAAGGACATCTTAGCCAAGAAACCCTTGGAAATGTAATGCACAACTGATCCTTTGGTGGGGCAAGGGTTGGACCCAGAAACTTCCTATGGTATCTCTTATAATTTTATTCTGTTATTGCCATGAAACATTTAGGATTCTCTAAAGGCTATTTTTGAAGTTTTTACCATTCTAGAAGAGAAGGAACAAAAAAGTGGCAGAGAGAGGGAAAGAAGTGGACAAATTCTTTGAAATTTAAATTGATAAATACTGTGTTTTTCCATTCTGTGAGTTAAATGATCTACCCACATAAAATCTCTTTGAGATTTCTGCAAGCACTACTACATTTGGTGAACAGCTAAAGATCTCAAATTAATAAATTAGCTCTCAAATTTAAAACCTATGATTAATTAATAATAATAACAACCTAATTATAACCTAATTATTTCAGGATATGGAAGCTGACCAGACAACTCTTGAGAGAAAGACCCTTCGAAGGGCCATGTACCCCAGAGAATCCAAGTCACAACTGGAAGATGAAGATGAAGGTTTGTTTTACAATTTCACTTTATTTAATACCATTTTTCATTGCCTTTCCACTTTTATAGCTGGCACTTCTTAGCAGCAAAGTATGACTCTATTGATGACACTTGGTAATAATAGTGGAAAGTCCAACATTCATGACCTGTTTACCATAGGACTTGTTTAAGGGATTCTCCATATATTTCCCTAGACATCATGCAGAGAATAAGGGAGTATCAAAACAAATTAATTTCTTTGCTAACTCACAGTGCCTGGAGTTTTTAAGGGATGAGATAGAAGTACAACAACAGAAAAAACTGTAGAGAAAAAAAAAATGGTAATTGTCAAGAGCATGTCAACATTTCCCTTCCTCAAGTGCAGCCTGTAGGCTGTGAGATATTTATTTTTATTATCTGGGATAAAAAAATTAGATTTCATGTTTATACACCTCTGAAATATATTTACCACAGCAGAACTCATCCACCATTTGTGTTTCAATAGAATGGGATCAATTATCATTTTAGTATCCTGATTGAAGGGAAAATTTAACTTTTTCATGCAAACATGATGAACGGCTGGATGGAAAGGTTTGGAGGGTTTTCTAAAATCTTCCAAATTGCTCTGCTGACTATATAATAAAAGCTGATGAGCAGGTTGAGAAAGGCCTGGTCTCTGCTCCAAACAATAAGTAGTGAAGACTTGGTTTATAAAATTTTTTCTTAACAAAACTGTGACAAGATTGGCAAACTATAGAATTGCTTAGAGGCACAGGGGAAGTCTTATGAAAATATGTCTGAAGTATTTGTTCTTAAACGACAAATCGAATTTTGACTTTAAAATTTAAATTCAAATCAGAAGAAAAAATAATCCAACAAATCTGGTAAAACAAGGTATAGTTATTATTGAACCCAAGCTAACTTGATCAAATGTCTGAGTCACAGAGGAGGAAGAGGAAGAAGATGAAGATGATAACATGTCAACTGTCTTGAGGCTCAGGACAAAGATGCCATGGAAAACCTGCTGGAGATATCTAACCTCTGGAGGATTTTTCTTGCTCTTTCTGATGATTTTCTCCAAGCTGTTGAAACACTCAGTTATTGTGGCCATAGATTACTGGCTTGCTACATGGACATCCATAGACAATGCAAATGAAGCCAGGAATGCTGATGAGGATAAAGGCACAGAGAAGGTGAGGCAGACCCTGGAGCCTGACAGTGAAAAAAAATTAAAGAAAACATGTTCTAAAGTAATTATTTGCTGTTCATCTAAAAGTAGCTGCATTGAAATGACAGGTAGATTATTATACAGGATGGATGGATTCTTAATGTTAAAAGAAGGCAATTCAAATTTTATCAATCTTTTTGACCATTCAAAACTGAAATAGAAGCAGATTTGAAGGTAGAAAAATAACTGGCCTTTCAAAGTAAGGAGTCTTACACTAAACTTTTCCATCTGGATTTCACAACTGGTCTTCTAAGTCAATGACCCCATTTTCTTAAGTACTGGCTGTCAAGTATTTTGTGGCCAGAAAAAAAAAATGGAAGTCTTCAATTGTACTACTGAAGTACAGTCTGTTTATAGCTGTAAATTTGACTCAAGTACAATATCTCAATGGAATCCACAATCCACTTGCTAGACTTTCAGAAGGCTTAAATATGCTATAACCCTGACAAGTCAGTTTAGGATTTGCTCTGGGAATCTCATGATGCTTGAACTTAATGAAGTGGAACTTTCCAACATCTCTCAAATGCCTTAATTCTTGAGATGTTCTACTCTATTTCCCTAAGTTTCTTGGCTAACAATCCTTTGTATTTTTGTCCACATAATCAGTCTTCACAGTTCTAAGAGCTACCATTTCAAGGTCTTAAGGGGTAGAATAGAATGAGGGATCTTAGAACTGCCAGAACTTCTAATTATGTGGACTTAATGAATTGCAGTCCATCACTGCAGTTCCATCATAGTTCTTTTATTTCCCAAAGATGATATATAATTATGTAATACAAGAGGTATGATATAGTAGCTGATGGACACCAGGTATTTTGGGAACTTCCTAGCAGAAAGGAAAAATGGGTGTTTATTTCTAGGACTGATGTATTTGTTATTCCATTAGACCTATCATGTAGCTGTATTCAGCATCCTCTCTGGAGCTGGGATTGTCCTTTGCCTCATCACATCCCTGACTGTGGAATGGATGGGCCTCACAGCAGCCAAGAACCTACACCACAATCTCCTCAACAAGATCATCCTTGGTCCAATCAGGTACTGTAAAAATTATGTCCCTGAAAAGCTACAAATCCTGTCCTCTTTGTAACAGCAAGGGTACTCCTAGGAAAATACTCTTGTATTTTACCTGTTTCCTCCAAGGCCTCTAAAAGGGAAAATAATTAGTGAGATAATCATGGGGGAAAAATATTCTGTGAAATCCTGCCCCTTATTTTTATCTGGCTGCAATGTTTCAGAGAGCTGGCACCCCTTCAGGGCTGGGGGATCAAGGACAGCTCTGAGGGCAGTTCATGCTCCAGGGCATCCAGCCCAGCTCTGAGCCATAGCCATGGTGTCAAACCATGAGGACACCAAGGCTTCTTCTGTGCACAATACCCAGCATCTCACAGGCAGCAGGATAGCCAAAAGGATGCCTGAATAACAAACAAATTTATCACAGTGCTTCCATGAAACATCTGGGGTTGGTGCCCATTAGAAGGAGGCTGAGCAGCAGCCAGGAACAGGCTGTGATCTTTGGAAGGGATCTTAAATCCTGATGGAGCAAGAAGGAAAGATCAGGACACAAGACAACAGGTTTTTGGAAGAGGAGACAAAATTTTTTTCAGGGGAAAGTGCCAAAAGAAGCATCTAGACAGCCAGGATACAGATAAGATGATCTGGGATGTTATTCATATTTATTGCTTGGTTTCAGGCAATGGCTGTACACAGCTCTGTGTTCTGTCTGACTGGAGTTGTAATCCAAGACTGGAATTCCTCTGCAGGTTACTTTTTGGTTTTAATTTGTCCAACAGGTTCTTTGACATGACTCCGCTGGGGCTAATTCTAAATCGCTTCTCTGCTGATACAAATATCATTGATCAGGTAGATGTATCAATCTATTCTGTTTTATTATCCTGACTTTATAAATTTTCATGTCAGTTCTGAATAAGATGATGTACTAAAATATTCAGTAGAGAAAGGCATAGAAAAAGGCTCTGGGAATGATAATAGGGACACTCAAAGTAAAAAGTATACACATTTGTAATAATGAGGGCAGGTAACCATTAAAATAAGCATAGTGGGAGGTAGTGGCTATTAATTTCTTCATGTGCAAACTGGTTGATTCTGTTGGAAGATCTGGATTAAGAAAATATCAGAGTTTGGGCTTGAAACAGGAAACAGAGTAGAAAATAACAACTTTGAATATATGGGGAATAGGTGTTAGAAATAATTATTCCACCATGGCTGGCAGCACATGTGGATTTAGAGCATTCAGGGAGAGGAAGAGCTTTCACTATGGCTGTATATTAAAATTTTTGGATGAACAATAATCCTGAATGTAAGGTTGATGGGAACATGGAATAAAAATCCATGAGACTCTGAAACAGAGCATTCTCCTTCTCTAAATGTCTGGCATAACAAAAATAATTTTCTCTTCGTTGCCTGATATATAAATGAGGTTGAAATGGCTCCTATTTCCCCATCTTTGAAATGCTGACCTTTAGAAAACAAAAACCTGGTGACTCATTTTTTAACCCCTGTACTTTGGGCTATGAGACCCACAGAAACAGAAAAACTACTGATATTAGGAGAATATCAATGAGTGGATAATGGTATTATTCCACTTTTCCTATAGGAAAAGGTTTATAGTGGTGCTATCAGGGATTTTTTTTTCTCATGGCTGTTTTTCATTTCCCTCTAGCACATCCCTCCCACACTGGAGTCTCTGACCAGATCCACCTTGCTCTGCCTGTCAGCCATTGGGATGATCTCCTATGCCACTCCATGGTTCCTCGTGGCCCTCGTGCCCCTGGGCATAGCATTTTATTTCATCCAGAAATACTTCAGGGTTGCTTCCAAGTATGTATTAAAGAACCATCCTGAGAGTTTCCTCCATGAAATATTGTACATAAAAACTGTGGTGGAATGTGAGGAGCCAAAAAAGGGGGAGATGGCCGTGGCATCCTGCTTTTGATCCTGAGGCATGAATTCGAGACATGCACTGGGGAATATTTGACAACTGACCTGGCTATAAATGGGGTATCTGGGGAAGTAACACCAACTGAATTGATTTTTTTGTAGCTCCAGACTCAGATGAACATGAAGTTTGTTAATCAGCTGAGCCTGCATCTGGTCAAAAACTCCTCTTTGACATTTGAGGGTTAGTAGAGAACAGAAAATAACTCCCTAGATTAACATCAATCATGGCTTTTCCTTCATATTGGGGGAAAAAAGCTCCACAGGAAGTCATTTTCACTGTAGAGCTTTTCATATTCGGGGTGGTTTGGCTGGGTGTAAAGAGTACAATTTTTCAGCAAAAACAGAGTGCTAAATTAATTATATAACCTCATAAAACAGCTTCAGCAAGCCATTTGAAGTGTTTTCTTAAATTCAATCCATTAGTCTTTTGTTATCAGCCAGAATCTTCCAGGAAGATTTACTTATAAGAAAACTCTGTAAACTAAATTCACAAACTAGAAATGTTTAAATCTGAAACAATTTGCTTAACTTCTCTGAGATTTTTCAGAAACTGTGTTCTTGCCCCACCAAACCTCCAAACTGAAGCTGTGTGTGGCAGTACACCAGATCCCAAGGTGGTTGACAAATCAGGAGACCTGGTTTTCACTCTCAAATTATTCTGTTAAATTAAACTCTTTTAAATCACTCAAGATGTGACTTGTGTTCTTTTGATGGACAATAGAAATGAAAACATCCAATTTATTTCCCTTGGGAAATGTAGGATGAAGGAATAGCTTCAGTCAGTATTTGTAACTCACTTGCATGCAGTCCTTTGCAGGCATATAAGCCTCACTAATTTTTAGAAATGCAAATATTTACAGTATTTCTTGCAGCACTTTGACTCTTTGTTGGATTTTCCATTACATCTTTCAAAAACTTCTGTGTATTTTCCACCATAAATTCGAAAGATATTTATCATCATAACATCAGCAGCAAATTCAGTTCTGCACACTGCAACATTCAGCAACATCCAGCAGTTGTTCGTCCTACCCTATCTAATATAGTGTGCCAAATTAGTAGGATTTTGATAACAAATTTTAATCTCTAATGATCTGGACTTTTTCTGTTTGTACAACTGGCTGCTGTGCCAATGGCAGTGTGTTACAGAAAGATGTAATTTTTCTTTCTGTGGTTTGGAAAATGTTCCTATTTTAAAAGACTGGAACTTTTTGGACTTAGATATTGTTGCTCCATGCAGGTCTTGGAAGTCCCATTGCTGAATAATTAGGGAAATTTATCACTTATATTATTTTCTCTGTCAGTGCTGTCTCTGCTACAACCAATGTTAACAGCACAAACAGAAGATCTGCTGTCATCTGAAACATTTTATTTTCAGCATATTGTGGTACTTCCAGATATGGAAAATGAGGCCAGGTTTATGTGGAAATACAGCTTTTTTTTTTTTTTTTTTTTTTTTTTTTTTTTTTTGTTAGGCCAGCCTTTATGACAAAATATATAAACTTCCTGATACACAGACCCTATTATATATCTGACCTAAGAGTAACAAATAACATGCCACAAAGTTTAAAATTAATGGTTTTGAATTTAAGTTAATTTTATTAATATAGCAGAATCTGTGAGATTAAAAGTTAATTAGGATCTATCTAAAATGGATAGCAGGTCTTTATCCAGGAGAGACATGTTAATATCATTATCCCTGGGGGGCAAATAGAAGCTTAAATTCACCAAAAGTAGACAGAGAGTGCAGCAGGGAGATCATTCAAAGGCTCATGTGGCAAAAAAAATGAATGTTATAATCCCATGCCAGTGTCTTTCTGTACTATAGAAATATTATTTTGTGTGATCCTGAAAAGAATATGTGCAATACATAAATTCTTGTCTGCTGTGCAGCAACATTTTTACAGGCAGAAATGTTTACATTATAATGGGCATCTGTTGTTTTTTGTACTCCCAGGGACCTCCAGGAACTTGATGACAGCACCCAGCTCCCTCTGCTGTGCCACTTCTCTGAGACAGCTGAAGGCCTTACCACCATCAGAGCATTCGGGTAAAATTTGTAAAACAAATTATTAGAGGGAAGGTTGGGAGTCAGGCCAGCCTGTTCAGCTTCCTTGGAGCATTTCTGAGGGTAGACAGTTGCATTTGAATAACTTTATTAAGCTATATCAAAAAAAGAAAATAGATTTTTTTTGCCATGCCTCTTATACATTTTGCAAATTTTCAGTAATACATGTATTGGTGTTCCACTAAATTAAAGATGATTACATTTCTAGGACATGATATTTAAACTTTTAATGAGTATATTTTAACCATGCCTTTAACCTGAACAGCAGGGAGCTCTGCCCCTTCAAACCCCCTGCTATATCCAAGTGTCCCTGAATCAGCTCTGTGTCTAACCCACTTCCCAAGCAGGGAGACATCATTAGGCACTCTCCAGCTGAAAAGCAGTGTGCAGCTTGAGAGACTTTCCAAGAAAACTGCAGCAGAACAGGACTTGATCTTAATATTGTAAACCCTCCCTTTGTTAATCAACTGAAAAATAAATTCTGTAAGATCCAGAGAGTTTGCCAGCTTTCCATGCATATATTTTCTCTCTACTACATGAAATATAGGCCAAATGCTCCTATGTTCACTCCATTATGGTTATGACTCTGTCAAAGTGCCAGTTTGAGGTTTTTTTCCCTGTGAGTGCACCTTGCACTCATTCTGCACCATGTAGAATTCCAAACCAGAGCAGATCCCACTGCAGTGTCATTTCCACACCTATTTGATCAGCTTAAGGCTGTTTCCTCAAGCTAAGCTTTAGGACCTCAGCTATTAGCACAGAGTTTTGCAGTAACACCTGTGGAAGAACAAGCAAAAACCTTGTGTTGAAGAGGTGTGAGCCAGTGGTCAACAGGAAATGCTTTAACTATCTTTATCAACAGAATGATGTATTGAAACAGGAAGTCATCATTAGGGCCTGATGCTGATGTATGCTGAGTGGTTCTCAAGAGGTTCAGAGTGGCCTTTCATCACCTGAGGAAGGTTATGAACTCAGGTTATAACCTGAGTTATCTCCTGAGGATATAACCTGAGGTTTGTCTCCTGAGGAAGATGAAGGAGCTTAGCAACTTTCTGAGTGATTCAACTCTTTTTTTTGCCTCACAAAAAGGCAGTGTGGGCTTGGATGGCAAAATCCAATTCAGTTTCTTTGGATTTCTGGTGCTAATCAAAGCCATTTCATTTCCCTGCCTGTGCTCCACTGCCCACCAAACCTGAAGTCTCCTGCATTTATTATCTGCAAGCTTGTAGTTACTGATGGTCCTGTTAGTCATTCTCTGCAGTTTGGGTTCAGCATGTTCCAGGATAAAATTGAACAGCTCCTCACATAACTTACCGCAAAGCAGTGCAGTTGGACCAGGGAGCAATCTCAGTGACCTTTGCTGTTCATCATCTGACAGGATAAAAGTCTGAAAGTGCCCAGAAGATGAGCTGAACGTGGATGAAAACACAGATTGAGCATGTCAGATTTTCCATTAGGAGAGGAGGAGTTTTGCTGCCAGGAAAGCAGATGAGCAGAGCAGTTACATCCTTGTTGTTCCCTGCATCATTACTGTTACCAGTTGTTCTGGGAGGTTGCTTGTCATGTTTACAAGCTGTACAGAGAGAAATAAAATATCAGCAGGTAATAGCAGGGGAAAAAAAGTAAGCTTCTGGAAGAAAAGGCATTAAAGGTGCTTCACAGCAGGGCCCTGAGACTTTGAAATGGAAGGTAAAACAGATACTGAGCTGCTGACTGAAGTTCAGCTGGTTTAATCAAGTGAAGTATTCACCAGGCAATAGAATATGGAGCAACAAAATTATTTCCATCTGACTGTGCAAGGCACCATGAATTTAATACATCTGCACCAATAGAGACGTCCCCCTTACCTCTCCTCCCAAAGTGTACCTTGGCAATTCAGCACTCTGGTGTCCTTGCACTGGTTTCTAAATGTGATGAGCATTGTGTGGGGGAGAGAGGAATGAGTGGCAGTGGAGGTAACACCACTAATTTTTTTAATTTAGAGGTGATCTATAGCTCTCCCTGACTGCAGTTTCCCAGTTGTTTAGGCAAAGTCTAAAACAGCTGAGCTGAGTAGCTGAAAGGTTTGATTTGCATATCACTCTACATCCACATTAGGGATGTCACCCCTGTTGAAGATCCCTGCAGCTGCCCAGGTGACTTCTGAAATCAGATTTAAGGTGACAGGTGAGCCCTCTGCCCTTGCTAGTCTGTGAGGAAGAGCTGAGGGGCTACAGCAGCATTCACAGCACTGTGGCAGGAGTAGACTACACAGCTATATAGAATGGATCAGCTCTAGGAAACAAAATCTGTCCCAGTACCCTGGCATTGCAATCTCTTTGGGGCAATCTCTGGTCCAAACCCTAGTCCAAGAGCATTGTTTGTCAAACAAATCCGGTCGCTCTGGCTATGGGGAGCTGCGGCAGCAGATACACGTTCTTAGGGAGGAGCTTTTAACCCAAGCTTCGGCAAAAACAGAAGGGCACAAAGATTTGGGCTGGGGGGAGGGAAGGCAGAGCAGAGTTAATGCTTCACCCTTTTGTGTGTGAGTGCGTAATGTGTTGTAATGTAACAACTTTGGTCTCGGCAGGCACGAAGCCAGATTTAAACAACGTATGCTGGAGCTGACGGACACGAACAACATTGCCTACTTATTTCTGTCAGCTGCCAACAGATGGCTGGAGGTCAGGACGGTACGTTCAGTTTTGTTCCAGCTATGGTTTTGAAACCTTGGAAGCAAACAGAGACTTTGCCTGATGCAGAGAAGATAATAATGAGTATTAATCTCGCAAGGAGATTATACACAGAGTTCCTTAAAATAGATCAGGATTGTTATGTTAAACCCAGAGGGTTTTTTCAGCTTTCTTGGCCAGGAGTAAGAAAATACAAGTCTGCCTCATCTTCTGCTGCTGTGTGTGCTGTCTAGTGTCTGAAGGGAGTGCAAGAACAAACATTTACATGACTTCAAACAAGACTTTCTCTACTACTGTGCAGCATGCACAGACCTGCTACAGCAGGAACTGCTTTCAAGGCAGAATGTGGCTTTTCAGTGGCATTATGAACTGTGCCATCCTTCTTCCAGGGTTGTTTTAGGCACACTGATCTTCCAGGTCTTGGAGTATCTCTCCAGCAGCAGGTTTAATCCCACAGCTATAAGCCAAACTCTTTCAGGCCCATACTGTTTGTGGTTTTATTGTTTGATATCAGGAAAGATGCAGAACTAGACTCCAGAAAGAAAATGGTAGCAGGGCACAATGCAGCCACTGGCAGGACATAGGCTCCTGGGTTTTGTGGGAGCCCTCTATGAGGGATTTTCCTGATCTGCAAGGCAAGAAGAAGAAAGCAAAGTAACTGTGATGCCCTTATTAATCTGAAACATAAAGAGCAGTGAATAAACAGAGCAGTGGCCTGATTCTGCTGGACATAAATAGCAACAGGCATGACTAATCCTCACATCAAAGGCTGTAGACTCACCTTATTTTCCTGTTGGATCAACAAAGTTATTCTCCATTTTTTATGATGGCAATACTTTCCCTTGTGCTTGAAGCTTTCAGCTTCTTACAGCATCCAAGATCAGCAGAAATTGTTTCCAAATCTAAGACAGATAAATAACAGAGCAACAGCCAATCCTGGAATAAGCCTGTTAATGTATCACAGTCTTATACTTGCTTACATGTAGAATAAATTTGCTCCAAGAATACATCTTCCCTGATCAGAGCATTAGAAATAATGTGGTCTTGCCAAGGAATAGTCCATCTAGCTCTGCCTAATGGCACAGTGGTACTAAGATCACCAAAAAGTTTGTGGGACTTAATTACAGCTGTTAAGTCCTGTCTTAGCTGATGATGGAAACTCAAGACCATTATACTCCATAGGTGTGAGTCACAGAATCCCAGTATGATTTGGGTTGAGAGGGCCCTTCAAGCTCATCCAGTTCCACCCCCTACCATGGGCAGGGACACCTTCCACTATCCCAGGCTGCTCAGAGCCTCATCCAGCCTGGCCTTCCAGGGATGGGGCAGCCACAGCTTCTCTGGGCAACCTGTGCCAGGGCCTCACCACCCTCAGAAGGAAGAATGTCTTCCTCATAGTCAATCTAACTCCCCCCTCTGTCAGTTTGAATCTATTCCCCCCTTTGAGTCTGTATTCTGCTCATTAACATATTTTTAGACAGATGAACTAGGCAGCCCTTATTTCAAATCCCAAAAGGAAAGATTTCTGACAAGGTATTATCAGACAGGAGGAGCAAAATGAATGGAAAATGTGATCCAAAGTAAATGTAATGCAGGCAGCAGTGGGACAGTGGAAATACCAACTATATCCCATTAATCAACACCTTGACTTCATGAAATGACATATGGCAAATCCTTTATGCCTGAGGTAAACATCAAGAAAATGGATTCCAGCTCCTGCAAATCTTCTGCCAATAAATCATATGCATGACCTGTAAAAATTCTACCAAAACCGTTCCTGGACATTGTGAAGTCTATGATACTTCCTTTTTTGAGAAGGCAAACCCATATTTGAGAAGATGTGAAGGAGAATGGAGAGAGTGGAATTGATTTGTTTTAGTGGTGGGAATTAGAGGTGTCACTGTTATATCCTTCTCATGATTTTTTTTTAATATGCTTATTGGATTCTTTGATCCCTGCTCTTTTTGGGATGGCCACCATGAGATGCCCCAGCCCAAATGAATTTGCAGCAATTATTGGCCTGTTTCACTAGTGTTCAGCAAGCTGCTTTGAGTACTTCAGGTTGGGCATCCCAACCATGACCTCTTCCAGGGGAGAAAAAACCAAACCAAACTTAAGGGCTAGGTGTCATATAAATAATCCTTGGTAAAGCAGAGCTGCTTCACAGGTAAAGAAATGTTCTGGTTGCTGCATTTTTTTTCCTTTTTTTTCTCTCTCATTCCAGGATTACCTGGGTGCTTGTATTGTCCTGACTGCTGCTATCACTTCCATCACTGAAGGGCCACACTCGGGGTTCGTGGGGCTGGGTCTCCTGTACGCTCTGACGGTATGTGCCAAGGCCAAGTGTAAAAACTTCCAGACCAACACATTGATTTTATTATATTTTTATGTGTGCATGATCATCTCCCAGCTTTCTTAATCTTGAAAAAAAGAATCATGCAAATAATGGACTCGAGCCAAAGTTGAGAGAGTTCAGGGCAACTTGGACTTGCTTCAGGTTTTATGAGCCAATTAAAAAAACACAACCATTCCCAGGCCCTGCGTGCTCCCAAGCAGAGCAGGAAAATTAAAAATGCGTAAGAGGACCTGCTGTGCACTCTGTTTTGTACAACACAGTGCTGGTTCCACCTCTACATGGCAAAACCTGCCAGGAAATACAGATTATTATCTGGGTAATCTTTAACCAAAGACCAAATAGAATAATTGACAAAGAAACAGAATTATCTTTTTTGCCCTTTTTGGAGGGAAATTACTGAGATGCCCAAGATTGTCCATACAATTATGAATGGATTTGGGGATTGGGACCCTTGTGGGCATGGTTCATCATGCCAGGTAGCAGTAGGAATGCAGAGGAGATGGACTTTGGCATGATAAGGTTGTGGTGATCCAGTGGCTGGTTCATTTTGCCACTGTCATTAGCAGTGAGGACAAGGAACAGTATTTTAGTGTACCTGGCTGCACAAGAGGCTGAATGTTCATCATGAGCACAGAGCAAATGGAAATCACTACAGAGAGTAGAAGTATTCATGAATTAACCAGGAGAGTGGGGACAAAATATTACTGGATGAACCACAAGAGTGGGGACAAAGCCAGGATGATGGTAGTGGCAGGAAGAACTTTTGAAACCATGGCTGGCATGGCAAAAATCTGTCTGCTTTGAAGCACTGGTATGAGGAAGAGATAAAGGTGTGGGTCTAACCCTGAGATCTGGCTTTGCACATGAATGGCTTTGCTGGTGAGCCCATGGCTACAACAGAAAGTCCTCAGCAGCTGCCTTGGGGTGACCTTAGATCCCCCTCTGTGCTGCTGTTGCAACAGTGTGAGAATCTGTCAACAATTGAGAATCAGTCCCAGGGCTTCAGCTTCACTCTGAAAACATTCCTGGTAATGCTGCTTCATTAGCAGGGATCTGGAAGCGCCAGGATGTCTGCATCATCCTGGGCTTCTTTGATTTTAGCCTGTGCTTGCAAACAGTTCGTTCATGTGAAATAGGCATGTGCTGAAGTCTGGCACAACAGGTGAAGAAGAGCTGTAGGCACCAACTGATCATCTGTCTCTCTCCTGCCCCACAATTACCCTGATGAACTTTTGAAGGCAGCTGGATCATTACCTGTGTCCCCTGACATAGATGTTTTGGTTTTTTTATAATTACTCTTTGAAGGTAGGAGAGAGCTGATATTTGGATCTGGATGGAAACAAACTGTTTGTACTAAGGTTGTGTTTACAGTGAATATCCTGAGCTTATTCTCTCCTCTTCTACAAACACTGCCAACTACTTTGTACAACTTTGATGAAGCCTGAAGTAATGGGCAGAGCTTTCCTGGTACCAGGCTATGTTACTAAATCTGCCAGATCTAGGATAGCAGCCTGCCACTGCAAGCAGCAGTTCCACAGTGTTTTGCTTATCTGCAAACTTTCCCATTTCTCTAAATTCCTAAAAAAGCTGGACATCAAGTAAGCAAGTTTCTGAACAAAGAGCAGAGAATGCCCCATCAGGAACTCTATCTTAAGGACAAAGCAAGTAGCCAAGTCCTCTAAATTTACAACAAGCTTTTGCTGAATGTCAGTGAAAATTATTTTCTGTTTGCTTATTGCAGTATTAGGTTAGTGGTAAAGAAGTGAGGCTGGGTGATTTATTCTTAATCATGTCCTTATTTGGGACTCACCAAAAAAAAAAAAAAAAGGCAAAGCCTTTCTCTGATTATGTTTGTGCATAGGGTGTTTTTATTTTAAAGTTTCTAAAATTTCATTCAGGTACATAAAATGTCTCAAGTTTTAAAAGTTCTTAGCAATCAATTCTTCCTTAAAAAGATCAATTCTTTTTACAGAAGCACTTAAATACAGACTTAGGAAACAGATTTACAATTTTCAACCTTAAATAGTAAGTCCTGCCTAGAAAAGAGTTTGTCTAAGCTACTGAGTATTGTTAGAGAGCTTATAATCAACAATTATCTATTACAAGTAATACCCTTGCTATTGATTCAACTGTTGATCAAAGCCTTTTCATTACAAATGAGAATAAAAACTGGGAAGGAAATATTGCTGAACAGAACATTTTTTGCCTCATATATTTCTATGCTAAAAACTTCTCATATTTTCCACAGAGAGAAATGGATTATCTAAATATGCAGAAATGAAATTATCATAAAACCCTTTCAATATATTTGCAAATAGTGGACTTTCCTAATCTTTAGTTGCAGTCTTTGAAAGATTAGAATAGAAAATATTACCATGCAGCACTTTCAATTTTGATACTTTTCTGTGTTTGTGTGCTGAAAGAAGACATCTTTCAGCACTGGTTATTAGATGCTGAAATCAAGAGATTCCCTCAATGAGTCAGTTTAGGTACAACTTTTCCATACTTCTCCTTCAAAAAACAAGGATGAGAATATCAAGCACCAAACTGCTGCCTTAGGGCTAATTATGTTGGAGTATGACCGGCTTCTTATGGATTTGATGCTGTTGCACTGAGTCTTGAACTGTTGCAATGTTAAAAAGAGACTCACTGGGCTGAGTCAGGTCAAGGATTTTCACAAATATATTCAACCTTTATTTCTAAATGGGTAGATGAACAGAAAGAAGGCTGAACTCTGTCCTTGTTTTCATTTTGTGATGCAGATAACCAACTACCTGAACTGGGTAGTGAGGAATCTGGCTGATCTTGAAGTGCAGATGGGTGCAGTGAAAAAAGTACACAGCTTCCTGAACATGGAGTCAGAGAACTACGAAGGCTGTCTGGGTATTGCTCTTAATCTTTTTGGGGTTTGACATGTTAATGTGAAAGAATGGTGGACTTGGTCATGCAAAATGTACACACCTCTCTGGCCAAAATCTGTTCTCACTGAGGTGTAGGAACTGCCACTGGTGTGAATGACAAGGATAACTAAAAGAAGCTGTGAAAATATGTTGCTCATGTTAGTCAACATGAAAAAAACCCTATCAAATGCCAGGGGAGACAGAGCAGGACCCCGTAGTACAATCAAAAATACCACAGTTATAGACAAGAAGAGCAAAACATCCATGTAAGTTATTTAGAAAACAAAAATAAGGATAAAAATTAGAAATGTCACATGCTTCAAAATCTCTGATCTTTCTAGCAGATGTGGACTAAAGATAGGCCCACGTTGGCAAGCAGACCTCGGCAACTCTTCTCTGAGCTGCACATTGCAATTTGTGCTCCACACACTTCAAATTGGCTTTGATTGCTACTTTAGAAGTGGTTGAAGTGCAAGAAAAGTCTCATAGGTCAAGAAGCTTCCCTGGAAAGCCAAGCTCCTCAGTCCAGAGACAAAACCTGCAGTGTATTTGCTAATCAGGATGAAACTCGAGCTGTGATAATGTCAACAGCTCACACTGTGTGGCAGTAACAACTTCCTTCCTCAAGCTGCCCTTCCTGTGGCGGCCACTGACCCCAGGCTGTGCTAACACTGCTCTGACACCACGTTCTCTGCTCCTTTGGCTTCCCCTGCTGCAGTGCCAAGAGATGCTTTAGTGTCTCCCTACGTGTGGAGATCTGGAAGTGCCTGCCAGGCAGCTCCCAGCTCAGCCTCCTCTTGGCAGGGAACTGGAGCTCCATTTCTCCAGTGGTTAAAGGAAGGTGCCCAGCCAGGAGAGGGGGGGAAAGGGGACTCCTGCAAAGGGTGACCCTCTGGCAGCATTCATTCCAGTTTGTTTTTCTGTAACTATTTCAGATCCCTCTCAAGTCCCCAAAGACTGGCCCCAGGAGGGGGAAATCAAGATTGAAAATTTGTGTGTTCGCTATGAAAACAACCTGAAGCCTGTTCTGAAGCATGTGAAGGCCTATATCAAACCAGGACAAAAGGTACCATGTCAAGCAATTGCCCATCATCCTCATTCTGGTGCAGATCCTTGGTTACTGTGTTTTCCTTTCTAAAGTGGCAGAAGAACTAGATTAACAACTTGCAGAGGCAGATATATACATTTGCCTCTCTCTGAGGTCCCTGGGCATAGATCAAGAACTTACAGATAAAAGCTTATTCTTAGCTGGGATCAGTTTTTCTTCTGAATGTATCTTGTCTTTCCAAGTTCATCATCCTTGCAAAAGAGTAAGCCTAGATGGCAGACAAATTAGAGAGACACCAGACTGAACTGTGCAAAAACACAAGAGTATCTCACATTTCAACAGAGTGTCATTGGCATCCAGGCCAAAATGCTGAAATGCTCCCGGGATAAGTCCTTGTGATGAGGGGCAGAAAAGGGGAGTGTGCTTGCTGTGCTGTTTCGTGTTTTCCCTAGTGTGCCATCTGCCATTGGGAAGGACCTTTCTACTCACCAGTAGCACAATCCAGTGCAGCTTTCCCAAAAGAACTGCAAGTATAAGCAAGGAGTAAATGAGTAAGAGTACTCTGTAAGTGACATCCTCCATTTTTTGCAGGTTGGGATCTGTGGTCGCACTGGCAGTGGCAAGTCCTCTCTGTCCTTGGCTTTCTTCAGAATGGTGGATATTTTTGATGGTCAGTTTTCCCTGGAATATGTTGTCACTCCTCACCTGCTCCCCCCTTATTTCCTCAAAGAAGCGAGGAGCCTTTTTGATAGTTAATAATCTGGTTCTCTGGCTCAGAAGACATTTGATTAGAAGTGTTATACCTGATCCTTCAAAGTACAAAGTGCCCTATTGTGAATAGCACATGGTTTTTCCAGGAAATGTTGTGCACAGATTATATTTCTAATGTTTTGGTTTTTTAAATTTGTCTGACAAAACAATATGCAATTTTTGAGACAGGACAAAAAATATGGAAGTCTGGAGTGTCTAAATATTTCCCTAATGAACAACTGCATTAATTTATTATAGCTGTCAAAATATTAGCAGAGTAGAAACTAGAAATCAACAAGACCATTCCCTTGCTTTTTTTTTTATTTTACTGTGCTTTCCCACAACTGCAGCAGAATCTAACCTAAGGATTTGAAAAATATTGCTATGTTTTCACTCCTGCAGCATTTAACTGTCCCAGCTAATTGGCATGAACTGCTTTTCAGAATTTATAATACAGAAACATGTGTGCTGTTGAGGGAATGTAGAAAGCCATTAGAAAGTCATATTTTTGTTTCAAAGATTTCTATGTTTCTAATTTAGCCATTGTACATGAAATGTTTGCCAGTAGGATGTGGGAGGATAAGTGAATCTGATGCAGCTAATATTTGCTTTTGTTGTGGGTTTGTGCCTATATGTGTCTGTGGTCACAGGCTTCTGATTTATGACCATGATTCTTGGATATAAAAATATTGCAAAGAAATAATAACCATGCTTATGGGCAGTTTGAAGTTTCCTTTTACTTAAGTCTTCTTTCTGCTTTTTCTGTACCCCTGATTTTTCCCTCTTCTGATCAAGCTCTGTTCATTCTTTGTGCACATCCCTCTCCCAGCTGTATCCATATTTGGCCTCCATGCTGATCCACTTTTGGGTGGGGTCTGGACTCTAATAGAAGTTACATAATAAGATTTAGAATAACTTTACTAGTGCCAGAATTTCATTCATGTTTCCCTTAGGTCTTTGTTATTGCCTTAAATTTGTACCAGTCTCATTTTATTTCCCTATTTTTGCTTTATTCTTTAGTATTTCCCTTCTCTTGCCCTCTCTTCAAACAACATCTCATTTCTCTTGTGTCTTGCTTGATCACTCCTCCATCCTTTCCCAGTTTCTCAACTGCTCTCAAACTTACTTTTTCCTTTAGGTCCTCTCATCTCCTCTTTTCCTTGAGCACCCTGCTTCTATCAAATATGAATTTCCCTATTCCCCAGGCATGCTGTATTAATTTTTCGCTCCTTATTCTACCTCATCTTTTGCTAACCCACTCTAATGTCCTTGTTTGTGAAGAAAAGGAATTGCTTAAGTTTATGCAGCCACTAATGTCTTAAGCAGAAGTCTCAAAACCTGATTTTGAATTTCTTGAAGTGTGAAAATAATTGGACTTTGCACCTTACAGATAAAATCTTGATCTTCTGGCCTTATAATAAGAGCATAAAACTACAGTAATAGAAGTAGTCAAGCTAGGGGGCTGATGAAATCTTCCACTGGAACAGGGTCACAGAGAACAATCTACAAAATGCAGTATCATGACAATGGGAATGATGGAAGGGACACACATACAAAGCTGTCAATATCCATCCACTTGCCAATTCATGGTTAAGTTTTCACTGCTGGGAGAGACAACTGATGAAATTAATGTTAGGTACATCCCAGGGAGGAGTGCAGCTCCCTAGTGGAGCAATCCTTCTGAAAACTGCAGAAATACCTGATGGAAATAGCCCTTACCATATCCTCATTTGGTTTGCCCTGGCTCATCCCTTTCCCATAAACTCCAACCCCCACATAATATACATGCATATATTATGAAAAAGAAATTGTGCCCCTTCTCAGAGAAAATACCTTCAGCAACTGTTGAATTCAAGGGGAACAAAGAGAGGCACAACAACATAAGTTGCTCTTGTCCTTGCTCTGTTTGGCTGTAACTGACCCATAATAAATTATCCTTCTGGTGCTATCATTAATCACATAGAAGGGAAGACATGTAATTTCCCTTAAGGGAGGGTGGAGGGAAGAAACAGGAAAAGAGCAAGGTGGCAGTGTCACTGATAAGCTGGCTCTTGTGACATCCCTGGCTTGTGTTATTAGATACATTCACTTTTCCCATGTGTTTGACAGAGACACTGTCCCATCATCCAAAGACCCGCCCAGAGGGGCTCTTCCACCTTCCCAGCTGCTACCTGTGGATCACGTGCTTTGTGCAATTCCCTCACGTGTTCTGTGTGTTGTTTGGCACAGGGAGGATAGTGATTGATGGGATAGACATCAGCAAATTGCCTCTGCACACGCTCCGCTCGCGGCTCTCCATCATTCTCCAGGACCCAATCCTGTTCAGTGGCTCCATCCGGTAGGTGCATGCCAGCATTGCACAGCCTGCCTGTCACAGGAGAGCATGGAAAAGGCAAGGTGCTGGATCCCAGAAACCTGGGATTTTTCAGCTTTCTGTTCTTCTATCACTAACCCCCTGAAAAACACTGCTTTTGACCTTAGAGAAAGCTTCCAAATTTAAATGATGAAGTTAAAATCACATGTGTGTAGTTAAATAGAAGTATGTGCTTTCACATGAGTGAAGAGTTTAATTTAAGGTTTTTATAATATAGTAATAAGTGTGGAACAATATGGATGATTTTAAATAGTGTCTTTTTCTGGTGCTCATCTTCCTTCTTTGCAATTTCTAGTAATAGTTTCTGGTTGAACAGTTAGTGCTGCACTGTAGGTCATGGAAATTTAATTATTAAATTAAAAGTATAAATAATATAGGTGTTATTTCTCTAGTAAGCTATTTAGCTTTAAGAGACCTTGTAGCTAGCTAGATTCATCTCCATTTTGCTCGCTTCTAGCTAGGGGCTAGAAGTACTTTCTGTACTTTTGATAAGATTTAATAAACACCAAGCCCAAACACAAAAAAATCAGTTTCCTTAGTGTATTTTTTAATCCTAGCTCTGAGTAAAGACAAAAAAATAAACAAAAAACCCAAAACCACTAATTAAGTAGTACAAAAATCTCCTCCACCATTACAGCAAGGAACCTTCCTAGCTCAGTCCAATCTATCTGCACAGCCTGCTGAGTGACACACAATACCAAGGTGTTAATTTGCAGAGAACCTCAAAGTAATTGCAGTAACAAGACTCCTGTTACGTTTTTTTTGCAGCTTTAATTTGGATCCCGAGTGCAAGTGCACAGATGACAGACTCTGGGAAGCTCTGGAGATTGCTCAGTTGAAGAACATGGTCAAGTCATTGCCAGGAGGCCTTGGTATGTCTGAACCAATCTCTGGGAACATGGGCCAATAATGGAATCATGTATGCACAGAGATAAACAGATCCATTCCCATCTGACATTCTGGATGTAGGAGTGACAGGCACATAATAAAGAGTCTCTCTTCATACTAGGGAGAATATTCTTATTAAAAAGCAGAAGAGGAGTCTGGTTTTCCATGCACCGTGGAAAAATCCTGCAACACCTCAGTGTCATGGTGTGATTCTTGGGACTGTCCTGTGCAGGGCCAGGAGCTGGATTTTGATAATCCTTGTGGGCTCCTTCCAACTCAGGATATTCCATGATTCTATGATCATAGTGAGATAATTAGTAAGAAGAAAAAAGAACAATTTTACCTTCTTTAGCAGAAGCTGGCTCTGCTAGCAGAGCAGTAAACACTGTCAGAGCATTTTCTTACCATTTCTGATCCATTTAATGAAGGAAACTCACATATTTATTTCTATATCAAGTATATTTCATATTACTAAGATATTACCCTGCAGCCTACTAGATTTCCTAACAATTTGTGCCAACTGTTTGTTTAGTGATATATTCCTCCTTTCCCAAGAGGCTGTGCTCATTTTTCTTGGTATCCCTCCATCCCACTGGTCAGTCAAGGTTATGGTTATTGGCTTTTATGGGGATTTTGCTTGGCCCTCGAGTAGTGCACAAGCAGAGCTCTCAGGGGCAGCATTTCAGGGATGCAATGTTCACAGGAACTGGTTTTGTTACAGATGCCATGGTCACAGAAGGAGGGGAAAACTTCAGCGTGGGGCAAAGGCAGCTCTTCTGTCTGGCTCGAGCCTTTGTCCGCAAGAGCAGCATCCTCATCATGGATGAAGCCACAGCATCTATTGACATGGCCACAGTGAGTACAGCAACTAGCTAATTAAGGATCTACCAGGAGAAAAGCATCTTCCCTAAGTGTCAGCCACAGAGCTGTGAGATATCTGTAGCCGAAAAAGATGGCAATGTTTTTGTTTCTCTTGGGATAAAATGAAATATGAAATTAAAAATGTCACAGGTGTGACATTTTCCTATTGGGAAAGAGATAGTGTGGAATATGCTTGAAAACATGTGAATTAGAATGTAACAGGGTGAAGTAACTGGAGTGAGCCTTTTTCTCTGACAGGAAAACATCTTGCAGAAGGTTGTGATGACTGCCTTTGCTGACCGCACTGTTGTAACAATAGCGGTAAGTATCAAGCCAGAAAAAGTCTTTTTTCCTCATTCCTTAGGCAGTTAACCTTGCCCTTCACCAGTTAAACACCACTACATAAAACTAAAAGCATCACAAAATAGAACTAAACCAGGAGGCCAGAATATTCCCATGATGCCAGAAAAAGTCAGGCACTTACTATCAACCTGAAAATTTGCAGTAAATGCTGTCCTGCTATCAAACTAAAACACTTGGATCTGAACAAAGACTTTACAGGGAACTTCAGCATCTGCACTGTCTCAAACGAAGTTTGAAGTCATTCTCACTAAAAAATTGAAACCATTGGTTGAACCATTACTGAAAGTTGCATCAAAATCTAGGCTTGAATTTTGCCTCTAAAAGCTATGTATGTGTAGTGCCTACAAACATGCCACAAATTTATGAGTTGAGATTTCACAATATTCTTGGTGTGATTTCTCAAGTTGAGTTATCTTTCTCTCTTTCAGAATAAAAAGCTGGGTTTACAAAAAAGGTTTTAAAAACTGGAATCAGTGTGAATTACCCCCCCAAATAATATCATTTTAGCTAGGGGTTTATGATGTTCTTTCCCATTTTCCTGCCACTTCTAGTTCCCAAAAGTTCCATATATCCATGTGTGTTCATACATACACGTTCACAGACACGTGGTGGATACCATTAAGAATATTTCCACCTGTGACAGCAGCATTAGTCAACAAACAGAGGTTTTCTCCACAAGATAAATACAAGTTTCAACAGCTGTTTCATTTGCCTTGTCTGGAATCCAGTCCTGTGGTTAGAGATTACAGTCAGGCCTCCTGGAATCTGCTTTCAAGCCTGTCAGCAAGTAGTTTGTGTCAGGAAACCCACTTAACCCAGTTCATTTACAATGTGCTCCAAGGTCCTTGGCTGTGTAAATGCTGAAGATTCTAGTGGAGAGATTGTTGTCCTTCAGTTCCACGCTGTATTGTCCTTCTGTCTGGAATCACACTTTTCTTTGGCTTTGCTTTTCCAAAGTCAGTGTCCCAAGTGAAGCACACATTAAGCACACATTAATATTTAGCTTTCCTCATGGAGCTGGCTTCATTCCTTCCTCTCCTCATTCACAGCTGATCCTTCCTTCACCCACCTGTTTTTCTGTTCTTTTTTCCAGCATCGTGTGTCTCACATCTTGGACGCCAATATTGTCCTAGTCCTTTCTGAGGGCTTTCTAGTTGAATGTGACACTGCCTCAAACTTACTCCTCAAAGAGGACGGCCTGTTCACCACTTTGGTGAAGACTCACAAGTAGACTCTCTCAGTCCACACTGTTCACAGGACTTCTGGCTCTTTGGTAGTTATTTTTGCCTCTTTAGTTTCCTTTCACTCTGCTTCCTTTCTACTGCTCAGCTTCTGAGAGGACAGTGCAAGAAGGTGTTTCTTGTGTGGTTTCTGGGTTTGTTTCATTTCATGACTATTTATGCTGATCATACCTAAATATTAGACATGCAGCTGACATTGAAACTACCAATTCAAGGGAATCCAACCCATGAGTGGTCTCTGTGAAATACCACACTTGAAAGAGTTCATCCCATCTATACCTGATTGGCTGTATTCATATGGCCTTGAAATTTAACTCAAACTGGTTTCAAACCTGTAGCCTATGGGATTAAACTGTTGCCTGGAGCAAACTCAAATTAGATCTCAGAGGGATTTACAGAAGGCAACAGCCCAGGAGTGCCCTGAGATAGATGGAGAGCAGACTGCTGGGGTGCAGAGAGTAAGGAGCAGAGCAGGATGCTAAGCCACTTGGCAGTGCAGGATGCTTCTCATACCTATTTCCCACCAGGGAAGATGTGTTTCAGTGGGGCCCTAGGATTTATTCCAATAGCCATGCTGTCCATAATGGCAAAAAGTGAAGTTGATGGTTAAGTATTTTCAGTCTTGATGGCAGAGGCTGTAAAGTAACTGAAGATCTCTTCAGGTTAAAGTACAAGGATTTATTCCAAATATCACTGTAACAAGAACAGCCTTTCTCTGATGGGGTTTGCCTTGCATGAGGCCCATTGGTGAGAATTACCCAAATGAAAACCTCTGTTTGATTTCCTTCGTGGCAGCACCGGGTTCACACCATCCTCACTGCAGACCTGGTCATCGTCATGAAGCGAGGGAACATCCTGGAGTACGATACTCCTGAGAACCTGCTGTCCCAGGAAGATGGCATCTTCGCTTCCTTTGTCCGGGCTGACATGTGAACAGCCACACTATGCATTTCAACAGCTTCTTTTTAAACAGATGCAATGCAAACGTTTTCTACTCAGCATAACAGCGCTTTTATCTTTTTTTGTTTTGTTTTGTTTTTTAGAGGTTCTTTCTTCACACTTCCATCTTCCAAAATAATAAAGCCTATTGCAATACATGTATGCCTTGAAGCAATAAAAATGTCACTTTATTCAAAGCTGTTAGACTTCACACACACACACACACATGCACACATGGAGGGAGAAGTTTTTACTTCCTGGGAATTTGGCATTTTCCTCAGACTTTTTATTGACTTTATTATTGTTTAAAGAAAGAAAAAGAATGCACTGATCTTATAAACTGCATATGTTATGCTGGAACCAGCAATAAAATCGTGCAGTTTGTCAAGGAAGCAGGAGGTTCCCCAGATGCATTCTATCCCCAGAGGGAAAAATTAGGAAAAACATCCACGCCCATAACACTTGGGGCAATCTGCTGCATTCCAAAGGCATAAACTTTGCTCTCCAAGTTGTAGCAGAGGGGCAGTGAATGAGGGAAAGGAATTTCATCAGGAATAAGGACATTCTTCCTGTCCTTCACTTTAATAAGACCATTTAAGTTGTGACAGAACTATTTTCAGTGCCATGATGGTTTATTCCTAGAATCAGTTCCTAAACCCATATTCATTCTCCCAACTTTCATTAAAGATTCAAATCATCCTATGATTATGCATGCTTTGATAGGCTTATAGAGGAATTTTGTACAGTATCTCAAGACTTTGTATTAAAATTGTTCTGAATTTATAAACTTGATATTAGCCATTCCTTTATTCATGTCTACTAAAATATTCTGCTTGAAATAGCATGTAATTAGCCAACCACTAACTGTTTTATATGTCTTTAGTTCTTCAAGTTCTATTTGGGGACAACGTTTATTTTCTTTCACACATTTGTGGCCTACCTCTAAATCAGATCTAGTGCAAGGAGGTGTGATTTTCAAATTATTGCAATATCCTCAAGAATGTAGATGAAGTTAGACACATATTTACATCAGGCAGTTTTGCAAAGGTTACCTGCACCTGACTTTCACACATGGTTAGATCCTGATCCATGGGCAGTAAACACCCAGAAGGAGTTTCACAGACATATTTTCAAAGGTACAGCTTGAGAAATCAGCTTCACTGGTAATATTCAAGGTGATTCTTATTCACCTGCTGCTACAACATTTAGAAAGACCACTAAGTGCACTAAGTGCACTTAAGTCTATTTTGTTTTGTGTCATTAAAATAACATAAGGCACAGCATTTGCCCCGCCCCTCCCCACTGCAAAATGCAATAATTTTTTCAGAGGTTGTAGAACTTGAAATTGGGATTACATTTAGTCTGCATTTTTACAGTGTAAAAAGGATACAGTGGGTTATCTTTTAAAATTGATTTTTGAAAGTTTTTATTTTCACTGAATTACTGAAAATAAATCTGTGTGACGCAACTAAACAAAAGAGCTCAGTCTTGAACATTTTATGAGGGGAAGTAATTCTGTGATTTCCCTGTCTACTACTGTGAAAACATTTTTGTTCTTTTCTGGATCAATTCCCCATGCTAACCTTTGTAATTCAAATAAAATACATTTGTAAAAAGCAGATGCCTGCAGCAGAAGCACATATTGTTATCCAAATTTCACAGCCAAAAGGCCAAAATTATTCTTGATTTAATTTAGTTGTCTTCAGCAAAAAGATAATTGGATTCCCTGCTGTCAGACTGGCTATAAAGATGAAATACAGAAAGTTTTGTTGATCTGTGTGTCTTTGATAATGATGTAATCCTGATTTATTTTGTGGTGCCAGCCAGTTAAATGAGATCCCTGTTCCTACTGCATTAAAGGGTTGCCCTGAGCCTGGGACTGTGTCTTGTAACACTTAAGAGAGGCCAACAATTAGCACCTCTTTTCTCTTAGGTTTGTCTCAGAACCATTAGAGGTGTGAGAAGCACTATGAAGTTCTTCCTTTTGCAAAGGAGTTTTGAATGTGAACACTGGCTATGTGTAAATTTAACTGTGGACAGAGGAAAGTCATCTCTGTGATAGATTCTAAATATTATTTCTCATTCCATCTACATTATATTTCAGTTAACTGAACTGAAAGAGAGAGAAACAGCAAAGCTGGAGGAGTAGATCTATTGCTGATCATAGAATCACAGAATGGTTTGGGTTGGGAGAGACCTTAAAGCTCCTCTTGTTTCACCCCCTGCCATGGGCAGGGACACCTTCCACTAGCCCAGGTCACTCAGAGCCCCATCCAGCCTGGCCTGGGACACTGCCAGGGATCCAGGGGCAGCCACAGCTGCTCTAGGTAACCTGTGCCAGGGCCTCACCACCCTCACAGGGAACAATTTCTCCCTGATATCCAATCCAAACCTATTCTCTTTCAATTTGAAGCCATTCCCCCTCCTCCTACCACTGCACTCCCTCACAGAGTCCCTTTCCATCTTTCCTGCAGATCCCCTTTAAGTACAGAAAGCATGTGCAACTTCTTGTAGAGCCACAATGATGTTTCTCAAACTTTGGCTTACAATCTGTGGGTGTCTTTCCCACTCCTTGAGCCAGGTCTAAGGGCTGGCACGGATCAAACTGCTCCCTTTCTGCCTGTAGCCTTTCATCAAACTCATCACAGCTTATAACAGCTCATCCCTCCTTCTTCTAAACCAGAAATATCCCATGCAACCTTTACTGAGCCCAAACTTAATTGTGCTAGGAAACATTGGAACTACCCCTGAGCAGTTTGGGGTAGCTCTGTTAAACCAGGGGCATAAGCAAGGCAAAGCCTGCAGGGAGAGATTCTGCTTTGTTAGGCCAAGTGACACACACAAGAGGTATCTCAAGTGTTTGTAAGTTCCAGTCTCACTGCAGACCTGAAAAAGCTCTTTATTGCAAGAGAGTGTGCCTGCTTTTCCCAAATGTATCATTCAGCTGAAAGAATATATTCTCCAATGCTTCTCAAGCACTTGGGCAAGCCTCTTTTTGGTTTGTTATAGCAGAACACCTCTGCTATAAATTCATACACCTCCTTGGAACTCAGTGAGTACCAACAGGCATACAGCCCAAAGAAGTTTACATCTCATTATATATAAAACCTCTGCAAAAATCAATAATATTGAATTGTGTTTTCTTAAAATAGAAATATAATTTCAAATGTGGTCAAGTAGTAAAAACTCCTTGTGCAATAAATTGTTTCATGTAATTGATTGTGTTCTTTTTGCTTCCTAAGCAATGGACTATTGTGCTTTATTGTGTAAAGGTGTCAATACATTCACAGGCAATTTTGTTAATGCTTCATGAAAAGCTGAAGGAAACCTCACATGAGCATTTTACACAAATGCTCACAGAAATTTTATCAAAAAAATAAATGGAGATATAATGCAGTTGAGTCAATAGCTACCTTTATAAAAAAAAAACTGTGGACAGGAGCCATGTTTTCAATATCATATTTCCACTATCTAGTGTCAGAAGTTAGAGTATATTCCCCTCAGAAGCACGATAATCCCATGTCCCCAGTGTGATACTGCCAGTCAAAATCAACTCTAAAATATACAGTGAAACCACAGTGCCACTTGTTAAAACCTCTCTGGAGCAATGATTCTCCCACTAAATCTGATTAAAAGCAAAAATTAACTCAGCATATTTGCATCTTCAAGTAGCATCTTTTAAAAGCCCTTTTTAAAATTGAAATATGTTATGTAAATTCTCTGATATGAATTCTATGGTGGCATGTGAAGAACTCCTTCATTTCTTTGGAAAATAAATCCTTTCAGAGACAAAACTAAGAGACTAAAAGTAAGGACAAAACTATGAAAAGTCTGAAAACAAAACTGTAAATCAAATTATTTGTTGCCATGCAAACATCCCAATCATTTCCACATTGTTTTTTTTACTGCTCCGTTTTTTCTTCACTAGAATTCTTTCACTCCACCTCTGAGTGGAACTATGGGAAAAAACTATCAGGTATTCAAATGATGAAAAAAATTGTCATGAGGCAGAAGTTAACTGACTTGTACAAATTAGCAATTTGCTGATGCTGTTTTATTTTGGCAGGACAGCTTAAAGAATTGGCTTGAATGAAGCCAAGAAACTTCCAAGTGTAATCTGTCAAGAGAAGAGAGATTTTTAGAAAATCTATTTACTACAGTTACTATTAATTATTCACTATTGATAGCATTTGTCTGCTGCTAGATACTACCCATGCAAACAGAACAGTCATTCCTGGCAGGGACTGCCCATTTCTCTAATGTAATTATCCACATTCTGAACACTATAAACAAGCAGTTATTTTAAAAACTATTTTTAATTGGTTTTCTGTTAGGGGTAATTGCCACTCATGATGCACAAGATGCCTCCTTCCATTTTCATGGAACATGGGATTTTCATCCCATGAGCTGCTCTATAATAATGCAGCATCCAGCTCATGACAGCACACTGCACATTTCAGTGGCCACTGCAGTTCATTCCCATGTATGTATATTAGTCTGCTTTATACATAAATACATTACATGGTTATACAACCTTTGGATTAAAGGTATAAGTAAGTAATGAACAGTCCCAGCTAGGACTGCTCAGAAGAGTTCCTCACAGCTATTCTCATGACATTTCTTAACTCTCCCTTTAATTTATTTCAGGATTTTCGGGCTATATCCATAAATATCACTTCAGCATGCAGTAAAATATTTAACCATGTAACTAAGGAACTAATGCAGCTTCGTGTAAATGACATGGTCCAGAACCACCTCCCTTCAGGATCACAGCTACAGATGCCCCAAGGCAGCATATTCTTCCATATTTAATGGTTATATATGTTTTTATTCTACCAGCCACATTAGGCCCTTACTCTTTCAGCCATATGACCATTAGACTTCTCCATCAGAGGAAGGTGGGAGTCTAAGAATCTCTGAATGCTGCAGATTTTCATGGCTGAATCATTCAGATTTGGGGCCATCTACTTATTCAGGTCCCACCAGAGCATCTGAGATTTGAGGGCTTGGAGTTGCCAAGTTGTGGTAAGATCTGAAGGTGAGACATGGCATCTCCCTTCTGCCACTGGCACAATCTTAACTCTGGAAGAGCCAGTGAGCTAGAGAGGGGAAGCACCTAAGGGACACCACACTCTAGGAACATAGCTAGAGGTTCACTGTAACCATGTTCAACATACCTAGAAACTGATTTACAGCCTCCCCATAAACTGTGGCACGGGGAAGCAAGGAAACAATCCCAAACTGGGGTTGCTCTTCCCAGAGCCCCAGGATAAACTCTAGGAAAAGGCATGTAATGAACAAACTTCACTATGCAACTTACATTGGACGAGGGGCACTAGTTACATGTATTCTGCTGATAAAAACTATTTTTGTCCTGCTGCTCTTGCATGGAACAGGGTGGGGGGAAAGGAGCTGTTTCAGGGTAACAGATGCCCTTAGTTTGCAGTTTCTGCTCTTTCATGTTTGATGGATGTCCTGCCAGCTCATGTAGGGAAGAGTTCACCCACGCTATCCGAATATGGCTTATCAGCTTTGTGTGTCTGTGGAAGCCTCACTCTAAGTGCATGACATCTCTGGACGCCTGCAAAGTCATCCTATCTCTAAGCTAAGATTAGAATTTCAAACAAAACTTATTACAAAGCAGGATTTTCTGAAAGGGCTGGACACAGCTATAATGTGGAAATTTCAGATTCATGTCTAAGTGCATTATTTAATCCTGTCTTTTAGATAGGCATAATTGTAAAGTGATATTTACCATAATATCAGCAATGCTTGTGGGTGGAGGGGAATGAAACAGAGAGGAGATACATGAAGGGCCATAAGAAAACTGGACCTAAAACTGCCATCAATTCTGATCATTTTTTTTCCTGAAAAGGCTGTGTTCACAACACTCAGACACTCTGTTCCTTACCAAATGGGTTAGGAGACATTTTAGGAGATTTTCCCAGCTATTACTTAAACCTCAAACTCAAGTGTGCATGTGGCAACCATGCAAGTATTTAAAAGGTCAGAGGGGAAGGGTTTTAGTAGCTGTCACTCTCCAGAGCATATTCATACACTGGAACTTGGGGAAATGGATGCTGTGCTCAGAATTATGTCTGGAGCTCCTGATCCTCACATCCCTGCTGTCGTGGCCCAACAGGCTTCCTCCTTCTCCAGCAGAAGTGAGGAGGAAGGCAACTCTTCCAGTATTGAACAGGCAGAGAGGAGAAGATGGGGTTTTATAAGCACTTTTCCTGCAATGTATGATGGTGTGAAAGGATCAGTAACTTTTCTTCAGCCACACTGGGGCTGTGCCAGGACTATTTGTGTGTGTTTGATGGATCCCTTCCTATCTCAGCTGCAAGAATTCCAGCCTCTGCATGGTGCCCAGTTAAGGGGGAGGAAACCTCCAGCAAGTTAGTGGGGAACACGTGGGCCTGAGAGCTCCCAGGGGACTCCTGACAGTGCCAGTGCTGGCAGCAGTTTCTGTTCCACTTGAGTAGCTCGAGGAATGCTGCTCTCTGCTCCCCCTGCCCTCGAAGATGGGTTTGATCCATTTTTCTAAACTAGCTGCTAATCCACACACTGTGTGTTCACACAGTTGCACTCACTACCAGCAGAGATGGGGTGGGGAGCACAGCAGCATCTTGAGGGGCTGAGTGAGAAGGGGATGAGCCTGAAAACAGCCACACACATGGGTTATGCTCACGTGGCAAGGTGGCAAGTAAATAAAGCAACATTTCTTGGTGTTTCTGTGCCCCTGATTATAAAACTGGGGATTTCAAGAATTTTCAAGAGAGTGTGCAACTGGGCATGTGGCATGAGCTAATTTGTGTTAGAAGCAAAGTCATACAATTCAATGCTCTCATGAAGAAGTGAGGGGTGGGAAGTGTTCCATGCAGTTATTTTTTGAGTTGCACCTAACAGCCGTAGTGGGCAACACCAATCTTGTTTCTAGCCCTAGAACATAATAAATACTTCACAGGCACTAAATGGGAGAAGGGCAGAGGAAGAGAATAAGGAAAAGAGGAAAGGGAAAATGAACAGGTTTTTTTTCATGTGTATTAAACCAGTAATTTCCAATAGTTACATCCAAGTGAGATGCACTTTTGGAGGCTGCATTAAACGAATGAGTCATCCCCTCTAGACCTGTCTCTGCCACCCCATTTGTAGAAGGATCTTTGCCCAAATTCTCCCAAGCCCGGCCCATGAACATACCAACAATGCTGACACTGCAGATACCCACCCAAGTGATTTTATGTGTTTGTACTCAGAGTCTGGTTAGAATCTAAAGGTATTTGGCTTAGACCCTGAATTTTCACCTTCCCATCTGCCTAAAGTTAATTTCACACATAAATATTTAGCTAATTGCCTAATATGACTGGGGAGCTTTGTGCCTGTCTCCCCTCTGGCTACTGGGTATGTGGTATTAGCAAAGGCCAGTGCTGGAGAAGTTTCCAGGAACCACTCATCTATTTAAAGTTAAGCACGTGCATGTGTTCAGCAGGGTGGATATCTTCAAGCCAAGGATTACACTGCCTGTCAAATGTGCCTTCTCAGTTTTTCCAAGCATGAATATGCTTAAACCCTTCCTGACTGCAGAAGGCCTGTTAAGCTTTTCCCTAGTTTACAGAGTGGAGTGAGGCATTTTGTTCTGTAGGAATTTTATACCCCACAGGTGATTCACTTGAGTGATACACAGAAAAGTTTGGAACCTCCCTACCATATACACACACACACACTCACTCTCACACTCCTTGGATGCAAAGGAGTTAATTTGACACAACCTCTCCACTTTGCTTCATAAAAATCTAAATAATTCATAAAGTTGATGTACTGTTTATTCTTCCCATTACAGACCCTAAGACTTCAGGACAAAAAAAAAAAAAAAAAAGGGAAAAAAAAACAACAAAAAACTGCAATTTCCAAGAATGCAAGTTTCCATTAAACACAAGAGCCAAAACTGTTAACCAGTGGGAAAGAGAAAGAACTTCAGGGATTTCACTGGGGAGGTGGGGCAGAGGTTGTCATTGTACATAATTCCTCCTACACCCCCCCAGTACAAATCCCAAAATACAAATCTGCCAGTGTCCATTGCCCAGCTGAACATTATAATGGGCCTGATGCTGCTCAGCAAGAGCTGTGACCCGTGAAATGTTTCCTTCCTTTCTTGCAGAGACAGGTAATTAAATTTGTCCAAAGCTGCAAAGGTCATGAGATTCTGGCTTTGGTCCTCCAAACACTTACGCACAAGCCTCGCTTCCTCCGTCTCAGCCAGATTCGAGGGAAGATAAAGTTAGGAAGGCACAAACTCTTGGCTTTGTGTAACTAGCGAAATGGCACAGACTAACGCTGTTTGCACCTTGCTCCGCTGTTAAATGGGCTGGAACCTGCCTAAAACCCCTTCAACCCATTGTCCGCGGGCACCGCGCAGCGCAGGGAGCGTGTGAGCCCGTGCTCCGCATCCACAGTCCGAACTCCGCATCCCGAGCCCGAGCCCCGCATCCACAGTCCGAGCTCCGCATCCCGAGCCCGAGCCCCGCATCGCATCCGAGCTCGTCCCCGCACTGCCCCCGCATCCGGGCCATCCACAGTCCGAGCCCCGCATCCCGAGCCCGAGCCCCGCATCCCGAGCCCGAGTCCCGCATCCCAAGCCCGCATTCCCAGCCCGAGCCCCGCACCCCCAGCCCCGGCCCCGGCTCGGCCCCGGCCCCTCCGCGCATCCCGAGCCCGAGCCGCCGCCCCGCTCCGCCCGCCCCGCTCCGGCCGGAGCCGCGTCCCGCCCCGTTCTGCGGGGAGCGGCGGCGGGGCCGGGGGCTGGGGGGACCCTGCGAGGCGCCGGGGGGTCAGGCAGCCCTGCCCTCCCCCGGTGGGACGGGCCAGCCGCCGGGGAGCCGGGCTTTCCGTGGGTTTGTTCTGTCACCCGCTTGGGAGCAAAGTTTGGGAATAAAGGGAGGGTTTCCCCGCCTGATCCCGGAAGGGAAGGAGCGCTGAGAGGGAAAATGCGACCGCCTGCTCCGAGGAGTCCCGTCCCCTGCCTGCCGCACCTCCAGCTCAGCTCCTTCTTGTGATGCTCTCGGGGGACCGGGCAGGGGCTCCCGGCGGGCTGCTGGATGCGCTGCGGGGCTGCAGCCGAAAGGAGGGAGTCTCCACGCTGTCTCCGCAGATTAACTTCGGCTCAAACCACAGACGTCTGATTCTCCAGGTCCTGGAGGATGCGGATAACTTAGTGCTTCGTGTTCCGGTCCCCGTCTGAGCACTGCTGTCTCCCGGAGGAACAGCCTGCGGAACCGAGCTGGTGTCTGTCACGGTACTTCACACCGACTTTGTGAGACTGCTGTGCAGCCTCCCTTCCTGCGAGGAGTCTCCAAATAGCGTGTTTCATTTCTGCTCTGAGCGATACCGACTGCTCGTGTAAAAATGATGGTCTGAGAGAGGGAGGGCACTGTAGAAGCAGCATTTAATGTAGTGGGGCTTGGCAGGGGGTACCTAATCGGGTCTTTTGCGCAGGTGACAGCTCTGACCAGGTTCTCTCTATTTTGCAGGGTAAAGCGAGCCCTGCAGAGACTTGCTAGAGGGACCACCCCCCATTTCTCATCCTGCTGAGTGGACTATGGTGGCAGGAAGATGTTGGCTCGCAAGAGTATCATCCCTGAAGAGTATGTGCTGGCGCGGATCGCTGCCGAGAACCTGCGCAAGCCGCGCATCCGCGACCGGCCGCGCAAAGCGCGCTTCATCGCCAAGAACGGCGCCTGCAACCTGGCCCACAAGAACATCCGCGAGCAGGGGCGGTTCCTGCAAGACATCTTCACCACCCTGGTGGACCTGAAGTGGCGTCACACCTTGGTCATCTTTACCATGTCCTTCCTGTGCAGCTGGCTGCTCTTTGCCATGATGTGGTGGCTGGTGGCCTTCGCCCACGGCGACATGGACCCGAGCACAGAAAACCCTTCCAACAGCACGAAGTGGACGCCGTGCGTGACGTGTGTCAGGTAAAGTAGAGTTTGGTGGGATGAAGGAAGGGGGGGGACAGAGCTGCCTGCTGTCCTGGTGTTGTCTGGAGTGCAGCTTTTGGTTTACATGAACCGTTGGGTTTGGTTGAGACAGTTGAAAAGTGCAGTGTTTTCCTCTAGACTGCGTAAACTCAGCAAGCCTCCCGGGCTTGGAATATACTGTACTGTAGATGTCTTTGATTCCTTACAGGATCTGAAAGAGAGGGAGACCTGCTGCTTTTCATGTGTCTCCACACTCTGTGGGTAACTCGATTGCCTGTCGAGATAAGAGCCTGCTGCAAGAGTGGGTATGTGTTATATGTATTGTAACGTTGTCTACGGCAGCGGGAGCATCCCCAGCGCCACGCCGGCCAGAGGTGCTCCCTCCAGAGCAGTGCCCAAGAGGCAGGGAACCAGCTCTGGGTGTCAGGCAGGGCACCAGTCAGAGGTGCCAGGAAATGTGTCCCTTAGGACAAAATTCTAAGTGTGTTTCAAGATGACTCTCATGAGTGTTAAGTATGTGGGGCTTCAAAATACCTTGGTGAAGCCATAGGCCAGCAGTTGGACAGAGGAACACTTTCCACACTGTGCATTTTTGTCAGACAGTGAAAGCTTAAGGGATGACTGAATGCCACCTGTTGAACTATTTTGCTCTCTGTCCCCAAAGCCACAACAATTGTCAGGGCACTGATAAGCTGACACAAACATATGTGGAAGAGAAGACTGTGAATTGCAGGTGGGGTAAACCATAAGATCACTTCAGGATCTCATCAATTAAATCTGCCTTTTTAGCACTAAGTTTTTAGGTAGAAAAGTCCTGGTTCTGTGCCATCAGGCTGCCCCAGATCACCTGCCTTTATACATTGCAGTGCTTTGAGGGTCTGGGGGCTGCAGGGTGTTCTGAGACATCAGCAAATCCATTTCCCTTTTCTCCTTTATCCCACAAAGTCTCGAGGTACCTCACCAAGTCTGAAGGGACTTTGTATCTGGCTCAATGAAGTAGCAGAGATTTAATTCTCCCTTTGTTTTGACACTTTTCTTTCTAAATGGGGATTTTCCAAGGTAGAAGAGAGGGGATTTTTCCAAGTGACCCTTCACTAAAATGAGGGGAATTAGAGCAGGGGTTGCTGTCTTATTTCTTTTCTGATGTCTGGCCACAAGCAGCTTCCTCTGCAATGAGATGTCATGACCCAGCTTGCACCCGCAGGAGCGTTACCCCCGGCATTTCTGGGATTTGTGGGATCTGTCCAGCTGGAATCAGTGAACAGCTACAGCCCTGCAGCTCTCCAGGGTCAGCTGAGGGGACATCCCTGCGCGTGGCTGGTGGCTCCCCCGGCGTGGCTGCTGTGTCACCCTGCAGATCCTGAGCTGTGGCTTCATGCCACTGGGGCCAGCCACATCCACAGCCAGGACTCTGTCCCTGCTCCCTCCCACAGCTGCCTGTGGCTCTTCCAGGATGTCTGCTAGGAGGCACAATGAATGAATCAATATAATTTCAGGTTTAGCCCATGGCAAAGAACACACACCCCTCCCTCGTGGGGTGTCCAGGCAACAGCTGCTCCAGCACCCATGTCCAAGCCATGGGAAATCTTTTCCTTTCCTAGGGAAATCTGGCTACCACTTTGGTCAAAGTCATGAAGTAACGATGTGATTGCTGACATCTTTAAGAATGGCGAGTCTTGGGGTGTAAAATACCTTTAGTATTGCAATGCCAAAATCATGACAAGTAATTTTTAACCTACTCCCCTGAGGTTTATGCCCACAGATATTTCAGGAGCACTTTCTTGGGTAGGTGCCATTACATATTTATGGGAAAATGTGGCTTTGGAAATTTTAACCAGTGCCGAGAGCTTGCACAGCCCTTTCATTCTACAAAGCACTGCAGAAATTTCTAAGCCTCATATCTCTTTGCCACAGAAATGGAACATTAGCCAAAAAGGAAAGCTGCTACACAGCTCTGAGGGGAAGGACCTGGGAATGATGTGATTTGCACTTTCTCTCTCCCATTTCACATGGTTACAATGCTTTCCAAACTTGCTCTTTCACTTACTTCCACTGTTAAAAAGATGGATTTTTTTTTTTTCAAACAAAGAAAGGGTATTGCTAAGGGAAGTTAGACTACTTACTGGACAGAGTTTTAAGCTGAATTAAGCTGACTGAATTTGAATCCAGAAGCTTCATTCTGCATGTACTGAATATTCATGATTATAAGAAATCATTCTGTGGATTCTATGAATTAACTTCTTTGTCCCCGATTTCTTCAGAGTGAAATGCAAAATAAACCCCCTCAATACAAAGTAATTTGTTAATGACTAAGAAAAATAGAAAAGGCAAAAAAAGAAAGTTATTTCAAAGATACCTGTGCAGAGACTGGTTGGTTTTCTGAAATATGGACTTTCTCATTACATAGAAAATTATCCTTGATATAACCTATGCTATTTAAATGTGTCCTTCATACCCCAGTGAAAATATGGCTAGAAAAAAAAATATTAGAAGCAGATTAATTGAAAAGCAATGCAAACCAAATGAATGATTTAGATCCATCTTCATGGGCAGGATATATTTTCCACTGGTATAGCCCTGTAAGCACTGGGATGCTTCAGATTTATTGGATTGGATGTATCTGGAAGGAATAAAAGGAATAAATAAACATAAAAGGAAGTTAAGGACCCTGATATATACAGGGGATATGGCTTTGTGGCTACTATAAATAATGCATTTTGGGAAGTTTGTGGACAGCCTTTTGTGATGTCCAGCACCATAGCATTGTAATGTATTTAACTTAAGCCCACACTTCTACATCCCACTTCTGTGCTGAAATTTTCCACCCGGTCTTGCCCTGGCAGTGAGCTGAACCCAAGCCCTGGGTCACAGCACTGTCCTGCTGCCAGGGTGTGCAGGGGGATACCGTGGGGGCCACTGGCCTCTCTCTGTAGTCTCATCCTGCTCAGTCACAAGGTGAGCAAGGGTTTGGGAAGTGCCACACATCTGGGAAAGCCCCTTTTCCCCATCACGATATCGTGGGTCATGATTCAGGTAGCATGAGTGAAGTGCTGCAGTTTTCCCTGTTTCCTTTCCCTGCACAGGCTGGTGGAAGGATCTGTGTTCCAGCTGATTGCCCATGCTTGCCAAAACCACCTCTCTCCACCAAGGGCTTAATGGCATGGAGAAAGTGGAAAGCCCTGCTGTTCCAGAGCTGTTCACTAAGCCTGTGGGCAGCTGTGCTCCTGGACAGAGATTCCCTGAGCTGCTCAGGGTCACCCAGATAGTCTTTGAGGAGCTCAGGCTCTGAGGTCTTCCTTGCCACCATTAGACACTACACCAGACACACAAGTATCAGCCACCAAGCATGCAGTGCTTTGGCTGGTGTTAACAGAAGGCTTATGTGTACTAGAGCCGTACAAACAGGTCCTTAAGTTTGTTTCTGGAAGCTTCTCAGCTTCTCAGTCTGTGCTCCATGTCCTGAGAGATAACTGGGTGCAATCTTCCCCTACAGGTCTTTCACCTCCGCATTCCTCTTCTCCATCGAAGTCCAGGTGACCATTGGCTTTGGGGGCAGGATGATGACCGAGGAGTGTCCCCTGGCCATCACAGTCCTGATCCTGCAGAACATTGTGGGGCTGATCATCAATGCTGTCATGCTGGGCTGCATATTCATGAAGACGGCGCAGGCTCACCGGCGGGCCGAGACGCTGATCTTCAGCCGGCAGGCGGTCATCGCCGTCCGCAACGGCAAGCTCTGCTTCATGTTCCGGGTAGGGGACCTGAGGAAGAGCATGATCATCAGCGCCTCAGTGAGAATCCAGGTCGTGAGGAAGACCACGACCCCTGAAGGAGAAGTCATACCCATTCACCAAATGGATATCCCCGTGGATAACCCCATTGAAAGCAACAACATTTTCCTGGTGGCTCCCTTGATCATTTGCCATGTCATAGACAAGCGGAGTCCTCTTTATGATATCTCTGCTTCCGACCTAGCGCTCCAGGACCTGGAGCTCATCGTGATATTGGAAGGGGTTGTAGAAACCACCGGCATCACAACACAGGCAAGAACCTCCTACGTGGCAGAGGAGATCCTGTGGGGTCACCGCTTCGTGCCCATTGTCACCGAGGAGGAGGGCGTGTACGCTGTCGACTACTCCAAGTTCGGCAACACCGTCAAGGTGGCTGCGCCGCGCTGCAGCGCCCGGGAGCTTGATGAGAAGCCCTCCATCCTCATCCAGACCCTGCAGAAGAGCGAGCTGTCCCACCAAAACTCCCTGAGGAAGCGCAACTCCATGAGGAGAAACAACTCCATTCGGAGGAGCAACTCCATGCGGAGAACCAACTCCTCGCTCATCGTGCCCAAAGTGCAGTTTATCACGCCCGAGGGGAGCCAGAGTGCCTCAGAAACGTGATGCACAGCTTTGTGCCAGGGCACTGGGAGGAGGCACCTGTGGTGTTTTGCTTCAATTTCCTTTTACTTAAAAAAAGAGAACACACTGCAGAAGAGAACAGTGCAAGAACTATTTATTCCATTGCTTACTGAAAGCACCACCTAATGGCATTAGAAAACACCTTAGCACTTAGTGTATGAATTAATAAAAATGGCACGTACACTAAAGAAAACACACTTCACTCATGTAATATAATGTGTATTTATACTTGTTTTAATGGCATGCTGATTTTTTAAATAGTATTTTTCCCATCGAGCATCTCTTTCTTATTTTCTGCTGGCTGTCACAAAATGTGGGGCTGTCCTATGCGAGTGCTTCACAAAATTTCTGTATTCAACAGCTCCCATGGATTTTGTGCATGGCGTTTGGATATTGATCTTTTTGTGTGAATTCCTTGTCCTCTTAAAGGGAATAACTAAATTCCTCAAGGATTTCACTGGAGAAGAGCTACCATTTCATCTTTGGTTTCCCAGGATTTTTCTTTTTTGTTGGTTTTTGGCAAGGGCATTTTGAGAACAAATTCGGGTCAAGTGAGTGACCTGTCTATCCCACAGGAAAGCTGGAAAGGCAGGAAAACCAGCGAAATGACGCAGTGCTGCTCTTCTTCTCCAGGTGAGGTACTTGGCTGCAGGACAACACACATCTTACACTAGCTGTAGCCCAAGCTAAAAAATCCCAGTCCTCCTGTGTGCCCACCTGGGTATCTGTTTCACTGATATTATTCAAGCTGGAAAAAGTAGGTGCTTCTTTAACATTCTCTTCATGATGGAAGACCAAATCCTGTTTTGTTTTTTCTGATAGATTCATACATGGAAGGAAACACATTTACTTGCTTCACTTACTTTTCATAGGATTAAGTCTGCTTCCTCTAGAAGAAGGTTATTTTTTGCCAGTGGGAACTCATGAATGGGAATGAGAGGAAGCCTGCCAGTAATATTAGAGATAGTATTTTCAAAACTATCTGAATTTTCAGGGGGACATGGGTGCTGCTGCTGAATTCCTGGTTTTTAGCAATGCCTCACCCATGCTCTTTATATAATCTGGCACTGAGAATTGGTGTGAAGAAGCTTTCCTCTTCAAATTAAAATGGGCATTTGTTACCTGGAGCCTTCCCAAAAATTTCATCACAAGTTTTTCTGCAGGAATACAGGAAAGTAAGACAACTAAGTTGATCACATTTGGTAGCCTAAACTGATACATGTTTTTTTCCTGTGTGAATAAGCATAACTATGGACAAGTTCCTCTTCAAATCTCTTGCAGAAATTCTCTAATGTCTGTGGCTTGAGAGAAGTACTATCCTTGTTCTGACCCTCTAAGCCACTCAAACATTTAAAGTTTGCTTTTTTCTGTAAGGTGAAACAGTCAAAAGCAATGCTGGATTCTCATTCTCTTTGGAAGTAGCTCATCAGCAGTTGTTGGGTGGATGTTTCAGGCTTCAGGAGGTGTTGGATGGTGGCACAGAGGGACATTGCTCAGAGGTGTGGACTCCCTGCATTCAGAACAGGTGGTCTCCAGAACAAAAACTCTGACAAAATACTTCCTCTGAAGCAGCACATGAAATGGAAATTTCTGCTGAAAGCATTCATTCTCTGGCCTGCCTATTAATATTCTGGAAGGATGGATGGTGAACATCTGGAGAAATTAATCTGTCTGTTGTGTGTCCAAACAATGATCAGCTGCAGCTTCCAAGAAGAGTCAGAGTGAAGCGCATACAATTTGTCTCTGTCCTCCATTTCCAGGACTGTGAATTTCTGTGAAGCTGTCTGTTGGATACATGGTTAAGTCAGATGCTGTGCAAAAGCAGGTTTTATACAAAATAATAATAATAATAATAAAAAGTTACAATAATGTCTTGGTTTGAAAGACAGATTTCTGCCAAGGAAGGCAGGAACCTCCCTTGGAATGGAAAAAATATGACCCCCTTCCCTCCAAACTATTACAACTTGAAATTAAGTGGTTTTCAGGCGAAGATATGAGAAAAGGAATAACAATTCTCTACTAGTATGTATAACAAGGCAAACAAACAAACAGCAATAGCAGCAGCAGCACAAACCCAGTCTCAGCCTCTCTCGCTCTCGGCACTTTCCCCGCGGTGCAGTTCCGGGCACCGCCACCAGGGGCGCTGCTGGCTCCCGGCCGGCCGGGGAGCGGTAATTCCTCCGAGCCTGCAGGGGGCGCTGTGGCGCGGCGCGCCTCCCTCAGCGGGGATGGCGGGAATGGCCGCAGCAGGAACCACCGAGCAGCGGGGATGAGCAGACACCAGAGTAGCAAAGGAAACTCTGCAGCTGTAGCAGGGGCCCCGGGGTGTCCTGGCAGGCAGGGGTGTGGGTTAGAGTGTAGCAAGAGGCAGCAGAGAAAGCAGCAGGGCTGGGGCAGCAGCAGCAAGCTCCTCCTGTAGCAGCTGCCCCACTCAGCCAGTAAGGGAGTGAGGGCTGGGGGTCCTGGGTTATTCCCCTGAGGCACTCATATAGATGGTGAGGGTCACTCCCAGTCATATTTGGTAACATTAATAAGGTCCCAATCCCACAGATGCTCTTACAAGCAAAGGTTCACCCACAGCAGGAGACACAAGGAAGGCCAAAATCTCCATCGTGGCAGCAAATCCTCTGGGCAGTGACTGCAAACTGGCTGTGCCTCCTCCGATGCTGAGAATGAGAGAGCAAGAGGAGCCCAACCCCTCAGCATGCAGCCAAAATCTCATCCTTCCAAAGAGAAAACCTCCCAGGTAAGACAGTAGCCAGCTGCACACTTCCCCCACCTTTTTTGCCTCTTAAGTACTGGTCATTATTGTCTCTTAGCCACAGATGGGACAAAATTCCATGAGAGAAAGAAACAAAAGGAAAAATCCTAACCCTCAACAAATAATTGTTTCTTCTATCTCTGACTTTTGCCTATTCCTTTCCTTTTTGTCTCTTTGTGTTCTTCATTCATTCATTCACTCTTGGTCCTTCCTGTATCCCAGCCTTTTCCATGGTCCTCTTGAATAATAATTTTACGTTACCTATATTACTTCACTATTCTCTCAGTATTTCAAATGAACTTTTTTTTTTTTTTTTTTTTTTTTTGCCCAGAACCATTTTCTCCTTCCAAATTTTATTTCATCTTCCCAGCTCTCTCTGCTTCACACTTAATACACTCTGTTTCTTGGAACACTGCTGCAGGGATATTGGTATTTTGAGGTAACACTAAGACACTTCAGTCATATGCCAGGATGCTGAACAGATAAACAAGGCAGAGCTTTGTGCCATGAATGTCATGTTATTTTAAATTTGAAGCCTTCTGTTTGTAACACAGACTGACAAGTTAAGAATGAGGGTGAGACTTCTACCAAATACTGCTGACAGTTAATGTTAGCAGTTAACCATCCAACTCATTGATAATAATTTAATAAACTAGATTCAATAAGGTATCAACATCATCCTTTCACACTTATCTGTGTCCCTACCATTCCCATCCCTCTGCAGCATGGTGTAACTAGGACTGCATTATTTGACATTGCTTATTCTGTGTATTTAATGTGCTTTGGCTCTTTGTGCAGCCTACCAGAAGAGCAAAACTGTTTTCTAAGCTTAGAAAAATAATTATAAAGTACTTCCAGGACAGGCATAATGTCTGGGATTGCATTTTATTTTTTCTTTCTAGCTTTCACCTAAGGAGCTTCTCTGTTTTAGACAGAAAAATGGCAGTGAGAGTCTTTGTCCTTGTTTGGGACACCCAGAAGGTTCAGAGTTACTGTCGTGGGGACACAGAGCACACAAACACAGACAGTGCTTGCAGGGGATATAAAGATTAATGCTCCAGGGTCAAAGCCAACATCTGAGTAAGAGAACTTGGAGGAAACTTTCCCTGTTGGCAGCTGATTCTGTGGCTGTCACCTTCAGGACTTCTTGCACTCTCTTTTGCAACATCTGGTGTGAGCCAGGGACAGAAGCAGGAGCTTGGCTCTGGAAAGGCCCTGCTGCAAGCCACACTTTGAATCTCTCTGCTGTACCTGGCATCACCTTGTAAAACAATTCTGGCCTTGTAAAACAATTCTGGCCTTGTAAAACAGTTCTGCCCCTTGAGCATTTCTTCATGAGCGTGTTGTCCCACAGTGATCTGCCCTGGCCTATACGACTGCCTGGTTCTTTCCACAGAAGGGTTACCCTTCTTTCTGAGCTTTCTGGGGTACTCAGGACATTGCAAAGAGAGGGTCTGAGGAATATTCAGATTTAGTTAACACCTCATAGGCCTTTGCCCTAAAGCCTTGTGTCACTCCAGGCCAAAGGGTCATTTCAGAGTCTTTGCCTCACAGCAATTGCAAATGAATTTCATAAAAGCCTGAGCCTTTATCTTGGCTTCATAAAGTTCAGGCCAGGAATCATGCTTTTACTTGGCAATCTGGAAGGCAGAATGGACATGCTATTTTTTTCTGATTTAAAATAAAAAAGATGGTTAATTCTCCACATCTTTTTTTCTTCACAAACTAGAGACTGAGGACATTTTGTGAAACCAGTATCCAAGCACTCCAGTGGTTATTATTAGCAAATGTTTTTTGCTGCAAGCTGCAAAAGTCATTAGTCCAAGACCAGAAAGGAGCTTTGACAGGAGAAAAAACCATTAGATATTATATGATGAAAGGAACAAAGCTTTCATTATTTTCACAAAATATAATCTCTGCTGGGCCTGGTCTTTTCAAAACACTGATGTGGCTTGCTTGAATAGCCAGGTGAGAGTTAACTTTTTCTCCCCCACATGCTTATATTGAAATATATTTTCCCTATATTTGTGTTTACAGGACATCCAGACTAATCTAAGATGATAAGCAGGAATTTCTAATATCCTTAGCATATTAATAATGCTTCTCGGCCCTATCTCCCTGAATTGTGTTTCCTATTTTCCCTTAAGAATTCTTTGAACTTAAAAAAAAAACCAAAAGATTTCTCATGTGATAACTGGACAGTAAAGATAAGATATGTTCCCATATTCCCTTACTGGATGCTGAAGAGGGATTTAGCATGCAGAGACAAGATCAGTGCTGTCCAAGAGAAACAGCCACCAGGATTGAGGCACTCACAGTCAGGACACATCACCAAGGGCTTGGATTTAAAGAAATATTTTAAAATAATAAGTATTCTGGGGGTTTCTGGCAGAGGATTCTCAGAACAGTTATGAGTTATTGCCTAGCAGTGAAAAGAATATTCTAGGACTATCAAAGAAACACTTCAATGTAAGGAAGACAAAAAACATGCATTCAAGGAAAATATAGTCCATACTTTAGTTATTGCTACCAATTATTTTAACATTTAGGTTATTAAAAATTCAAAGAGACAAACAAAAACATGGTGAATTCTGTCTTCACTTTTAACAAAGGTTTAACCCCTTTTTTTGTACTCTGGAGAAGAGTTGATTCACCTGAAGACATCACTCCCACCACAAACATGCTTCAGTTATCTGGAGGATAAGTGTTAATGTCTACACACTTTTCTGGGCCCAGTGCAGGAGTAGCTGTGCATGATGTCATGGCCTGTATTGCTCAGTATGTCAGATGGGATGGGCTAATGGTCCCTGCTGCACTCCAAATTTATGGATAGGGAGAGGTTTTTGGTCAAGAGAAAGCTTTCCTCTGAGTTTCAAATTAATCTCCCACAGAGGAAACAAACAAACATGGGGGAACAGAAACCCCAGCAGAGTTAGGCATCCCCAAATGGTTGATTTATTTTGACAAATGCATTTCAGCACTAATTATGGACTCTTCAAACAGCATGGACAAATGTCCCTGGGGAGAATTTGTAAAAGTTAGGAGTATCTCATTGTTACAGGAGTTTACTTGGATTCCTGCTGTTGTTAAATTTTGGCTTAGTAGCAAGCATGAAAAAGGCAGCTTTGGTGTGGGCCAAAGTGAAATTATATTTCTCAGCTTTATGGTCTGAGGTCTACTGCAAAGTCCATAAAACTGAGGAATGACACTGGAGTGACTGCAAAGGACTATTGTGGTTTGGGGCTCAGCATCTTCCTCATACAGGGAACATCATATTTTCTTCAAGTGCTTTTTTTTTTCTTTTGCAACCATAATAGCCATGAAAATTGATTGCATCCGCCCATGGCCCAGCCTTGTTATCCTTCAGGGCGCATTTTTGATGTTAGGTCTTTCATTCTGGGTGATCTGGGTTGGTCTGTCAGAAAGGGGCTGCATCTGCTGACTGTCACAGTTTTCAAATTCAGTCACGGGCAGGCCATGAAGCAAAACTGAAGAGTTGTGACACACACTGAAAGAAACTCTGCTGAGTTTGAGCGAGAGCAAGTGACAATTGTTTGCCCCTTGGGTGGCCGGCTTTTCATCTCATAGCTTTTCAAAAAATACATCAAGTACTAATAAATGTTGTCTGCTCAGCCTTAGCTGGTGTTTTAAATCATATTATAAACAGATACTATTCTTGGCTGATCAGTTTAAATTGTTTGGGATGTGCTATTTTTTCCATATACAAAATCTCACTGCATTCTTTAAATATTTTGTGTTAAATTAAGAGTAATAAAATCTCTGGACTGAAGCTCTCCTTATAGTCAGCTCCTTTATACTGTCAACATCCACATGAAAAATGTAATACAAAACTGAATGTGCTCCTTGAAATATTAAATTTAACCTAATTTTAAAGATGTGAATGTCTTTCAGTTTATATTAGCAGTAAGTATGGTGTTATCAATCATGGGTGTTTTCCTTATTAAGGGACAATAATCTGTTCAAATATCGATTCAATACTCTTGGTTAAAAATAAAGAGCAACAGGCAATAAATCCTCATATCACTCATATCAATTACTAGAGGAAAGGCACAAAACCAGAGCAATAAGAAGTTCAGAAGACTGAAATAAAGATTTCTTTACCATGTATTGAATGGTAGGTGGAACAGTCCTCAAAGACAGAGGTGCCAGAGACTTTACGAGGTGGTGATGTTTAATCTGAAATCACCCACAAGACATGTACAGGAAAAATAATTTAGCATGGGAACATGCAATCAATCATATCTTAGTCATTTCAAATGTCAACATCTGAGCACTCACTCACTTGAAAGGCTTTTAGTGGTGTCCACAAAACAAAGTTTTTAAGTAGGTAGCCAGCCACACCTTGCACAGTGTTTGCAATCAGCTGCAGATCACTCAGCCAGCAAGTGGTGATAACTACTTAGTCTTTCCAAAACCATGCATCTCTGTATATCAACACATTCTTTCCTATTCCACTTCAAGCACAGAACTATTAATTCATCAGTAAAATCCTTCAACTTAAGTTCTCCTCAGGCACATTATCAAATCAAGGGAGAAAAGCTTGTTTAACTTGATATCTATATATATATATATATGTACACACACATCTATATAAAGAAGCATTTGCACTGCCAAATTTGACAGTAGAGATTCTCCATGTTATTTTTACTTTGGTGTTCCAGCCAACAGATTCCATCATACATATATGTATATATTTTAATATATATATATATTTAAAAAAAAAAAGAATCCTCATTATTGAAGTCAGAGACTTCATCATGCTTCAGAGAGAAAAGACCCTTACTAAGAAGGACTTCTCTCCCACCCTGGGCCTCAGCTAGCTACACTGACATCTGAGCAAATCTTCCAGCTCCATCTCTTCTGGCAGACATTGAGGAAGGTCCAACACAGCAGAAGATGCATTTTGTTGTTTGGGAGAGCAGGCTCTGAAGTGGGAATTTTCATCCTTATTAGGTCAACCTAGCAGTGATTAATGTGACATGATGTCACAGGAGGAGTGCTGGTTTTGAGACCGGTTTTTGTTTGCAACTCTTTGCAATGTGTTGGTTTAGATTTCTGTTAAGTGTCTCAGTGAGTTTCTTATGGTCACTTTCCTCTTGGAAATTTTCAGCTTGACTTAGATTTGCATGCAGTGGTGGACAAAGGCTGGGAACTCATACCCCCATTAGGATTTCCAGGCATTTCTTATGTGTACTTTGGGAATGTCATTTGGGATATGACCCTGGGGAAAAAAACTGCAGAGGGAAAATATGTGCATGTACAAATGTGTGTTTGCAAGTACATATCCAAAGCTTGTTGATGTTTTGTTCCTGTTGTGAAAAGGGGAGGGGTTTTCTTACTAGCAACAGAGTCCAGACCTCCCTTTGAAAAACCTGTCCACAGTAATTTGGTGCCTGAAATCATGAAGAGGCTGTGGCTTGGTAAAACTGCCACAAATATGCACCCATCAGCACCATGCACACCCACAGAAGAGGGTAAAAATACCTTTCAAGAGGTGAAATGTTCATTAGCAAAGACACAGAGAGCTTGCCAAATGGTTTCACTGAGAGATGTGAGCTTTTAAAGGGTAGCACTTACTCTCAGTGCCCATTCGTGCCCCTGGGGGAGCTCCCTGCCATGGATGACGCCGCATGGGAGCTGCACAGGCCGTGCAGGACATGGAATTTGGCCATGGAAATGGGCAGCGAGCACAGAGCTACGTGCAGCCCCTTCAGGCAGGCAGGGACTCGCTCGCAGCTGGGTCACACGCCGTGGCCATGCGAACTCCCAGCAGCAGCAGCGAGGATCGGCCCTGGCTCCTCTTGCTCTCCAAAGCACATGTGCCTGATGTGCCCCCAGGGAAGGCTCGCTCCGAGCTGCCAGAGCACAGTTCAAGGGGCTGTCAGAGGCAAACCAAATTCCTGCTTCCATTCCTTGGATTTTGCTTTTCCTTCTGCTAAGAAACTGATTATGGCATGTGAGGGTCTTGCACACATTCTGAGCATTCACAACATGGATTATCTTTGGTAAACAGAGGAGAGTGAATGCTGAAACAATTTGGCTGGGCCACACCAGGGAACCAGCTCAACAAAGCACTGCTGGGCAAAAAGGAAGAATAAAAGCCAGCCATCTCCAGCACATATGGAGTATTGTAATGGACAATGGCCAGGCAAGATGGAAAACAGAGGAGATCAGAGATATCAGAGATAGCAGACTTGAAGGAATTTGTCATCCTAGGAAGAAGACAGCTCCTCTAGGGACCCAGGCTAATGTGGGAATGCTCTGAAGAAGTCAAGGGATGGACAGTTTTTAAGGAAAGCAGAAGTGAATGTCAGCTTGTCACGGTTTTAAAAACATTTCTTAGTAAATGTACTATTCTTTCTGGTGAAGTAAATTTGGTTTTGGTTTATTTTGGATCAAAGGCTTCTGAAGGGGAGATCTGCAAGTGCTGGATTCCAGTTGTTGTTTTGGGAATCACTTGCTAAGACATAAGTACCTAATAAATTGAATTGTAGAATACTGTCTGCTAATATGAATAAATAGAACCAAATTAAAATACTGGAAATGCTGTTACCCACTGAGATAAAAAGTGTTCAAGGTCAGGCTGGATGGGAATGTCAGCAACCTGGTCTAGTGGAAGGTGTCCCTGCCCATGGCAGGGGGATGGAACTGGATGAGCTTTGAGGTCCCTTCTAACACAAAGCATTTTGTGATTCTGTAAAACACCTGAGCACCAGCAATCCCTGTACACTTGTGTGAAGCCCCCTCCAAATTAAGAGAATTCTTAAGGATCCTACAGTTCAATATCTACTTAAGGAGTCCAGGCAGGAAGAGCATTCAAAGGAAAAAGTGGCAGGATCTCCAGAGCAGAAATCTGTCTAGAAGAGGAGTTTTCCTAATCCTGAAGCAGCCCTTCCCAGGCAGCGTGGGTGTGTGCCTTCCAGCCCCAGGAAGCTCTTTAACCCTAAACTTCCATACAACCACAAATATCTTTGTTTAGACATTTCAGTGCATCCTCTAATGGAAAAGGAAACAGCAGTAAGGCTCTAGCTGCCCTTTCCATATGGCAGCAGTCTACTTTTGTTCGTAGGTTTTCTGGTAGAAAAAGGGGAGGAAGATTATGTAGCAACAGAACCTCACTTTATAATGAAAAAAAGACACATCAGTAGTCCAGCAAGAAAACAAGATTTGGTGTTACCTAATATGATATCTCGTGGTTCAGTACTGGTTTTGAAGGATTGTCTCCTTTTGGAGACAGACCTCCAGACACTGCAGGGTAGACTGGTGCTCTTTGAAATGCCAGATGCAAACACTGTACAATGTAAATAAATTTAAGTAGACTGTTTGGATCACTTGTGTGCATTTATTAGATCTGTCCTGCCTGTGAGCCTGCAAAGTGCCTTCCAAATGCTGTGCATGTGAGCAGCTCCTATCTGAAAACACTATCAGGTGCAAAGAAGAGGTTCAGTTAGCTAAAATTTGTGATTTGTTTGACATATTCTGAGCATAATCTGAATCTGGTGTTTTGTGGAAGATTTCAAATTTTCCAGATGCGAGCTCATTGTATTTTACAGCCTTTATTCACACTAACTCTGCTGTATTTCCAGAAAATAGAACAATGTTCTGTTTTAATTTTATAAATAGGGCTTGTTTCTGGCTTAAAAATGTAAGAAGTACACCCTAGTTTTCCTTCAAGTATATTAGTCCCAAAATTTGCTGTGGGAAAATGTATGAGAGCAGGGATGGGCAATGAACAGGGGTTTCCTGAGCTTGCTGTGCTACCTGCCACCAAAACGTGGCCAAAGTAACACTGCCCAGCTCAGCCTGGCTCAGAAAAGCTCTGGGAGGACCGTCATACACCAGTTTAGCCTTAAGCCTTACAATTACATAATTACATGTACTACTTGTAGCCAGGGAAAGAAAAATGACTTATCTCATCTGAGCAAAGGTCCAGTAGTCACTTGAGAAACAAAATGTCAAGCAAGAAGAATCTCCAGGGTACTGAGCATTCCCAGAGGAAGCGAGGGACACGTTTCTTCTCAGGAGATTTTCCCACCGTTGGAAAGCCAGGCCGTCACGCAGCTTACATAACAACAACAAAAAAAGGACAGCTCCCAGCAGTAACAGATCAATTGTGCTGGTTTGGCGTCTCATTGTTTTGGTTTGGGTTTTTTCCTGTTTCATAAACCTGAAATTAAATGTCCATAAACAGTATTTTATATCGTGGTACGGCTTTCCCGTTGCCATTTGAAACAGAAGAGCCAGGACTGCAATGCGAAATCTCACTGGTATCAAAACCAGACCACAGTGCACACATCCCCTTCTGACATACATTGCTGTGCTATATGAGAGGAGTTGGAAAACATGATAAGGATGTCATAACTTAATTTACAGGAATTGGTTTTCTGCTGAATTCTCCCATGGAACATGTCCCAGAATACAGGAAAGGGAGGTTCTGTCTAGTCCCTCATGCATTAGTCAAAACTGGATTTCTCACAAAAATGGAGAAACACCTAAATACCCAAAATACATGTCCTACATTGATATAACCCTTCTTTACTCAGTGCTAAACCCCAGCATGCTAAGGGAAAAGGATAATACTTTGATTATTTTTTCTGCATAATAAAATTAAGTTCTTGAAAATTACCTTTCTTTCCTTATTACATTTCTGATAGACTAAAGGATAGGATGAAATGACAGCCATAGGAATGTATTCTTATTATTGATCAAGCCTGGAGGCTCTTTATCAGACTGGCTTTACCAGAAACCAAAGCCTAGAAATCCCCAGGCATTCATTCCCTTCCACACAGTACAACGTTTTGGGAGAGTGGAAAATCAGAATAAACATTCTTTACTCTCTGTGTATATCTCCATATAAACACATGTATACGTATCTCGAGGAACAACTTGAGAAGCAAAGATTAACAGATATCCTACATAAGTCTTGTGTGTTGTTCTTCTGAAGTCTCCAATGGATTTCTTCTGAAAGCCTTGAAAAGATGGATCCTGACCTCTTCTGCACTGCTGCCTGGTTGGAAGAGGATGCAGATCAGATCAAGAAATAAGAAATGCATATTCTCTCTGGTGGAACAGTGTTAAGAAATAAGCCCTGGGCACAGTATCATCCTTCAGCTATTGGATCACACTTCATGCAGAGGGAAAGCCATATGGCAGCATATTTCTTGGTGCACTCATCAGTAAAGAAGGGCCAATCACTCACCACATATTTTGGCAATCCATGCTCTGCATTTCCCAGCAAACATATTTTTTCGTGATTTAACCATGTCCTACGTCAGTGGTCATTTCTCTTAGTGACAGATATGTGACAGAACTCCAGTGGAACTTGCTTGCCTTCCTCATGCTTTTCTCCCTGTTTTGGCTGAGGCAGACAGAGCTGGTCAGGGACAAATAGAGAGATTCAATAAATACAGCCATAATTTCGTTTGATGAAGAGAAAAATGAAGGGTGGGTGGATGAACAGAGTTCTCTGACTATTAAAGGGTACTTGGGAGCATTGCATTCTTCAGTATCACTGGCCTGTCACCTAGGGGAGTTCATTTCCACATAAATCAAACCTTAACCAGACAGAGGAAAACTGTTCTCACTGCTACAAAGAAGGCAGCTGGCCAGCTCAAAAGGACAAAAATCTCTATTCCTCTGGGACATATGGAAATGGTCATTACAAGACAATATTTATTTATAAACACACTTGGCCCCATCAATTGTGCTTGAATATATAGAGGAATGGAGCTTATTAGTAAGATAAAGCTTTCCCATGACCTATAGAGGACACTGCATAGGGACCACAGATGTTCTGTATTAAAAAAGCTGGAAAAATTATGTCAATGGCCATGAAAAGCTCAGTTGGAAAATAAGTAAATAAATAAATAAGGAGGTCACCAGCAAAGACAAGGTTAAGGACACTGGAAAATGGATCTTCCAGGATACTTAACCTTTATTTATTTAATTAAGCAGAACAGATCAGTGACCTCAGCTGCATGTGTCTCTCCTGAGCAGCTCTGCTGAAGTTACCCAAATTCTTCTGGATTTGCACCACCATATCTGAGCAGATGGCTGGTTTGTTGCACAGGCAAACAGCCCTGTGGCAGTGAGATTCACACAATTAGTGCCAGGAAAGGCTCAGGGAAGAACTGTGCTTTGGAAGTACAGGCCACTTTCTGATGCAGGTATGGAAAAATCCCTGTCCCTATCAGATTAACTTGGACCCAGCTTCAGCTATATAACCTAAATCTTTGAGCTTCTTAGCACAGAATTTGTAGCCTATTTTGAGATGGAAAGTCAGAAAAACAACAGACAAGCATCACAAGACCAGATTCAATTTTTATTTACCAGGGCCTTCAGATAACAGAATCAGAGAATACTCCCAAGTTGGAAGGGACCCCAAGTATCATTGAGTCCAACTCTTCAGTGCATGGCCCACACATATGGGATCAAACCCACAAGTTTGGTGTTACTAGCACCAGGCTCTGACCAGCTGAGCTGATCTAATGCAAGCCCACAGATCTTCTCTGCTCTCAGCAGCTCTGAATGTGCCCCCAGCCAAATGCAAACAGATCCCCATCCTGGCTGGCCTGAAGCCTTGAATCCAAGGGTTTGTGTACCTGTTCACTCTGTGGGAGCTGGGGAGCGGAGGTGATGTTGTTTGAACAGCTGTGGGCTTGCTGAGCACCTGGAGCCTGGCTCACAGCCTCTGCCTGCACCTCAGCTGCTGCTCCCTCCAGCAGACACGGATGGAGCATCACAGCATCTTCTCACCCATCTGCATGGCCAGGGCTTTCCTGTCACACACTAGCTCCTTTGATCCCCCCATCTGCCAGAGGGAGGCCTTTCCTCAGAGCCTCCTGAGAGACATCCAGCAGGGAGTACTGCTTTTTCCAACCATTCAAATGGATGTCTTGTGTTCAGGTGTGCCAGGACACTCACTGACACAGCAGGAACTAGGGCAAAAATCTCTGTTTATTCTTCTTTCTGAAAGAAGTCCCGTTAATGGTTTAGGAAGAGGAGTGAGGCCGCAGAACACTGGCTGTGAGATGAGACCCCTTCCCTTCAGAGTTTCCCAATGAAAATGCTACAGCTGTCAGGGCACCACAGGTGTCTGAGGGACTGACTGACCACCATCAGTGAAGTCTGAGTTCTTCTAAACCCTGAGGGTGCTGCAGCAGGTTTCCAGCTGTCCCTGACATCAGAAGGCCAGGCAGGCAGTCACACAAGCACAAAAATATGGCTGCACCTCCACCCTCGGTTTGCCTCACTTTCTGTTCTTCCATAAGCACCTGATCTCGCTGACCTTTCAGCTCACTGTATTCCAGAGCTACCCAACTTTCTCCCAGCCTGGAGAAGGTAGGATATCCACTGGATATCCCAGAGATATGAGGTCAGGCTGTTGTAGTCCCATTCTCCTGGGACACACTGGCTTGGACCTTCCCAGAAGGTGGAATTCCTGAGCCAGGGGCAGTCACCCTGCAGCTGGTGAGGCCATGGAGGAGCAGGGGGACTATAAGTACCCCAAAACTGGAGTATCTAATAAACATTTGAAATTACTGCTAAAACCCCAAACAAACCACACTGCAATTCAACATTATCTAGTATTGTTTCCCATGGTAGAATAGATATGTCATTCTAAATACTCAGGCTAGGTTTACAATTACTGAAGAATTTTTTTTCTTTTCCTGTGAGATTGGTATAGTTTATACTGAGAAAAAAAATCTCAGTTGTTTTACAGTCATTTGCCTTATATTTGTTTTGTTTCAGGTTTTCTAGGGGTGGTTTTTTTTTTTTTTTTTTGAGTAGTAAGAAGGAACAAAGCAGTTGAAGCACATATAAATACTCAGCTTTATGAAAATGCAAGAATTTCCCACTACTTTTCAATGCTGAGGTGAAAATTTTCATCTGGAGTGTAGTAATTTCTGCAGTATGGACTTAGTTGGATATGTTCAGTTCAGTCTTTGGTCCAGTGAAACTTCGTGGGGACATTTACAAGTAGAAGTAAAACAGGATCCATGATCATTTTTTCTTTGCAATAAGAGAAAGAAATCAAACTATCATCACTTTTATAGATCATTAACAGAATTTTTAAACAGTGTTGCCCTCAGTATGAATTCTGGGTACACACCACTGGTGACTAGACTTCATGTTATAGATGACAAGTGTTTGATCCTGAAGGTCAGACAGTTTTCAGGTCACCTCACTGCCCACCTGTCTAAACTCCACTTTGCCAGTTTGTTTGTGAGATTATAAACTTGGTCAGGCACGATTTGTACATCTCTGCCTGACTATTCCTAATCACCTTCCTGGCCTTTAGGTGTTTGGAAATGATTTTCAGGATAATTGCTCCATCACCTTCTCAGGGATTAAGGAGGCTGGCTGGCCTGTAGTTCCCCAGAAGGGCCGTCTTGCCCTCCCTGAAGATCAAGCTGACATTTGCTTCTTCCAGTCAGCAGGAATCTGCTGATTGTCACAACTTTTCAAAAATAATTGAGAGTGGACTCATAGTGACATTGGGGGAACAACCCATCAGGACCTATGGGCTTGTATATGTTCAGTTTGTTTGTTTGTTTTCACATTTATTCATTTGTTTTAATCATTTTTTGGACTCATTTCTCTACTTCTAGAAACAGTGGTGCTGAACTTGTCATCTCACAGCCTGCAAGTTTTTAAGTCCATGCACCATCCTATTAACAGAGTCAGAAGTTAGAGACTTCTCCCACACTGCAGTCTTTACTCTCTGCTTCATCCCTCAAGGTAATCTAATTTATGAAACATAAAGGAGATTAAATAATTTTAATGTTGTTTTCTTTAATGAGAGCCCAGAGCCATGTTTATGCATATTATTTACTCTGGCTCCCCTTGAAACAAGCAGCAATGTTTCCATACCAGTGCTGTGTTTTGGGGCTAACCTCTCCAGTTCTCACAGAGGCTATCCTGGGTGGAATTAGAAACACTGATTCATCCCAATTATCTGTGCTCAGAGCCGTTCCCACATCTTCCCATGCAAGATTCTGAATAACCCACAAAGGGAAAAATACTATCACAATGCAACCTTTCTTTCCAAATCCTCCTCTGTCCCTGGATACCACAGGAGCCCATTTCAACCACAGTAGGGACAAAGATATTTATTTTGATTTATGCTTTCCTATCTGTTCTGCCTTAGCCACAAGAAACTGATCTCCAAGAAGACGCATCATCTCTGCGTATCTCTGCTCCCCAACCAGACAATGACCTACTTCAGAAGTCAAACTGAGATCAAATGTTACTCTCTGGTTCATGGGTGAAAAAAAAACCAACTTTGAATCACAAGAGGAAATAAAGGGAAAAGATGTCCATCCTGTTCACTGCTGTGTTCACAGTGAGTACGGTTGGTTCCTTTCCCACACATCTTGGCTGTTTATTTGTTTTTTGATTAAGCTAACATGCATTTCAACAGCTGCATCCCTGAGAGTTTTAAAACTTGTCTAGGAGTAGGCTAACCCATCAGCAGGAAGATAGGACTGGGAGAAAGAAAAATCATAAGTCATGACAAATGCTGAAGCTTGTTTGTCTCGTAGTATGGTGAGGTAAATTCAAGTGCAAAAAAATTCACAAAGCACACAATGACAACACCAAGTGTGTCTGCCCAGAAAAGCTGTGGATTTGTTATTGCTGGGCGTGTTCAAGGCCAGGCTGGATGGAGCTCTGAGCCACCTGGGATAGTGGGAAGGTGTCCCTGCCCATGTCAGGGGGATTGGAATAAGATAATTTGTAAAATCCCTTCCAATCCAAATCAATCTGCCATCATATGATTCTATGAAATGTTAATCTGTTAAAAAAATAGCCTCTAGAAGAAAAAGAAAAATCAGAAAGCAAAGGAGACAGGAGAATAAGATGGAGAAAGAGAAGAAAAAGGAAATTTAAAAAGCAAAAGGAAATGGGAAGGGGAACCAGAAGGAGAAAGGGAAGAGGAAGGGCAAGAAAACAGAGATAAAGGCCCCAATCATCCTTGTTTCAGCAAATTAAAGCTGGAGACATTGACCATAAACAACCAGTTATAATTTTGGGTCTGAGTCCCAAAGCTCATACTCATGTTAGCTCATGGTCAGACTGAGGTTTTTAAATCAAGGTACAGAAATTCCACAACAATAGAGCCCCCCTATATTTAAGAGTATTTAGAGCTGAACCCTATAACCTCAGCTTCTTGCCACATCTCCCTTTCTGTTGGACCGCTAAAGCTTCAAGGTTTGCTTTGATCTATGAACAAAAATTATTGTCTGCACTCTAAGGCCACTGTCATCAAAACATCAGTTAAATAAACATTGTTTCTTTTCATTCTCCATATAGAAATAATGCAGAACTTTGCCTTAATAGGGACAGATTAATTGTATCATGTCTAAAGGCTGTTTTTTGGATGATTTGTCTTGCTAACCACATGTTATGGTCATTTGTCCTAGATGGAAACCAGTGAACTTAAAAAAAGTAGGTAGAAAAGGGAAAAATCTGGCTGAGAATTAAGCAAATTCATAGTACCTGCCCTAAAACTGACCAGCCCAAATCTGTCTTATTTTTTATGGCTACTCATATCCCTGGTATTGGAGGTGTGAAGTCATAGTAGAGGCTCAATCTGGTTCCAAAAAAAAAAAAATGGAGCAGATTTCTCACATGTTGCCCAAGAAATAGGCAATAGTGTGTGAAAAAAAATCACAGAATCATTTAGGCTGCAAAGGACCTCCAAGATCATAGAGTCTAATCTTTGACTACCTTGTCACCAGCCCAGAGCACTGAGTGCCATGTCCAGTAATTTCTTGAATATTTCAGGGATGGAGACTCCACTACCTCCCTGGGCAGCCCCTTCCAATGCTTGACAAAGGAAAGAAAGGCTCTGCCTTCATGTCAAACACTTCACTAGCATGATCACTTGGCCAAAGATTGCTCAGTCTTTGAACACCATAAAAACAGGGTTTGGAGGGAGTAAACCACCAAATTAAAACTTTCTTGAGCAGTCTGCTGTGGAACAGCCCAGGATAGGAGAGAGACTCATTCAGAAAAAGATCACTCAACCTATACAAAGGACTTTTGTGGTATGTTTCAACCATGCCATTCTTCTCCCTGATGACCAGTGACAGGATGTGAGGGAATGATATGAAGCTGTGTCAGGGAATGTTTTACCTTGGGTATCAGGGAAACATTCTTCATCCAGAGCATGGCTGGGCACCAGAACAGGCTCCCTCAGGGAAGTGATCACAGCACCAGGCCTGACAGAGTTTGAAAACACGAGTTCAGGTTCCCTTGTAAAACAATGAGACAGATATAGGGGTTTTCAAATCATTACAACTTGCCAACCAGCATCATTAGGTACTCAAAGAGTTGAATCCTGGATCTGATTGAATAAAATCTGTAGAGACAAGGTAATGAAATCCATTATTTCCATTTGCCATCCTACTTAGAGTCAGGGCAAAGTGCCACACGGTGGTTAGAGCTCAATAAATTGCTTTCTGCATCAGCTCCTCTGACAGCCTGATGAGTTAAAAAGAGAAAGAGGATTTTCTCTAACACAGCAGGAGAGAGAGGTTTATCACCCAGTTTATTACCCTGAGTGGCTCTGGGATGAGCACAACAGAGCAGGTTCAGCACAAGTGAGCAGGCACCAGCCCAGCTTCATCCCCAAAGAGGTGCAGGGACACTGCTAAAGGGTCATACCCAGGAGTTGTCCCCCAGCCTCTTATCTCCCACAGACTTGCAGCATGAGGATGCTCCTCGCTGGTTGTTGAATCTGCGAAGTCTCTCTCAGCTTGCAGAGCTGCTGTTGTTGAGCAAAACCCCAATTTACCTGCCAAATGCAATGACAAATGATAAAGCTTCAGTGTACTCTGGCTTATTTGTTATTAGCCGTGGTGTGAATGTTCCAGGAAAACAGTGTTTAATACCCCCATCAGCCAACAAAGCAGCTCTTTCACCACTGTTTACAGGAAGGGCTCGTTTCCCTCAGTGAGTTTGCTTTGACGTTATTGGGAGAGGTTTTGTGGCAGATATTTACACTAGGCCAAGTGGCTGTGGCATCCTCTGAGCATACATGACACAGGCTGGGGATCCAGGCTGCCAGAATATAAAAGAGCACTTCCCACAGCACCTTATCAATTTGTTGTGCTGCCTGAGTGGCATGATTACTTTTCCATGGCCGGGAAGGCTGACTAACCCTCCCTGAACCATTAATCTTGGGACAGCTTGAACCAAGAGAGATTTCTGTAAAAATAGACCACAAAAAACGCATTGGAGACAAGAGGCTTTGAGTCTTTTACAGCTTCTTGACCTCCTCTGGCTGGATTTTTTTACTACTGGGGAGGATTAAAGGGAATATCCTGGAGCCCCAGCACAGCGCAGTGACCGATGTGCACAGCTGCTCTCAGTCATGTTTCTGAGAAGTGGGGCTGCTCAGGCTGTGCTGTGAAGCACACAGAAAGGGTCTGACTCATTGCTCTTTCAACTCAGTTTCTGTCCAGTAGCTCAGATTTTCTGGGTCTCAAACTCAGCCTTGATTTATGCTCATGTTTTAGAAGATCTGGAACCAGGCTGGTGAAAAAACGGAAGAAAAAGGGCACAAAGGGAACACCTGAGAAGAGAGCTCTTTTCCTAGTATAGAACTTCTTCCTAGGTGGTGACTAGTTGTGGTGGCAGGCCACCTGGCTCCAGTAAATCACAATATTGCCTAATCATTGCACACAGAGTAGTGTAAGATTCATGATAATAAAACAACTGAATGCTAATGAAACACATCCTGCAATTCCAAAAATACTAAATGCATGGAACAATTTGCCTCAAACTAGGAATAAAAGCCTTCTACTTTTCACAACTGCATGGTGTTATATAAGGTTATTTCTTTGTCAGATATTTTATTTGATAGCATAAAATAGAATTTTATATTTTATATAAAGTAGCTTTTATGTTCTGGGAGAAATGCACTCACTTTACCAACTGAGTCTCAGAAGGCTTCAAAAATTTTCAAACTGAAGCAGTAAATATTCTAGAATATGGTTCTTTAATCAAGGTGAGTGCAATAATTCAGTAAGTCTTCATCTCAGGTTGCAACTAATCATATATCAGTGTCACTTCCTTCACATTCTTACACTTTTAGCTACAATGTCAAATTTACTGTTAAGTGGAATGAAAACATTAAGTAGTTATACCAGCTAAAAATGCTTTTACCAACAAATATATGTGCTAATTTAGACACAGAGAGAATTCAAATTTTACATTTCAGTATGATTTTTGTGGGGGTAAACCTTGATTGGTAGTGTGCTGCCTGTGCAAGGACTTGGCTGCAAAGGTGAAGAAAGACCATATGCAGAACAATGTTTGGACATTGGTCCAATGGACACAGATTTAAGTTATTTTGTTTGGTGAGTTTTCTGTTTGAAATGACTGTTTAGAATATGCAAGAACAGGGAAGTGGTCAAAATACATTTAAATGTTCATTAGCTTAAGTTTTGTTCCACTGGAACCAAACCAATGCTGCAGACAAAGACATACTCAAGCAACAGTAAGAAAGATCTTTACTGTGTCCTCTATATTATGATTATTTTATTTCATTTTAAAAAGAATTTGGTTGGGCCTTCAGATCTTAAACCTTACACCAACCAAAGCTGCTGCAGCATCACCTTTGCAATACATGGGTGCTACTGCTAAAGTGAGACTTGAACGACGAATCTAAACCCTCCAACCTTTAAATACAGAAGAAAATCAAAGAAAATCTGTAGCAAGCAAGGAAAACGACTCCTTCCCTTTGCAGCCAGCTGCTCTGAAATTAGAACTACATCTACAGGGCTTGTAAGCCAGCCCTTTGTGGCTGTTCAGGGGGAGCCATGTTCTTCCCCACTGCTGGGCGATGAAACTGTGGTTCATTATCACATCTGAAGCCTAATGGGGAGCACATAAAATTGTCAATCCTTTCCCTAAACAACAACAGCAAAGAAACCCCCAAAAACCAAACCAAAACAAACAAAAAACAAACAAAAACCAACCAACCAAGAAACTGTGTGTTTACTACCATCTACTGGTGGCCTTAGTAGGATTTCAAGGAGCACTTTGGAATGCATTGGGATCATCAAGTCCAACTCCTGGTCCTGTGCAGGACACCCCAAGAATCCCATCATTGTCCAAATGTTCTCTTTTCTGAGAAAACCCCAACCCAACCTCAAAGCACCGGGCACTAACAGCTGTAAAATGCAAACTAGATTATACTGTGTGAGGATAGAAATAATTTTTAAAATATGACCACCTGCAGCTTCCTTTTTCTCATCCTTCCAGATATTTTTGGTCTGGTGATCTTGTCTCTAGATATTAAAAGGAGTCAAAACAAAATATCATGGGATTTACTGCTAAGTTACTTGTTCATTTCAAAAATTCAGGCTGAACAAAGTAATAGAATATAGCAAAGGAGGGTTGGATGCTCATTTTTCTTATTTCTTATTAGGCAATAAAATGAAAAGGCACTTTAAATTATTTTTTAAATAACGTGCCTACAGGTATCTCATATCTTGTTTAATTATTGTAGGCTAAGTAGATAATTAAATAAGATATGAGGCACCTGTTGGAACATTCATAACTTCCAGAGGGGCTTTAAATGTGAAAACTTACACATCTGTGCTTTGGAACAGGTGAGACTCATTAACTGACAGGAACATTATAGGTCCACATTTTCTCTACGTGTTCTCTTAATTCTTCTTCTGAACCTGACAGAGAGTTTTGCTACCTGCATTTCCCGCTTCCTCTGTTTATTTCCTTCCACCTATTTATTTGCAAACACAACATGAGACAAATATTTGCTAAAACTAGATCAGATCCTTAATCTGCTGGTAGCAGCTCAGGTAAATTTTACTTTGTGCCAGTTTTTCCAATGCAACCTTGGGCCAGAATTTCATACAACATGGATTTCCATGCTGTTCCTGACATGAAATTACACCCTTGCCATGAGCACAGCTCATCTAAAGTGATCTGCAGTCCCAAAGGTCTGGATAATAAAGTCCAGGTGTACAGGGATGAACAGAGTGAACTGGCAGTAATGGATGATGCTGCCAGTGGAGCTTCTGCTTGGCTTTCTTGGGAAAAGTGCCCTAATGTCACAATATGGGTGTGGATTCAGTGTTGCTGAATGAGAGGAAGCTCCAAATTTTGCTATTATTAAAATTGAATCAGAGCTGAAGCAGTTCCCACGTGCTAAGGCTGTGGTTTTTAAGACGGTCAGTAGATGTCAGTGATACACATGGAAAACTAACACATGGACAAGTCCTGAAACCAGAATGCCCCAGAAAAAACGCCAGCGCTCTTTTTTTTCTTCTTGATTTCAAGATGCAGCTGGTGGAAAAGGGGAGAAGTGGATGTATTTTAGAGGGAAGATGTTCCTGAGAAACACTGGAGATTCCTGTGTCCTACATATGATGAAACAGCACAATTGGGTAGTGACAGATTCAGGACTGACATATAATTTCAGTCTGAATTTTGGAAACTTTCATTCATCCTTTGAGGAAAAAATGCATTCTCACCTTCCTTTTCCAGACTAGTGCCCCCTACACAGCTACACAGTTAAAAAGTACAGAATGTTTAAATTGATGGGCTAATCCTAAATCCTTCTCTACTGAAAACAAATTAAGGACTAATTTATTGCATTTCAACCCAGTTTATAGTAGAGTTTATTAATAGTATGGTTTATTTTGCAGTATAGTAAATCCAGACAGGCAAAACTGAACATCTCATTTAAGAATAAATTCAGTGTGGCTTTTTAAGCCTCCAGAACCTCCATAGCTTCACAACTTGCTGAATTGCTACAAAGAGCTGCAAGTCTTTCCAAAAACCAGTAGGCTAGCCCAGAAAGTCTTGGGATAATCAAGACCTGACATTCCTTTTGGTGTTGGGAGAGACCCAGACTCAAGACTGGTCAAAAGGTTTCCTGCAATGAAGACAATAAAGGGGAACTCGTATATTAGGAATAAAAGATTAATGCATGCAGATCAAGGAGGGAATTACTAGAGGGTATTTGGGTCAGTTTGGTCATGCAAAGGAAATTTGTTAGATAATCACTATTTAAACTATCTTTGACCTGAAACTCAGTTGTAGGTCCCACCCCAAGTTTAGTTGGGTACATGAATGCTACATCTCTAAGCACAATTTCCTCATGCAATATTCACAGCAGAGGCACAGATTAAAAGCAGTTTATATCCTGTGAATGCTCTGATGTGGCCATACAGGTTTAGCAGGGCTGTCTGAAAGTGGCCAGCTGAGTCCAGCACCTGTAATACCTCAAATGAGGGCACTTGAAACATTTGCAGGCACATTAATTCTCTCCTTTCTACAAAGATTCATACACCTGCTCTAAATGATCCAGGCCCGGGCCAAGTTTGCATTCCTTTCACAAATATTTGGGGAATTTCTGCTTTTTTTCCTAAACCCATCAACATTAACGTATGAGTATAGATGAATAAATGAGGGGGTTTAGTACTGCTTGGTTATTATTTCTCACCTGCTTTTGTTAGTCATGGCCCCCTTGGACAAAGAGACTAAGATAAAGAGGGACATGCTGCTGCTAAAACCAGCTGCCCCTCATCTGCAGTCAACACTAAGTGGTAGAAGTGAGTAGTTTATTGGGATGATGAATACATTTGCTTTTAGGAATATTTTCACATCTTTACTACATGACTGCCTTGGCTGCCTGTATTTCAGGTAAATCTGTCTCTTAAAACACAAACCCCAAAGAGAGTTCCTAGCATTCATCTTATCCAGCAACCATTGTTGAAACCTTGATGCCTGAAAATTTCCTATTTTTTTCCACAAGTAATTTAGTAAAAGAGTAGCACTCCCTGCAAGTCTAGTGAGCAAAGTGGTGCTTCCCAGAGTATTTCTGGTACCAGCATTAAAGAATATACACCAGGCTTTCCACGATAGGGAGGGCATCACTAGTGATTCCTTTGCACTGAATACTTCAAACTCTCAATACTTTAAAATCAAAAACAAAATGTTGATGCAAACTTGCTGTGCAAATGCCACTCTTGTTTTGTGTTTCACCTTGCACGCATGCTTCGCTCTCTTCCCAAAATTCCTCAGCAGCCTGAGTTCCCCTCAGAGGAAGTGCATGTGCTTATGGATTGAGACCATTGGAGAAATTGGCATCAGAGGGAAAACATGATTGTGATTTGGCACTGTGCAGATCTGGGATGCCTGGCTTGGAACAAAAGGTACTTTAAACCCCTGGAGCGATATACTCAACCTCTGACAGGCAGAACACGAAGCCACTTTGTTGGCAGCTGTCTATGTACATCTCCATTAGCTCTTCCTGCCCTGGCTGTATCCCTAGGGGACCATTCCACAAATTAATTGCCTTGCCAATTATTTTTTTCTAGAATCCTATTCCACCTTGGAACACTAAAAGAAGCTCAGATTGGCTTAGAGACCTTGCAACTTCCAAACTTTTTCAATATGCAAACCAGCATAAACAGTCAGTGCAAGTATTGAGTTTTCCATGAATTAGCCAACAAAACAACCTCCCTGTTCTTGCTTTTCTTAGTTCTTGGTACCCCAACAGATATATGTGCACATCCAGGTGTAGTGCCAGAGATCCCAGTTTGAAAACAGATTTTCCTGAAAGGTTTTTTCTGAAGGCAGTCATTGCCAAACATTTCAGAAGTATAAAAAAAAAGGTGACACATATTCATTGAGGAAGCTTCTTACTAATCTGATGCCATTGGAAAATGATTCATGCTTACAAATAAGAATATATATTTCTCATATCCCTTCTATCTGTTAGAGTAAATGTAGATATTAGTCAGGTATACCAAGTCTTTTTCTTTTTTTCAGCCTCCTCTTGCAAACTGGCCTTGTTTTCCGATGTTGTAATATCAAAAAGCAGTCCCACAGGCTGACTGAGCACAAGCCCAACAGGAGTTTTCATTTGTCTCCTTTTTCATTTGTGTTGTTAATTTGAGAACACCTTGGAAATGCTTCCTAGAGGACAAACCTGTTAAACTGAGAGAGGAATATATAAGGATGGGGAATAAGGAAGTGCATTTGGCAGTCTCATGCTGCAAGCTCTCTGCAGAGCTGTGCTGTCAGTGTTCAGCCCACTCTCCTGCCTATTTTTAAACCTAGCCTGCCTAAAACCTCCTTTCTAACTATAGTGCAGACCAATAAGGTGGAGCACTTATGAGTCAGACTTTTACACCCTTGCCTTTTATTCTAACTAATTGTTTTATAGGATTTTTTCCTTTTTAGTGGGATTTCTTCTTGTAGCACCCACATTTACACAGCAACAGAACTGCAGCCAGATAAGTCACCCTGGAGAATGCTCAGGCTTGACACTATCATAATAAATCACTCCAAGACAGTATAAAAAGAAGGGTTTCTTTTCAGGGAAAATAGGAATATGGAGTGTTTCCAGTAGGGCCATAGAACAAGTGGCATCCAAGCATGGAAGACGCTGTAAGTCATCCCAGCAGGACCTTTTTATTTTTCAATCTTGATGATCAGCTCCTGGTATTTCAAGTCATTAAGCAGTCCACAGCTCTAGAATTAGTGCCATTTTATAAAGACTGTTTTCAGTTGTTGCCCTTAGTTTGATGCTTGATAAAATTTATCTGGGCATTTAGCAGTTTTGATTCCCTTGCAGAAGGAGGGAGGGATGCTGAGGCTAGAAAATACCTCTTCAAAATAAAGCTGTGGCTGTCTTGTGCAGATGGATAATTTAAAAAAAAAAAGGCGGGGGGGCAGGGGGATGTTCTATAAAAATCTTTACCTGGACTGGAAATGGCTTCATCTGGAGCAGATTTCCCTTTTCTTTTCCTTCTCTGTCATTTTATAATTCCAAGACAGCAAACTGACTTTCCTGTCAGGTTTTTAGCGTGAGGGTGGTGAGGCCCTGGCACAGATTGCCCCGAGAAGCTGTGGCTGTCCCATCCCTGGAAGTGACCAAGACCAGGTTGGATGGGGCTCAGAGCAACCTGGGATAGTGGAAGGTGTCCCTGCCCAAGCCAGGGAGTGGAATGAGATTATTTTTAAGGTCCTTTCCAACCCAAACATTCTGGGAGTCTGTGATTCTGTGTGGGTTGTATATATCTGCTTAGCTCTCACAGGTTATTGTAGTGCTAATTCTATTACTATATATTTTCTACCTTTCTTGAGTATCTTTTGCAGATATTCCATATCAATTGTACACTGCTAAAGAAGATCCATAAGGAATCAGGGATCATTGCTGCTAAGTGCAATAGATCCATCAAGTTGAAAGGTACAGCTTTTATTTTTCCCCAAAGCTATCCGACTCCTGCAGTGCTTATCTTGATGATAATGATGCATTTGCTTGATGCAGCTAATTAAAGAATAATTTATCAAAATCTTTTATCTTTAACTCTGTCAGCTAACCAACTTTGTAAGCATTTATATGATGATATTACCATTTTAATGGTCTATATATTTCAGAATTTTTATGTTTTTACAGTATTTGCCCTTTGCTGGGCCATCAACCATGTAGATAAAATTTTTTTCTTTCTGCACGTGGAAGACTGAATTGTTATAAAACATGTGCATTCCTTGGGCCTGAGCAGCTAAATTTTCTGTGAATTCCCCACTCCATTAGCAGAGCCAGGCCCCAACAGTAACCAGTATTGGGTTGTGTGAAGGACTGATGGACTAAGCAGAGGCCAATCTGAAGCAGTTTAGAAATATTATGTTGTCTTCTGTGGTTTTGTTTTGTTTTTGTCATCAAAAAAAAAGAGAAAAAAATTTAAAAAAAAACCCAAAACCAATCAGCAAGAAAATAAATCTGCAAGTTCTCTCTTTCCTTAGTAGGTTTATCTTGCCATCTGATGGCTAGATTGTGAAAGAGAGGAGGAGGACACTTTGCCAGATTCTCATCTGAATATTGTCTTGCAGAGCCTTCTGAAACTCCCTCCTCTGAAGTCAGAGTCCACTGCCAGCTGGCTCTTGATGAGAGATTTTCCTTATGTTCCCTACAAAGAATGTTGTGTTGCCAACAGTTGGAGTTGTGCTAATCCAATACAGCTCTCCACACTTCAGTGTCCCACCAGGGGAAGGAGGATGCTGAAAGGACAGGAACCTCTGGCATGACTACAGGTGAGGTCACCTTCCCTGGGAAAGGTGTCCTGCTCCATCCCAGCCCACAAAATCTGCTCTAAACAAGGCTTGCCCAGATGCCAACCCAAACATGAAATGGCATCGAGGTAAAATGACCTTCCTGGAGTTCAGGTTGATAGAAGCATCAGATCCTGCTTTAAGTATGAGAGAAAGGTTGTCCAGCTTTAGTTTATCCATAACTCTTCATGTAACTATAGAAATATATGGTGTTTACTCACTCCATTGTCCATTCCAATTTCCAGGCACGCTTTCAGCCTTTATCATCTGAGCCCTGCTTTATCTATTACTGTCACCTGAAATCTCAACAAAAAGAAACCCTGTAAAAGAATGTAAATTATATACATCTTACTTTCTTTTGACAGTCCTCTTAAAAGCTTTGCAAAGAGATGGTTTGGCTTTTTTTTTTCCTTTTTCTTGTTTGCTGAAAATTGCCCAAGCTTTGTTGCCACAAAAATAAATTTTAACAGATGTCCCAGCACCCACATGGAGCTATGAAAATCACATCCAGGCCCACTCCAGAGGCTTGGTGGAGGCTGGGAGTTGAGCACCTGTTTTTTTAGCAGGTATTTGACTTCAAGTAAAATGAGGCAAGAACCCCAGCTCTTGCAGATACAGCTGCTCATTTGTGGTGCCTCTGTTTGGGGACACAGCAAATGTCAAACCCAAACAAATGTAGCACAGTACTGAAAACCAGTCTTCTACTCTGTGTTGGACAGATAATTTTGCTAGCAACACCAGCTAATTTTTTTTCCTTCCTGTTTGTGGCACTGCTTATCTTGCAATAGGTGATATGAAGTGGCTTAGGAGGTGCTGTGAGGCACAAATAATGTGTGTTTGTAAAGCACTCCAAGGCACTTGGACTGAAAGCCGGTAGGAAAGTGTCACCCCTGGATACCAGGGTCAGGATTTCCACAGCAGCCTGGCTCTGGTAGCAGTAATTTCTGCATGATGACATACCAGGAGTCACTTATTACATCTCAGGGCTGCTATCTCTGCCAGGCATGTGTCCTCTTTGGAGTGGCCACTTGACATCCTCATTAAGGCTTCATCAGCTGTAATGGGCTGTACATAGCAATGCCTGAATGAGAGAAAAACCTCCCGCTCTGAAAATGTGGGAAGTGGCCACTCTGATGGCTCACTGGGTCTGAAATTGATCTAAAATATTCCACCCTTATTTTCATGTATGCCCAGAGCATTTATAAGGTACTGCAGGGATCAGGACCCCAGTGCATCAGGAACCATCCCCAGGTAGAACAAAGAAGCAGCTTGTAATAGGATCATAGAAATGCTAAGGTTGGGAAAAACCTCTAAGATCATTGAGTCCAACCATTTATCTAGCACTGCCATGTCCCCAGGTGCCACACACAGGAGGCAATAGAAGGGGGCAGGTCACAGGGAAAATAGAAGGAAACAAAGAGATGGGATCAAACAGTGCAAGTTATGTCACCCTGTGGCTTTAAACACATTCCAAGCTTTTGCTGCGTCCCTGCAAGAAAGATCAGATGAGACATGGGAATGGGAAGGGAGGGATAATAGTTTGTCTGGATGCTCCTCAGCGGCATCTTGCAGGCAGACTGGGGGTCAGAACACACAGGTGCTGCTCAGTGTGAAGGAAACTACAAGGAGTTACACCAACAGGGGAAACAATAGAAAAGCCACAAGACAGCAACATTACTAAGCAGACACTTTGCTGGATAAACCTGGGAAACTTTTAAACTAAGTTACCAAACAATGAGAGAAAAAATGTACCTTTCTCCCCCGATGGTGCAGTGCCCAGGCAAACAGCCCTTTGCTATACAGTCTCTGTAAAGGAGCTGTATCCCACAAATATGACTCTCATCTGTTTCTCCCTCAAAAGGAGGCCTGGAGGCACTACTGGAAATCCCCTCCTATGCACACTGAACTCCTTGAGGACCAAGAACAAAGTTCTTAAATCTCTGCACATGAGGAGAATGCAGGTCCCAGCTCAACAAGTGAGAAAGAACCACTGCAAGGTATCTCTGCCAGCCTGGGATGTACCCAGGACTATAGCAAACAGCAATAGCAAAATCAGTCACTCACTTACAGGAATAGCAGCCATTCCCACCACTGTGACCCAGGATGAAAGTTTGGGTGAGTTTCTCCATTCTCACTCTGACATGAAAAAGTAAGTAAAAAATCAGTAAGTCTTTGTCTCTTAATTTTAACTGCTGAGCCTGTCTGCCTTCCAACTTGGCTTTTTCAGAGCACAGTAGGAACATGTGCTTTCCCTAAAGTTTAAGTGAGATTATTTTCCCATAGTCACACAATTTGAGATGCCATGGACTTCAAGAAAAATTTTATCTTTCTCTCTCTCTCTCTCTCTGTGTTTGTGTGTGTGTGTGCGTGTATGTGTCTGTGTGAATCCTGAAAATTGTGTTGGCATCATTGTCATTTGGAGAACTTGGACTCTTTCATGTGAGGACAAAGCTTTATGGGCTTCATATTTTATTTCATTTCAAATACAATTCCTCATGTGTTGGTCACAGAACTGCATAACCACATCTCCATAGCATTCAGCTATTTTAATTTTCAGGGCAGAGTCTGTTCACAAATGAGATCTTGGCTCTTACAATCAGTTCACCAAAAGCTTAAATGCAGTCTGTGCCATGGGGAAAAGAGTGGGAAAGACTGGAGACTTCTGCTTTGGTTATATCTGGGTATCAGCTATCATATCTCATTATTATTGGGATAGCAGTGTGCATTTTCCATCACAAATGCCATTAGGAGCATCAGAACAGAGCCTTTGATAAAAATCAAAATAGGAATAGCCCACATGAATCACAAAACAGCTAAAGAGAAAAAGCTATGAAAGAGAGTTACCCAGAAAATCACTTGTTTAAGAGCTAAAAGTGGCTACTGTTCCCTTAGGAGAATCAAAAAGTTCCTTGTTGGTAGCAGAGTACCAAGGCATATCAAAGATTAGAAGACAGGTAGTTATTGAGGGCAAAAAGACAGAGCTCTGTCCACACAACTAAGATGTGTATTAGGAGCACAGGCAAAGGAGAGAAAAGCTCATCTGTGGAACAAATGACAACTCAGATGGGATGGACTCAGTTAAAGAACCAAGCAGTTAAAGCCCTTGCAGTCACACCTGTATAGAAGTGCTGCAGCCTTGCATGCACTTTACAGACTCAGCTACTCAGCAACCTCTGCTCTCCACTTACAGTTATTTGGAATGATGTGTCTCCATAAGGAAATCCTGCCAGAGCGATGTCTGATGTGATAGATGGTGATAGAGGGAGACAAAAATCAGTGTAAACTGACTGGTTAAAATAACTGTTTCTCTTTTGAACCTTTATAATTCTTTCCACTTGCCCCATTTTACTTTTGCTGCTGATAACACGTGCTGATATTTTGATGATGACTCTTAATGCAAATCTTTTCTGGAGATGATATCATAGGCCATGGCTGGAGCTAAATCACTTTATGGAAGGAAAAATGCTTTGCTGAGTGCTCTTAAAACTCCTGCAGAACTGATGATGATCACATCCAAAATTGGCCAAGCTTGCACCTACCCTGCTCCTGCAGCTCCCAGGAGTAGAGGGAAGAATTCTTCCAGCAGCCAGGGGCAGCCCACAGCTAACACATCTCCTAAATCTGCTTGGAAACCATGAACAAGGACGCCAGATTTGCCTGGGATAGTTAATTTTCTTGTTAGGAACTGGTACAGTGCAGTATTTTGGGTTTAGAGTGAGAATAATGCTGATAACACTCTGATGTTTTAGTTGCTGCTGAGCAGTGCTTACTGCAAATTCAAGGACTTTTCAGTTTGCCAGCCTCTGTCAGCAATCAGGTGGACAAAAAGCTGGGGAGGGACATGGCCAGAACAGCTGACCAAAGCTGGCCAAAGGGATATTCCATACCACAGAACATTGTGCACAATATGAAAACTGAGGAGAGCTGGCTGGGAGCTGCTCAGGAGCAGGCTGAGCATCAGTCAGCAGGTGGGGAGCAACTGTAATGTGCATCCCTTGTTTTTCTTGCCTTTCATTCCTCCCTCTCTTTTTAATACCTCCCTTTTCATTGCTTTTAATGTTATAATTATATTTTTATTTATTTCAATTACACAAACTGCACTTACATCAACACGTGGGTTTTACTTCCTTTTTCCCCCTATTCTCCTTCTCATCCTAGTGTTGGGAAGGAATGAGGGAGCTGCTGTGGGGTGCTGAGCTGCCATCTGGGGTTAAACTAATGACATAAGGAAATACACAACGCCCTGGCAGGAAGCCTGGGCTGGGCTGTTACAGCCACTGGAATTCCTTGCAATTTATCCCATCAAGACCAACACATCACAGAGGAGGAAATGCACAGAGAAGCTTCCAAGGACACTGTATCTCCCAGTAGCAAAGGCAGAAATAGGAACAACACTCCCTCTGTCCCAACAGCATAATTATTCTGATCGAGTTTTATTTTATGAGTGTCATTAGAACACTGCTGGGGAAAAAAAAGTGATGACTAAAAGTAACTATTGGGATATAAAGTGGAGATGGTATGTAACAAAGTTTTCAGAAAAATACAGGGAAATTACAAGTTTAACCACAAGTGAAACAGGAGTCTGGGCAGAACTGATCACACCTCTAAGACCAGCATCAATGTGAAAGAAAAACCTGCAAGAAGGGAAATCTTAGATGAGTGACTCCCATGGTACTCATTTTAGACGGAAAGTGACAGGCTGCAGTGGGAACCAGTCACTGTCCTGGCTCCACAGCCATGAATGCAGCTCAGAGAGTTCATGAATGAGCCCAGACCTCTGGAGAGTCTTGAGGATTTTTGCTACACCCCATCCATGACAGAGCCCCAAATGCTTGTCAGGACCTCTGGTGTCTGTCAGAGCAGTGTGAAGTGAGAGTCAAGAGTAATTTGTGTGTGCAGAGCTGTGAGTATGCAGCTGAAATAAACCCCCCAGCAGCAGTAAATCTGCAGTAAATAAAATAAGCAGAGCTAAGAGACTGTGAAAAGGGTACCCCTGCCCTCCCCTGCCCTCAGGAGGAGATCAAAGGCTGGCGCAAATCCCTTTGAAGGGAATAGTGTTGCTAGTGTGCCCCTCTGATTCCTTTGTTTCTAACTCAGCTCTCAGTGACATAGCAGCAGTGCAATTTAAGGCATATAAGGAAACGAGAGGAAGACTTTCCATGGTTTCTTTGATTATTGTTATTTGTTTGTTTTCCCTTAGGTCATCTGGGATACTTCAGAGACTGTTCATATGAGTGCAGAAAATAGCAGAAAGACAGCCACTCACAGAGAATGGAAATGTTACACTGTTTTAATGAATGCAAATAATTCAGGTGACTGGAAAGCCCTTCAATGTAAAGGGTTAGTAATTGCCAACAAATGAGTAAGAAGAGGAAAAATGGTCTCTGTGGTCTGGAGTATTCAGTCCCTCATCTTCTACCACTCCTTCACATAATTAAAACTACATTGACTGCTATGTTCTCTACTGAGAAACTGGAGGTAAAGGAAGAGGCATGGTAAGGCATAACCCTTCAAGTCAATGGAAAATAAACCTGATGAGGCAAGAGAACTTTTCTTCACCCCATGCCATACTGCTAACCCCGGGATCTGGAGTCTTACAAGCACATGCTGTCAATGTAGTCAATTTGCTCTGCATGAACAGCCCCTAAATGTATCAGGTGTCCGTCTCCCACCGTCTCCCCAGCAGACTTCCCATTTTGGAGGAGCTCCAGGTGACAAATCTCAAACCTCAAACGTGGTTTCCTCCCCTAATATTACTCACAGTGATGGTGGAGTGAAATTATCACCAGGATTCTCCTGCCTGGAGCAGAGGGAGGGCTCAAGGGAGACAAGAATTTGGACAAAAGATTGCTGATCTAGCCAGTCGCTCTCTCCTATCTGTAATTTAGATAATATTCAACAACTTCACAAACAAAGCCATGCGACTGGTAGGGATTTTTATTTGCTGAGAGAATCATGAGCAAGTGTCTCTCTTTCCAAGGCCTCTCTTACCTGTAAAGCTGCTTTAGGATTGTGAGATGGTTCATTTGTGTATATTTCTTAACAAAATGCCTCCCACACCCACCACTTGGGTGGTCCAGGGCACTAAACAGCCCCCGGGTTAGCGATCCTTTAATGACCAGTTTCTGAAGGGCAAAGCAATCTGCCCCAAGGAGATAGGGGAGGCTTTGATAAACAGCCCATTCCTCTTTCCTCTAATCCTTGCAGGAGGACGTGCAGAAGGATGCTAGGACTGTGGTTTTGGGCATTGCTAGGAAAACGGGCTGGTTTTGCCAAGGCTTCATTCCCTGATGTGCTTCCCTCTTGCTTTGCTAATTCCCTTTTCCATTCCAAAAGCAGGAAAGGGACCTTCCCCATCAGTGCTTTACAAAAGAGCTGGGGTTAGCAGGCATTAATGCAAGCTATGACCAGCATTGAATTGCTCTGTTTGTGTGGCATCAGACAGTTAATATGATATAGAACTCTATTTTCTTTAAAACCCACATTATTTCACATGTGCATAAGATATAATTTAAATTCCAGTTGATACGTAATGTACAAAACCCTTCCTAAACTAGAAACAAAACATAAAACCTTGTCCAAGAGAGTAAAGGACTCCTGGGGTTCTTTATCCACACAGTTCTTATAGATCAGGATGTACCATGGATTTTCTCCCAACTCAGGGGCTCTTTTACTTCCACCCAACAAATGTCAAGTATTAAAACCACCAGAGCAATGACTTAGTCCACATTTCACTGCCTCCACTGAAATAAAGTTTTATATGTAGTCTTCTATCAAAGCAAGCTGCAACCTCTGTCAAATAATTATGGTCACAAGGAGAATTTTCAGGAGGACTTTCCAAGATGTATTAAAAACTATTTATTTATGATAGCACAATTAGAAAGCTGAAACAAAAGCAGGAACAAAATAAAGCCCCTAGGAATAAATGATCTCTAGGAAACTTCATCAAGAGGCAGTCCAGAAGTATTTGTGCTGTAGGCAAGGATTGCCTAAACTGTTTACTTCCCTTTTATACATCTATGATTCCATCCTTTTTCAAGCATGAACAGGCAATTGAAGTGCTAAACTAATTCTGCACAGAGAAAAAAAAGAAGCATGCTAGCTGAAACAAGGCTTTTCTATTTAACATAACCATCCCAATTATTTGCAAAATAGGACTTTCACTGTTAATTACATGTGCAATAACAATTCAGGTTCTTGACAGGAAAGAGCATATAATAATTGCACAGGAAACTCAAATGGGTATTTTCCAAACTTCTCTCTGAAAAGTTACAGATTTCTAAATATCACAGATCTCCACTGTGAAAATTATACATTTCCATCACAAAAACATGACTGGGGTTTTCATCCAGTTTACTCACCTGATGTGTGTCCTGGTATGGAAATATTACATTTCTTTCCAAAGTTTGCAAAACACAAGCACTGCTTTTGCCTCTCAAACAGCCTGGTTTTGCTCCCAAATAACAGCACATCTCTTTTTTTTTAAGCTCAGATACTTGATACCAGCAGATGAGAAAAGAAACCCTCAGATATCCTACCAAAGTGCTGTTCTTTGACTCTGTACAGCATCAGAGCAGGAAAACAGGTGGTGGAATGACCATCCACAGCTGCTTCAGTGGAACATTTTTTCAAAACCAGGAATGTAACTCGTGGAGCTGCTGTCATCCCAGCTTCTGCTGTGCCATTGCACACCCCTACAAAACAGAATTAAAATTTGAGGTTCGTTTCCCAAGGTTTGGCCTGGAGTTAGCTCTGTAATTTGAAACAGCCACACCTCACCCAGCAACAAAGCTGAAGAGGAAGCTGCCAAAGATTAATCTTTCCTCTGGTATTTCTACCCCAGCTTTGCTTGGCTGGAGTTGTCCCTGGGCTGAATTGAGCAGGACAATGAGACTATTAAGCAGTTTGGCTTTGTTTTGCACTCTGTGGAAACCCTAATTCCCTCCCGGGAGAGGATCTCTATAAGAGAAGAAGCTGCTATTAGCATTTGCAAGAGAAAGCAGCCACCTCTCCAGGGATAAGGAGCCTTACATCCATCCCCTGTTCCACATTGCTCAGCTCAGGCAGCTCCTCACCAGTGATGCTGGAGAAGCAGGAGTCTTTAAGTTTGGTTGAGTTAAAATGAGTGACTATTACTTCATCTGTGTGCACAAAAAATATTTTACCTACTAAATATTTTTCCTAGAACTAGTCATACTTTCCAGGTTCTCTTCCCCCCTTCTTCCTATCCTGTATTTAAACTAACAAAAATTGTTATGAAGTATATTTTAAGGAAAAGTGGTTCCAAAAGGATATTAAATCCTTCATGCCTGATATGAAATCAAAGGATATTACTTGCAGAATGCCTAACAAATGTTTTGAAAAGAGCTAATCAGGCTTAGTGGCCAAAATGCAAACAAGGTCCGGGCAATACACCCAGCATTGCTCCATCTGGCATCCAAACCCCATGCTGTTCCCAGTCCAGCTCTGACTTCAGGCTCAGTCCAACTGCCAACCCACTGCCTACCAGGGACTAGCAAAAAATATTCCTCTTCAAAATGTCTGGCCTCAATAATACTGGGTGGTTTCTTCCTGATTTTTTTTTTTCACTTTGTAACATCAAACATTTTCTACTAAGGAATGCTGGACAACAGCCTGGCTGGACTAACACAGTTTAAAGGGTCATATCCTTCTGCAGAAGAGAAGGAGGATTCCTGCACTTCAGCATGAGCACGTGGAGCCCACAGGGAAACAGAGATGCTGTGATGGAGAGCCCTGACAGACAATACAAAGGCACGTTCAAGCACAACAACAGGGCATCAATAATCTCCCCCTGATTAGGGAACTTTTCATGCATCCCCAGGTACAGTTGCATCTCTGGGGCTTGTGTTGCATCATCATGTTTAGGATCCCCTTCTTTGGGCAAATGCTGGCTCCCAACCCGATAGTCCTTCTCCTGTGTTAAAGGTGGATGCCACACAGATGATGCCAGGATTTTTCCACCCTGGCCCATGAGCTGCTCCACATGTGGATCAGGGCAGAGGCGTGGCTGTGTCCGGGGCAGCTCAGAAGGTTTGTGGAGCCAAGTGGGCACAAGGGCTTTGATGAGTTCATCTCTATTAAGCCCAGGCACTGTCAGGGCTTATACAGCACCTGCTCCCAGAACAAGCCCAGTTATCACTGCAGAACCAACCAACTTCAGAGGCTGTTGAGTGGGAGCTGAGGAACGACATTAGCACCATCCCCAGCTCACGTGTGTCCTCAGTCCACAGACCAAGTAAATCTGCCTCTGGCTGGCCACACCAGAATCCTACACATGGAATTCCACCTCATCACTTGGCACTGCCCACATCTGAACCTGCAGCTTTGTCACTCAACCCACACATGCCTCTGAAACAGGCTCTCCCTCATTCTCCTGGCACGGGTGCTGCTTCCAGGACAGTGTCTAAAATCACCTCCTCTCGTGGTGGGATGATTCCTAATGGTGTTAAATGACATGCACACCTCTGGCTGCTGTGATGCAAACTGGGTTGCTATGGTGCTGATCCTCCCAATTATTTTTTGTACACTTGGCAGGCCTCACCATCCACCTGGAACTGGCACAGCAACATCAAAATCTAATGGAGTAAAGATAAAGCCTCTAGAGGACAAATATAGATTACTAATAAGCTTTTTGCATCTGCCAGCCAGACATATTAAAGAAAAAGCTCAGGCTGCTTCTGCGCCTTCCTCCCCTGTGTAACTTAAGGGTTTCCTCTACCATGGATGATTTTGGATATGATTTCACCCCACTGAACTTCACCACGCCCAAGGGTAGCTATTTTTTTCTGGATTTACTTCTGGAAGCCAATCCATCCTAGAGCTGCATGAGGGATAGCAAATGTGTTTATCCAGTGCACACCAACAGATGGCACAGCAGAGTGAACACTTGAGTCAAGAATCTTCAGAATTCCTAAGATTTCAGATTCCTAAATACATGCTCATGCTGGAGGCCCTCACATTCAGGCTCAGGTCCATCAGGCACTTCAGTTGTTCTGGCATCCTGACCTAAACAGCATTGGGGGTTTTAAACATTAGAGTGCACCAAGTGCTTTCTTGTCCATGCAGAAACTGCAGGGTGCTGCAAGCTCGAGTTCTCCTTACCTGTCACAGCCCAGGATGCCCTATGTGATCACCTCTGCATCCATACCTCCACATACACAGCCTGCATGGAAAAAAAACAGCTGCCACAGGAGCCACAGACTGGCAGAAAGGCTGACATCGCTGCTGTCACTGAGCTTGTGCTGCAAGGGACTTGGTCCTGGCTTCCTCAGACAACTCCAGATGTGCACCCCAACTCCAGATGTGCATCCCAGCACATTCTCGGCACAGCCCTCTCTTTGACAAAGAAGATGCCTCAGAGGGCTCTGTGAAATGCAAATGTAGCTGGTTCAAAAAGAAAATGAAATTCTGAGGGTTTGCACAGGAAACAGCCTGGGGGCGGAGAAAGGCGGCTGAATGCCTTTCATTGAAATGCAAAGAGGAAATTTTCTTTCCCAGCAAGAGCAAAAACCCCTCCCGGGGTGATAATTTTGTTAAGGTAGCAGGAGAGAAACTGGCAGCAGAACCTATTCTAGACTGGTCCTGAGAAACTGCGCGAGTGAAATCATCCCCGGTGTTTTCCACTGCACGACACTTCCTACATATTTCGTCACTGCTGTCTTGAAATACACGGGAGTAGAAAAATTTAAATACACAGGGGAAGAAAAAGTCTTAATCAGAGCAGAAACTATGCGAACATAAACCCCTCCAACGTGATCCCAGCGTGTCCCAAGCGCACTGAGTACATCTCCCCGTGCTCCCTCTTAGCTGGAGTCATTAATCGCTTCAGCTGCCTGTGCTGTGCTCCTTTTTGGTGGCTGAACCTCTTGCATACAAAAACATCACACTGCAGAGCTGCTTCACAGACAACCATTTCGCCGTCCTTAGAAGTTTCTAGTTTTGCCAAGCTGTGCTTGAGTGGATTCATCATACCCAGTACACGAGGAAACAAATGGGAATGGGTTTAGTAGGCAGAAACTAAAGATTTGGCATGGTCTGAAAAAGAGAGACGCTGGTTCAACCCGTGGGGAGTGTTTGCTGGCAGAGGAGCAGCCAAGAGGAATGTGCCTTGGAGGGGGCCCTGGATTCTAGCACGGACCAATGCCAGGGAGCAGTGGGTTATCCTGGCAATGGGCTGTCCTGCAATGGGCTGACCCGGCTATGGGCTGTCCTGTAATGGGCTGTCCTGTAATGGGCTGTCTTGTAATGGGCAGTCCTGGCACGTGTGCCAGCGGTGGAGGCACAACTCCTGTCCCCGGCTCTTCTGGCGTCACTTCGCACAGGACACTCGTATTTCTCTTTCAGACTCACTCGGTCTCCTTGCGCCGCTGCTGGTGCGCTAATCGGCGATACATCCTCACACACCAGCCACACCTCCTGCTCTCATCTTCCAGGTTTTGTTTTACCCCTACCCTACCGCCCTGACATGACACATCCGCCTGTTCTGTGTCACCAGAGCCCTGCCCCTACCGAAGAAAAAAGGGAGAAGCATTGTGTCTGCAACTTTTTTTTTCCTAATCAACAGACCAGTAAATTTTTTTCTTTTTTTTTTTTCCCTCCTATGTACTTCCTGGACACCCAGTTTAGACCACATGCTTCTGCCTGTGTATGTGTGTGCCAGCCCAAAACTTTCCTGTCCCTTTCCCTGCAATGTCTCCGCTGCTGTCCTGTGATGACAGGAGTGACAAACTCTGCCTATTCTTTCATTCCAGCTTGTTCTGTGTACCATGCATGCTGAGAAATGCTGCAGAAGGAATGGAGTCTGTTTTATGAAATCTCTCTATCATATGACTCTTTGATAGCTGTGAAGAAAGCAAACTCATAACTTTCCACAAAGGAAGAAAGCATGAGAAATCTCTTCTGGTACTTTTTCACTGAGTGTGTAAACAGCCAGTTGGGTTTTGAGAATCCAACTCTTCCCTCATCTGCTACTGAACTGCCAGGAGTTACTGGTAGTTCTCCTGAGATAACAGAATGACAGTCACCAACAGGCAGGGCCTGTAAAAATGATCCTATTTGGAGCTGTGATACCTTTTAGGAGGCAGGGTGGAAAATAAAACAAGCAGCCTTGGAGAGGGGGATGAAAGTACTGGAGCCTTTTTTCCTCCCTAGCTCTAGTCCAGAGTGCTGGAGGAGGAGGTTGTTACCCTGCTCTGTTTGCTGGAGGAGACAGGGCTTGACAACTTCAGTGCTGGTTTTCTGTTGACTCCAACAAGCAGAGCAACTACAGCCATCCTCCAAAGGGCAGGAGATAAAGGTTATCTTCAGTAAAAAGAATGCTGGTATTTCTGGGTAGGCCTTATTCACAGAGAGGAATAGCTAAGCAAACTCCCTGTGGACTTCGAGAAACACAAAGGCTCTTCAGAATTTATGTGCTGAGATAGGGCTCCTGGGAAAATTTTAACCTAACCTTTCTCCAGCTGTTTGTTTTCACAGAAAAATCTATGTGTATCTATGTGAAGAAATCTCAAGAAGAAGATTTAAAATACACACACACACACACACACACACACACACATATATAATTTTTTTTTTTACCAAGATTCACTTTCTACATGGGAATAAACAGAATCAACTCTAGCAGGTCTAACTGGGAGATGACTTCAGTGATTGGGGAAATTACAATGTGATGACATGCCATTCTCTTTTTTTTTTCTCTGCTGTATTTCATGTGTATTTCAGGCTCTCATTCTGCCCATAGAAGATGCAGTTACAAAAGACTGAGTCTACTCACAGTTCCCACGTGGCTGTGTATGTGGAACCACCTGTTGAAAAGAGAAGTCAGTTGTAAGCACTTATTTAATAATTTGAGATACATATTTTTGGATTACTAATACTTTTGGATAATCTATTTTACTAACACAATACATGAATAGACAGTGCTGTTTTCTAAGCACTGTTCATAATTTCTATTTCTTTTTGAGATGCTGTTGTGAAATCCTTTTCTGGATTCATCAAATCCAGGCTCTGAAGAAGAAATGCACTGCTTTTTACAGTTACTTTTTTTCTCTTGTATTTCCTGGTTTAAACTCTTTGGAGCATATTTTTGCCTGACTGGCAAAATATCTAAATGAATAGCTCCTGGCAAAATGTAAACACCTGACACATTATGGGACAAGTTACTTTAATTGTGAAAACAAGCAGATATTTGTCTAAACAACACTGCAACTGTTTTAAGGAAGTAAATACAAGAGTGACTAGATATTAAATGCTTTTTACCTGCTAAAGGAATTTCTTGTATTCATTTCAGGCAAAGACTACAATAAGCACTCCCACTGAGGTAAATGACCTAAATAAGGGTAAGTGCTACCCAAGGTAAGGAAGTTTACAAGTCCCTCAGACAACAAGGTTGCAGAAATTGGATCTTGGTCCTTGTGAGGGGCCATGTGAGTCAAGGAACACGGATTTACCTTCCAGAAGGGCTGGAAGCTACATAGGCACTGGAATTGCTTATGTGTCAGTGAGCAGTTCGAAATGCCTGTTCCAAATGATCACATCCCTTCAGTTGCTGCACTACAGCAGGACTTTTGGGTTTGCTTAATGGTTACTTCCAAAAGTGTGTTAGTGGAGATGCCTTGTTAAGGAAACGTAAAACAAATTGTTTTATACACCTCCTTAGCTGTAATGTAAAATTGCTACAAAGCAGACACAGCCATGAGATGAGAGGAATAAGATGAGGAATAAGCTTGAATTGAATGTTCCAGGCACTTTCCATGCTGGGATGCCAGAACTGAAGTGATCCAAATGTGTCTGGTTTAGATCTGGGGCTCATTCTGAAGCAGCTGTGGCCAGATCTCCCCAAGGTTTAACCACTGTCCCATCCTACAGCTGGTGTTGCTTTGGGGACTCCTTGTCAGAGAATCTTAAGGAATTCAGCCCTGTGAATTCCAGCAAATGACAGACTTAGCAGCAAACTCCATCCCTAAAAACTGACTGCTAGAGGCTTATGTGTGCTCTGATTCTATGATTACCACCCTTCCCTTACTTATCTCTCTTGCTAGACCATGAAACAAAGTGGAAATAAATAGTAACAGAGGCTGTCATGTACAAATGCTAATTAAGCATTAAATGCTTCAAAGATCCTGAGGGTGTTTTTTTTTTTTTTTTTTTGCTTCATGATAACAATCTCGCTTTCTTCCTCATTTGGCAGCAAATCCAATTACACATAAATTATAAACCCCTGGGTTTTCACATAACCTTTACAACCCCTTTTATATTGCTCCTTAGTCCTGCTGTCTTGCAGATGGCCAAGCCTATCTGGAGCCATTTATTTGCTGCTGGTTTATATGCCTGCTGTAAAATGCTCTATTCCCTTTGTAAGAAGCCTCAAGCTCCAACTCTGAGATTGTGCTTTTGGACCACAGAGTCTATAAAACATCCTGGGTTTATGTTCTTCTGCATCAGCATGTAGAATTGTGTGTAGACACAATTAAAGATAAAAAAAATACACTTTCTGATGAGAAAAATAGCTGGAGCATGAGGGAAAAGAAAGAGCAGTCAGTGCTTAGGTAAGGTTTTCTAAGGTTTTTTTCGGGCAGAGAAGTGAGAGCTTGAAGGGAGAACCAAAGGGAACTTAAATCTGGAGAGTCTGTAGGAATCATTAAAGATGCTAGGCCTTTCATATACATTACTGACACTGTGAGTGAAACAAAAATGTGTTCCACGGTCAAAAGAGTAACTGGATGACAGAAAACACCATGAAAAGAAATCATTTGCAGAGTTGTGATCATTACAAATACTTTGGAGCTGGGTATACACAGCACACAAATATTACACTGACACAGAACTTAGGTCAGGGTAGGTTTCTCTGAGAACAGGACAAAGCATAACTTAGGAAGAGGAAAAGATAAGGCAGGGTGGAGATGGATGTAACACCTGAGACACCATGATATCAGATGGCTTGTGCCATGATTGTGCCTGGAGACCTCAGTCAGATCCTGTGATCCCACAGCATAAAATGCCATGTCCATTTCTCAGAGGCATTCCCCCTAAAAAACTTTAAATCTTCATCAAGGGCACTGACACTTCTGTTCCAGTTTGAGTTTCCATTGGCTTTTAGGTTGAAGCTACAAGTAGAGTAAAAAATACCAATTGGGAGAATAGGCTGTCATCCTCTGTTATACTCTGTCACACTCTGAGCTGGCCAGTAAAGAATTTATCCTACCAGAACATAAATATGAGGATGAAAGTTCCCAATAAAAACAGATTCCAAGAAAGCCATCCAACTGTATGGCTCTGATCTTCATTTTCTACCTTAAGGAAACCACAGATAAGTGCAAGCTGGGCCATCTCCACTGTGGTTTTTTCAATCTTCAGACCAACTGGAAAGGGATAAGAATAATCAGGAGGCTCTGCATACTCTGAGATGGAGTGGCAGCAAAGACAGACTTACATGAAACTCAGTAGGAAAGCACCCTTTATTTCCTGACTCAGATACCTGGAATAGGTGTGGGTTATCCCAGAGCCAGTGAGGACAGCACAATGTAAACATCAGAGACACAGACATAATTAGTTACACAACTGAACAGCCTCAGTAGCTCATGTAATTCACAATTCTTTTATAAGGGATGTTGCTGTTACCTGCTGCTTGAGATAGAAATATCCATAACCTTGTGGAACACCAAATCTTACCTAATAAGACATTTCACCAGGGAAGAAGCAGCCTGGTCTAAATAAAACTCTCAGAGCCACTGTGTGAGGCTCTGAATAGCCAGAAGCACTTAGAATTTCTCCTTTCCTATTTCTGAGGCAGCAGTAGTGTCATTTTGCATCCTGAAGTGCCATCAGTTCCTTCAGGACTTGCCAACCCCAGTGTTACAGAGCACCCTTTGCAAGGATCCACTGAGTCCCATTCATATGGTAACCTGACCTGATTCAATTTTTCACATCTGCTAAGGAGATCATGACAGAATTCATCATAGCTGCAGACCAGACATGCAGCAGGCAGGCAGCAGAAGGAACCTGAGCTGGAGGTGGCACTCCTGAACCTGCTCCCTTTCCTTTGTTAGCCTGGGCACTCAGTGCTGCTATAAATACACAGCAGTCACTTGACCTTGGCAGTTGCTTTGGCTGCAGTAATTCTCCTTTGCAGCTGGCAGGAGTTCAAGAGGAGCACATGCCTTGCTGCCCCTGCTGCTCAGCTGGAAGGAATGACCTTCCCCTTGCTCTGAAGGTGCAGCTTTGTGGCTGCCTTATGCTTAGCCAAGAAGGATTAATCCCAAAACAGTGACCCCACCTCCTTTTCCCCCCTGCTACACGTTCCTACTCACTTTTCAAACTGAATCAGATGGAATATCAATTGGTTTTTTATCCCTCCAACAATTCAGCCCACTTTCAGAGTGAAGGGAAAGAAAATGCACTTTTAGGAATCAACACATTTTTCCCCCATGGAGACATATGACTTAGAACAGATGAGTCAAATTAACTTGTATTTTTTCTTTCACTTAAGATTACTAGAGAACTAGAAATGTATGCTTTGTTTATCTAAAGGTAGATGGGAAAAACCCCATGTATATCCATCTTTCCTTTTTATAATTCCCCATTGAAAAGTTTTCTAAGCCAGATGACCAGAACCTTCTAAAATCCTACTGGGAGTGCTCTGCATGCACTTTGCCCTGTCAGCCTGTATTTTAGGATTAGTCATATTGCCCCCAGGATCACATGTCAGGTGCTGATATTCTGCCACTAACGTCTGTGAGGTGCTGTGTTTTCTCCAGCTAAATTCCTAGATCAACAGTTCACTGCTGAGCAAGACCAGCACGGCTTCTGTCACATCAGGTTTCAGAATCACAGCCTCATACCCAGCAGATCTTCCAATGAAGTGTTTTCCTTTGCAAGGAACCATCCATGGGAGCAAAGGCTACCCAAGGCCAGTGCCTACAGGCATTTTTCATGGCAAAAACAAGAAGAAGAGGGCAGGGCTCTTTCTGCATATTTTTTTCTGCATTCCTTTAACAGCCAACATCTTATAAAGGGTATTTAGATAATAATAAAGTTCACAAAATGCTACATTAAAAAGCAACTGAGACATTGCCCAGAAGTCAAAACTGTAGTTTTGTGTCATTTACAAAAAAATGAAGCAGAGCCCTGGCTGATTCTTAGAAGTGCTGCTGCAACAGCTAAAATCAATTTGAATTTTGTCAGAATACCACTAGTACAGTATCCCTACTGTACCAGTAGCACTTACTATATGGAGCAATGTAATGATGCCATAGTAGAACAGTTCCCTTAGACATGTCAGGAGTCCAAGGTGGCTGGGCTGGTTCAGCAGATTTTCTAAGCAGAGGTGACATAAACTGTCCCAGAAACAGGAGGTTGCTCTACAAGATGAGCCTCCCTGGCTGAAACTCTTTCCAAAGACTAACTGCACTGCCAAATCCTTCCCAGCACTGATGGAGTTTTAGCATGAGTAGAATTAAGAGGGAGAGAGAGAGTGCAAAGAGAACAGGAATAAGCACTTGGTGAGGATAAATCATCCATGCTCATGCAGCTCATTCAGTTGCTGTCTGGAAGTCAGGAGAGAAAAAACTTGATTATTTTATTAAAGGTTATTAAAATTTACCTTGTCCAAACAGGGACAGAAGTTCCTTCATTCTATGAAGGATGTGGGGCTGAAGATGCTCTCTAAGTGTACTTCCTATCAAAGGGAAAGACAATTTAATTATGTTTTGTACACCAATGGAACAACTGGAGAAAGAGTGGAATGCAATTTCTTTTGTGAGTTTATTTGATTTGAAAGGTGAGCACCACATCCCCAAGCAGTTCTAGCAGCTGCAATGGTATTGAACATCACTTGTGCCACAATGTGGGCAAGCACAATATAATTTGAAATGTATTAAGCAACATTACACTTTCAATAATTTCATTGAGAAATAGGTTTGCAGAAGTGAGTGACTACAGCATGATCAGGAAAGGTAAACAATAAGTTTAGGAAATCACATCATTTTAAAGGGCTTTTAATCTACTCACTGAGGAAGAAATACATGAGTGTGATGATCACTGAAGGCAGCAGTGAGAAAAGCACCAATCTGTAATTAGAGGGATGACTTGGGAAAAAATGAGGGGGTTGACACCTATCCCATAATGTTCATTAATTGTTTGTCTTCAGTTCTACGAACTTTTTAAAATAGCTCAGATAAGGGTCTCCATTTCTCAGGCATAGATCCAGCCTAGCCCAGGCCCGTCACAGTGCAGTTATAAAAAAATAAGACAATTCATGATCATACAAAATGCAGTTTTTATCTGCTTACAGGACAGTTTTCATGCAAAATCCTTCACTCTTTTGTAAAACTTTTAAAATATACCACTTCTAGTTGAACTTTTGGAAGCTGGAACCCTCTGCCATTTAACATGCACCCTTTTAAATGTATTAATTTTAATTACTAATCCAAGTACTGATCAATAAAACTAAAATTCAGGCAGGACAAATTTCTACCTACTTTTCTTAATGTGCTCAAAAGCAAATCAACAAACTGCAGGAAGCCTATGACTTTCTGAATGTCTCAGCATTAGCCTGCAAGTTTACAATGACATGGAGATTTTGGGAGTACAAGCACACAGTAAATCTCTGGCACATGTCAAGGAAAAAAATTGCGGTGCTTATCTAGCCAGTGTAGCTCATATCAGTGTTGGGGCTGATTCAGGACAATTTACAACAGGTTACGTGCATGGGTTACTATTAATAAGTGTTGGAATTACAACATCAGGTACAGGAAGAGGCATTCATGGACACTAAATTGAGCTGAGTGAAGCCATTCTGTAGTCTGTGGAAATGTAAGCTTCTCTAGAAGGCAGCTTAAGCCCGAGCTTAATTTAGACTCAAGTTACAGGAGAGGCAGAGAACTGATTTAGTGTTTCCCAGCCATGACACAGGGAAGGGACTGTCCCTGTGCTTCTTTGTCCCAGGCCTTCCTGAGCTGTGTCTGGTATTCGCTGGGCACTTCACCAAGCACAGTCAGTTGGCTAATGAACAAAAAACTGCTTCAAGGAAATAAAAGTGATAGTTTCCTGCTGATTTAATGAGCTGAAATGGCTCAGCAAGAGATTAGAGAAGCTTGTGGGTTCAAGGGATAAGCAGCGGTTGAGGGCAGCCCTTTGAGGCTTGCCCGATCTCGCAGAGCTCAGCTTTGGATTCAGCTCTGCTGGGAAACATAACCTTTGGCTGCTCTCTTTGTGGGGAGAAATTTTAAGTGGGCACCTGTTAGATCCAAATCAAAGATATTTGTTGCAGTCATCCTAAAGTTCCTGTCTTACTTGGCTTTGCCTACAGCATTACAAACGAAAGTGGAATCTTGATTGGTTGAATAACTGAGATATGTTTTATAATTTGAAGGAGGAGATTCAAAATGTGCCCACAGACATATTCCCCCACCTTTTATGCATCACCCCCTAGGACCACTGCTGGAAAATGTAACTCTCATAATTTCACAGAGAACTTGCACCTGTCCCCACTTCCAGCAATGATTCCCCCCCTGCAAGCCCCTCTAATCAGAGAAACAGATTTGCAGGGTCAGGTGAAATAAGCTGTGACTGAGGACACTCCAAAAGCCCCCCTAGTATATGGATGGAGATTGACACTGTGTTTGTCAACAGTTCTCTTCTTACACCATCAAGGGTAGGATGCTCCCTACACCGCTTGATTGATGGAATTCTGCCAAATTCCATCAAGAAATCCCAGCCACTATGAGTTCCTGTGTATTCAGTGCAAAGTGTGCCCTTCCTAGACACAGGACTCAGATGCAGTGATGGAGGCAAACCTCCCTCAGTACTGGAAAATGTTAAATAATGCTTTGTGGAAGCTCAGCTGTGTCCACAGTTTTTTTCTGCAGAGCTTGTGCTCTGTGGATGGCAGTGTGATGGAGGCAAACCTCCCTCAGTACTGGGAAATGTTAAATAATGTTTTCTGGAAGCTCAGCTGTGTCCACAGTTTTTTTCTGCAGAGCTTGTGCTCTGTGAATGGCAGTGCTAAGGGTCCAGAGTGCAATATGGCAAAGGTTCTTCAGATACCACTGGATGCTTCCCAAACAGGAGGGCAGTCAGTCAGCCTTGACTCTTAACATCAGCCGTCTGCTTCAAAGGCACTGGCTGCAAGCCTGTGACTGCTCTGGAGAGGTTTATGTAAACCACAGACAGAGGTTTCTGTGTAACAGGCAAAAATTTATTTGGTCTGTCTCCAGAATTTCTTTTAACTAGGTAAGTTGTGAGATCATCTCAGTGAAAGTCTAGGTGGGAGTGGGAGCAGTGAATCTGTTCTCCAGCAAAATTCACTGTAAGCAATATCCAGACATGGGGGTTCAAGTGACAAAGCTTGGAGTTCCTTCTCCCAGTACAACGCACATAAAAGGAAACCTGGATTCAGCTTCTAAAGAGGTAGTAAGTCCTACAGCTGTGGAATTACTTCAGAAGTCATTAAAGACATAAGATGTGTTTCTATGTGAAGCACTACTGAAAAATCTACTGTAACATGATGTATTAATGTATTGCAGGAGGCAATTCTTACCTACTACCTCACTGCTATTACAATAGCTCATTATGTGTTTATTAGGTTTGGGATTCTTTTTTATTAACTCCACTATAAAGCACTTAACTATTATGAGTGTGTTATCTGTTTACAATGTCTAATCTTTAAACAAAAATTAAACAGAAAGTCGGCTCGCTGCCAAAAATAAGGAACCGTTCCTTCAAACAAAACAAGGGGAAAAGAAGCTTGCAAAGCTTCTGCCTTCTTGCACCGCCTATTGCCACTCCAATATAATTTTTCTTTTTTGTGTGATGTATTTTTCCTCCAAATGGCAAATCCAAGTGAAGAAGCACAGAATTAACATAGGTGGACCAGAATTTTAATTCAGCATCTGCCAGCATTGCGTGTGACAGCACTTAACAATTTCCATCAGATTAATTCAGTTGTCTGTATTTTGCAAAGCTGAACATCTAATTCTTTTCCCTCCATCACATCCATGCACAATAATGCTTAGATCATGTCCATCCTGTAGGACAAGGACCTGATCCACCAGATCTAACACAGTGAGAGAGAATCTTTACATTGTCGTCCTATCCTGTGGTGTAATGGGTTCCTTCCCTTTCTGGGTTAAATTCTTCATGACTTAGGGCTACAGCCATCATCAGATCATGGCCATCAGAACATCAGCATCTTGCTGTGTGAAATAGAGCCATGAATAAAGTTTTTCAGCTGAGATCTCACTTTTTTTCATCAGGTTTAAGGGTAGTTTTGGGAAAAAGAAACAGCAGGGAAATCCTATCTACTTTCATTTTGGGAAGATGATGGGAGAGATGGAAGTATGGAAGTATCTCAGACTCATCTAATGACACACTTTGTATGCAACCCAAAAGTTGAAAGTAATTAACACGTACACAGAAAACATGTTGTAACTGTATGAAGGTTACCAGGCAAATTTATTTACACTGTGTCCCTTAAACATTAGGGTTTGTTTTTCTGGAGAACTGCACTGCATCAAAAATGCCTATGTTGCCAAACTGGAGCTGAACTTTGAAACTGTGACCTGTCACTAGGGGACTTTCCGCGTGACCCTGGGGAGATCTTTTCACCTCTCTGTGCCTCAATCCTCCATCATCTGGAACAACAAGTAAGTAAATAATAAAGAGAAGGAAGAGGGAATAAGCGTCTTTCTTCCATCCGCTGTCTTGCTCCTACCTTGTCTGTTTAGATTGAAGGACATCAGAGAGGGGATTAAATACCCTGTGCTTTTAGCACTGCTTGCAAAATGATGCCTGATCTAAATGAGTCCACAGAAGAGTTGTTATAACCTGTGGTAAACAGCCCTGTCTGCCTTTTAAAGCTTTAATATCTTGCAAATAGGAATGTTGCATTTCCCTCTCTAATTCCAAATGCTACTGTGATAATTGACTGTTGAAAGTTCGTAAGGAGAGAGAAGGATCCTGTCCAAAGAAGGCACAATGCACTGGTGAACACTCTCACAACAGGCACTGGCAGGACAAAGACCCTTGGTTATGGTTCAGGAATTAAAAAACTTTCCTCTGGTTCTTCCCTAATCTTTCCAGAACCGTTTTATCTCCCTTCCTCCCTATTTTGTTAAATTTCAGCTGTGCATGTTCCTATGGTGTTTTTAGAAGATAGATTTTCTGACCCTTACATTTCATTATGTAATTATTATTTACCTCCAGCTCCCACTGCAGCCATAATTTCAAAGTCTTGAATTGATTTTCTTACAGCAAGCTGCTACCTGAAGTGTTATGTGGATGGCTTAAGTCATTTCTTTCCCTGCAGGGGACCCTTTGCAACGTCAAACAATGTGAAGAAGCAAAGTAGGCCATGGTTAGAGACTGATTTAAAGCTAGCATGGATCTGTACTGATCTGCTGCCCAGAAAAGCACGTTTCATCCTTTGCTCACCACCTCTCTCATGCTCACACCATCATTTGTTTGGATTGGTGAGCCACAGGGAATGAATCCAGTTATTACTAAACCTGGCAAAATATCTGGCAAAAAAAAAAAAAAAAAATCAATACAACTTTAAACTAGCCACAACAACAGAATAATAAAAAAAAAGGTAGCCCTAGTCGTAGGCAGGCAGAGCTAGGCTCTCTGCCTAGTCCCATTTAACCCAGTGACTTATTTGGGAGGACTCTGGAATCTACTGTTCTGTTTTCCCTCTTGTGAGAGAGACTAAAATCACGTGTGATGGGGAACCTAAGGCTTTCCGGTTTCTTCCCCACTGGAACTAATTGCATACCATTCAGTGTTTTCCTTCTGCTTTCTTCCTTTGCAGCTAGAAAGATGTAATGTTACAGCACTAGATGAAAACACTGTTTGCTATTATTCCATATTTTGCTTGCTTTGGTCCTGGAGGGACTCCAAGAAATCACTTCCTTCTCTACTCAGCAGCACTGGTGATCATACACCCAGATTTTCAGTTTGTGTGTTCCATGGGTCTAAGGAAAAGGAAAATATAATCTGACTTTTATAGCTACTTACAGCGCTGGATGTGCTTATTACTTAAGCAAGGCGTTAAACTACATTCCCCCATATTGCCGTTTCTAAAGGATGCCCTGCTGGGATATCGTGAAATAGAATGAGTGTGATGTGGGTCAGGCCGAAGCCGAGGGAGAGGGAGGGGGCGCGGTGGTGGTGGCTCTGCTCAGATTACATTCTTTGTTGGCCTGCCTCAGGTTACATCCCTTATTCCTGCCAAGGCATCGCTCTGTGCCTCCACGAGGGATTCGTCCAACCACCAAAAATCCAACCGGAGTTAGCCTCAGGGCAGAAATCAGCGAGCGCATAAATCAGATACCCCTGTCTGAGGAGATACCTCCAACTTGAGCAAGTTCTCCCGGAAAGATCAGGTAAAATGCTTTATTTTTGCCGTATTTTAACCTCGCTTGTAGCGATTCTGGCCAAGCCTGTGGTTCTGTGACTATCAGGGACCAACAGCCCCGTTGTCCCCTGTGAAAGTGAGCGACGCTCACGCTGCCGGGACCACCAGTGTCCACTGTCGCACGGCCACCGCCGGCCGCGGCAGCATCGCTGCACCCAGCGGAGGCACGGCTCCCAGGGACGGGCCGGCAGCGCGGGCCCTGCGCCACTGCGGGGCCGGGGCGGAGCAGCGACATCCTTGAAGCCCCGTCCTTGGCGGGGATTGAGCGCGGCCGCCGCCTCCCCCCGGCCGCGCCGCCGGGCCCGCCCCTTCCGTTGCGGAGCGCTCATTGCCGGAGCCCCGCGCCCCGTGCTCCCCTCGCCGCTCCCGCGCTCCTTCTGTTGCGGAGCGCTCGTTGCCCGAGCCCCGCGCCCCCTTCGTCGCGGAGGGCTCCTTGCCCGAGCCCCGCACACCGCGCTCCCCTCGCCGCTCCGCGCCGCGCCCGCTGCCTGGTGCGTACACCCCGCTCCGGGACGGGGGATGCTGGATGGCCGCGCAGCCGGCCCGTCACTGCTCCCCCGGGCTGCTTGATCCCGCCGGGCTTCGGCCGCTGCTGTGAGCCGAGCATCCCTGCGTAGCCAGCGGGTCGTGCCGGGGGTGGCGGGAGCCGGGGTGCGGCCCCCGAGCTTTGGGGATTGGGGTGGCCGGAGCGGGGCTGTGGCTCCCGAGGGTTCAGAGTGGGGTTTGGCGTGGCCGGAGCCGGGCCTGCTCAGGGTGCCCGGTCCCGCCGCGGCCCCCGGCTGCCCTGCGGTTTGGCGCGGCCGTGGGTGGCCTCGGGGCCCGCGGGAAGGAGCCGCGGCAGTCCCGGCCCGCTCCCTGCGGCCCGGCTGGCTTGTGGAGTCCCGGCCCGGAGCCCCGGTGTGCTGAGAGGTGAATGCCCAGGGCCCGGCAGCGCTGCTGGAATTTCCCCCTCCGGCGGGCGGCTCTGGGAGCGCCATGAGCGGGGTGTGCGGCCGAATTCGCCCCCGTTCGGCCCCTGGCTGGACACAGGGAGGCAGCGACCCAGAGCTCCGTGTGTAGTGTGTGGTGGGAAGGAGCCCTGCGAGCCAGGGCAGCGTGCCCGGAGCTGCCTTAGGTAGACCTGGCTGCGGCAGGTGACTTCTCCATTCAGGACATGCCTTTCAGCTCCCTGTGGCTCAGTCTGATGCACATCTCTCCGTCTCTCCTCGCAGAACACCATGGCCACTGTCAAGGACAAGCTGATCTGCCCCGTCGCGGAAGCACCCAAGGTTCCCAACAACAAGATCACGGTGGTGGGGGTTGGCCAGGTTGGGATGGCCGCTGCTATCAGCATCCTGGCAAAGGTACGGCTCAAGGACAGCGTGCTCTCCAAGCCCCCGTGCTGTCGTGCTCTGCACTGCCTGTCTTAGCAAAGGGTGGGACGTTTGGGAGGTTGGCACAGGAATGAATCATTAGCAGCTCGGGTAAGCAAGCAGTGACCTACAAGCCTGACCTCCACATTCAGCCTCTCCTTGTTCTCTCACCTTTCTGTCTGTGCTTAGCAGTAAATGTCTCTTTAGGCTTCCAGGTTTCTGGGAAAATGTAGGTAGGATTGACTCTGCAGCCCCTGCCAAACTTCTCATTCTATTCTTAGATTTTTTATTCTTCCTCACACGGCTGGAGTTTGCTTAGTGAGGGAGCTCTGCTGGGGCAAAGAATGAGGACAGAGCAAAAACCTGGGTGAAATATAGGATACAAATCAAGAGAGTTTGCTTTTTATTATTTTAAAGAATATGTGCCCTAGTAGCTGAAAATACTGCTATCCCTTTCAGCAGCTTCTTGATTTCTCTTAAGCCTTTTTTCTTGTTACATGACTTTGTTTTTTCCAGAGAGATGTTAGCTAATTTTTAAATAACTAAAAACAGAGGGCTGGACTTTCAGGTTATTATGACTTTTCCTGTTACTGGATTGTGGGATATTTTTGTCAAATCTCATAGTGCAGTCTGCAAGCAAAGTAAAGGCTTATTAATCAAGGAGGATGTTTTGTACTTTACCCTTTGTTTTTAGAGAATATTGTGAATTGATTAAATTTGAAAAGATGGAAACTGCACACTTTTTTTTTAAGAGAAGGCATCAACAAATATGCCCTGCCCCCTTGCAGGGATGGATCTTAAATCAGGTAGCGCTCAGAAGAAAGTAAGGCCTTTCACTTGCTGATATTCATGAGCAAGGAAAAACTGACAGTAGGAACAGGTCACAGTGAAACTAACTGTGAAACTGATGCAAAAGTGGCAAATAGTTTTTTAAAACAAGTAAGTAAAGAAGAAATTGAATGGAAAAACAGTGACAGTTCATTGTGAGTTTTTATATTTATATTTTTGAGCACATGGTTGCTTCTCTTGGTCTGAAATAAGTTGGTTTTGAAGTTCTGTAACCTGTGAGGGAGACAGTGATGTTACCACAAATTGAACCACAATTCAGCATTCATTTTAATGCACTTCTCTAAGCAGGATCTGACAGGATATGTTGTCAGATATCTAAGCAAAAAAGTTTTACTGTTAATGAACAGTATGCACCAAACCCAGAGCAAGAATTGGTTTTAAATTCTTCAAGCATGGATGATGACCTGGAGTTTATTTCAGTCAGGCTGCTGCTTTTACTCTCTCACAACTATAAGCTGCAGTGTAAAACGTTTTTATAATAAAACCATCTGGTTCTTTTAACTGAATTATAATAATGTAATAGAATCATGTCGGCTGGAAAAGATCTTTATGATCATTAAGACCAACCATTAACCCAGCACTTCCAAGTCCAGCATGTCCCCAAGTGCTACATCTTAATGTTTTATAAACAATCAAGGAATTGTGACCCAACAGCTTCCCTGGGCAGCCTGTCTCCATGCCTGACCACCCTTCTGTGGTGACTTTTCTTCCTATCCAATCTAAACCTCCCCTGGCACAGTGTGTATCCTGTCCCTTGTTCCCTGGGAGCAGAGCCTGACCCCCTCCAGCTGTCCCCTCCTGTCAGGAGCTGTGCGGAGCCAGAAGGTTCCCCCGAGCCTCCTTTTCTCCAGGCTGAATTTCCCCCAGCTCCCTCAGCCTCTCCTGGTGCTTCCCCAGCTCTGTTCCCTTCCCTGGACATGCTCCAGCCCCTCAGTGACTTTGTGGTGAGGGAATGCAGGATTTGAGGTGTGGCCTCGCCAGTGCCAAGCCCAGGGGGACAGTCACTGCTCAGGTCCTGCTGGCCACACTATGCCTGGTACAGACAGAGTGCCTTTGGCCTTTTTGGCCAGCTGGGCTGGCTCATGTTCAGCCACTGCTGACCAATATAATGCAGGTTTGACTTGTGCAAGATGCTTGGCTCTAATACTGATTTCAGTTTGTTGGTGTGGTATTAAATATATAAATTTGCATGCCAGAAACTTCCACGTTGGTTATTTAGTTCCTGCTCAGTTAGAGACAAGTCATTGATGTTACCATACTGATTTAGCAATGGAACCTAAGTCTGTTCTGCAACCTAAATACTGCACAGTAGTTCCTGCAGAGAAAAATAGCTAAAGATCCTTTTCCTTTCAATTTTAGTGGTGAGAAAGTCTGTTCCCATTGTGTATTGTTTTGAAATTAATTGACTAGTGGCATGTTGAAAGAGAATAATTACTTGATAATTATATGGTGTGGCCTTTCAGATATTTAAATATTTAAAACAGGCCTATTTGCTGGATATATTTAGAGGGTTTTCCACAACTCTGAAAGATGCAACTTTTTTCCAAAGGTAATAACTTAATAAGAAGTGCTTTCCTAGGAAAGGGTTGGCTGTGCATTCAAACTCCCCACAAATTATACTTTTTTTGGAAAGTCTGAGTGAATTTCATGAACTTGTGCTCTAGTAGCCTCTGACTTTGTGAGATACATCAGAATACCAATATAGTGCTGGTTTATTTAGAGAAGAGATGCTTTCAGATGGGTGAAACGTGTTACTTTAAAATGTATTTTAGCTCAGCTCTGGGTTAGCTTTGAAAATGCATGTGAACTGTTCATTGACTCCAAAAATTGTTGTTTCCAGGGTCTTTGTGATGAGCTTGCTCTGGTTGATGTAATGGAAGACAAACTAAAAGGAGAAATGATGGACTTGCAGCATGGGAGCGTGTTCCTTCACACTCACAAGATTGTGGCAGACAAAGGTGTGCCTCAGTTTCTTTGATTTAACACTGATATTCAGTGACTTTGCTTAATAGTGGAGAATTAGTTGTGCAGTCCTAAAAACTCTTAGGATTTGGCATTGACAAAGGTCAAGTGTGTGAGTTGGGGTGAGTTTAGATAACACTGTAATGGGAGTGGCTGTTAAGCTGGGCTCTCTTACATCTCTTTACAATATGGGGCTTGTTTAGTAAAACTGATTTTAGTGAAACTGTATGTAGAGGAAATAGTTTTATTTACATAGTGGAAATAAGAGTCAGGGATGGTTAAATGTACTCTCAACACCCACATATTGATATATCAGGTCAGTGCTATGAGATGGTGCTGGCTTTCAAACTGATGTCTCATGTTTTTGGGTTTGAATGCAATGCACAGTTCAGGAAGCTCTCTGTAATGCCTGTGTTAACACAATGCTACTGGAATTAGTGGAGTTATTTTAAACACACTCTGTATCTTGTCCCCTGTGCTCTGGTTAGACTATGCTGTCACTGCCAACTCCAAGATCGTGGTGGTGACTGCAGGAGTGCGTCAGCAGGAGGGGGAGAGTCGGCTCAACCTGGTGCAGAGGAATGTCAATGTCTTCAAATTCATCGTGCCTCAGATTGTCAAGTACAGCCCCAACTGCATCATCCTGGTGGTTTCCAACCCAGGTAAGGCAGTCTTTTCCTAAATACTTACAAATTTGGTTTGACAAGATAAAACGGTTCTCAGAAAATCTCTTCAAATAAAAATTGTTGAAACTTAATAGCTTGTTGTGGACATCTGAGAGTACAGACAAATACTCCGTACTTTCTGATGCTGTCTTTATTCAGAACTTGTCATGGTGTCCGTATTTTAAAATAATGCTTTGTGATAAACACTAAAGTATACTTTGGCTTAAGCAGTAGAAAGTTTAAATTTATCTCTAATGGATAGCTTTTGTGTCTGGATAGGATAGGGCTGTTTCTCAGCATGAAGAACTTGCTCTATAGTCGTGGTATATTTTTAGGAAAAAGAATTTGCATGCTGAAACCTATGGTGAAACAAGGGCTGACTGTACTTCACAGTTCAGTTAAAAAAGAAAAAGAATTAATTATGCATACTTGTGTTCACTTGCTAGTATCTCATTGCACTGAGACAGCTTGGATATTTGGATGTCTAAAGGTGACTGTAAATGTTCTGATGTGCTTTGTAGGGTGTCACTGTAGGGTTGTCTTTGCTTAATTCAACATCTGAAGTACTGAAGAACTGTGGTGAAGTGGTACTGCTTTTAAAGATTACCTGGCAGAGTGGAACCAGTGCATGCTCTGTTGGAGGTTGAGTAATTAGCTGGTGTACAATTAGCCAGTATTCTGAGCAAGTACAGGAACTTGAAGCAGTTTTAAGCACTTACCTGAAAACCAAACTGATACAAAGATCAGGCTGTTCTTGTTCTAGCAAGGCTAAATTAAAGCTGTTGACTCCTCTCCAGCAGAATGGCTGCAGGAGGAGAATTGCATGTTGCTTTTCCAGAATTATTTTTATAATGCTATGTTTTCTCAGTGTGTGGAGTTTTGTCCACTAGTCTTATATAGTGAAGGTTGTTGTGAGCCCATGAAAAGGGACTTTGGGTATGTAACCTTGATGCCCTTCCCTGCCCCAGCTAAAGCTGTAGGGAGCTTGCCACTTGAGAGGTATGAGCTGTGCTTTGGTGCCTGAGCAGAGCAAATGGTGCATTTTAGATCTGTGTACACAAATGTGTTACCTCCTGAGAACTGCCTGGCTTCTCAGAATTGGAGTCAGTTCCTGCAGCCTGGTTATTGCTGCTGCTTTGAGCTATGGATTAGAGTTTTTTCTGTCTGCTCACATCCTTCTCTCTGCCCTACCTAGCTTTGGTTTTTTTCCTAAAACTGTATTTTTAGAAACACATGCAGCTACAGCACATTGCTCATCTGGCCTTTCATGCTGCAGAAGTGGTAGATGCAGAAAGTGTTTAGTGCACAAACCAAGAAATTAAACTGAAGGAATTAGCAACTACAAAGAGTCTGTAAATATCAGACTCTTGATTGTAAATTGTTTAACCTGTTGTGATGGTGAACTGGAAGGGAGGATTATTCAGGAAATTGCTGGAATTTTTTAGCCACATGAGATCAGTCCCAGTTCTGAATGCCTTAGGGCTTTAACTGTGACCAAAAAAAGTGTGTCCAACTTTACCTGGTAGTAATCTAATCTCTAAAGACCTTCCTTGAATTTTCTTAGGGCTGCATCCATTTTAATCCCCCAAACAGTCAGATCCAGAATTCCTTGACCAGCGAGCACAACCGTGTTTTGAGTCCTCCTGATTGCCCTGCTACGCTCAGTAAGGCAATTGTTGGAGCATTCTTGGTGTGAGTGGAGTTTGATTTGCCATGCATGCTTTTCCTTTCAGTGGATATATTAACCTATGTCACATGGAAGCTGAGTGGGCTGCCAAAACACCGTGTGATTGGAAGTGGCTGCAATCTGGACACGGCCAGATTCCGTTACCTGATGGCTGAGAGACTTGGGATCCATCCAAGCAGCTGCCATGGCTGGATCTTGGGAGAGCACGGTGATTCCAGTGGTAAGGAGCAGCTCTGACCTCCTTGGGAATGAGCAATACCATATCAGACCTTGAGGCCTGAGGTTTGTTACAGGATTCTGAAGGAACAGCTGCAGTTGAGCTTGAGTAACTGCAACTTTGCTGTATTTTTATGAAGGGTGAGAGAAGTCCAGGAAATGTACCCAGACATATTTAATAAATGTGATTTTGGCCGTACAATTAAAACCTGAAAAGGCCAGTTTTGTGAGGTTGTGTTGTGAAGGCCACAGCTTGAGCCTTCTCTTTATCCTCAGTTTTTGGAGTACCATTCCACAGCCTGTAGCACAGTTCTCTGAAAGCACTTGCTAGGTCAGTAGCAGATCTTGTTATTCTTGCAGTCCAGATTCAGACTAACAAAATTATCTCTTACCTTATTTTGTGACTTTTCTCCTTGCTGTTAAAGTTTTAAAATGTGAAATCAGAGAAGTTTATCTGTCCTAATTCAGCTCATGTATTCCAAATCTGAAATGCTGCAGCAGAATGTTTATGTATATTGTTACTGCTTTATATTTTTGTGCTGTGTATTTCTACCTCTTCGTTGTCCCATTGCATTTGATCAAAGTACAGTGTCAGATCAATGCAGCAGTTATTGTAGCCAGCCCTACACCAGTGAAAGAAGAGTTTGGCTGAGCACTTGCAGAGCTTATCCTGTGTCTTTGTCACAACTGCTTTTGCTTTGAAGTAACTCCAAATTCCTGCTTCCTTCCCAGAAAGAGACTGAGCCTACCTCTGAGCTTCCAGAATGCAGGGAGAGGTGCAAATTCCTGTCTTGATATTCTAAGTTTGCCTATTGCTACCCTCTTATTTGTGTAAATAAGAATAGACTTCCTGAAGGCTAATCCTAATACTGATTAGTGAAGTTGCAAATGCTGCAGTTTTGAGTAAAATTAGTTCTAAAAGGCTGGGTAGCTAAAATATGCCTTTTTACTAGAATTTGATGTTTCTGATTTCAGAAACTTCCAGGGTCTGAAAGTTCTGCTGTCACATGTTATAAGTGACTTGTAAAAGTGCCAGTACTAAAACAGTCTCATGTTTGACAGATTTAACTGTAGCTAAATAAAAACTCAAAACCTGCCTCTAGCATTGCTGTGATCATGACTGCTCCAACTTTGTTTCCAGTTATTTTAGTTAGGAAAGGTGGAGGGCGAGTTGCCAAGTGCTGTTGGCGCTGATGTCCTGCCTCTTTTGCAGTGGCTGTTTGGAGTGGAGTGAACGTGGCAGGGGTTTCCCTCCAGGAGCTCGAACCCTGACATGGGAACTGACAAAGATCCTGAGAACTGGAAAGAGATCCACAAGCAAGTGGTTGCAAGGTATGATGACCTGAGGGATAATAGTGGATGGATGCCACGCTGACAGCAGTTTGCCTCTGTTCTGGTGCAGCTTTTGTGCCCTCTTAGGTAGAGAGTTGCAGGATTTCAGCTGGTAAGATTTGTTATCCTGCAGTTTGTTTATCCTGTTTGTTAAACATAACACCCACTCAAGTGCTGGAGCACCTAGAGCTGTGGGTGCTTGTTTTCCCACAGGGAGCTTCTTCAATGGGTAACTTTGCTCAAAGGTCACAAGCCCAGGAAGAGGTAGCGTGTTTCTGTGAGCAGAGTGTTGGAGTTGGGGAAAATTCTGTTCATGGATGCAGGAGGGTTTGTGTAGAGCTGACTACATGTTGCCAAGTCTCTTGTGAAATGAGTATACACTCACTGGGGTAAAGTGTGTGCAGATGTTGGCTAAAAACATCAGGATGTAGTGATGCTATGACTCTAAATGTTAGCCTATTCCATTGTGCCCCCTACTGAAACAGAGAACTTGTCAGGTATAGGTGTGGTTTTTCTACTTGACACTAGCATCTCTTCCTAGATGGGAGCTCATTTTGTTTCCAGCTAATCCTGTAAGGGTTCTTCATTATACATAGGGGATAATGTAGATTTTATAGTTCATCCTCTGATGTTGAAAAACATAACTTGGACATTTTAATTCCAAAACTTAGTATGTTTCAGGAGTTTGAAAATTTTTAAATGGCTAACATTCACTGGTTTTAAGGCTTGTAATTTGCAGTGACTTGCTTAAAGGCATCTTAATGAAGTTGTATTTCAATGTTTCCTTAGTGCTTACGAGGTGATCAAACTAAAGGGATACACAAACTGGGCTATTGGCTTTAGTGTGGCTGACCTCTGTGAGACCATCCTGAAGAACCTGAACCGGGTTCATTCAGTTGCTACTCTGGTAAAGGTAAGAACTGGGGGCCAATTGGAAACTCTGGCTCATTTTATTGTTCTGGACAAGCTAAATAGCCTCCATTAGCAAGGTGCTGAATGAAAGAAGCTTTGTAAATTACTACTTTGAATTTCAAATGGCAGCTTACTATTGCTGTTTCTTCTAGGCTGGCCTCTTAGCCTACTCCTCTCACAAGTAAGGAGCTGAAAATAAAGTTCTCTGTGCAGAACTACCCTTGTGTGAAGCTTTGTCATGTATGGCATATGCAGATTCTTTGAAAGGAAGTTTCATTGTAAAAGTGGAAGACTTATTGAAGGCCCAGCTATGATTCCAGGAACCACTGTCCTTTAATAGCTGGTGTAACTGGCTGCATGTGGTCTGTACCAGCTCCACAACCTCTGCTGCAGCAGGGGCTCTGAGCAGGGGGAGCTGCTCCCTCTGTTGGCCTGTCCTAATCCTGTGTCTCAATCTTTTCAGCTCCCTGCTGTACAGAACTAAAAGTAAGAGAGAGGTTTGAAGGTGGGGTTTTCTGCCATCAGCTGTTTGGTATTGCCAGGCATTTGGTCCAAAACAGCTCTATACTAATTATTTACTTGAATACATCATGGCTGAAATTTTTCTTGAGATGGTAAAATGATGGTTTTTGAGCTCTGCTCTGAGGAGGTTCCTTACAACATAAGCAAACCACAGATGTGTGGTGACAGGCCTGTCTGATCTCTTTTGTTTGTGACAGGGCATGTATGGCATTGAGAATGAAGTCTTCTTGAGCCTTCCTTCTGTCCTAAGTGCCTCTGGCCTGACGAGTGTTATCAACCAAAAGCTGAAGGATGACGAAGTGAGCCAGCTGAGGAAGAGCGCGGACACGCTGTGGAACGTCCAGAAGGATATCAAGGATCTGTAACTCAGGAATGTTAGCTTCCAGCAATAGAAAAACAGCATGTTGTTTGCAGATGTGGGCTCTACTCACCATATATCTCAAAGGTTAACATGAAATGTTCTTCCTGACTTTGGTCCATGGTAGCTAAACTAAGCTTGCTGTAACGCACAAACCTTACAAATAAAGCAATTTTCAGGCGTCTTTGGCTGTCCTAGTGACTCTTCCTCAGTATGTCAATTATCTGCCTTACCCTGGCATTCTCCTTTAGTCTCTGCCACAGCCTGCATGGAAGTGTAGATTTGATGTGTCCTTCGAAAAGGTTCAAAACAAAGTTGTAAGAGTGAATTGGTGGGATTTCACTAACACCACCTTGATGTGAGGCTTTTCTCAGTCCAGACCTCTGTCTGATAGAGAACTTCATGGTTTTACTGATGGGTAGAGGAAATGGAATGAGCATTTGGCTCTGTGCCACCAGCCAAAAATATGCCAACAGTAAGATTTTGTATGCCACTGGCATAGAAAGAGACCCATAGAACCTTCTCTCTTCTGGATTAAATTCTTTGCTTGTTAATGTTGTCTAATTCTTATAATTAAAAAAACATTTTCTATTTGATTATCCAAAATTCAGTTTTTTTTCTGGACTTATATTGGAATGTTGTGGTATTGGTCTTGTTTATTAAACAAGCCAAGTTGGGTCTAAAATCTCTGAATTTCAGCATGATTGTTAGTCTTTATATACTTGGAGGGGGAGCAGATAAAAAAAATCCTAAAGTTCATTTCTTAATCATTTACCATTATGGAGTAAATATTAACCATAAAATAGAACTGCTCGACCTGAATGTCAGGGGACAGATAGCATCAAATCCATCTGTCTTGTAGAGCCTGTAAGTTTTGTTTTGTAACAAATGGTTTGAGACAATGCTGGAGCAATTTAAAGCTCTTTTCTATCTGCATTAAAATGCTTTGGATATTGGACTAAAACACTTTCATAAGTAGGTAGCTTAATTTTTGTAGTTCCTTTTGAAAGGGAAGATCGTGCAGGTGTTGTTATATTGCAGGTTAAATTCTGTGATTCAGTAAGGATCATGTAATTACTGAAATATGCATGCGATGGTGCTGACAGCATTATTTACAAAGGGTATCCCAGGGAGACCTCGGGAGATGTTTTATTCTTAGTTACAGGCTAAATTCCAGACTTCTTTGCCAATAGGAGGGAGAAGATTACATTCTCTGCTTTCCTGGCTTGGTGTGGAGATCTTACTGGAAGGCTTTCCACAACTGGATGGATTAAAGTTCTTGCTTTGACCTGTTCATGATCAGCTGGTTTTAGCAGCACAAGGTGCTATTCTTTTCAGGACATACCATTAGGAAAATTCACCTGAGTGCATTTAGTACAGGAACCTTGCACAGTTCCTTCCTGGCTTTGTTCTTACGCTGTCAATGAAGTAATTCAAAGCTGTGTTGTGGGACCTTATCTTGCAAGATTCTTGAGTGATGTGCATGAAGAGGCATCAGCTGTCTCAGGGAACAGGGAGTGGGCCCTTTCCCCTTCTGAGGGTGTTATATATTGATTTTTGAAGGTCACCTGCCTACAGATTTCTCACTGATTGCATCCTCACCCATTAAAATGTAGGGTCAGACCTTGTTCTGTGGTTGGCAAACTGAAACCCAAAGGTACATTTTGAACATATATGGCCCTGATGGTTGAGCTGAGGGGGTTCTGACACTTGTTGTCGGCTATTTCAAACCCCTCCAGGTCCACAGGGGAGGTTTTTTAGTTAGTGATCACAGAGTTTGCAAGATCTTTAGTTCCCAGACATTAGGCAAGCAGAGAACTCGTGACAAAATCTGTTCTGTTTAAAGATCAAGTGCATACAGGTGAAGGAGGGAACTGAAGGAATGAAGAAAAAATTGGTTTGTGTGGTGAGAACTTTTCTTGCACATCAGCAACCTCACTGTACTACCCTTTTTATCTTTCTACTTTCCTTTCTTCCAACTTCTGCTTTTGGGGATGTGACATCATGAAGGAAAATTCTAAAAAAAGTTAGGCAGCAGTGAGTAGGCATCCTGGTGTTATGGAGGATTAGTTCAAAATGGTTAAATAGGAATGAGTATCCCAGGTTATTGGATTTTAAGCTTTTATAAATAGGCCCTTCAGCTATTACTTGCATCCACTGATGTTTGTAAGCTCTATGCAAGTACATCAATGATACTGTGATTATTTTCTCTTAGGAATCTTACACACACAATCTTTTACCTTCATTGCAGCTGCATGGCTGTGGAGTGGCTTCCCTGTGTGTTTATACAATACCAGCCTATCACCTCCTGTTACTTGGAGTCTATCCACAATTTAATATCAACCATATAAATTCCTAAATAACAACATTGCTATAGGACATCTGTGGGTTTTTATCCAAATATAATGAGCTCATGTTTATCTTCTATATGCTTTGTTTGTCCAGGCCATTGATACACAGAACTTTGCTTATTTTATCCCAAGAAAGGCAGTACAGGTTTTTAGCCACATTCCTATGGCTATGACCAGAGGTTCCTTGGTCCAACAGAGAACACTTTGGTGCTGTTGGACAGAGTAGTGCAGCCAGCAAGAAGAAACACTTCAGCAAACTGAGGACAGCCTCTTCTGCTCACTTACACAGGGTAAGATTAGTAATGTTATTTTAATTGCTACAAGGCCTTGGACCTCTTGCATTTGCAGGCACACAAGTACTGGCTGCAGAGCAGGAAGTCTGATTACCCTGCAAAGGTATGTGTTGACAGACAACAGGCACAAAGGATTTTACTGATTTTTAGTTAAATCATGTATTGTTTTTTTATTAGTCAAAGGATAAAATTGGGGTAGGGAATTACATGCATGTTTAAACACTGAGTGTTAAAAAGAACACATAGCTGCAGAGGGATGAGAATGTTTTATGAATGTATTTTGAAGACTTGTAGTGCTTATGTGACTTTCATACCATCTAATTTAGAACTGTGGTTTATGGTAAGTAGGTGACTTCAGTTGCTCACTGAGTTCCTGTTATCTTGTATTTACACATTTCACGTTAGCCTTGTGCTGCAAAGAAATGCTATTTCCCCTGATTTACAGGTATAAGAACAACTAAGCCACAAACTCTCAGTGGAATGTGGATGCTGAGGTCCTTGATATCAGTGTGATGAGCAGCTCAGAAACATTTAGGAGTCAGATCCTTCCATTGTGCTTCTGTCACAATGTCTAATTTTGGGCATTTCTTTCTTCTATAAACAATTCTCCCCTAATTCATGTGTGTGAGTCCAGCCTTATGCAAGGCAAAACTTCCAAAGCCTTTCAGACTACAGTAGCCAGGGCCTTCCTAAAATCAAAACCAGTGCCTGTGGTGTGGTACATTTTTATAAATTGCTCCTGAGAGACCATTGCTGTGTGAGTTGTTATTCTGTGCCAGCAAGGGAGTTGTGCAAATCATTAACTTTGAATGGTCTGTTGGAGAGGTCAGGCTCAGGAGGGCTGGATTTGCTCAGTGTCTGAAATGAATAATTTACCTGCAACAAGGACCAGGCAGTGGCTACACAAAGTAAAATTTCTGAGTAAATACCTTCTTCTTTATGATCTTCTCTTTAATAGCTCTTCAACATTGTTTAGGTGTGTTTACACGTTCAATACCTGAGGTAAAAAATCCAGAAAAATCTGTCAAAAGAGCATGAAGGTGGATTCCTACCAACACCAATTTCTGGAAGGGAATTTTAATAATTTTTGCTCTGTGACACATGCTAAATGAATATATAAAGGGAAGTAAAAAAAAAAATTTGTTTGACATGCGGCTTTCTCTATGATGCTAATTCTGTATTTTGGGCAATAAGACAAATGCAATGATAAGTCTCTGTTCACTCAGCAGCATCCACCAGCAGTAGATTCTGGAATCCTCTCCCAGTATCACTGGGAATCAGTCTAAGAACCACATCAAACTTAATTTTCCTAGCCACAGGAGTGGAGTCCCTGATAATTTGACTGAAGATCAGTCTGTAAGAGTATTTGTTGAATTTCTGTTAATTTTTCAGAGTTTGTTTTTCCCATAGCAAATTGCTGTGCAGAAGGAAATAATTTTAACATTACTTCTGTACTGGTTTAATTCTGTACACTGCAGGGTTTTGTTTGGTTGGTTGGGTTTTTTAAAGATAAAAGAAGAATAAGCAGAAATATCTTATTTTGGTATACTTCAAGGGCATTCAGGTCAGTAGAGTAGCTCTCAAGGAGGCAGAAAAGAAGTTAAGATGAATCTGACCTTAACTCAAGTGCCTTTATTGCACAGAGTAGGGTTTATGCTTAAATAGTTTGTTGAATGGGGTTAAATTTCACTATGTTAAATTTTAATTTGAAGGGTTATCATGGCATAACCTGTTTTTTATAAAGTCCACGTTGGAATGAATGGAAATGTCTCTTTGAGCACTGCACCTCTGTGTGCAGCACAGTCTTTCAAAGCACAGAAACCTTGGTTTGCAGCCAGAGTGATAAAATGATGGCCACTTGCTGCCAGCCCTGACAACAATTCCTCTAAGGTCACTCAAGATAATAGACGTAATAAGAATTCATACCTAGTCTGAGCCTTTTTTTTCCTGAACAGGGAAAAAAAACACCAACCAACCAAAAAAAAAAGTCAGAAAAGCCAAAAACCCCAAAATCACAACAAAAAACAAATCTGAAAAGAGTTCACTTTGATGCAACAGAAAGAAAAAACTAACTGTTTTAAGCAAAGGTGTCAGGACAAAACCAGAAACTTCCAGAGCATATATTTACAAGAGCAAATAGTGACAGGACAAGGGGCAATGGCTTCACACTGACAGAGAGGTGGTTTAGATGGATATTGGGAAGGAATTGTCCCATGAGGATGGTGAGGCCCTGGCACAGGGTGCCCAGAGCAGCTGTGGCTGCCCCATCCCTGGCAGTGTCCAAGGCCAGGCTGGATGGGGCTCTGAGCAACCTGGGATGGTGGAAGGTGTCCCTGCTTATGAAAGTGTTTGTGTCTTTGTACATGAGTCTGAATTATAGGTGGGGGCATGGCACCGAACTAGTAGAAAAGAAGCAAAACAATGAATTAGTTTTGCATTTTATTTTTCAAGTTACAGCCATATCAGACATCACACAGAAAATCTTGGTGTATCTCAGGAATTGTTTGCATGTGCCTGTGCATTTATTTCCCAGTAGAATTAGTGGAATTTTTTTAGTCTCTGATGCCTAGTGCCTGCCTGGAGATACAGACAGGGACACTGCTCCCTCTCCAAGAATGTGAGCTGTATGTCCTTCCTTTCTTAGGAGAGGCACTTTCAGGTGCCTGGGGTGAGGTGACTTCAAAAGGAAACATTCCCAAATCTCTGCTTACATGGGAAAATGGCACGCATGAATTGTAGCATAGATTATGCATTGAGCAGTCCCTCAGAGGGATACCTGCTCATCACAGCATTTATTTTAAACTTTAAATAGGGTAGTGGCATTCTGATGCTTATCCAAGTTTCAGAATCCAACTTAGAGGCCAAGCTACATAATTTTCTAAAGCCAAGTCCAAAAAGATTAACCTTAAACTTGCCCATGGCAAGCTGGTATTTGCAGGATGGCTCTTACTGTCACTCCTGGATGAAACAGCAGAGGCCAAAATATCCTGCAGAGCTGGGAATGTCAGCCTCTCAGACCAGCTGATAGGAATGTCTTTGGTTTGGTGTGTCCTGGAGTCCATGCACTCCCAAATTCCTAATTTGGAACAATTGTGTCCCATCAAATGTTTTGTAGCCCTCTCTGCTTCCTGGCTATTTCACATTATTATTGTACATGCCTGTCCTCTAACTGGAAGGAAAATTCTCCACTTGTGGGAGATTTGGAGCATTTTTTGGCTTTGCACAGACAGGGCAGGAACGAAGGCCATCACTTCTCAGCTGGAATGAGGTGAACTTGCTGCCAAGCAGGCAATGAGGGCTGTCCCTAGCGCACTTCTGGGCTCCTCCCTGATCTTCCCTGAATTCTGCAATGACGAAAGTTCTCCAGTGAGAGCGACACTGGAGAACTCATGTGAACACCGTCAGTGCCACCTACTGTTCTGTGTCACAAGTACAGTGTGTGTGCATCAGTGACTGCTGCAAACCCCTGCCCTTTCCTCCTCTCAAATTTTACTCAATGTCTGCAAGCGTTTTAACATCCATATCTCATTTTTTCCCCCACAGTTAATTTTGGCAAACCTGGAAACCACAGTTCTGCTCAGAGCAGCCAGTCCTCGACAATTATCTCCTCTTAAACTTCCACAGGTGGAGAGTGCTTCTTCCCCTACAGGCACCTTCTCACTGGCAGCTAGGGAGACTGAAGTTGATATTCCAAGAAAAAAAGGTTGTCCAGAGTGATTCTGGTGGAAGGACAGTGGTAAGAAGGCAACATCCACAACTCAATTCTTGGGTTGATAATACTGAATTAGTTTTTTGCAGAAAACTTTGCTCTACCCTAATAGGAGTTGGATCAACGTGTGCAGACAAGACAACATCATAGAGGTAACAGTTTCAAAATGAGATTTAGGCAGCGCAGAATGCACAGCATCATCTCTGCATGGCTCTCTCCAGAGAACTCTAGGAAATCTGAGGAAAACAATACCCACTTAGTGTATTTATCTTCAAAGGCCTTGCAAGCTCTGCCTTCTTATTGTCTAATATTCTTGCAAACAAAATTATTTCCCTTCTGTGGGCTGAAAAAGAATTTGGTGGGGTCAACAACTGGTGTCTGGCAGAATTGCAACACAATGAATAATGTATTACCAAAGGGCATGTGTATAGTTTGTGATAAGAACAATATGAGAAGCTAGGCTGGACTCAAAACCAGTCTCACTGCTTTCCAGATTTCTGAGAAATATTTTAATAATTTTATAAACTAGTCTTTCTGGTATGTTTCCATCTTCCTACTTCAGCAGACTGGCCTCTGTTTGGTGTAAAAGGAGCAAACTGCATGATCATAGTTACAACCTTTCCCTGCCTGTGTGACAAAAATGACACATTGTTCTAGTGGCAGCAGAGTGTCCCTTTCAGCACTTGCACCTCACTGCACTACACAAGGAAGACAGCTAAAGGTTGCCCTTCTTAATGTCAGAATACAGATTTTCTTCTGAAATACAGATTTTCTTCTTCTTTTATTTTGTCTTACTATATGTGCACAGCAACACACAACCTCCTTTATGGCCCTAAACCCAGATAACTCCAGCTGCACTCCAAAATATCCCACAGTTAATCCTTGCAGGCCATAAATTCAATGAATAGGGCCCTTTGCCCTCTAGCAATAAGAGCACTTGCAGGGATGAAAGTTTCTGGACTACAGGTTGGAGCTCACCTTTTCTGGGCATTTCAAATACTTTTCCCTCACTAATAATAGAAAACCAGGAATTTGGGATGGCATTGTATGAAAAAAAAAAGCAAAACCCTCCTTCTTTAAGACATGCAGATTGGATAAAATGAAATGTACTCAGAATAGGAAGGAGTGCTGATGTTCACTGTACTAATTAGCACTTTTTATCAGTTAAGAACTCATTATCTCCAAACTGCCAAAGGTGAGTTACTCCTAGGTTCACTAAAGATTGGCATTGCCAGTGCTTGTGGAATTATCTCATGGTATCTGACCATTCTTTCTAACTCATTTGCCAAGGTTCAAGGAATTATATAATCTTCTGTCAAATTCAAAGAGTAAAAGAATTATCATCCTATTACAAACAGAAGCTGGAAAAACGTGATACTCAAGAATCTGAAAACCACAGACTATGTGAGGAGCTTAAAAAATTTACTGCTACAACTTTAGTTCATTCTTGTAAAATTATTTGCATGTTTTTCAGGCTTTTGAATGCTCAGAGACAGTGGTATGTCAGTGAACCAGTGCCACTGGTTATCTGGCATCACCTAGAGGTTTTCTTTAGAGGCATGGAACACCTCTCCTATGAGGAAAGGCTAAGAGAATTGGGAATGTTCAGCCTGGAGGAAGCTCTGGGGTGACTTTATTATGGACTGAAGAGACACTGTAAGAGAGCTGCAAAGGGATTTTTTATTTATTATGGCCTGGAGTGATAGGACAAGGGGTGATGGCTTTAAGTTGAAAGGCTTGGCACAGGGTGCCCAGAGAAGCTGTGGCTGCCCCACCCCTGGAAATATCCAAGGCTGGATGGGGCTCTGAGCAACCTGGGCTAGTGGAAGGTGTCCCTGCCCATGGTAGGGTGTGGAATGAGATCTTTAAGATGTTTTCCAACCCAAACCATTCTGTGATTCTGTGGTCCCTGGAGAGGTAACTGATGTGAAGTTTTGGTTTCAGCACGTTGAGAGCTGCGTGAAGACCTGCAGAGCACAGTGGCACCCAGCCAGCAGTGGGGATGGGGCCCACACACCCACAAATCCATCAGGTTTCCCTCGGGAATGCTGCAGCTCCTGGTGGTTACTCACAGTGAGGGGTGATCACACTCAGTGAAGGATGGCAGCTGTCACCTTTAAAATGAGAAGTTTTCTGTGCATTCATTTACACAGAGTGAGGAAAACCTGTGGGGTGGGGATGGACTGGTCAGCTGCTTTGTTCTCTGTTCTCCACTCCTCATCTGAGATGGCCTTTGCTCACCTGGCAGCTTTAGGCCTCACCCTCAGAGTGAATCTCCCAGGAAAAGCATGGAAGTGTGACTTGGGCAGATTTAATGTTCAGAAATGAAGTGAGCCTTAATGTATTACTGGTTTCTCATTTTAGCTATGGGATGATCTGGTTTCCTACCTACTCCAGGTAGTAAAAGCCACAGCTGCTCCAAAAATAATGATTCTCAGCCAGGCTTTTTTTTTTTAGAAACTGGTGAACAAGGCAACTCAAACCATTTAGACAAAATGACACTTGTCCAAGGCTTTTTTTCTGAGACAGTTTCAGTTCTTAACTCTGCAAAAAATGTTTTCTGCACCCTTAGGTTTTTTCAGAGAGCTGTATCCACCAGCTCAGGGATGGCTTTGACTGCCATGAATGCAGAGAGGGCACAGAGTGTAGAAGTGGAAGAGCAAGTCTTTTGGGGGGTAGGTACTCTTTAAGGCAGGCTCAGCTGTGCCATGCATTATGTATTGTCTAAGAGACTTCTATGCTGATGGGCTGGCTGTCTCCTAAAGCAATTGTCTTGGACTTGCTTTGCCTTAGGTGAGCTCAGAGCCTTTCCCTCTATGCCTGCTGGTGCAGTGGTATTCTCCACAGTGCCAGAGATGTCCTGGAGCTCACACTAGGATTTTGCTCCCTGCTGAACTCTGGGTTTTGGGCAGGTTGTGCTCTAAGCCCAGAATCAGATTCAGCTTGCACAGCTGTCCCAGAAGCACTGGCTTCTCAGCCAGATGTGTAATATAAGCATCTGGCAAGCAGGCAGCTGCTCTGGGGAGCTGTGAGGATCTCAGCATCTGTGTAGATGTGTGTTCACTGCTTGCAGCATCCCAGCTCTGTGCTGGAGAAGACAGGGGCATGCTGTGCCCTGACTTAGTACTCACTAAGCTCCCTGGGTGGAGGACATGGGCCCAGAGGCCAGGAAAGACCTGTGGCATAGAAAAGAAAAAAAAACAACAAAACAGGTGCAAAGTCAGGGACAGGACTGCAAGGAGGGGCAGAGTGCATGCCAAATCAGGGGTAGAGCTTTTGTAGCTCTGTAAAAGCTGGCAGGGCTGCAGAGCTGCTGAAGCAGCCAACAGCTGATGCAGCGTCCTGGGAACAGAGCTGTGAATAATTGTGGAGATAGGAGATGAGGTAAACTCGGGCTTCCAGGCTGCTGAACTGAAAAAGAAGAGGTAACAGCACTTAACCTGGCAAGGAACCCGAGAGGCATCGTGTAAAATGAGCCTAACTCCTGCAGATGGCCAGCAGGTAGGAAAACTCCAGGGGTGTAAGGGGAGGGTGTGTCTCGAGGGGAGGACTCAGGGGCTGGACTTAAATCAGGTGGTGAACTCAAAGTGTCCTCCCTGTTGGAGTTGGCTCAGGGCGGTGCTGACTTTACAACAGTCCAATGTCAACTGTTCCTGAGGTGCTGGTGGCTCAGGAGCTCAAAACCATTTTTTACCTCTCTCTGAGAGAAGGAAAAGAAAGAGCTCTGGCCCCAAAACAGTTGAGACCTTTCTCAGGTCAGTCTTAAATTCTTACCTCTCCCAGCAGCTGCTTCTCAAGCCCTGAGGATTTCACTGAGCCAATTTAATGCTGGTGGTCAGACAGTTTAAACCCATTAGCTCCCAGCTATCTGAATAATTTTCTCCTGGGATCCCAGCACACGGGCAGACTGCTCTAACCAGAACTGCAGAGCCCTGCCACGGGACCTGGACCTTTGCTGACTGCTGTGGCCTGTGGTGTGAGCACTCAGGGGCTGAAGAAAATGCCACTGGGGAGATCCCTGTCCATGACATCTCTGAATGGGCTTCCTCAGTGTGAGGATGAAGACCTGCCCGTGGAGGATTTGTTGCTCTTTGAAATTTCTTGGGAAGTTACCAACAAAGGTTTGTACCACACTTGGGGGTTAGTATTGCTGTTTTCTCAGCAGTGGAGGGAGGGATGAAGGGCTGGAGAGAGAGGCATTCAGAGGGAAGATTGGAGAGGGCTGCAGAGCTGCTGGATTGGAAGAAATGCAGGTGTGTAATTGTGCATGCTGAGTGTGGGCTGCACCTGCCTGGGCTTGTGTGGGATGGGCAGAGCCAGGATGTCTCTGTGTCTTTTTGTGCTCCACAGGGAGAGGGGGTTTGAACATCTGAGTGCTAAGTCTGAGTGTGCAGATATATATATTGCTTTGTACATGCTTAGTTTTTGCCTTCCATGCAAATTCAGTTGAGAATGTCATGCATGGAAATGAGCAACAGGGATCAAATGCAGAGCAGTTTAGCAGTCCCCCCTCAGCCTTCTAGAGCAGTGTGGAGAAGAGGCCAGGCCTGGAAGGGGTATAAATAAATAGAGCTGTGTTACAGCCACTGAACAAAACCCAGGAGTCAATGACCAGCAGCCTTTGTGTACTAGCTGAAACTCTTCTGGATTGCTCTTTGCAAACACAGGTGGTGCCAGACAGGGGCTTCATTTGTTCATTGGTTGCTGCTGGTCAGGCAAAGGGCAGGCTGCTTATTGGGCAAAAATCCTCCTGCCTCCATTTCTAATTCATTCATCAAATCACCCCCTTTCAGGTAGGTGTAGTTCTGCCAGCTTCCATTTTCACTGCAAAAGTGAGTTAGTATTAGGATGAGTAAATTATTAACTCCCATGTGTGTTATTGTCCTGGCAGATAAATAGAGATTGATCAGGAGAAGGGACTGTAATCTGTTATGAATTTAGCTCTAAAGGGGAAATGTGTGTGAGAAGAATGGGCAGTGCTGGGGTTTATCCCCATGGGGAAACTGAAATTACTATTCTGTGATAATTTCTGTTGGTTTGCATTGCTCTTTTTAGGGTGCTGAACCCTGTCAATACCCAGAGTGGGACAGAGTAGATTTGGCAGTTTGAATCCATGTTGGCTTATTTTTCAGTAGCTTCAGCCAAGCTTTTAGAGTTATTTTACTAAAGCCACAACTTGGAGCATGCAGCATTCACTTTTGCAGTGTGCATGATACGTAAGGCTCTGGCAAGCAGATGGCAGCAGAAATCTAGGAAATTCAGGAGTCCTCACTAACTTCTCTGAACTCCCCAGCATGTAGATTTTCTTAGTCATCTGGACCCAGTGATTGTAAATACCACACTTGACATTTAAGAGAAGGTAACCAATTAGATTTTCCCAGAGCATGGACAAAATGTAGTGAATCATTTATTCATCCATAGAGCTATCTGACTTTCACTGGAGCCAAATCAACCAACACAGCTAAAATTTACTATTCACATATTTTATGAGAAAATTTATATTAATAAAGTCAATTTTATTCAGTGTGTTTAAAAATAAGGAGCCTATGCTTACACTGCTTTGCAAGCCCATATATTCAGACAGGGCTGAAGGAACCATGGAAAACAATTTCTTTATTAGATTCTGACCTTGTGTAAACTTTTCATGAACCAATCACTACTAGAAACATCTGTACAAACCCCCTTTTATAAGCCTGTTTCAGCCTATTTTTCTGGTAAATTCTTGATACTGAGGGTGTGGGAGTTTTTTTCTGTATTTCCCAGGCAATTGAATGTCTAAGTCATGTGGTGAGAACTGTTCCCTGGTGACCTAACTTTTATAAACAGTTCTGGAAAAATGTTAGGGTGCTGTGAGAGAGAGCAGACAGCAAAATACAAGGGAGTGTCATTACAGAAGATACATAGTCTTAGGAAATAATAGCATGTACTATATATTTCCTAGCTCCTTTAGCAGGAGTAATTGTTTATTTGATGAAATAAGCTGAGCACACAGATTTAGTTCTGCATGTTTTAGTGTTTCTGCTACTGTATATGTTCCTAATACAGAGATAACATTAGCTGGATTTATTTCCTGACAAGCTAATTTTGAGCATTTAACATGAAGGTTTCTTTCTTCCTTTCTGACAATGCAAAGGTGTGTCAGAGGAGCTCAGCCTGAAGTTTTTTTGCTTTCTGAGGTGGTGTAAAGCTGCTGCTGCCCACAGGAGCAAGTCCCAGTCTTTGTGTTAATTTTGTGTGCATCACCAGGTGCTTGGGTACATTTCCTCCTTGGCCAGTGCTGCTTCTTAGGAATCCCTTCATTTCTCTTGTGGCACTGACAATCAGACTGAATTTTCCCCTTTCCTGTGAGGAATGTGATAGTAGAGCTCACAGGTGGATATCCATCCCCCCAGGCTGTAACCAATGACCTTTACAGGTGCTGAGCTGAACCTCCTCAGAGCTAGAGGATGGTGAGGGGGTCCTGCAAATTAAAGAATTTCTGATTCTGTAGAGGGAGAGGGTCTTCATGTGCCCAGCTGCCCATGGGGAGCAAGCATTCCCTGGGATTTCCATGATGGTGCTGGTTGCTACTGAGGCATCAGGTGCAGCTGTAGGGAAGAACAAGATGGTTGTATGAACTCAGGGCTCAGAGATCTACAAGTATCCATTATTTCCAGAGTCTCATCTCTTCTTTATCAGCAGCTGGCACAGGGAAGTTCTCTCCTTTTGTTTTAAGGATAGATCATTTAACACATGCTTTAATAAGAGAGTTTCTACTTCTCCATGGTTCATTTTTGTGTTTTCTGTCCTGGCTGCAGCCTATGAAGAGTTACAACCCCTGCATTGGCCTCTCAGTTACTGCTCTCACTCTTCTGTCTGGAACAAGCAATGATAAGGAGAAAATGGGAAATAAAAAAGGCTCATCTGCCAGTGTCACTTTCCCTCACCCTTCCCCCAAGTCATATGAGAGGGAACTTGCCACCTAAACTAAACACAATATTGAAAACCTCTGGCAATGAAAGTCCTCTGCCAAAGAGATGAGAAATGTTTCGTTTGTTTTGTGAGATTTGCCTCACTTCAGCTGGCTTTTCACTGATGGGAAAAACCCTTTGTGAAGTGGATCTACAGTGTTTCTGTGGCAGAAGGGGGAAAAAGCAGGCAGTGAAGGGCCCCAGTCCACTGCAATGCCACAAATCTGGTAGTAACCGTGAGGGAGATAAGCATTTTTAACTCTTCTCATGTTCTTGTAAAGCTAGGTCTGGTTCTCTGGAAAAATGGACTGGTGTTTTTTTCCTCCATAGCATGAAGACCAATAAAGGCTTTAAGTACAGCAGCAGAAAAGAAGTGGCTACCAAGCTATGAAGATTTTGTGCCTGAGTTGGGTTTGTCTGTAGTGGGTTTTCTGATACATTAGTTAGAAGGGCTGAGAATGCTCAAGATCTGCTCTTTTCTCTAGAAAGATGTCCTGAAAATAATTCCAGTGATATTTAGATTAGTATCCCTTGATGTATCACTCACAGCTTTTAGATAGAAAGTAGAAGAATGCTTAAAAATGCTGGGCAAACAGCCAGCTTTTGTCATCATTCAGCTGTGAACAGCTTAGCTCAAGAGTCACTGGTATATGAATCTCAATTTTTTTTTCCCATCTCCATTGGAATGAAGATTGTGCTAAAAACAAAACTTGTTTCAGCTCTCCCTGGAGCAGAGATCTTGGTTCAGTTTCTCTGGTGAAAAACTGGACTTTTGGAAATGAAACACTGAATCCCATGAAGTTAGTAGGACCAGCATTTTACCTCCTCTGTGTCTTCCCATGATGAAACTTCCTTGGGAGAAGGTGATTACTGTAATTTGTGACACAGCTGAAGTAACACCCTTTGAGGAGTGGGGATGTGCTGGCATAAACTTGGCATAAGCACAGCCTCAGAGCTCTGTGCATTTATAGAGTGGGATGGAATATCAATGTCAGATCAATTCCAAATGAAATGCTGTGCACTGGGGATGATGCACACAGAAATAGCTTCTTGATTGTGGACATCTGTCATAAATTTCAGCAGCTCAGTATTATTTCAGAATATGTTTGGAATGTCAGAATTTCAAAGAATGTGGGAATCTGTCTTTTGAGGAGTCCTGGCCACAAACATAGCCCGAAAAACCACAGGAAAAATATCTGCTGGCTGAAGATGCCGGTTGGTTTTTTCACCTGACACATTTTACAACCTGATTTTATTAATGGTACCCAATAGACAATCAACCAATCAGATTCCAATCAGATGTTAGAGACAAGTTCAACCCAAATTTTTATCACAGCTGTTCAGATCAAAGACACATTTTGAGGAGAAGGGTGAAGCAGTTGATGTAATTGATGTGTGGTTGTGGCAGTGAAGTCAGTTTGAATCCCGAGCCTGGGCTCCCGTGGCTCCCATGGATCCTGCGGCTCTCATGGTTCTCAGGGGGAGGCTTTAATGCCCTCAGAGTGGCCTGGTCAGAACATGGCAAAGAAGCTGCAGAGCCCTGGAATCATCCTGATCCTCTCTCTGAGTGGCAGAGGCGTGTGGGAAAGGATCAGTGACAATCTCCACTTAGCTCTGTCTCACTTCCATAGCTCACTTCCTATTTCACTCCCTCTTTTTTGCTTTCTGCTGCTCCTTCCCTCTGTCCTTCTGCAGCGTGGGGTGGGTAGGAGGACAAGCTTGGATTTTAAATATACAGAAAAATAATGCAGCAGCACTTGAAGCAAGGGAAAAAGAAAACGCTGGAGTGATGCAGAGAACTCCTTTAGACAAATTCATAGTAGTGTTAACATAGATAAAAATGTTTAGACTGTTAAAATAATTCTATAGAATATTTTCTGAGAAAGTGTTTTTAAAGAGGTCAACCTCCCCTTAAATTAACAAAATCCTTCTTTCCCAAATATCTTCACTCGCCTTTCTGGGCCAGTTTATTTTTTCCCTTTAAAAAAAAAAAGGAGGAATGGAAAGGATAGATGGGGGGAAAGATTTGTTGTTGATTTCCTTCTAAACTTGATTTCATTTATTGGTGGAAAGGTTAAAAGCATGTTTTAAGAAAAAATAATAGAAATATATTTTTTTCAGGGATGTTTTTAAATGACTAAAACTTAGTATATTTGACTAAAGCATTTTGTTGAACATCAGAAAATGAAAGTATTCCTGAATAAACATTTTACTGGTAATTCCTCTTGTCTGTGATATTCCAAACCAGTTCTCTTGTTCTGATCTCTGCTGATCTGTTTCTTATTTTGTCATTTCTTGTTTGTTTTTACCCTGTTTCAAAGTACAAAACTTCAGAGGCAGCATAGGGAAACTTGCAACATTTCCGTACATCCTTGTTGTTTGGAAAAGTTTTGTGTTTATAATATGACCTAAAACATTGTATTGGAGAAGAAAAAGAAGATTTACCAAATTGTTGAAGCAATTTGAGAATTCTGTGAGGTGAATATGTAAACCCCTACTCTGTTACTCAGTGGGATATGTAATGTTTTGCTTACTGGCACCAGGTATTTCTAGGGAATTCAAAGCAACTGAGCCTATAGAAACTATCTCTTAAAGATATATAATGTGTTCTTTGAGTTTGCTATGGAGAAGTGTAATTTCAGAAGTCAATACATTATTCTACACATTGCTCTGTTCTTCTCAAGATGTCTTTTTTAAGTTATACCCAACACTTCCTACATACATAGTTTCACTTGCAGTTTCCCTCCACTGTCAATTAAACCTTAAGCACCAACATGCTTTGTGAGTCATATTTTCACAGTAACAGGGAAGACAAAAGCAGCTCTGGGGGCCAGGTAACACTGCTTTTATCACAGTTAACTTCTGAGGAGTTTGAGCAGCCTGTAAAATGTACTCTTAGGATGTTATCATAAGTGCTTTTCATTGCATTTCAGGCAAATCAGTGCCCTGAAATGTTTTTTAACTCGCTGTGTAGCAAATTATGACAGCAGAGCACAGCACACTCTCCATCCTTTCCCCCATAAAGGGACCTTCCATACATCTTTGGCCCTTTAGGGCACACAGGGATCCTAAGGATAACCTTGTGGAAAGAAGCACTCAGATGCTGGCTGTGCAAAGCAAAGGTCCAGGCTCTGCCCAGCCCATGAGCTGCAGCTTCCTCATTTCTCTTCCAATCCATGGCTGTGGAAGCTCAGCTACATTGCCAATCCCAGTGTTGACCCCCTTGCAGTATGGAAGAGGCTGATCCACACTCCTGGGATGGGGGAAGGAGCTTTGCTTCACTCTAGGCATATACTGCTTTATCATGGCATTTAGTGGCTTTCATCCTGCAAGTCATGTTTTCTCTTTTTCCTGGATCACCAGGAAAAAAAATCACTAAAATCTTCCTCATTCTAAGCTCTGTATCCCTGCCAATTCAAACCAGCCAGTTTCATGACTAAGATTTCTATCAAGCCTCATATTTATCCATTTTGGACTGAAGCCCCTTATGGTCCTATAATGAATTTACCACCCCATAAAAACAGTAACTGTTGCTTTATAGGTTGAATGTTCTGACTTGTCTCGTATAATTAAAATTTTATGTTTATCTGAATGCAAGCTATTTAAATAGACTCAGCTTGTGAGCAGAGGAACTTGGAGGGAAAATACAGCATTATTTATCTAAGATTGCTCTAAATCCTTGTCCAAAGCAGCCATGGAAGAATATGATGACTATAAATTAGGTTCTTAAGCTTTCTGGTCCTGCTGAAGGGGAAAATAAGTCTTAGGCATAGGTTTCCTTCTGCAGTTCCATATTTACATAATGTGAAACTCTTGACCTTGATTGAGGAACAGACATCTGTAAGGTCTTGAATTATTAAGGGTAATAATTTATTGCAATAATTCTACTTAGCAAACTCATAGATTGGAACTGCATTTTTTTCCTCTTTGTAAATACCTAGAATTCTGAGATGTGAAAATATTGAGACTAGAGATCCTTCCAGCATTCAAAACAAATGGGATTTTTGTACAGAGAAGGCATTTAAGTGAACAGTTCTTTTTCTAGGAGCATAATTAAAACTGTACCTCTGTCATTTGGCTCCTCAGGGCTGCAAGACAGCAGGCTTTGCAGAAGGCTTTCTGCAGTTGTCAGGGGATACAGTTTAATTAATCTGGGATCTAATCTCCCAAAGTGCTGAGCAACTTCAGCTGCTGTATTGTGCCTAGCAGTGGCAGAGTTTTAAGGAGAATTAGGTAACTTCTTAAGATTTTAAATTGAATTGGATGTGGTGCATTGGCACCTCTGGATATCCCAATAGCTTTAAAAGGGTGAGCCTAGAGTGCCAGCTCTCAATCCCTGGCAGCTTTCAGTGCTGACTCCATAGGTGATTTTGATGTCACTGCTGGAAGTGTTGCCAAAGACCTCCAAAGCTTCAGCATTCCGTGGAGGAAGAGAATTTTATGTAGGAGCACCAATCCCTTTTGCAGTGTTTCTTTTGCACTTTGTACCTGTTGAGCTCCCTCTCTCTCACCTTGCTGGAGCTGTGCTCATTGTTTCTGATGTGTAGCAGCAGGTGGTTGGGTTCAGATTTTCTTTTCCCTTGCCATCCCTCCCTTTGCTGGATTCAAGCGTGCCCTATTGTTCCTCTGACTTGGTGGTGTGCAATGTCCACTGCCTGGCACCCTGGGGACTGGGGCAAAGGCAGGGTTGCCCTGCCAGTGTGTGAATTCCAGGGCTGGCTATGGAAAACTGTGGGGAAGAGCAGCAAAGGGACTCTTGCACACCATGTGCAAGACTGGATAGATCTGTATTGACTTGGCAAGGAATGCTGCTGGATCCTCTTAAACATTTGAATTCTGTATTTGTTTTTAAAGCAGACAATATTTTGGTCAAAGATGCTACAGACATTTATATTGTCAGTGTAGGCTACATTCCCTCCAACTTTAACTCTTTGAGACTGATAATGGAACAAGATATGTTTCTCTTTATAAACATATATCCTTATGCTTTGAGGATATCAGCTTAAGTCCATTTTTATAGCCAGTAGTCAATGAAATCCATCAGTTCCTCAGCTTCTCTTAGTGATTTGTGTCAAGCAAGCTCAGTTCTTACCATGTAATGAAAAGTAGGTTAGAATATTTTAACTGTGGCAATAAAACAAAAGCAGAAGATTGTGCTTGGGATGCAGCAGAATCAAGATCAGACATGGGAGAGTGCAAGTAGGAGGCCCAGGATTTTAATCCCTCAACTGAAGAGTGAAGTTCTGATACCATTTAAAAGACTGAACTATTTATTAGATTGAGGCTGGATTTCACTTAAAACCTGCATAGGTGAAGGGATTTAACTAGCAGTGTCTGATCCACAGGTGGGCTGGAGCTTAGTACAGAGATCTGTGGCCTGTGCCCCTTTCTAATTTTTGTTCTTTGTGATCTTCCTTTGCAGTGGGAGGCATTTACACTGTGATCCAGACAAAAGCCAAAACCACGGCAGATGAATGGGGTGAAAACTATTTCCTGATTGGCCCCTATTTTGAGCAGAATGTGAAGACTCAGGTGGAATTCTCTGAACCTCCAAACCCTGCAGTTAAGAAGGCAATGGACACCATGAAAAGCCAAGGGTGTCAGGTAAATCAGATGTGCTGCTGCTTCCCAGGGCAACAAATCTGACTCTGAGGAGATTAAAGTTTGGGTTAATGCTCTTGTCGTTCCACTTGACACAGCAGTCCTGGTCAATGTCACAATGGGAAAGGCTTGGAATCCACTGTTAGAACAGCAGAGTCAATTCATTAAAGGTTATTTTTGAGGAAGAACCAGTTCATCCAATTAGGGGTTTTAACAGTCATTTATCTGCAAGGCTGCTTAATTGGATTAATGACTTATTTATCTGGTCTCTAAGTACGGTGAGATTTTATTAGATATAATATGACCTTACTTTGAGCCCTTTTCACATTCTTGCATGGGAGTGAGAAGAGTGTTCCATTAGCTCTCAGTTTTTCTAATGTACCATAATATTGAGCTGAAAAGCAGAAAAGGACTTGAGAAAAGCACTGAGGTGACAAAGGATCCACTTCCTCAGTTCAGTGCTACCAGCTGTCAGTTCCCTGAGAAGAGAGGTTAAACCACGACACAAAAAGTGGATTCATCTTCCTTTCCAACATGATTTTTAACCTCTGTTTTCTGTGTGATCTCATAGCCCTTCTGAGACTCAGTTTCTCCAACAATGAAGTAGAAATAAACTTCTTTCTATACAGATTATCTGCTAAAATAAATGGATTATCTGCTGTGTTGATGAGCAGTTACTTAGCTGCAGGCAGCTTTGGTTACCAGAAAATGGGTGGAAGGTAACTCATGCTAAATTTGACCTCTTTCTTGAAGTCCTCATCAGAGATGTAGAACTCACCTGCACTCCCAGTGTTGAGTCCCTCAGAGATGCCAGTTTCCAGGAGGAAAAACAGATGTGGAGAGCATTGAGAGGCAGCAGCAGAGAAGCATTCTTACTGTTGCTGAGGGGATTGACACATTTCAGTGTAGAAGTTCCTACATTTCTTGTGCTGTGGCACTGGCAGTGTGTTGTCTCCCTTTGTAAGAGCAGTTGTGCTGTTCTTAGGATGTACTGCCCTGTTATGCAGATGTCTTTTGTTGGATGAGTATGTGCCACAGCTTGGGGGAGTGCTGGGGACACTGAGTGATGCTGCATTGTACAGGCTCAAATTGAAAGGTCCAATCTGCCATTTCTTTCTTTATCAGATTTTCATAGGTGACTGATCAAGTTTTCCATGTTGCCTCTGTAACACTCCTTTGTCTGGAAAACAGCTGAAGAGTTCTGGAGCATGTTGATTGCAATGCTTTATGTTGTTCCAGCAATGCATGCAATTTAGTCAGCCACCTCTGCCAGCCCAACATGTGCATGGTGCTGCTGGAGTATTCATACACAGCAGCAAATCTGTCCCAGGGACGTCAAATATAGCTTTGATCTCCAATAATGACGCTCTAGTTTCCAGGAGCTGCACTTATCCTATTAACATTTATGTCTGGATTTTGCTTATGCATCATAATGGATGGTTTTAAACCAGGAGACCTAGGAATGCCTCCAAACTTCTCAGGTCAGGTGTGTTCCTTGCCACAACCTGACCACATATTTAGGTGAAGTCTGGATTCCCTGCTTTTTAACCTCATTTTCCTGAATAGCAAATCTGGAGTCTGAAATAAATACATGAGGAGTGAAAAGGAGCAAACCTGTCCTTGTTATGCATTGTACTTTTTGTGAAAACAGGCCAAGAGCTTTTATCTTATTTGTTTTCAAGACCTGACCTCTCTTCAGCTCATTTTAGCGTCAGGGCTGGGTTCAACCCCTGAGGTCTCAGCTGTTTTGATGGCAGATTTAGCGTGAAATAATTTGACTTTGCAGACTGTAGTGTGAGCTCAGCTGCAGTGGGCAGGCTGGTGAGTAAGAGTAAATACTGTTAGAAATGTTTAACTATATGGAGGCAGAGCAGGAAAGCTGCATTTTTAGCCTGATGTGATTTTAGATATTGAGATACCTTTTGATTGATCCTTCCACTCTTCCAAATGGAAGTGGAATCCTTCTCCTCTGTGCTGCTTGGGAAGAAGGAAGAGATGTCATGGTAGGAACAGCCACCAAGCAGCAGACCTACAAAACCTCTCCCCAGTAATCCAGCATGAATAGCAAAAGACTGGAGACAAATATGAGTGAAAGAAAATAATAATTTTAAAATAAGAACAGAATTTCTTATTCATAGATACTTCAGTAAGAAGATTTAATTATTCAAGCAAGTGCAGTCTTCCTAACCTTTTTTTTTTTTTGCCTGTCATGGAAAAGAAGTTACTATTGCAATAAAAATCTAAAATGAAAGTCTTAAAAATAAAATGTTCCTAAAGATTATAGTTTCCTTTGCTTCAGTATTACTCCATGTATTTTGCAGGGAAAACTGCAAGTCCTGGGTGTGTAGGACTGTGACCACACATTCTTTTGTGGGAAATACTTCAGATCTGATGGATAAAGATCATCGTGCTAACTGGCCTTTACATTCACTTTAACATTTTCTTTCTATCCTTCTCATCCTTGCCTCTTTCCCCTAGGTCTTTTTTGGAAGATGGCTGATAGAGGGCAGCCCATATGTCTTACTGTTTGATATAGGATCAGCAGCTTGGAACCTGGACAAGTGGAAAGGTGAATTTTGGGAAGCCAGCAACATAGGGATCCCTTTTCATGACCGAGAAGCCAACGATGCTGTGATTTTTGGATCATTAACAGCCTGGTTTTTGAAAGAGGTACAGTTTTTAAATCTAGAAATTTGCAGACAAAACCACCTTGGGGTGTGGTTCCTCTTCTCCAGTTTGAAAGCTACGATTTTTAGGAAGTCAATCTCAATGTAGATCAAATTTGTATTTAAAACTTAAATGCTAAGTGGTCATTTAACTGTATTTTTTCAGAAGAAGGGCATTGGGGCTGCCCAGTGTGGAGTCTGAGAAACTGTGCTTGCCAGAATCCTCTGACACTCTAGAAGGGAGTCTGTTCTGAGGGGCTTGAGAGGCACAGGTTTTTTCTTGGGCTAAGGATTAGGGCTGATGGAAATCAAAATACATGACCACTTAAAATTGTACTGTTTTGTCACAAGAAGGAAAGCAAGCACACAGAAGGCTTCACAAAAAAGAAAAAAAAGAAAAAAAAGAAAAAAGTTTTCTGGGGCTGGAGTGATGGACAGGATAATGTATGTTTCATATATTTACTTCTATTTTCAGCTTTCCTGTCAGTTTGATGACAAGCCCAATATAATTGCCCACTTCCACGAGTGGCAGGCAGGAGTGGGTTTAATCCTGTCTCGATCCCAGAAACTTCCCGTCGCCACAATTTTTACTACCCATGCAACTCTGCTTGGGAGATACTTGTGTGCAGCCAGTCTTGACTTTTACAATAATCTGGACCAGGTAAGAGACATTTATCTCATTCTTCTCTGTTTTTTCTAGCTAATCATCTCCTGGCTCCCTTTCTGCTTACTGTGCTGCACCATTTATTGTATTTTCTGTTTTGTGTGATCACTGATGACTGTGTGATGACTGTCCCACAGCTGGTTGTTGATTCCAGAGCATGAGAAATGGTATTTGTAAGATCATGAAGTGTCTAGGCATGAGTGCCTTTGTGACATCTGACAGGTCTGAAAGCTCAAATGAAACTTGTAAAACCTATTCAGCTCTAGCCAACATCCAACCCTTCAGGTGCAGCCTCACAACACTCCTTCTTAATGTAACACTGCAGCAAAAATAAGAGTAGCCCTCCTCTTGGAAAAATATCTGGAACTGCAGTGGATGATGGTTGCTTTGAGTTTTTTCCCCCAGCCTGCTTCATAATTTTTACAAACCATAATAAGTCCTAATCTGCAGGTTAGGTTAGGCCTAATTTGTAACTGGCAAATGTAGGAAGCATTTTCTGAGTTCAAAAGACCCACATGTGTTTCTTGGAATCTATGTAAACTATCTATTGGTTTTGATTTGCACTGTTCTCTTTCCACTCAATGCATAACACAAGCCAAAGTTTCAAGGACCCAAATGTTTTTAGCACTGCCTTCACCAGGGTACTTTGCAAAATCTGGGATTTCTGATATGGTCACAGACAAACCTGAATTCAAGAGGTTTTTCCATTCTAGCACTTAGTGAAGGTAGAGTTAGATAAAAGAACCACATTGTTCATGCACTTCCTTGGCTAAAATCACTCAAGAAAATTACATGGCTGGTAATTTTCAGTTGGATGTTTGAAGCTTCACACATTGGGGAGCACAGAAATGGAGAATCATGGAATGGTTTGGGGTTTTTTTGGTAAACATCATCTCATTCCAACCCCTGCCATGGGCAGGGACACCTGCCACTATCCCAGGTTGCTCAGAGCCCCATCCAGCCTGGCCTTGGACACTGCCAGGGATCCAGGGGCAGCCACAGCTGCTCTGGGCAACCTGTGCCAGGGTTACCACCCTCACAGGGAAGAATTATCCATCATATCCAATCCAAACTTCTTCTCTGTCAGTGTGAAGCCATTCCCCCTTGCCTGTCACTCCAAGCCCTTGCAAATCGTCTCATCTCCAAAGTTAGTTATGGTTGTAAGATGCATTAATAAGGCTGCATGAATATCACAGTCCTGCTGTGTAGGAGTCCAGACATTCCTGCTCCCTCAGAGTCTCTTTGTGTGTGTATATGCATAATGTAGAATGGTTTGTTTTGATTCTGGCTAATTGAGCAAGCTGCAAGCAGTCTGGAAAGTTGTCTTTTTTCTCTCAAAGCAGCTGTTTTTTTCTCTTCATGATGACTTTTGGGGACCTCACCCTTGTCTGTGTACTCAAAAGAAAAGCTAATGATCTCACATCTGAGGCAACCTGCAAAGTTTAATATATTTATAAACTGACCATAGTATTACTATAATTTTTTTTCCTGTTCACACATGACATGGACACATTTATGTGTGAAGGCACTGTCCCTCCTGCAAAGCCTCACAAATCCCATTGGTAGCCATGAGCTATGTCACAAATATAGAAATGTCTATTCAGATTTTATAGAAGAGTATGTGGAATTAAACGTAAGTATGATCAATTTCAGATCTTATTCTAAATTGCTGTAAATAATGTTTAAGGGAAGAAAATTGTGGATTTCTAAGCTGTAGTGCTTTATACCCTCTGTGGGTTGACATTTAAAGGTACTAATAGAGGAAATTACATCAAGCTGTTATACAAAACATTGTTTAATATTTCTATAGGGTGCTAAAACTCTTTCTGGAAAAATTAACTATCTTAATGAGGGCTTCTTTTGCTGTGAAAAGGTCACCTTGGCCCAAAAGTCAGCTGAGACACAAGGGGTTGATCTCAAATACCCTAATTAAATATCAGAGAGCTAGATCTTCAGACATATTCTTGTTATTGCCCTCTAGCAGGAAACTGTTTAGGTCAAGCAAGCAATTTGTCAATGAAGAAGATTCTTTAGGGCTTCCTGATGTTTAATCTTTTTAGAGCATTTCACCCCCTCCCACCCCAGAACAAAATAGCTGGGTTTCCTCTTTCAGTGCTGTTGCATAAATGTTTTCCTTTGAAGTGTAATGCAGTTCTCACATTTGCCCAGTGTTTCACAACTAGAGCACAGTTCCCACCAGGCTAAGATGGGGGCAAAGATGTAGCTGCAGGATGTGTTGTGTCACAGGCAAATGGCTGCAGCACAGAACGAAAGTGCATGGCCTGATTGTGCCTAGACACAGTCAGCATGTACAGCTCACACAGAGAAGAGGAAACCTCATGTCTTTGTTTAGAATCCCCAGCACAGCCCACAAAATGCTGAGTTAGGATGCCTGGTAGACAGTTCTACACTGCCCAACAGTGCAGGACTCTCTGTCAAACCATCCCCAGAGATAAGCAGGGCTAGAAGATGAAAGAACAGTAGAGTCCTGTACTGTAGGCTACCAAAACTCCCTGTTTCATGAGCTGAGGGCACATGTCAGCCTCTAATCTCTTAGAAGACATTTTCTGGGGTCTGCAAACCCAGTCAGCCTAGAGGAGGAGAGCTGTGGATGTCTGGGAGCTGGGAGGGTGCATTTTGGATGTAAGGCTGACCTCTTCCTGAGCCATCTGCTCTTTGCCTCAGTCAGAGATGGGATCCTGGTTCTTAGCAGCATTACAGCTTAGCAACTGGCCATGGCACTCAGGCCTGTGCTTTAATTGACAAGGTGCTGATTTGTCAAAGGGTGGACTCGGTGATCTTGGAGGTCTTTTCCAACCTTAATGATTCTGTAGTTAATTATACAATTCTTCTGTTCTTACAGTTTTAACTCAGTTCACCTGGAGTGGCTGGAATTTATCTGCCTCTGCTCCAGTGAGAACCTGGTGTGTTAAACTCTTGGCAGGTGCTCAGAAGCACAGTGACCACCAGAAGTAACACTGCTGTGTTATTTAGTGCATATTTCAGTACCTAGGTTCACATTTAATCCATTCTCATCCTGGACAAAGGAAGGGAGGGAAAAACCAAAAGAACAAAACGAGGTGACATGTACAGTAATTGGCAGTGTCTTTATTTTTAGTTACTTTTAGTTATTTGAAGAACCCTGGGGTAGATGACTGGGCCAGGGACTGCTCCCTAAACCTATTGATTGAACTCTTGAAACTCAAAAACTTGAACTCTTCCAAATTCAACACTTCCTAATTTCAAAAACAAGCAGGTTTTGTTATGAGTTGGATTCCCAAAAGAAGTTTAAGAACTTTTGTATGTCTAAATACTCCAACAGGGCATTATCCCATTGTCTCCATGGCCAATGTGGCTTTTACATTGGTGTGTGAGATTATGTTTGTTGCCAAGATAAACTGAACCAAAATTGCTAAAAGTTAGGAATTTCTGTGAAAAAAATCTCTGAGTCTGTGGAGCCTTTCTCTCTTCAGGAGGAACTGGCTTCTCAGCTGAAGATTGAGAGTTAATCTGTTATTGTTTTCCCAATTGTTTAAGGGGACTGATTTTGTTTTTTGCTTGTTTTGCATGGGGATTTTTTGGTATCCTTTCATCCCTCTAGAGTTTTAAATAGACCAGCACCTTTCATAAATTGACTGAGACACTGATGATCCAGACAAGTTCCTACAGCTCATTGTGGGAAGTGATTTAACCTGGAATTTCATCTGGGAGGTCATCATCTGAAATGATTTTTAGGACCATTGGCTTGGCATCATGAAGAAGTTTGTATGCTTCAGCCTCCAATGCTTGTTACTTAAAAAAGCACTTTGAGTTTTATGGGGAAAGTATTCTAAGGAAAAGGAAAAAAAGGTTTGTCACAGTCTTCAATGTCTTTTCCTTAGGTTGCCCTGCTGATGTGTAACTCTTCTATTTAGAATTTGGAACATTTTCATTCAGGTGCAGCTGAATCCGCTTCAAAGTGGTGGAAAATCCTGTTCTGAGAAGTCTAAAAGGAAAAGTACAAAAAATCCCATGAAAATGGATAGTCAAGAGCCTTTTTTGCTGAGAATATCTCACTCCACTCCACTGTACTGTGCAGTTTGTCACCGAGGTCACTGTTACACAAAGCTAATCCACTTTGTCAGCAGAGCAGCTGATGGAAATCTGATTTAAGCCAGGAAGTGTAAATTTTATTTTCTTTTGGCCTGACAGAGCTATACCAGAATGAAAGTTCTCTTTGCATAAGGCAACAGTCAATTGGAGGTAAATTTGATGTAAGCTGGATTTAAGGGAGTAGTTCTTACCTAATTCAGGCAGTGGCAGCTGGTGAGATTATGCTGGAAGCAAAAATGTTTCCATTCTACCTTCTAGTAGGTGAGGAATTTGGACTTCAAACCAGTCTCTGATTGTTCCTTGGTCCTGCAGAATCAATTTGAACTTGAATGAACCACTGTTTTAAAAGACCAAGAGAGATTATTTCAATCTCTGTTTAAAATTTCATGTATCAAACCTGTACCTTTTATCTGAGTTATAAAACACTTCCAGCAATATTATCCACTCTTGATGTAAGATTTGAATGGTGAGGGTAGTCTGTATTATTTTTTTGCAAAGGTGTTATTTAGGAAAATTATGTATATTAATTCCAGTTTGAATTTGTATTGGTTTAACTTTTGTTTGCTTTAACTGTACTTTTTTTTTTTTTTTTTCATTAGGAAAGCATAGCCTAACATCAGTATCTAGAGATTATTTGTAGACTGTGACAAATAATTTGTCTTTCTTTCAGACAAGTATTTAGATAACATAGTCCTTCCTTATTTTCCACTCTCAAATGATTCTTGTGTTTTGGAAACACTTTGCAATTCTTTATAATTTTGAAGTAGGAATGGCTGGTTTGAATTTACTACTTCAGTGACTGTTTCCAGAAGAAACATAACTGCTTAATAGTCTCTTCTTTTTCATTCAAAGTTCATCTTAGCTGTCTTAAACACAATGTCATGCTGGGAGGCTCAGTGATTACCTGCAGTGGGCCCTAACCTGTTGAATTTTAAAACATGATCAAGATGTGCTCATTGCATGGATCCATAGAAAAGACAGAAATAAACTGTAATTTTCCCTCAGGACTGCACTGCAAAAAATGCAACTTTTGCTCCAAAGCATTACACCTGTGGAACATCTTCCTCTTTTCCTTTGAAATTGGAGGGGCCTTACAATCCTTGCCATCTTGTAAACTCTAATAATCTGCTTGGTTTCTACCAGTCAGGGAAGGAGAGGATCCTCCAATAAATTCACAGAGAAGTGGATATTGAAGTTGTGGGTCTTTAAATATCACTGAAATTGTTAGACTGAAGGATTTAAGAGCCTCTTCTACCCTTCAGGCAGTTCATCTGACTTAGATTTTTTATTTCTCTCGATGCAGCTGTGCTCTGTGGCTTCGCTCCTGCTCCCATTTGCTGATAACAGCAAAGGAACAAAAGCAGGCGTGACGCACGTCACGGGTACCTCGCTTTGCTCTGGCTGAGCACGAGGGATGTGGAACAGAGCTCACAGGTGCCTGGGCTGGGCTGGACACAGAGCAGGGCTCAGTGTTGAGCAGGAACATTGGTTTGGGGGTGAGGAGCTGCCCTGCTGGTTGCAGCACGTTGTCCCGTGCCTCTCCCATCCTCTAACTCTGGAGATTGTCAGAGCAGGCTCAGCTGTCTTTGCACAGGGTTAGGTGGGTTAAATTTGTCACCTGCACTGTCTCTTCAGGTAATTTTCATTTAACCTGCCCTTCAACTTGGCTAAGGCTCTTTTCTGAAGTCGCTTGTCTAGCCTGCTCAGAAGTGCACAGTTCTGACTCCACACTGAGGTCAAAAGTCAAGGTCTTGCTTTACTGATTGGTGCTGGAATCTGATGGAGTGAAATGTGAGAGCCCTGTGACCTCTGTTTGTACTTCCCAATAGATGAGGAATTAAGTACCTTTACAAAAACTTGCCAAAAGACCCACAAGCCTATGCAAAATTAAATGCTTCTCATTTATAAAAGATGGAAAAATGACTAGCAATGAAGAAATAAGCACCGATAAGTGTTAAATATGTAATGTCTTTTCATGCAATCAAAGAAATAAAAGTTAGCTAGAAATAAGCCATAGTGCTTCACAATCTTTTTATGAACCTTTGTCGCAGCAGTATTACAGGGAGTGTTTATCTACAGTTAGTGAGCATGTCTCAAATTTAATTTTTAATCACATTTTATAATTAAAACCCATTCTTACTGAGAAAGGGAAAAAGAGAATAAAAGTCCTTTGATGTTTGACCAGCAATTTCAAAAGTATTTTTAATAGCAAGCCAGATGTGTTTAAAAGACTTGCATAGGTCTGACTGTGTGGTTGTGCCTATCTCATTCATGAGTTTGTCTAGCATGCTAAAGAACTGTCCCATTTTGTATCTTTTTTGCACGGAATGGTTTGAACAATCAAATATGCAGTTAAGAGCTGCTTGTGAATCAGTTTATTGTAAGCCAAGCATGATGCTGTGGCACTATAAGGGGCCAAATGAATTCCCCTTCATTTTTTTTCTTCTTTGTGCTCTTTCTACCACTCATCTTCTGTCGCAAATGAGATGCATGTTCTAGAGAAAATACCATCCTTTGTATGTCATGCTCTAAAATTCTTATGGGGAATGCAAAAAATACGATATGTGAGGATACAACTGAGAAATCACTGAGGTATCACAATATTTAGCACATTATGTGGTAAATTGTATTTTGCAAATGTAGAAAAGCTCTTGATATAGAGGATCATCAATACCAAAATAAAGCATCTAGTTTCTTTGGAAGTTTTCAGCTGAGATTTTTCAAGATTCCTTTCTTTTGGCCACACTAGGGTGGTTAGATTGGCACTTCCAACTAACACAGTGGAAGCCACTTTTCCCACTCCCATGAAGTAGGGTAGCAGTGCCTCTGAATTAAAGTGGATAAAAGCAATTAACTTTCTCAGCAAAGCAGTTATGGGATATCTGTGTCTACACCTATCTAAGTGAAAATAAGAAGTTGTTTGCTTCACTCTAGTTCCCTGCAATGGTTCACATTGCATCAACTTTCTCACAATATATTCTGTACCAGCATTAAGCTTTGCAGGACAGGTCACAGTCTAAATAGCTTTGCTTCTGTCCAAGTTCTGGAGTGCTAAAAGCAGGTGGCCATGGCAGGGGTCACACAGTCCTAACTATAGAAAGTGCTGTCTGCCCTGCCTGTGATAAGGGTTAAATCTATTATGGTCAGTGAAGTTACACAGTCAAATGCAATCAGAGTCAGGCTGTGCAGCCAGCATTAGGCAGCGGTCACGACAGAGCTCATTGGGAGTCACTGTCACCCTCATGGAACTCACACAGGCCATTGGGTGCCCATGCTGCTGACCTTAGGGGCTCAAGACTTCTGTTTCCAGAAGTGAAACATCATGGAAGACTAAGAGGATTGTCATTTAATTGACAGCATTGACACCTTTTTTAGACTACTTGTAGCGATTTTGCAGTGGACACTTAGTGAACATTTGAACCTTTAAGCGTGGGCTCAGGGGAATTGGGCATTTTCTTTGCATCAGGATAACATAAGCTCAGTTTAAAAAAAGGGTGGCTGCAAGATTTGAAGGTGATTTAGAAATACTTGGGTGTTTGGAATGTCTTATCTAGCAGTTTCATTTACATCTGCCTCTAAAAATTAAGGGAGTTCAAACTGAAATATAAGAAGCAGCAAATAACAGTAGTAGAGTTGGAGGAAGAACATCTCTGAGTGTCAGAAAATATCTCATTTTCCATTTTATTTTTTCCATGGGATTTGTGACCGAGTCTCTCCACCACAGCTCCATTTCTTTCTCACCTACCTGTGATTCCCACCATTTTACCAAGCCCCCAGGTTCTGTCCTCATCCCCATTTGTATTTTCTTCTCTCCCAGCTACCAGCAACCTCCCTGCTCTCCCAAAATTTTCCAACAAACCAGGGAGAAGCTGCAACATGATACACTGCCAGCCAGCAGGCCAAATTCCACAGAGCCTTACCTTTCATGGGATCATTAATCCAGATTTCCTTCCATGGCAGAGCTGCCATTTTTTCAGGAACAAGCAGGATCTGAGAGGTCTCTTGTCGATAAAATAGTTAAAAAACCAGAAGGACAAAACAGCAGTATAATCATGTGGTTCTCATTCCCTGGGGAAATGGAGCCTAGCAGGAGAAACCTTCCCTGAAGGAGACAGTCTGATGGTGGTGTCACACAGGTGTCTTTTTTGTTTGTTTTGTCGTTGAACAGTTTGACATTGACAAGGAGGCTGGAGAGAGGCAGATTTACCACCGGTACTGTATGGAACGGGCATCTGTGCATTGTGCCCACGTGTTCACCACAGTCTCCCAGATCACAGCTACAGAGGCAGAACACATGCTTAAAAAAAGCCCTGGTAAGAACTGATTTTTTTTTTTTTAATTCTTCTTTTTGCTGTATTTCCTTTGAAAGCCTGAGTGGCCAAAATAGAGATAGGTATGCAAACATGAAGAGAAAGAACACATGCCCAGTTGTGTCTGGCTATGCTACAGGGATTAACCAATTTTCCATGGATGTTAGGCTTTTTTTTGCCAGGGCTCCTCAACTTCAGGAATTTTGTCTCTGGCAGGATTTCCATGCTTTTAGAACTGAACCATGATAAGCTTCATATAAATAAAATATTTTCTATTAGGCCAACGAGTAGAGTTTGAAAAATAGTTGTGTGCCCAATAATTTGTCTGGTTTTCCTCTTGATATTAGTCTCATAAAATATGAAGCTTAGAAACCTTGTCCTGTTCCATGCATAGATTTTGAGTAAGGTCATGATCCCAGTTTGATGTGTCACCAAAATTCTCTTTAAATCATCTCAGTGCTTTATAGGGATAAACCCCAGTACTCCATCTGCAGGTAAGCAGCATGAGGGAAAAACTGCACAAGAGTTTTGGAGACTATTTAGCAGGTGTGTTTGGATATTGGTTATTTTAAATATAACAATGCTCAAAATTATTTTCTTGGTTTGGTTTGGTTTTTTGTTTTGCTTTTGGGGCTTTTTGTGATCATTTTTGGGGCTTGTTTGTTTGGTGTTTGTTGGAGATTTTTTTTTCTTGCTTACTCTTTGTGGAGTTATTGGTTGATTTGCAGTGCCAATTATAGTCTTTGGGTTGTTATCCTGCTTAACTTCAATGCTTCAAGCCACAGTGTGGTTCCTAAACCTGAACAAAAGCACATTTAATGGAATCCTTTGCCTCATTCCTGACTAGCTGTCAGTAGGATGGTGGACTTAGATTATATTTTTCATTGTATTTTAAGCATGAAGGCCATGTCTTAAAAGTCACTGAAGTTGAGTCATTTAAACTGGGATATCTCTGAAAGGTCTTGATTTTTACAAAGTGCAGAGCACTCTGAAAATCAGACTTTTGAAGCTTTTTTATATAGGCATGAGGCTTCTCCCCACCACAGCTACCATTGAAAATCATAGTCTGTGTTTTGGGATTTTAGGAGACTGAAATGAATCTGAATCCAGTTTAATTTGGGGAAGAAAATCTCCAGACTGCTCACAGATAAAACATCAGTTGAAGCTGAAGAGAATTCCATGCACAGAGATTCACAGGCCTGAGCTTTTTGTGATTATTCTTGCAACTTTGAAGAAACCAAGTAAATATACTTAATGTTTGGGTTAAAAAACTACTGACACATGTCATGCTTCATGTTGACATAGCTAGAAAGAAATTCAGTAGGAACTGTCACCCTAAATCCTAAGAGATTACTTTAAGTGGAAAGTATTTTCTGATGGAAATAAGTATTTTAATAGTTTCTCTGAATCCAAGATCACAAATGAACTGTGGAGGAACCTATTCTTACACTATTTATTCTCTCTGAAGTTGTGAAATCTGCATAGACATTGATTTTTTGGGAAGTCCAGCAATCCTTCAGTAGGTCATTGGACTTGAATTCTGAGAAGGAACATGAATACTGAAAGCATGTGTACATTTCTCCATCCACTTTAAAAATAAGCCTTTAAAAGGAGGATGCTGAATTGGCACAATTAACTTTTATTTGCATTTATTGAGACACAAATTTTGTAACCAAATTGTTAGCTAAAAATAACTCAAAAATGTGCTAAATTGAGCTGTCTCTGCTACTCCTCTTTAGCTTCAAACTTGGATTATAATTTGAATTATAAATCTCATCACTTGGAAAAGTCCCTTTAAAGTGTAATAAACCTGATTTCATAGAGAACTTTTGCAGCAGGACAAAGGCCAATCTAAAGCTGGCAGAATTGCATTATGCTGATCCCACTTGCTGCAGTTGTTATATGATCAACAATTTACCAAACTTTTGTTTATCAAAAGCTTGAGTATCTTTGGTGTATCCAGCAAGATTCTGTCAGTGATGATAAATTATATTCTTGTGACTTGAAAACTGATGTTATGGGATTTCTAATGTTTTCACTCAGATATGGAACATATTTCTCATTAGCAGTAGAGAAGACTGAATCAAAATCCCAGGAGATTCAGGTATCAATTGAGTTCTAGATCTAGGCTTTCTATCTCTATATATTTGATCAAAATCACAGATGGAAACTGAAAAAGTACAAGTCAACTCTGAATGTTAGAGATCTATCAAGAGAAAACTTCATTCTGTGCTAATATTACTGAAATCAATGCTAGTTTCTTTCCTAAAACTGCAGAAGTCAAAACATTCTGATTTGACCTACTTGGGACAATTTTTCAAACAAAAATATTGTCAATTCATTAAACAACAACAACAAAAAACCCCAAACCAGTTAGCATAGGGACCAAGCCCTCATTCATCCCTTTATCCCTCACACATGTTCAAAATATTCCAGAAATGGTGAACTGGGTTCTTTGGGCCACCACATCTGTTGTGCATCTCAAAGCCTTAAACAAGAGATGGGTTGAGCCCCAATCTCCATGGCAGGGTGAACGAAGCTGCAGTTAAACCAAAGGACATGGGAGTAGGTGATACACAGGCTGCTGCTGGTGGGTGAGACTCTCCAAAACTCCCTGATTAATCAATGTCAGAGTGGAAGGAAGCTGGCCAGAAATACCCAGGGAAGGGATTCTTCCTGTGTTGGGAAGGCTTTGAGATGGTTGGAGCCTCAAAGCTCTGTCCTGCGTGAGCCAGTTCTTCCTTGCAGGGCAAGAAACAGATCAGAGGAAGGAGAAGATCTGTTGTTGCTAAAGACAGTAGAGGATGTTTCTGCTCTGTTGCCTCCCCCCAGAGATCTTTGAGAGAATTCTTAAGTGCTGGCCAGGAGAAGGTAAAAGCACAAGTTTTCTCCTCAGGTTCTCCAAGACTCTTTTGTCATTGAAAACCAAATCTTAAGTACCTAACAAGTAAAGATTTCCTGGTCTTTAGATTCAAGAGTGGTATTCCAGAAAAGATCCATCAAGACTTTTGCTATTTCATGGTTACTACTAAAGGTTATCTTTTTATCTGTTTCAGTTTAACCCTAGAGTGTTTGAGGACATTTTACAGGTGAAAGCTTAATCAGAGATCACTTACATGGCAGGGGAACACATATATTGCTGAAGCAGACTGTACCTTTCAAATAAGTAATAAAAAATTACTGTAGCACTTGCATAATGTCAGGCAAGCATCATAAATTAGTATAGGTCTGTTTCAGTCAGTTGTGTTGCCATGAAACACATCTGCTGAAGAACTTCTGGCCATCCTTTAATTTCCATTCATAACCCAAGCTCAAGGGACAGAAAATGGTGTTTCTTTCCATTTAGTGGGACTGGATTTAGGGCAAACCTTTGAACAGCTGCTGTGATCTACCAGGAAGGCTAAGAGTGGTTGAATTTCAGTGCCTGTCCTTTGTGTATATCCTAAAACTCTGCCTTTAAAATGCTGGAAATGAACAAATTTTAATTGTAAGATCCTTTGGGATCCTGGAGGAGAGCAGCAGTAAAAATGTAAAGCGTACTGTTCCATGGCTGTTTTTAGGAGAAATGCAACCTAAAAAAAAGAGGCTGTTTTATAAAGGTTTCTTATATACTCCCTGTTTTGATAAATCCTCAGAATTTCTGATAGAGTGGATATCTCTTGTGCCATGCAGTAAACATGTGCAGCATAGCACAGTTACTGCTTCCAAGGGCTCTCAATCTGTAGTGATACCAAGGATAAAGAGGTAAAGGGCAAGTTGCACAACAAACTAACAGCCCAATGGAGACATTGCTGGAGTCTTGACAGGACAAAAGGGTGGGGTCTACACGGTGCTGAGGGCAGGTGAAAGCTGCTTTGATGCTGCAGACAGCAGAGAGCCACGTGCAGGAGGCAGTGCTGTTCCCTCCCCTGTAACACAATGACATAACCTGTTCATAAAACTTGAGAGACACGTTGGTTCTTTCCTTAAAGATTTCTCTGACTCTGAAGATGTCTACCTCTGCCTTTTCTCTGCTTTTCCAGATGTTGTCACCCCAAATGGCTTGAACATTAAGAAATTTTCAGCAATGCATGAGTTTCAGAATTTGCATTCCATGTACAAGGCTAGGATCCAAGAGTTCATTCGAGGTCATTTCTATGGGTATGCTTTTACTTTTCAAACATTAGCAACGCTTGTCCAATGCTATTTAAAGCAAGAACCAAAGCAGGAGGACTAACAAGTACTTCATAGAGGAGTGGAAATGTTGAAACCAGCTTATTCAAATATCTGTCTGGGATTTCTCAGTCAGAAGCTAAGGGAATTTTAGACACCAGATCTGACTCTGCTTAACAGATTGTGGTATCAGACAGCAGATCTCGATCTATTTGTTATTTACCCAAAAAGCAGTTTGTCAGATTAAGATAGTCAATTTGAAGCACAGCAGAAAAGCCTCACTTTTATTTTTCTCTTGGGATAATAAATTCCTCCAGATTAGAAAGCTGTTGTATGTTTTGTTTGATTGTATCTTGAGAAATACTTTGTTCTTGTCTGTTTTCTTCCTTTCAGCCACCTTGACTTCGATCTTGACAAGACCTTGTTTTTCTTCATTGCTGGGAGATATGAGTTTTCCAACAAAGGAGCTGATATGTTTCTAGAAGCCTTATCAAGATTAAACTTTCTGCTGAGGGTAAGAAAGCTTACACAGCTGTTGAAAGCATAGAGTTTATGCTCAAGCTGACCATACTGTGAAAATCACCTGCAAGAATTCCCTTTCAGTACTCTGGTTTATAGGAAAGTAATTATGGGATACTCACAATTTCCATAGGGCTCTCTTCCTGAACCATGAGAATATATGATGATTTCAGACAGTTTAAAAAAATTGATTACATAGTTCAAGAAGTTAATCCATGGTTGCCTCTCTCCCTGGTTTTTAGAGTGAAATAATGAAAATAGGATTCTAGGGTTTACCCTGATGGTTTACATATTATAATGGAAATAAAACTAAGCCTTTATTTTGAAAACATCCTTTTAAGCAAATTGCTTAATTCATTAGGACCTGTTCATGGTCTTTTAAATCTTTGAGTGCTGCTACCCCACTGGATGGGAATGTTGCATTTAGATTCAGAGTGACAGTGGCCTGGTGGCAAGCAATGGGAGGCTACTCAGTTCTCCATAGTGCTGTTTCCTCAGCTACAAAATGGATGCAATATTTCTAAATGCTTTATGGTGCATTCCAATGAAGATAGAGCAAGGCCTTGTTAAAAATCACAGAGCTGAGCCCTTACCACCTACAATGAGGGTGTTGAAAATGTCTCCAGATGTGTCCCAAAGACTGGTATATTGAAAATAAAACCCAGGAAAACAAAGCTAATTGGTTTTCAATCATCTGGCAAGGATCAATCAGCTGTTGTTCTAGACTCTGTCTTTTGTACTCTTATCTGTTGAATTATATGGAAAATTTGGATAAAAATTATGATATTGCACTGTCAGCAGGAATGAAAGAATCACTGATGTTCAAAGCCCTAAGTACACTTGTTCTACCACCACCTTCTATTAATATGCCATTTAGATTCTCTGGAATTTCTGGAAATTCTTAATGCCTTCATTCACACAGATCACCTCACAGAACTGGAGTATTTCTTCCACAACAGAAATCAGTTTTTGGTGGTGCTATGCAGTATCAGCTACCTGTTAATGGTATTTACATGGCTGTTACCTGTGAATGCTGGCATGTGGCAGGTCTTGTGTGATAAGAGGGAAAGAATTGCCTGAGCAATTACTGCGGCAATCTCTAATTGTGGCTAACCATTTATATCACAGAATCATAAAAACTTTTTGAGGTTGGAAAAGACTTCCAAGATCCTTGAGTCCAACCTTTGGCCAATCACCAGTTTGTCAATTGGACCTTGGCACTAAGAGCCATGCCCAGTTGTTTTTTGAACACTTTCAGGGAAGGTGATTCCACCACCTCGCTGTGCAACCCCTTCCACTGCCTGATCACCCTTCCTGTGAAGAAATTCTTCCTGATGGCATCCATGGCAAACAAGGGTGATGGAAATTAAAGGAAACAGGCTAGTTTTCTCAGGCTCTATAGAACAGTGTACTGTTGCTTCTCCCATAAGCTCAGCCTGGATTTATTGCATTATTCTTCCAGTGTGGATGCTGGCATCGGACTACCTGTTATAACAACACTTTTTCTGTAACTATTATGTAATTATTCAAGAGGTAATTCCATTGGCAGTAGCAGACTACCTGTACTAATTACAAATCTGGAAATGGTGGTGCTTCCTAAACAATTCCCAGTGGTGTGCCTGAACCTAAAAAGTACATAGTGTTGCATGGAATTGTTTTACTTTATAGAGATGCTTTCCTCTGCTCCTTGAAAACCTTACTAAAATTTTGCAAATAAAATGTGGATGTTGGGAGAGATTGTTAATGCACACTGGGATTGTGGCATGATGGACTTGGAACCTGCTTTGAAGAGAGGGAAGAGAAGAACATTAATTAACTTTAAAGTGATAGATGACTCATGTAGGTTATTTTATACATTTTCCCTCTGTGTCAGTCTGAGAGAAGGCGCACTAACAGCGTGTTTGTGTATCTAAAATTTGAGGCAATCCAGAGTAATTTAATTTTTACAGCTCTGGACAGAGGTCACCTTAGCTTTTCATTAAACTGTTCATGCACACAGCATGCATCCATGCAGTGTGAGAGTGACTGTTCATGCACACAGCACGCATTCATGCAGCAACAAATGGACCTGGTATTTTGAACCTTCTTCTAATAGCACAGGAAAAGCTAGCAAGTGGAACCATCTAGAAATAAAGGGTCAAAATTTACAGCAAGTGCTTTCTGCCTTTGAAGTAGCTGAATGGGGGAGATGAGCAAGAAGTTGTGGCTTTTTGTGAGTCTGGCGGGTCCTTTGCCAGGGTTTCAAGTTGCTCTCTCTCAGCCCATATACCTGCTGCTGTAGAAAATCCCTCATCTCATGCCTAGGCATATCTCAGCTAGTAAACCACACTCACTCCTTTGAGCCAGCACAATTTGTGTCAGGTGAGAAAGTGTGTAGGACTTTTATTTTTCTGCTGTTTATGTGCACATCCAAAGCTGTGTTCTCTAAACCATGAGAGCTCAGGAAACTCTGATAGCCCAAATTGAAACTGGGTGACATCTCTGTCTTGATCTCTGATTTGACAAAACTTCATTTGTAGCAAGAGCTACAAGATCTGAACCTTCCTGGAAAACCAAAGTGCATTTGGCGTTTCCTGTGACTAATTCTTACAGTTGGCCATGATACCCTGTATGAGATTTTTTTAAATTTAAAATTCCTCTCCATTTCTTGTCATGTAGGTTCACAAGACTGATGTTACAGTTATTGTGTTCTTCATCATGCCAGCAAAGACCAACAATTTCAACGTGGAAACCTTGAAAGGACAAGCAGTCCGAAAGCAGCTCTGGTAATTGCCATTCCCACTCTGCTACTGTCTGATGTGGATTCATGCAAAAGTCTCAGCTGGAGAATCATGCTCCTCCTTTTTGCTAAAATTGAGGATTGTGGGTAACTAGAATGTATTTCAGGGATCAAAGAGATGGGAAAGATAAATAAGGTCAAATATTTCTCCTTTTAGGTTTTTTTTTTGGTTTTTTTTTTGATCCAAAGTTATTTTTAGTTAACTTGCCTTGCCATTCTATTAGTGAGTGTAACTTGTTTTGCAGCAACAAAGTTAAATGCTCTAGAAAATCCAGTGTTTTGGATGTCTTCTGGCTATTTCTGGTAGTCCCATTGGACATGCTATGGAGCTCCCACAAAATAAAGACTGCCTGCTCATTTTTCACAGTGAACTTCTCTGTGGGAAAAAGAAATCAATGAAACATCCTCTTTTATTTAGAAATATGGAAACTGCACTGTGATCCAGCAGATCCATGGTTGATAACAATTTTCTTCAGTTTTCTATATGGACTACAACAAGCAGTGGCCATAACCAAGCAGTGAAACTTACAGCTATAGAGGGAAAAATGTCACAGCCTTACTCATTTTGCAGCTTTCCAAACAAAAAAGCAAAGCAGGAGCAGGATTAACCTTTACTTCACTTGAACTGCTTTGTGATTCTGTGTAGGAAAAGACTGCTTTCAGCTGCTCTTCTCTGTGAAAAGCAAAAGACTCTCTGCATCCCTGTTTGCAGCATTATCGTGGTCATAATCTGAACTCCAGGATAAACCCACCTGCTAGCAGTATTTCATAATAATATCAGATGATTTTCAGGATACCACAGAAATTAAAAACAAGAAGAGGTTGGCACTTATTAAGGAATTCAGCACTTACAAATTATTATGTGATGGTTGACTTGGGGTATAAAATCCTTCTTTTCCTCTGCTTCTGAAAAAGCAGTCTGTCCCATCTGGGTTAAATTATAGATATTGTGCATGGCAATCTATGAATGTGTAGTCATGTGGGAACAATCCTGCTGGGGCTTTGGATCAGTGAGGCTTGACATTTGTCTGCTTTTCAACTCACCCAAAATTAACTCATCCACTCTTGTGTCTAAGTGAGGTGAGAGAGAGCACCTAAAAACAAATATGTGGATTCTCAGCTTGGTAAAGTTTAGGATTTCACTTAACAAGTTTCATCTTAGCCTAAAGTATAACTAGAAATCAGAAAGGCAGGTAAGGTTCTGTCAAGTGGAACTTTACTCACAGTAGATTTACTCAAATTTAGAGTGCACTTGCTGTTTTGACAGCAGAACTTTCTGCTACAGGCAGAATAATAAAAATTACTCTTTGCATGCAGAGCAGTGGTTCACTGGAGTTCTTCCTTAGCTAAAATATGACATAAAATATTAAAAAATAAAATATCTCTAAAATATTTGTCTGACACAGACAAGCTACCTTTTAGTCTAACACTTGTTTCCAAAAGTCTTTGAGCAGGGCAGGAATTTAAGGGGGACGCTTGCTTTGAAAATCCCTATTTTGATTAATTCTTATATCTTACATCTTTCTTAAGGTCAAGAGAAGTTGGGGATCTCTCTGTCCATTATTAATGATCATGTTACAGTACCTAGGGTCATATACATGCTCTTTTTTTTCACAGCTGACATGTGGTCTACTGATCAGAGGGTTAGAAAGAATCCCTTACAAAGCCTGCCCCTGGCTTTCCCAGTGCACTCATCTGTAGGTGCAGGGCAAATCCTCAGCTCTGCTGGAATCCATCAGAAAAACTGCTGGCTGGAGAAAGGAACTTTGAGAACCAGACCTTTGTTTGCCTCTGCACTCCTGGTTCAGTATATCAGTTTAATTTCCAGCAGCATGAATCTCTTTTATACTGTCTTTGTCCTGGATTCTCCTGTTTTGTGCATATATTTATTTATCTTCCTAGGGACACTGCACAATCTGTGAAAGAAAAGTTTGGAAGGAAACTCTACAATGCCTTGCTGAGGTGAGTGAATAAGTTGCTTTGCTCTGCCTTGCAGAGCCTCATGTTTGGGTGGCTTGTGCTTTTTCTGTGCTTCTGCTCTTTGTGCAAGGAATTTTGACATCCATAGGAGAGCAGGGTAGAAAGATATGGGACCATAAACAAGCTACTTGTTTAACAGGCAAACGACAGAGAAAAAAATAAATGTATCAATAGTTTGTGGTGGAAAGAGTTGTAAGAGACACAGGGGATGTCTGAGTAATGCAAAGGCTTATCCACTGTCCTAAATGAGCTACTTCATCTTAAAAAAAGCACCAGAGACAAAGTAAAATGTTTAGTGATTCAGTAATATCATTTCAGAAGACAGTTGGAAGTGAATGATCCAAAGCATGGGAGACATGGCTAGAACTTCAGTAAAAACAAGCTGTGTCCAAAAAACAGAAAAAAACCAATTCTTTAGCTTTTTTTGGAAAACTGATAGGCAGATCAGCAAGTATGTGGGAGAACACAATATAGGGAATATAGAAGGGCCATGAAAACAAAGGAGAGGTTCATGTTGATATCAGCAAACTTCAGATCAGACCTTGTAGGCCATTTCTTCATTTTCTTTACAAAAAGAACAATGAGTCATTTGGTAACATTGGTTGTGTGTTTCCTTTGCAGAGGAGAAATCCCAGACCTGAACAAGATTCTTGACCGAGATGACATAAGCATTATGAAAAGAGCCATCTTTTCAACTCAGGTCAGAAAATATGTTATTTATAACATATTAACATTTAACATTTATATTATTAATAGAATATTAATTAATATATATTCTACTATTATAATATAATATTAGAGTACATAATATTATGAATTAATATATTATTATTAACTTTTAATATTTATAATTTATTATAAATAATGAATGTGATGATGTAAAATGATTGTGTATGGCATATAGCAACATGTGTACATTGGGAAGAAGTTTTCAGCAAATATACTTCTCATAACTAACATTTAAAATCAGCTCTGATTGTTTTTAATGAGAGTATGACCCAAACTAATCTTTTGGGGAGTCCGTGGATATTCCTTCAGTCTTGTGCATTCCCAGTTCTTTTATTCTGAACTATGTGTGAACTTTGGATTGTTCCTGAGCCTGGATTTTTCCAATTTTAGTAAATATGTGAAATCAAACTCTAAGGAGATACAACATTGACTAAAAACCTTCAAAATTAATTGGTGAGCCCTTCTGGCAGTTAGTACAAATTAATTTTTTTTGAGGTAAATGGAGCTTATTCACATCAGCGAGTAAAAATCTGCCACTGTCTTCCAGTAGTTTTAGGAAATGGGAACAGGACGGTTTGCCAAGAGTTTGTGTGATTTACGGATTGCCTTTTCTGTGTTCAGAGACACTCTCTGCCCCCAGTGACCACCCACAACATGATTGATGACAGCAATGACCCAATCCTGAACACCATCCGGCGCATTGGGCTGTTCAACAACCGCACCGACCGCGTCAAGGTGCGCGCTGGCCTTCTGGGGCTGGGTCCTCACTGGGATTTCTTTGAGCATCCTCAGTCTGCATCCTTAGCATGGGGAGTGCACTTTAGTTATTGATGGGTGGTGTTATGCTGCTGGAGTCCTTCTCTCTTCCTCCCTTTCCAGGAATAACAACTTGTCACTGCACAAGGTGCTGTTTAGCCAAGCTAACTTCAATTTAGAAATCTGAGGTTAGGGAGTTGTTTTCATTGCTGCCTCCTGCACTGAATGAAGAGCTGCTACTCCTGAAATCAAAAGTGCCATAGGTCATTTGCACTCAGATAGAAAACCTGGACATAGATTCACTTGCTGAAAACTGGAGGTCCCAGGTTTGAGCACAGACATTCCTGGAGTATTGAATCATCTCTTAAGAGCAACGCCCTGATACTCAGCTTTTGTTGTAAAAGATTAACCAGGGGTTTGATCCTGAGCAGAAAGAATTCCTGTTCATGCCATGCTCATGCCTGTATCACCTGTAGAAACTAAATTTATGCAAAGAGCTCCTTTCCTTATTTCCATGTTTACCTTGTCAAACTACAGAAATGATCAGCTCCTGCCTTCACAGTCTACCAAAGTTGTTTTTTCTGGCAATCTCTAGCATTATAACTATGACTATCTTAATATCTGCCTAGTCAAAGTTGAACGTAATATTAAAAATTCTTCCTATTTCAAACCTTTTCTTTAAAACCAGATCCAAGGTGTCTCTAACAATGACATATCACTTATTCTCAGTTTCTTTTTAAGCCCATGGCTATACATGAGTAAATATTTTCTTACACTTCCTATTTGCTTCTTCTTGGCTTAACATGTGAGCATTAACTCCAATGAATTCTGGGATCATAATATGTTAATAATACATGAGATGTAACAAAAGTAGGGGGAAGGATGCACTGTGTACAAATGTGGTAAAAAATACCTCAGAATTAACTGGTTGAAGGCATTACAGAGCAGATAGGATATAACATAGCAGACATCTTCTGCTTCTCAGCAGATGTCAAGTTTCTAAAATTTGTCATTACCACTGAAAAATTACCTCCTGCATGAACAGGCTTCACAGTTAATGAGCTGAATAATTTTTTTTTTAAATCTGTAAACTTCAAATTGAAAGTCATTTTGAGAGAAATATAAGATATCCCAGGCAGACACAGCTGGCATGTGAAAAGTACCCTCAGCAATTCCATTGGAATCACTGGGATCAACTAAGCTTGCAAAATGAGTTTACAGCCCTTTTACTCTGGTTGAGTACATTCATGTGTTTACTCAAGTGAGTAGCATGACAATCTTATTAAGAAGGGATAAAAGCATATCTTGGGCATGGAATAATGGCTGTGGTTCATGCAGGGAAATAAATCCAGAGCAGTTTAAACCATGCACAGGCAGGATGTGTTGTAGTGTGAGAAGTGGGGTAGATAACAGATGGGTGGTCAAAGGAGGTGTTGTCCAGATACTTAGGAAAAGACCAGGGTGAGTAAGTTGCCTAAGCTTATTGATAACTGAAATATATCAATGATGGTTTTCTTCCACCTCTAACAAAAGTTTTGGATGTCCAGGTGATCCTACATCCAGAGTTTCTTTCTTCAACGAGCCCCTTGCTGCCCTTGGACTATGAGGAGTTTGTTAGAGGCTGCCACCTTGGTGTATTCCCATCTTACTACGAGCCCTGGGGCTACACTCCAGGTAGGAATTCTGTACCCTTAAATAGTGTGGACAAATGAACACTCTTCCATTGATACAGCCAGTTCCTTCTGGAGTTCTGAAAACACTCTTTAGGCTCTGTTTCCTCTGCCATGCAAAGGTCTTACTGCTGGCAAAATTGTCCCTGCACTGGACTCTTTCCCTTACTAATGTGTAATCTTTTGATTTTTCTGTGGCTTTAGAAAAGGAAATTATTTTTAAAATTTAATTCTTGGTTGAAGAAAGTGTGCAGGAATGTAAATATTCAAAAAAGCAGGGCAAGAATTCTGATGTTGCCAGCTGACAGTTCAGTGGATTTAATTCAAGATAACAAGTTTGAGAGAATTATGTAATACCATAGCTAAGTTATTGAGCAGAAATACATGAAGTGGTATTGAATTAAATGGAAATTTTTAAAAATGCAGAGAACATATAGATTCTAACTTAAAATATTTTCTTTATCAATACCCATTTATGTCTCCCAGAAATAAAGAGTGCTTTTTAAAGGTGTATTTATAACTATTTTATAGACACCAGTTTTATTATCATATGAATGAAAGCCATGTAGATGTCTTTGCACTTTTGTAAGACTAGAGTCTTCATGGTGGTTTAGGTTAGGCTTAGGCATGTTGGCAAAAACTCTTTAAGGAGGGTAAGCAGCTGCCCTTACTCATGGCAGTGATAAAACTACAAAAAATGCACACATTTTCTGATTTTATAAAAATAGCTCCACATCTACTGTGAATGCAGTCCTGAGTTAATGATGGGGTTTGTTGTTTTGGGGTGGGCTTTTTATTTTGTTTTGTTGTTGGTTTTTTTTTTTCTTGCTGTAGAGATCTGTTGGCAAACCATCAAAATCTAAAGTTTGATATGCTTCTGCTCCAAAGAGATTGTAAAGTTTTGTGAAGAGTTGTGAACAGCTAGTGAACATAGGTGTACATTGGGCTCCAATTTAAAATCCAAATAGTCCTGACCATATATTGGGGTTCTCTGATTCAAAACTGTACTCCCAGAAAGTTTTCAGTTTAGCTGCTCTGAAACGCAAACATATGATTGCAAACACAGGGTGAATTATGAGTTTAAAATTTCTTTTTATTTTTTTCCCCCGTAATCCACAACAAAACATTATTATAGTTTTCACTTGATATTTTCAGAGCAGCTTTAATATTATGGGACTTTCTGTCTTCCTATTTTATATTTTTTTCTCCTAAGGTGAAGGCATTGCAGATGTATTGCCCTGAAACCCTTTTTCTTTCTGTTTTCCTGTTTCTTTCTGCAGCTGAGTGTACTGTGATGGGCATTCCCAGTGTAACCACAAACCTCTCTGGATTTGGGTGTTTCATGCAGGAACATGTTGCTGACCCAGAAGCTTATGGTAAAAACTTTAACATCATATCAAATATCACCTCTGAGTTAGAAGCAAAAAGCCATGCTGTTACTCCTCAAATTCATGTTTCTCTAGGACAAGGGAATTCATTGGGGGAATATATTCAGAGCTCTGAATATCTTTTTAAGTTAGACAAGTGACTTCAGCTTTCATATTTATCCAAACCCTTTCCAGGTTATTTTTTTTTGTCTCCCTTTACCCTTTTGTCTGCTGTATCCTTCCAAATTCATCACTGTTCATATCAGTCTAGAGTCTCACAGCACTTCCCCTTAGTGCCTCTGATTGCATTAGAACACTCTGAGCCTTCCAAAGAAGCAGGGAAAATCTGCTTCTCATAATAGTCTGGGGCTTTGAGACCAGTGGCATGACCCTTCCCAAACAAACATTAAATTACCATGTACAGTTAAAAAAAAAAAAAAAAAAAAAAAAAGACGTGGAAATACAAGGAATCTACTTCAAATAATGATCTGCTCAGGGAGGTTCATGACTGCAGTGCCAATGTCTGGTATGTCAGGACAGTTCTGCCTCTTGAGTTGTCCTCTGCCTTTGTAGATCCCCCTTTTAGGGTTGGTTGTCACTGTTTTCGACTGGTGCAGTTGTCACTAAAAGCTGTGGCCTCTCTGGGGTACAGAGCAAGGCAGAACCCTCCCTGTCCTTTCCTCCTTCCTTAGCCAGGGATAACTGGATGCCCCATCTCTGGAAGTGTCCAGGGCCAGGCTGGATGGGGCTCTGAGCAGCCTGGGATAGTGGAAGGTGTCCCTGCCCATGGCAGGGGGCTGGATTTGAAATGATCTTTAGGGTCCCTTCCAACCCAAACCATTCTATAATTCTATGGTTCTGTGAATACTGAATATATTCCCAAACTAGGGCCTCTTTCCAAGTACCTGGGCTTGTTTCCACAATGAGCCAGTGACAGCCCCACACTGGTACCACCTTTGCCTGACCTAGGGGCAAAGGTTAGAGCCAGGTACAAAATATAGATGCACCTATATCTATAGATAGAGCACAAAACACAGGTCACTTGCTCTTCTGTGCCAAAACATAGATGTGAGTTGACATAAATTACTATCAGGCATTTCATTAAGGTAGTTTTGCATCTGTCATGTCCATTAAGAGAACTGCAAGGTGTCTGGTACCTTCTTCTTCCCAACACCCTGGTGTAAAGAAGGTGGCAAAAATAAAATATTAAACTCAACAGTGTAGAGGCAAAGCTTACCTCTGCACTTTCTGTGCTAGAATTGTTTGTTGAATGATGTATGTGAGTTAGCTGTCTCTATGGAAACACTTGTATTTCTACAGAAAACACAGCCTCTCTCCTACAGCCTGATTCCAGCTATCCATATTTGTGAATTCTACAGCAAGCTAAGAAAACATCAGATTGATTATGTTTTCTTTAAGAAGTCATTATTTTAAAAAGTTATGTGAGATAAAAATGATATGTCTTTATCCAGAAACTCAAATCCTTTTGGACATACTTACACAGCAACAACAAAGCCTCTGAGTTTTGAAGAACTTGCTGAATTTCAGCCTGAAAAGTAAAGAAAGTTAAAGTTTAAAAATAATTTGCATATTCCTCTGCATCTCTGTCGCTGTTGGGGCAGACACCATATATGAATAGACACACTACATTTCAGAAGGCTAATATCCCCTTTATCACAACAGCATGCTGTCTTTTATACCCTCTACAAAGTTTGCACTTTGGTTCATTGGTTACAATAGATCAACATAACGTTCATTGGTGTAAAACCATCTCCACCTCTGTTTTTCACAAAACTTTTCTAGAAATACTTTTCCCAACTGCAGGTTTTGTTTCCTGCGTATCTCTTTCTTCTCTTCTTGGTCTCCAGGCCAACGGCCTTGATAAGATTCTTTTGAGAAATAAACCTTATTCATGAACCCTCTCTGGCTCACAGACCAGCTGAAAGGGTCTCAACATATCTCTCTATTCCATCAGAATGGTAACAAATATTCCAGTTGTAGCTGCTTTTTAACATTAAAAAAAGACATGCTGCATGTAAAATTTGCAAAGCTACATGACAGAAGGTCCATTGGCAGTGTAGGAGGTCAGATCCCATCTCCAGTCCTCTGAGGTTAAGGGTGAGGTACCAGACATGGGGCACCAATTGTGAGGTTAAGGGCGAGGTAGCAGGACACCACTTCATCAGGTTATCTTCTAAAATGAGCAAAGCAGCTAATAGTTGCTAAAAGGTTATTTATTGCAGAAGCACATCAGTCTCAAAAGGCACAGTCACAGACATCAAAGTCCATGCTAAGTTTTAGTTTAGAGTCCCAAAAAGAAGCAGAAGCTGCTCCCTGAGGTCCTGGTGGGGCTGATGATGCTGCGGCAGCTCCTATCTTCTTCTCAGGTGTTGAAGTTGATGGTGAGCAAAAGCAAAAAGAAAAGCAATGGCAGGAAAAGCAGAAAAGGTGATGGCAAAAAGCACCAACTCTTCCCAATACATACTCTTATATAGAATCTTTCCAACAAGCTAAGACACGAACTCAGACTACCACTCCTTAACCTATTAGAATTCTAGTTTCTTAGCACGCTAGGTTATGTATAGACTATGCATACAACCTATCTTATTCTATCTGAAAAATGTAAGCAATATTCTTACTATAGCTTTATTATGTCTGAGCACTGTCTACAGCTATGGTCCTGGGGCCTCTACTGAAAACATCAGTGTGTTTTTCAACCTTCACTAGAACTCGCACTTCTACTTTAATAACTAAACCTTTTACTTACTAAAAGCATTAGAGCTCGTAGTAAAACTTACTGACTCACTAAAACTTAAATTTACACCTCTACCTTATGTGTGAGTGGCTTAATATACTTCAAACCCCCGACTCACCTCGGCCTTCCTCGTGCCCCCCAGGGATCTACATCGTGGACAGGCGGTTCCGCTCGCCGGACGAGTCGTGCAACCAGCTGACCCAGTTCCTGTACGGCTTCTGCCAGCAGAACCGGCGCCAGCGCATCATCCAGAGGAACCGCACCGAGCGCCTCTCCGACCTCCTGGACTGGAAATACCTGGGCAGGGTGTGTGGCTGAGAGCCTTCTAAACAGGCTCAAAGGTCTGGCCAGAGCCTCCAGCACGGTGCTGCAGTGCGAGGGCACAGCCCCTGCTGACATTCCCCTCTGCACGGGGCTAAAGGCAGAGCCTGCACATTGCAGCGTAATCCTTCCATGCTCCAGTGGCAGGGAGAGACTGGATAGGTTAGGGCAGCATCCAGTCACACCACTGAGCTCTTTCTGGTGCTAGCACAATGTGAAAATCTGGTGTTGCTTGAAACACCTGCACTAAGGAGGATTTGTGCTCCAAAGTCATCTGGACACTTTCAAAAAATCCTTCCTGTCCTGCATGAAATGTTTCTGAGCCCTGTGGCTCCTCAACACTCCTTAACTACCTCTGTGCTTTAAATGCAAAATACTGTTTTTAATTTGACACAGACAGCACTGCAGTACTACCTACTAAGAAGACAGTAGCAAAGTATTGTTCTCAAGTCTGCAGGACTAAAGAAATGGAAGCACATATATGAGTTTTGTAACTGTTTTGGATCTTTTCCTGCTCTGATACCTGTGTGAGAACCTTAGTATTTATATGGTTCCCAACACTGCATAAGATATAACAAGCTATTTTTTCTGTGCATGTGCTGCAAACTCAGGAATACAGTGGATCTAAGAATATTTTTGTCAAATTCTTAGGCACCAGGCATCAGTGAACTCAAAAATGTTACTTCTCTGTCACTGTTACAGATGCTTCTGTGCAGTCCAAAGTGACTTTGAATGAGTCTAAAACTTATGTGTAATACATATGCACACTTTAAGATGTAAATTTTCCTGGTTAAAAAACCCACCCTCAGTTTTTTTCTGAGGGATAAAAATACCTGTCACTCAACAGGAGCTGCACTGACCAAGACAAGTCCTAGTTTCCATCTTAATACATCTTACAGGCACCTTATTCAGCTTCTGTTCCAGACTTCTTTGTTGGGAGTCTGTCCTGAATTGCTCATCACTTCACAGTACAAGCAGTGATATCAGCTGGACTCTGCTTATCTGAAAACACATTTAGCCTTTGTTCATCACTGTCTTTTAGAAGATACTCACTTTATGTTCCTTTTCCTTCCTTGCTTAAATCTATCCAATATTTCTATGACTTGTAATGGCTTCTCTGTTTTGTTGCAGTATTACATGCATGCCAGACACTTGGCACTCAGCAGAACATTCCCAGATAAATTTGAGATGGAACGAAGTGCTCCACCAAAGGTAAACTCTGCTGTTGGAGATGAGTTCATTTTAAGTGCTTTACAAGGAGAAAGAGGAAGAGTGTGAGGGAGAAGAGAGTTAGCAAGTTTGTGTTTAACTAAAGGGAAGTATGAGTTCCTAATTAAAAGCGTAACAAGTTATAGACCCAGTCTCCAGTCAGGAGTGTGATGTTTTGGTCTGGAACAGAGTCAGTTTTTCTCACAGTAGCTGGGCTGTGTTTTGGATTTGTGCTGGAAGCAGTGCTGATAACACAGGGATGGTTTAGTTCTTGCTGAGCAGGGCTTGCACAGAGCCAAGAACTTTTCTGCTCCTCACCCTCCTGACCATTGAGGGGCTGGGGTTGCACAGGGAGGGGACACAGCCAGGACAGCTGACCCTAACTGGCCAAAGGGACATTGCAGACCTTATGGCATCATGCTCAGTGTATAAAGCTGTGAGAAGAAGGAAGAAAGGGGGGTGTTCAGAGTGCTGGTGTTTGTCTTTTCCAGTAAAAGTTACCTGTGATGGGGCCCTGCTCTTCTGGGGATGGCTGAACACCTGTTTGCCCATGGGGGTGAATTCCTGGACTTGCTTTGCTTGTGTGCACAGCTTTTGCTTTCCCTACTAAACTGCCTTAATCTAACCCATGAGCTTTCCCACTTTCCCCTTTTTGATTCTCTCCTCGACTCCTCTGGGGGGAACAAGCTGAGGCTGTGTGGGCCTGAGTTTCTGACTGGGGTTGAACCACAGCCAACAGGTATCAGATCCAAACACAGGATTACCAGGTGTGACACAGGAGCAGGTCATCTTCAGATGATTTAGACTGAGCTGGATGGGACTATGCCACTTTGGACCAGCTGAGGAACTGGCCCTTGAAATTCCTCTTGGAAGAATGGCAGCTTCTAATTTTTGCTTCTGCTAAATGCCATGGAGATGTTCTGCACTAACCAAATAGAGGGAAAGGTTGTTCTAGGGAAAGCAAGGCAAAGTATTGCCTTCATCTAAACATGGTGTGTTGGCTGGAGCTGCAAGGGGTCACTCCAAAGGCACACCTTCAGACAGTTCTTGCTTATTTCAGATCAGTGCCAATTTGAGAGGAGAGGCTGCTCAGGCTTTTACTTGAAACCAAACCTCCAAAGAGCAACTCTGTTTTTTAGTAAGGAGTGAGGAGGCTCAGACCAAAACCCCTTGCTGGGTTCTGGTTTTGCAGATGCTGACATTATAACTAGAAAACTGTTTTGATTGTTCAGATTGAAGCCTGAATTTCAGTAAGCATATTCTGACTACAGAGTACAGGAGGATTTTGTGTTGTGCTGATTGTTTTAAGGCTCAGTAAAGACATAAAGCAGTGCTGGAAGGGGCAGGATGTTGTTTATAGCATCTGTAAACATCTGTCATACAGGTGCATGCTTACTGGCAGAGGAGGACTGAGAGGCTCTGAGTTGAGAGATTAATCTGAAGTGATGGTAGCCTTAATTGCTGTGTAAAACCCATGGAGGGGCTCAGTTAACACATGCCACGTGCTTCTGTGTCTGGCAGACGGAAGGGTTCAGGTACCCCAGGCCTTCGTCAGTGCCGCCATCACCCTCTGCCTCCCAGCATTCCAGCCCCCACCACAGCGAGGCCGAGGACGAGGACGAGGATGAGAGATACGACGAGGAGGAGGAGGCTGAAAGGGACAGGCAGAACATCAAGTCCCCCTTTTCCATCGGAGCCTTGCCACAGGGGAAGAAGAAGCAGCACGGAGAATACAGGAACTGAGCTCGTTGTCTCGCCCTGGCACTGCTCCCCGAGCACTCGACAGTTCCTCCTGTAGGCTTGGCAAGCTTTGTGTTAAGGACAGTGTGGTGTAATTAGGGGAACCTTAAATGTTACTTGAGCTACACTCTGGAAATAATATTATTTCACCTTGAAAGTAGTTTAAATGACGATTTTTCTGTGCCCCTTTGAGGTAGAAGAGATTTTTCAGGCTTAATAAAACTAGAGAATGAGACAATTCCCTCAGGAGCTTATACAAACTGCAGATCATACCTTTGTCTGTGGAATCATCTGTATTAATTATAGTCTAGACAAATAGCTACACTTTGGATATCCCAAATGAATTCCTACTTCATTTATGTTTCCCCTTTCCCCTCCTAAATTGAAATGAACTTTAAACCAGAGCTCAAAAAATTAAAGAAAAAGAGTGTTACACTGGAAAAATTTGGAAGAGTTAAAAAAGATACACTGAAAAAAAAATGGTCTTTCTTTTTCCCGATGCTGTTTATTGTAAGCTTGCATAATTTAAACCACTTTTTTTACAGCACACAGAAGTGTCTTGATCCAGTGGTAAAAAATACTTCCTGTGGAACAATATAACGTCTTATGCAGTGGGCATTTTAGAAACAAATGAAGTCATCTTTCCGAGGTCATTTAGACCCACAATAAACAGCAGACTGTTTATTTTCTGATTCTTCTGGTATGTCTCTTCTTTTTTCATCTTCTTGTAGATTCTGAGTTTGTTAACAAACTGGTTTGGGAGGAAATTTATGTAACTTGGCTAAAGTGAATTACAAAATTTCCTTCAGTAGCACTTTCCTCTGCAGACAAGAAGCCACAGACCAATGTGACAACATTCAAGAATCAGTAATTTCCATTAGTCCATGTTCTATTTCACTTCTTCTAGAGGAGACCTAATCCTAACAAATAATGCTAAAAAACATTCAGACATAATTTTGAAAAACACCTGAGACTTCAAAGTTCTTGGGGAATAGCTGATCCTCACAACAAGAACTAAACATTTCATTTGCCTTACATAAAGCTTTTAGAAGTATTTCAGCTTCTAGAGATGCAGAGAGTGCCTGAACAGGCTCTTCAGAAGCACATCTTGACATGAAGATGTTAGGAAGGAGATCAGTCTCTTGTTTTTCGAGTTTGTGCATCAAAAGTTTCCCATGCTGCTCAAGAAAAGACATTTCCAGAAATTTATTCAGCCTATCCTTCAGCAGGTAGGACAATGTAAGCTTTGGAGGTATTTACCTTTCCTGTCAATCCCAGGGGGAGCCTAGATGTCCAACTTTGGTTAGGCTCCTATCTTTCAAACATTTAACCAATGCTGGATGACGTAGTTCTGACTACAGGCCATTTAGAATAAAAGTGACAATGTGCCTATTTGTCGTTTTGGCCACCTAAAATCAATTTTAAAACTGGACTTTGATTCTTGAGCTCATTTGCATACTTGAAAGAATATTCTCAGAAGTCAGGTTCTGGTTTTTATGAGAAAAACTTACTTGGAATTAAAAGGAATCACTATTTCTTTAGCCATTTAAAAGGTAATTAAACACTGTGTAATTTTTCATATAAAAGCAAAGATACTGTAAATATTTTCCTTCACACAGTTTCCTACGTGGAGAGCAACTGCATTTTGTGCTGAGAGTCCCAAAGAAAGAACATATAAAACAAATCAATAAGTCTGTATTTATTGCTTGTATTTCAGAGCTCTGTTGTAGAGCAGGAAAGCTGTGTGTGTTTCAGCCCACCCACATGCTTTGAGCACCCTCCTGGTGTTAGAAATGCCCAAATTTTGAGATGGGACTGGTCTGAATTCTCAGATTCAGGTCCTGCAGTGGCCAAAGCAACCCCTGCCCCACACCTTGGGCTCATGTTAGTTCTGCATCAATTCCAGGATTAATCATGAGTGAGAAGGCAATTTATCTACAGCAAAACACTTCTGTATGTTGAATTTATAGCACTGGGGGAGTGGCTTCTCATTCAGCCACAGCAACAGATTGCCTAAATTAAATGCCACACATTCCCAACAGTTACTGGCACCTGACAAAATTGGTAGCAGCTATCTGTTACATAAGAGATTGTCTTCCAGATGGAAATTACTGGGGTTTCACAAACAGCTCACCAGCAAGGCAGGAGGTTTATTCTGCTTCATTATATTTGTGAGGAATTGTTTAAGCTTGAGACCTTCAATCAGGAGCACACACAAAAATCAGTCAGCTGGGAATAGGGCGAGTGCAGTTTCTGTATCACTGTGACAGGCAGAGGCATATAAATAAATAAATACACTGGTAAACCAAAGGATGTATAACCCCTCTACTTTTCATTTTTCTAGTGGAAGGTGTCCCAGCTCATACCAGGGCATTTGGAACTGGATGATCTTTTAGGTCCCTTCCACACTAGGCCATTCTAGGATTATGTTCTCTGATTCTATGCTACTTTTTGTCTGAGCACTGACTTATGATCCTGTAAAACATGCTGGAAAATCACTTAGATGTGCCTGAGATATTCCAATTATGCTCAAAACAAAGGGCAACTAAATTAATGAAAGGATTCTGGTGGATGCCACTGGTCTTGAGGTGAAGTTCATAATGAATGTGTTCTGTCATGCAACAAACCTTGCCATTGGAAGAAATATTAATGCTCAAAAATGAACAAAGCAGGACACTTTGATTTCACCAGTTTTATTCCTCCATGAAGTGATACAGATTATAAACAATCACTAAAGGTGCCTCTCACTCGTTGAAAGAAACTAATTCCTTCAGCTGTGTTTCTTTGTGTTGAGGACAACCATCATAGTTAGTGTGAGTTAGAATTAATTAGCAGTATTAGGAGAAAGATCAGGGGAATTTAACATTAAAAGATGAAGAGCATGACTAGGGTAGAAGGTTAAAAAAATAAAACAGCTGCTTGGACACAGAAATCATGTGGCTATTGTTTAATTACATCAGAACTACAGAGGGCTTTCCAGTAAGATCACAGAACTATATAAATAATATAGCCTTATCAGCAAGAATGATAATTAACAGATTTATGCATGATTCCAGTTCTGCAACTCAGAAAGAAAGAACAAAAAAAGTACGATCACAATGCAGTTGTTAATGAGGCCCTGATAGTGCAAGACCTGTCCCCAAACTGCCTTTTTGTGCTGGGATTTACTCAGTAGGATTATTAAACACTGCAGAGTATTTCTGCAGGAGTCAACTGGGGCAATAAATGCTGCTGCCTATTCTCTGTGCTGACTGATATCTGCCAAAAAACAAAACAAAACAAAAAACAAACAAACAAAAAAACCCCAAAAACCAAAACAAAACAAAACAAAAAACACACCAAAAAAACCCACAAAAAATCACCAGCTTTTCAGTCACACATAGCTGGAATGTTTTTACACCTCATTGAATTTTTTGACCATCAGCAGCCTACAGGGCCACCAATGCAATTGTAATGGAATCTGTCTTTATCAGAGCTTAAAAAGCTTCAATATTCAGCTGAGTGGAAGGTGGTAAAAGGCTTCCCAATGGCAATTGAAAAACTTTTTAATGAAGTGGTTGTGCAAAAACACAGTATTAATCATCTTTTCAGGTGAGATAGTACCACGTATTTTGAATTTCAGGTGGGGCATACAAAATGCTCTAAAGAAAGCAGAAACTTTACAGATGCTTTCCTTACCTGAACTACTACCTCTTAATCCCTTTGCATTCAAAATTTTGCACTGTGAAAACACCTCACCCTTTGGGAACTTCAGTGAGAATGGATGAAACACTTACACAAGTTATGCCTTCAGGCTCAAAGCTGTACAAATGTTTAAGAAACTTCAAATAATTTCACCAATTTGATAGATTGTCTGTCAAGTAGTCAGGATGATCACTGTTTTCTTCTTCCACTGTAAGACAAGACACAATGGAGAGAAATAAGTTGTAGATAAAAGGAAGTTCAGCCAGCCAAATTTTCAGCTTTCAGATGTGCTTTAGATTCAGACTTTGTAGGCATACAAATGACACTTTCACTGATTAACTTTAGAAGTGCTCATATATTTTGTCCAAAGCACTATGTTCATTTTTGATTCTTTCTTTCTCCAAAATGCCACTGGTTTTTTGGTTTTTTTTTCAGAGTTCTGCCAGGGCAGGGAAGATAGGGCTGAGCACAGAACCCCAGCTCCATTTAAAAAAAAATCTCTGGTAGCTGAAGAAGTGAGTGATTTTAAGGGCACAGGCCATGGTGAGCAAAAGTTTAGGGTTTCAGCCTGGTGATGTGAAACCAACAGCTCCTCTCCTGGGGCTCTTAATGATTCTTTTAAACCTTTGCACCAAATCCAGGTGAAGAATAAAATTTTCACAAGCAAACAACACTGTGTAGAAAAAGTAACCCCAGTAAAGATTTGGGTTGGAAAATTCAATTTAAAAATAGCCATTCCCTTGAATCCAAACCTGTTAAACATCTGTAGAGAAAATTAAAAGCAGAATATACAAATATTTACCTGCTCTCATTATGTGGCTCATGTTGTAATCTGTGTAAATGTACACTCCAATTCAGGGTACTCTGTTGAACAGTATCTCAGTTCAAAACAAACCTTTTAGATTCATTTGCTAAATTTGTAGTAAATTAAATGCTAAAAAAACACTTCTCAAAAAGAGTAAGACAAAAGTGCATTTACCTTCTTGTGCTTTCTGTAAGGCAGTAAGGAACAGAGCAGCAGCTTCAGAAAGAGGTAAAGGATTTATGTTATGGCTGCGTGTTTCTGGAATGAAAAAATCAGAGATGCATGGTTTGTTAGTGTCTTATGGCATTTCTTTACTTTGTTCTTTGCTTTTTTTATTATTTGTATAACTAGACACTCAAAGACTAGAAAATACTGTCCCCTTCACTCTATGACATTGTCTGCTCAAAAACAGCCAGATAATTAGCACAAGAGAGATTAGCAATCTTTTTTAAAGAGAGGTTATTTCAAAGTCCCTCAGAAGGTGAAAGGAACATTTTCCTTTTTTGTAAGTTCCTAACTTTTTCACAATATTCTGTTCCCTCCAGAAACATTGCCTAGTGTGGATTGGTGTTGTCTGCCTCTGTTGTTTGTCACTTCAGCACAATTAATAGCTTGATCTGATTTTTTTTTTTTTCCAGTCCAAAAAGCAAGTCAAAAGCACTGATGAAAATCCCACCTAGCAGCCAGGTCAGTCTGGAAATTATGTAAATGAAATCACACAGGTGCACCAGAGAGCAAAGTCACTGTGTCATGTGCTGGTTGGAATGAAGGGACTAAAAAAAGGGGGGGGTTTAGTTGTTTCCTTGGCTATGATTCCAAATCCCCTCCCATTTCCAGGGATTTCTCCCATAACTGGGGAAGGTGGATGGACTCACCAAGCTGCACTCTGCCATACAGGTCCTTCCTCTGGCTCTCATCTGCGATGAAGCGACGTCCCTCTACAGAAGCAAACCCCAAATTTGTTGTAATTCCTACTTCATGATCCCTAAAGGACTCTTTTCAATTTTGAATATGGTCTAGAGCCTTCAATCTCTTCGCTGGACTACAAAGTATTGCCTTTAAAATTGTATTTCTATTTTAAAAAAAAAAACAACAAAAAACCAACCCAAATCCCAGACTTACAAAATAAAATCATATTGCTTCCTGTGCATCAATAAGAATGATAAAAAGCACACTAGGGAAGTAACACAATGCATTATTCAGTTAAAAAAATTTTTTTTTTTTAAATAACAAAAAGGATCAGAAATCTTCACTTTTATTTAGAAATAATTGTATTAATGGCACTAGAACTTTCAGTTATATTTACAGTTGTTTGGAGCTTATATTTATTTTGTGTTGGAATTATTTATATTGTCTCCCTTCTGCATTTCTCTCAGGATTATGACCTTCTCTTTTTTTTCCCCTCTAATTTAAAGGGATCTTTTAATTTTAAATCAACAATTCAGAATGCAATTTTTCATATTAATATTTCTGTTAAATTTGATGATTTGGATCAAAGGACACAACCTCAAAGTACAGAATCAGAGAATATTCTGAGTGGGAAGGACCCACCAGGGCCATTGAGTCCAAGTTTGAAGTGAATGGCCTGTACAGGGACCAAAGGTGTGCCCAGGACATAATTAGCACCATGCAATTAGCACATCCTCCCTGCAAGCCTCAAAACTTCTACCCCCACAGCATCCTCAGGATCTCCTGCTTGTGTGGGACCAAGGAATAATCCAGGGGTGGAGAAAATTATCTCCTCAATAGGGAAAGAGCTCGGGACTTACGTGCACCCTTCAAATAGAGCATGGCCTGAGGAGTCCAGTTTCTCCTTTGGAAATGAGCCTTTATGCCAAAAATACAAATAAATAAATAAATAAATAAATAAAGGTAAAAGAGACATACCCACATTCCATGCCATTGCTAATTAGTGCAAATACTAAATGGCACCAAGCTCTGAGCTCCATGAGCTCCAGCCTGAGCTCACCTGAGGGGCACTCCAGGAGAAGGTGATGAAGGATGCTGCCAGGAGCAGGGCCAGGGCAGATGCTGTGAGTTTATGCAGCCCCTGTGCACAACAGAGAACCACAAGGTGCAGGAAAAGTCTTTCACATCTGCACATCCTCCCACCTTCACATCTAAATGTGAGGGTGTTCCCAGCTGCTGCCTTGTCCCTGTCTTGCTGCCAAACCTCTTCTTGCTCAGGGGGTGTTTCAGTGCATGCTGGTCTGATCAGAGGATTACTCTTAAATAGAGCTTTATTCTTTTTACTCAAATCCATTCCATTCTGGTGAGAGCTGCCATCAAGGCAAGCACCTTTTATGCTCCAATTTACATCAGATCCTCCAGAAATGAGAATAATATACAAACTAAAGGGTAAAGATGGTATAAAATCTACCTCTATTTTACCAAACTGTAGACAACAAGCAAAATGTAGGGGGCTTGTCATTCCAAACAAACAAACAAACCAACCAACCAACCAACCAACCAAGAGACAAAATCTCTACTTCCTCCAGGATGTTTTAAATTTAGCATCCTATCAATATTAACCATGATTAACACTAGTCACAAGACAGGTTTTTCAATTCTTGGAGTTAGTTCACTGATGCAGCACATGCAAATGGAAGCACTGAGCATGAATCCTCTGTGCACAAGTTCCATCTCTGCTTGTTCACACTGACCATGTTGTTATTCATGTCTTGATAATAATGATGGGCACCAGAGCATCTAACTTTATATTTCACAGTGGTTCATTTTATTCTGGTTTTGAGAGGTTGTGCTATTGGTGTTTTTTTTCTTAAGTGCAGTTGTTTAAAATACACATAATATATCTATGTGGATATTTCTTTCAGCTGACTTTTAAGGAAAATTTCTCAAGCCCCCCTGCAGTTCCTAAATATTGCCCTCACATAAAAAAAAATAAAAACCAAAACATGAATTGTGAAATAAATGTTTATTACAGACCAAAAAATTCTCACATACCTTCATACTTTTATTGGTGACAAACCTTCAGTCTTGTTTCCTCGGGATGATGTGCCACAAGATCTCCTTCCTGCATGTCCAGGGGTCCCTTTTTAAATCTTTGGAGTGGAGGTGCCCTCCCCTTCCGTGGCAGGGCAGAGGAGTCTGGAGGGATCTCTTGTCAGCCCTGCAGATGGGGAAGCAGAAGGTCTGATGACTCCTGAGGGAAACCTGCAGCCTTGCAGGAAGCCCTGATTGAAATGATTGAAAGATGGATGCACTTGGAGATGCACCCCATTAACCAGGTGAACACATCCTGAATACATCAGCATCAGCCCCGTGTGCTTGCAATGCATCACCTTCCTGCTGGATGATCAATAATCACAGCCAGAGTGGTATTAATATGGATACTGAGAGTTTACCCAGGATAATCTACAATACAGCAGATTGGTATCCATTGTGGGAGCTGGAAATGCTGATCAATTACTCGCCAGCATCAAGAAAAAAGTTATTTACTCCGTGTCACTAGCTGACATTATTCCTTGCATGCATTCAGAGAATGTAGTTTATGGTTTGATTCTCTAATTATCTTTTGCATCTAGTTTTCTTACACACAAGTAAAAGTACAAAGCTCAACAGCAACAAAAAAAAGAACAAAAATGCCCAAAAACCCCTGAATTCCTAATAAATAAATCCTGAACTCAGAAACACTTTTCTGTCTCATGGATTGGGTGGAGTAAAAGCCCAGATCATGGGCTTGAATAGGTCAAACAGTGGAGCAGAAAAAAGGCAGGGATCAGGAAGTCATTCCCATGAGCTACTTCTGGGATTCTTGGGCTCATTCAGTCATGGAGAGTGGGTTTGGTCCTCAGAGTTAATCATGCTTGATGCCTGGCCTTGCTTGCTCTGTAGCCAGGGTTTTCACCTCTCCTCCTGCACTTTTTTCTTTGTAATCTCGATGGAAGCAGAAGGAGAAGCAAAGCAAACAGGGAGGTGGGAATTTGCTGATTAGAAGATTGACCAATGGAAAGTTTACAGCAGCAGCCTCACACACAGGGCCCAAGGTGTGACAAAAATCCAGGTCAGGCCTTGTGTGTGACAAACACTGGCTCATGGATGTGGGGTCCACGGAGGGATGTGCAGACAGGCACTGTGAGGCAAAGCTACTCCCCCATTCCCTTCTAGAGTGACTCTAGATATTCCTGTTATGCACAGACCACAGGGCTGGAATCAAAACATTCAGCTGAGCCTGTGAAAATTAACCCCCTGCCTTTGGGATTGTGTTGCATTTGAGCTATAGGAGAGTGGCGAAAAGGATAATGCAATATAGTTCTTTGTGGAATGGAGAAGCAAAAGAGAGAGAGCTTTATTTAAAGAAACACTGCACTTCTATAGGGTAGTTCGTGCCATACAGAATAGAAAAGGCTCATTGGCCCAAGAAGGCAACACCTCTTTGAAAACATGCTTTCTGCAAAACATCACGTCTCTCATGTCTCCAGCAGGTGTTTAATCATTGTTACAATTTCTTGTCCTTGAGCAGCCCGAGAAAAGGCTGCTTTCTTGGCTCCCAGCACAATCCTAACAACAGGATTGGGCATTGTGAAGTATCTCCTCAGGACGGCTCCCCTCGTGGTAGGAAATCTAGAAAGTGTCTGGCACTGAAAATAAACCTTGCTTTTCCTGCCACTGGAATGAGACAAGATAACACAGGGTGGGGACAACCAGCTCAGCCCTTCCCGTTGCAGGTGGGAGAAGAGTAGGAGAATGGGAGGCATGGAGAAAGATTTTACCACACTGTAGGAAAACAGCTTCAGTTTTTCTTGTCTTTTGACCATTTTGCAAAATCTGAACAATTCTGACTTGATGTTGCTGGAGTCTCTCTTCCAAACCTGGCTGCATTCCCAGTCCCACTGGAATCCTTGTAGAGACTGGGAATTGTTTGAGGCTGCCTGCAGGGCAGCAGGGAGCTGAATAGAGCAGATCAAAATCTGAACTTCCTTGTAGTGGGGACAGGTGACCACCAGTTCAAGAACAAAAGCAGGATTTTGACAGCATCATCTTAAGTTAAATGATTTTATTGCTGTGCTATCAGATGCCTGAGTGCCACCAGGGTGTCTAAAAGTCAAGAGTTTAGTTAAAACCTGTAGCAACAGACAGCTGACCTTAACCTTTTCACATCATGTGAAATGAACCCAATCTCAAATTGCATTTCCCTAATGGTTTGGGGCTTTAGGATTTTTTGGTGTTTTTTCAAAAAGGGTTTTTATTTTTCCCTTAAATTGTCTGTGTCTTTGTGACTCATGGCTCTAAATCCACTTATTTTTACTATGATGGGTGACTCCAAGTTGCTTCAGTTTTCAAACAGAAGTGTATTTCAGAACCATCTCCTTGGAAATGTGTAAGGAGTCTGCATGTAGAATGAAGAACTCCAGGTTTGTCAATTCTACATCAGGGATCAAAATATAAAAGATTCAGCTTCTCCCTTCAAAGTTTTTTCTTGCCATGATTCTAGAAGAAGGTGGCCATCTCAGCCTTCCTAGAAATCCAACCACTTCTAGGATGGCATATGGGACACAGTGTATTTGTTAACAGGGACAGGAGGCAGTGTTTTGGGAAGGCAGTGCTGGTACTGAGGGTGTTTGCATTCACAAAAGAACTGTGGCTCTGTGTGGGCACATGTGAGCTCGTACCCTTGAAAAACAAAGCAGCCTATAATTGGGTTATGGATCATAACACACTAAAAAACTGTGGCACTTTGGGATGATGAGCTGTGCACCAAACATTGTCAGTGCTGCCATTTCTCAGCTGATTCACCTGGAGGAGGAAGTTGCTCTGGCATGTAATCAATACCCTGAGTGAGAAAAGTGGAGGGAAGCTTGCTATAGCAGCAGGACCCCTTGTTAGAAAGAACATAACCTATCATTATTCTTGGAGCTGATCTAAAGGGCACAGGCTGCATATCCTGATGCTGTAAGTGATAAAAAGCTAATTTCTGGCTTTGAAGTTCTGTGCTGAGGTGAGGGGGGAAATGTTCTCGTGTGCTGGAGTTTTAACCACTGGGGTCAAACTTACTCACTGACTGGCATCACAACTGTGCACTTTCCCAACTATTTCTCTGGAAATACAGGATCCAGTTTTTGTGGCTGTGTATTTTTAACTGCTGGTGAGGACACCAGGGATCCATGGTTTGCTCCTGAGGAGAAGGTGCAGCTGTCCTGTGTGCAGGTGGTCAGTGGGCACATCAGCAAACACTGGTGCTGTCAATTATAAATCTCCCAGAACTTATGACCTTTGCTTTGTGCTTGTTCTCATTTCCTTTGGGTTTGTTTTTTTTTCCTGTTAGTTTGGTAACTCTCTGGGAAATACATCCCACTGCTGTCTGGCACCTGAGCAGCAGCACCTAGCACAGTGTACCTCAGGCTCCTACACGCTACCCTAGCATCATAAAAGGCTGTGAAATGTCATGGCAGAGCCTGCAAAGTAGGAAATGACAAAGCATTTTGCATTTCATTTGCAGTAAGTTGCATAGTTAGGCAAGCTTACTACCAGTGGAAAAGTTAAATATAGATTTTGCTGGAAGGATTTTGTTATCACTGAGAAACTCAGAGAATAGATTGGACAACCCCTTTTTTAGGACTCATTGCCCAGCTGATCCTGCCCAGATACATGGCTATGAGCTGTATGACCTCTTAATATCTTCTTTTTGGCCTGGTTTTTGTGTTTCTGTGATGTTTCAAAGCTGACTCTGAACTTTAACCCCATATATCCCACTCAGACTAAGGAGAAATTTGTGTACAAGCTCTGTATTTGCCCTGTAAAACCTATTGACCAAAGCAATCCTATCTGCAATCCATTATGGATACTGGTGAAAGCCAGGAAAGAAGCAGCTTGGATTTTCTCAGGCTGCTCAATGAAAACATGAGAGAAAAGAATTATAACAATGGTTAACCACCTGCTGGATGTGTGAGAGACGTGATGTTTTCATGAATGATGTTCACCAGGGGTGTTCCCTGCCTTGCACCAAAGAAATCACTTCTGTCCTTGCTGCCACGATCTACTCCTATGTAAGTGTGGTTTGATTCTTTAACAAAGGGCTTTTATTTCTCTTCTGCATGAAGGAAGTTTGTTGCTACATCCTTTTCACTGCTCTCCTAGCCCGACAGCAACACATCTCTACACTTTGTGCCACACAAACATGCTTTTCAGTGTTATTGATTTTCATAACAGACCTTAATATACAGAACCATAGAACAGTTTGGGTTGGAACACACCTTTAAAAGTCATCTAGTCCACCTCCCTACAATAACTAGGGACGTTTTCAACTTCTCTGGGAAGGTGAATTTTGATGGTGCAGCTCTGAAGGGAAGAGATACTCCCTGGTGTAAACCAGGTGCAGGATTAGAGAGGCCATCAGTTGCTGGCCTAAATTTATTTAATTATTCTGTTGCACATACAGACAGCACCACAATGTCTGTGGCTGCATTTCAAGCACTGCATGTTTGCTGGGGAAGCTTTTTGTCTTTTCTTTAGATTGTATGAGAAGAGCTGTGCTAAAACCTACTTGAGGTGGAGAACAAGGTGTAGAAAATCCAGTCTGTCAGAGATCATGTAAATGTCTCACACAAAGAGAGGTAACAGGGACTTTATGTGTGGGCAATGCTGCAGCCAGGTCCAGGTTCAACTGATCTCACAAGTGTGTTTGTGAAAGAAAAACAGCTTCAAGGGATAATTATAAGAAAAATTTAAATGTATTGTGTGTGGTGAGGAGTGTTTGAAAGCATCAGGAAAGAGAGTAGAAATTTTTGAAAGGTGTAAGCATCTCAGAAAGAGGTGTTACATCTGCCACAGGATGGCACAACAACTTTTTTTCCCCAGCAATGGACAAGTCTGAGGCAAACACCAGCTGAAAAACAAACAGTTTTCTACAGTTTGCAGGCTGGAAAGGAGATGTGGCCATCTAAGCATGGGCATTTACAAGGTGCTTTAGCAGGAGCTGTACAGGCCCTACTGCACAAGTCTTGATAATTGAATACAAAAAAGAGGAATTAGTTAAGGGTCCTAATGACAAATTTATTATTTTTTCTTTCACAGAACTAAGGGCAGAGCTGACAGTTAACAAAGAGACTATTTAATACACTATCAGCTCAAGAGACTTCAACACTTCCTTCCTTTCAAAAGTGGTGAGAGTGATGAAAACTACACAGTTCCTGGATTCCCTGTTCTAACTCTCAGAAATTAGATCTGTTCCTGCTTGAAATTTTGCTGTAGGTGGGAAAAGCAGGAAAGAACTGCTAATAGAAGTGAGAAACATCCCAGGAACCAGAGTTTTGACACAGCAATAACCTGTATCACAACGTTCCTTGCTGTTTTAAACAATAATTAGAAGAGCAAGGAGACTTCAAGTTGCACTGAAATTACAGGCAATTAATTTAACAGCTGCAAGAGAGATGTGAGGGGGGGGGAAAAAAGGTAAAAAGGCCAGGGAGCAGGAGCCTGATGCTTGAGTAGAACCTGGCTGCAGCTGAGTGGCAACAACTGTACCTTGTAAAGCTGATTTTCCAGCAGAAGAGCCCTCTGCTCATTTAAAGGCTGAAGTTCAGTCAGCTGCTACTCCTCAGAGGAGCAGCTAAAATTGCTGTGCTGTCTCCTTCAGAGAATTCTTTTCCCATATATTAGTGTAAGTATAAGGTTTTGGTTTGTTTTTTTTTTTAAACTGGTATGTTACAGAAAAAAAAATCAAATACTTTCTTATAGAATGTTACTTATATCTGTTTGAAAGCTCTTGTGCACTTAATGAATGGGTTTTTTTTGCAGTGGTATTTAAATTTCAATTTAAAGGTAATTCACCTATCTCTTTAGAAATAACACATCTGTAATAATGCATCTCTAATATAGAAGACTGCTTCCACTTCCTGGCATTTATTTGAGGATCAAATTTTTTAAGAGACACATAGCTTAAAAGAAGTCTCTTCTCTAAAATTGCTCTGAGCTTCTTTTTATTCTTGTTTTTTTAAGTATTCCTTAAGTGCCTAAGGGCCCGTTCATTAGAGTAAATGTTACTGCTTATAGAAGTATAAGAAAAATAAGCTTAGAGAAGTTGCCTCTGCTTATATAAAACAAAGTTGCTGCCATGCAGGCAGTTTGCAACAAAACAGATTAAATGAAACTCCTAGTATTTATGTTTATTTCAATCTAGATTAATAATTACTTATATATGATCTTATTATTTGCTTCAAAAATTATACAAGTGTTAAGTGATGGTGAAGCTCGCTGCTTTTGGGGAAAGGAATTAATTTTTCTACACATAAAAATCACTCAAAATCTGATTCTTAGGCACTTCTCCCAGCTTCATTTGGTATGTTACTATTATATTTAATAATATAGCTCCATGATTTTGATGTCACTTTCTAGTGGAATTGTTTCCCCTCTTGTTTATTCCAAATGGCAAAGATTTAGCCAAGCTGGGGATGCCAGTCCTGGAGCTCTGTCCCAAGCCTGCTGAGGGCATCCCCCAGTGAACATTCTTGGTGCTTTGGGGGGATGTGGGTGAAGTCCCCACTGTCCCTTGGAAGCTCCCAGCTGATCAGTCCAGGTGGTTGTGAAGGCTAGATGTGGAAACCTCTGGGAATGAGGATTTATCCCTGCAAAATGAACCCTCTGTGCCTTAGTCACACATAAGCATGCTTATCTTGTAGGAAATAGCTTTTTAAATGTTGCCTGGCAGAATAGATAATAAAAATGCACACAGGATGAGGTGCCTCTGCAGGGCATGTTTCTTGTGCAATTCCCAGTGTGGCATCATGACAACTGTGGCTGATTAGCACAAGAGAAACTGGATTTTGGGATTTTTGTCCTTGTAGGCTCACAGAAATGCTGACACTCTTGTTGGTCTCACTTTTTCTCCCCCATATCTGCCACCCCCAGGTATAATTAAAGTGCTTCCTTTAGTTTAAAAAGTCCTCAGCTAATTTGTATTGTCATTCCCCCTCACCTCCCTGCCATGGTTATGGTGCTTAAGAATAAGAGAGGAGATGTCAGGAAGTATTTCTGTCTTTCTTCCCCAACTTTTCCACATCAGCTTCTAGTTCCCTGGACATCAAAATGTCCTGGCTGAAGGTTTCTGTCACGGCTGGTAAGTGGAACAAGGGTTTCCAAAGCCCCAAGCTGTCTGCTGAATGGAAAAATTGGTGAAAATGTGTGAGTTGATCACCCTCTTATATCTTGTGCCTGCTCTCTGCAGATATTTGGCAAGAGAAGGGAAATGAAGAAGTCTTTGGAATGTGGAGCTAAGAAACGACACCACAACCCAGTGGACAGCATCTGCAAGAAGATCAAATCCATCCAAATGATGGACAAAGTCTCCAACCCAGCTTTGCAGATCCCAAAATTTCAGTCGCGGAACTTCGACAGCCCACAGAGCAATACTAAAAAAAACCTGGAAGAAATACTGAAAGGGAGAACCTGCAGAGGCCAGGAGAGCACTTGCTCAACCCTGGCCAGCCCTGGCAGTGACAACATTTTCGTTGTGGACTTGCCTTGTCCCTCCTCGGACTCCTGCCCTGCGAACGCCACCTTCTCAATCCTTAAACGCACCAAGAGACCCAGCAGCTCGTGGGTGCCTCCCTGTCCCACAGACAGTTCCTCTCCTTTCTGCTTTGGACCCAGGGAGGCCAATGCCCAGAACAAACCTGCAGCAAATGCTGAACCCAAAGATGTGCGGCCCAAGCAGAAGTATCTGACGTCAAGCCCAAACGTGTGTTTCTTCCCATCTGAAAAAAAGCCAGAAAGTGCTGTGGTCCAACCTCCTGTGCCAAAGACACTTCCTTCAAGGGAAAGAGGTAAAAAACCCTAAAAAACCCTAGAAAAACACACCCTGATTCAGAATCCTAGAACATTCAGTCTATGTACATGATGTTCGTTTACCACTTAAACTTTTAACACCACATCTTAGTAGCGCTCAAATCTTGTAAGACTGCAAAAAGAGCTGAGGCAAATCTTAAATTTTCTCTAAAAATATTAATGTGAGTGCAAAAAGTGAGGAATTGATAAGACAAAGTTTTTCAAGTTTGCTATTTCATTTTTTTTTAAGAGAGAAAGATATTTTCAACAGTTTAAGAGATCGAGACTGTTTGCTAGCACTATGACATTTATTTTAACAGCCAAATTTTATTTGGCTTTTAATTTAGCCTATGATTTGTGTATCAGACTGATTTTTTTTTTTTTTTTTTTTTTTAAGATACATGAGTTTGGGTGTTGCTCTTAGCTTGTTTTTGTTTTGTGACTTTGGATTGTTTGTTTTAGGGATTGTTTTCTTAAGTTAACGCTAATGATTTCTCTACAATATATCTGGAGAGGAAGGGAAGAAATACCAGGACTGTCAAGATGTCCTGTTTCATATGTTTACTCTATAGAAAGAATAACTAAGTTTTCCCAAAAATACATGTATAAAAGTAGATGCATGGAATATTTCCAGCTCTGAGTAGTTCCTGTTGTTGTTTAGCAATAAAATCTTTGTTTTTATTGGAGGGAAAGCTGGTTTTTGTTTTAGTCATGTGGAATGAAAGTTAACATGAGCAAGTAAAGATGGGCAATAACAGATTTATTTTTGCACAGGAGGGAGGCAGACTGTGGGGTACAAGGCTGACAGCATGTACGATGTGAGCCTGATCTGTGAAGAGGACCTGCTGACCACCATCTTCTGTGCATGTGACATCCACTGCACAGGTTTGCCAGGGATTTTTTCATTGCTCTGTTGTTCCCTCAACCTTTCTGAGGTTTAGATTGTGTTGGGAGGTGCCAAGCTCTGAGATGTGTAGGTGCCTGTGCTGTGGCAGATGCAGAATAAGTGTGTAAATGCCTGTGCCTCTTTTGTAGGGTGCCTGACCCTTCCCCTGCTGATCTTTGCAGAGCAACACATTTCTAGTAGTTATCCTTATTGCAGATCACTGTTTCTTTCTTTCAGCCTTTATCCCTGTTAGAAACTTGAGAAACTTTAGAGCAAGAGACAATTCCTCCAGTTCCACCTCAGGCATGACTAAAAGTGTTAGAATCATGCATCCCATATTTGCTCAGAGCCCCAGATCAGTAGTGTGGCCTTTTACTACTTTTTTTTTTTTTAACTAATGCCTTGCCAGGCTTTGGAGCCTGACCCCTGTTTCTGCTTTAGGAAAAGTGGCAGTGTCCAAGATAGTTGATTATTTGAGACATACAACCAGCAGGGGATCAGAGGACAGTGGCCTTGAAGACCTGTGCAACATGCTGGACCCCGAGCACAAAGACATCTCCATGGACCTGGAAACGTACCACGCTGTCATGGGAGAGTGGATTGAAGACTGTAAGAGAAAAGGGTAACAGCATTTTAATAAATATGTCTCATAAGTCTTCTGTGGGAACAGGAGATTATAAACTCCCCTGTGGCTCTGGAAAAAAAGTGGTATTGGGACACCATGTCCACAGCATTGGGTTTAGCTGAAGTTTGATGTATTACAAAGTTGGTTTTGTGACCCCTGGTGCTCCCTTCTTTCAGGGAAGAAAGTGCTACTGAGGGATCCTCAGCAAGCATGGAAGACCTGGAGTTTCAAGTACCTAAAAACATCTCTGAAGGTGCAGATCATTTTACTCTTGTTTCTGTTCAGGAAAACTCCACTTTCTTGCTCTATAACCAAAACCTCCACCTCTTTCAGCCAAAAAGACTCATGCCAGGATGAATGTTACATCAGGAAGCCTGGAGGCCTTTGGGGGTGATGTGTCTAAAGGAGACATGTGAGTCCATTTAAGCAATTCTTTCTCAGAATGTAGCACTCCTAGCTTTGAACCACCTGACAGAAATTCCAAGAACCTTTCTTTCAGATCACTATCCTTGCAGATTTCAATGCTCACCTCAGTCTGCAGGAGCTCTTGATGATGGCACCTTCTTCCTCTCAGCTTCTGCTCAGACTTAAAATAAAACCAGTATTTTTTTCCTACTGATATCTCTGTGCTTCTGTGTCCATTTTCCTTTTTAATCTGTCCAGATGTTTGTTGTGTCTTTCCCTGTTTAAACTGGTCCTTCCCTCCACCAAATTCTTAGTTGTCTGACAATATGAAGACATTATGTCCTGAAAATCTGGTCTTGGATTTTGTTTAGGGTTGTTTTTCTTATGATAGGGAGTTTGTTAAGAGGTTTTTTTTGTAGTAGCAGTAGCAATGTTTGTGATTTGGACTCTGTTAAGGGCAAAGCACTTAACAAAGTGCAAAAGTTTGATTTGCAGTTTATGCCTAGTCAGAAATCCAACATCTGCTCTGTAATGCTTCCCTACAACCTCTCAGGATCTCAGAAGAATGATCCTCATTTAAGTTTTGGTTGAAAGTATAAAGTGACTTAAAGCACTGTCATGCAGACATCCAGCTGTGGCACTTTGACAGCAAACTCCAGTTGTAGGGAGCAGAAAAAGTGCTTAAAACCAGAACTTCTTGGTGCCCATAAAACTGGTTGCAGATGCTCTGTTATCTCTTGCAGAGCAAATGGCTGGACACTGCATCATCACAAAGTCCTCTGTGGGCTCTCCCTCACCTCTAATCAGTGCAGTAGGATGTTTTAAAAGTCTGGAGTAGGTGAAATCACCTTTCTCACTCTCTGCTGGCTTTGTCACTGGGACAGGGAGACCTCTGACTTGATAACCTGCGTTGCTGACCTGCAGTACAACAACCAGAAGCTTCAGGAAGAGAACAACAAGCTGAAGGTCACCCTGGAAGCTGTGGATGAGACCAACAGCAAGCTCCTGGCAGATAACGAGAATCTACGTCAGCAATTAAAGAGGTGGGGTGCCCTGGGGTGCCAGGCTTTCCAAGGGCAGAGCTGTGATCTTCCAGCCTTGCTCTCATGCTCTTCTCCCCCATTGCCTCACCTCAGTGGCTTTCTTGACCTTATGCAATATCTGTAAGGTTTAGCCCTCTTACCTGCTTGTTCTGCTCTGTCCCCCCTGGTTTTTATAAAACCATTCATCTCAGAGCCAGCTTCCTGCAGTGTGTGCTGGTGTGGGTGCACACAGGGAGAATCTCAGGCTAAAGCAAACAAACAAAATAACAAAAATATTTTTAAAAGGCATAACATTACCAAGAAAAGAGCCAAGCACTGGAAGGCTTCCAATCCTAGGCCACATTCTTGTTGCTGAGCAGAGGGGAAATGAGTGTCTAAAAGCTATTTTGCTACTTGTGTGACTTGTTCAGCCTTCCTGTAGCCTGAGGACATATCAGTGGCATGGATACAAGCCCCTTTTTAATTGTGCTTATCTGGCCTAATTAATGACACTGTGGTATGGTTTGGTCAGCTGCCAAGCTGTTCCCAGGGTTTTCAGGGGAGATCAAGGCCAAGGGTTCTGCAGGGTGTCTGGCATGGGATGTGTGCCCTTATGTGGGACCACCTGCTCTGGGATGCTCTGCAGGATTGAGCTCAGAAAAGCTTTAAGGCATGGTTTGGGGTTTATCAGATTAGGGTAAGAAAATGGTGCAGACCTTATCCTTGAATACTGAACTGAAATGGGTTCCCCAGCTGTAAACCATGAAGTGTTGTAAAAATGAATTTGTGCTCAGGTGATCTGATATATTTAACTACAGCTAGCTAAATTTTTAACATATTTAACAAAGCTTTGTTTGCATCCACCTGTCCTGGATGGAGTTTCATCCCTCACTGTAAGAGTGTGGAATGGGGTGAAAAATAGAAGTAGAACCATGAGCTTTTGAAAATGATGGGCTTAAACTTAGTTGTTGCTCTTCTGCTAAGTGTCTGTGCCAAAAAAGGTCCCTGGTGGCTTCTAAAAATACTTATTTCCAGCCTATCTAAACAACCAACATGAACTGGCTGAAGTTTCTCTGGATTTGCTTCCCCTGTGCAGTGTCCAGCAGTCTGTGTTGAAAGCCAAATCCTTGGAAGAAGAGCTGGAGGAAGCAAGAAACAATGTGAACGTGTCAGAAGAGAAGAGGGAGCAGGTTCTTTTGCAGAACAAGCAGCTAGTAGGTTCTCTTCCTTCTTGTTTCCCTTGCAGCACCTCACACCTTGCTGTAACAGTGGTGTGGCTGCTCAGGCTGTTAAAAATCAGAATTAAAACCTTCTCTGGACCTTTAGTGGAGGCCCATGAGCTGCACCAGCCTCAGCTCTCCCCATTTTGTGGGGTCTCTGAAAGAAAGATTCAACACCACAGCTCTGGATATGTTTGTTGTCTTTTTGAATGTTGAACTTGACATGCTAAAATCAACTATTCTGTTTTTCTCTATTTCTATTGTTTATTTTCTTTTTTGTTTTTTTTTTTCCCATTAACTTGATCAGGAAAAAGAAAACCAGTCTCTCAACATCAAAGTTACTTCTCTTCAGGAAGAGGTAAAATAAATCATGTTTTGACATGTTCTTGCTGAGCTAAAATTTGCCATTAAGAAACGAAATGTTTGTCAGACTTTGAAGCCTTGCATGCTAATTAGGTTATCAAAATATCTAACATTTTAAAAGGCTGATGTGTCATAAAACTTCATATCTTGAGGTTGCACTGTGCTTCATATTTTCCACTTGCTGGGTAAGTAAGGATGAGATTAGGGAAGCATAAGGACAGATACAAACTGCTTTTCCCCCACCACCTTTTTCCCAAGATTTATAGGCAAATTCCATGTATTCCTGGTTCCCAAGGCTACAGATACAAACTCTATATTGAAACAATCTCTACCCAACACTTTATCATTTCATATTCACTTCTATTTTCCTCCCTTAAGATCCAAAGGAGGAATCTTGTATAGAACTGTAACACCAAAAATCTGTGACAAAAACAATAAAAAAATGCAGTGGCTGGGGTCTCCACTCAGATGGATCCATTGGCACTGGCCAAGGATCTAGAGGAATTTTTTTTGGGAATGCAGCTCTATTAGCAGAGTATCCATAGGCTTTTCATTTAGAGAAGAGTTTTTCTTTTTTTTTTAACTGTATAATGTTCTAATCCTTGCTTACACACTGTATTTCAGACTATTCAGGGACAAATGGAGAAACAGGTTAAATCAAACATAGTAAAGAGAAGAAGCACCTTAAGATCATTCTTTCTGCAAAGTTCCTTAGTCCAAATAGCTATTAAACCACATCTTTCTGAAAACAATTTTCATGCTACAGGGCTGACTTTTCTTTAGCTTTCTAGGTCTGGTAGTGGTTATAAATCACATTTTGATGAGGGGTTTTCTCTTTTATCAGTGCTCTGGGTGGGAAAAGGAGCAGCAGCAGTTTTGGTGGGGCAAACACATGCAGTGTATGTGCAAAAATGCTGGTAGTGCTTGAGAGTAGGCAGCAGCTTGGGGGTGGAGATGTCATTTTTGCCTGGTTTCTTCAAGGAGAAGCTGTCAATCCATTCAGCTGTGCCTAAACACTCTGTGTCTTGTTTAGATTATTAAGAATAGAATGGACAACGATGGGCTGCAGAAGAAGCTTTTGGAGCTGTCTAAAAACACAGCACAACTTCAAGTAAGCATTTCAAAGCTGAGAGGAATAAAAAGTCAACCTGGATTTTTTTACTTGGGTCTAGTGAAGGGGAATTTTCTGCTACTGGAAGGCAAACAGCCCTGAACCTCTGTATGTTGAAGGACTGCAAAGAAATAGTAGCTTGCAGAGGGTGACAGCTTTTACCAATGAAGTTGCTGTCTGGAGGCTAAAAACTGGGCTGGTAGCAACCATCCACAGTTTCATTCTTTCCCCCAAGTTAAACTTTTGGATACCTTTCCCTCACTATTCAAGAAAATACATTAAGGTCATGCTTTGAGGAATGTTGCTGAAAATATTGGCCTGGACAGACAAGAGGAAACAAAGGTGACTGAAAGTTGAGACTGCTTCCACTCTGGGTATAATATTTGTACTTTGAAACAAACACTACGTATAAGGTATTGATTTTTTTCCAAGCAAGGAACATGGATCGTCCCTATTTCTACTAGGAAGGAAAAAGACTGACTTTTATCATAGGCTGTACTGATGGCTGGGTTTACTTTTGATCTTTTCATTCTTCAGATCCAAGCCCACATCTATGAGAGCACTGTGGTGAATAAAGAGGCAAGCCTGATCCAGGTTAGTTGCTTTTACTCCATTACCAACTGAAAACAAGACAGTCACAGAATGGTTTGGGTTGGGAGGGACCTTAATGATACCTTGTTCCAACCCAGCTTCCATGGGCCAGGTTCCTGGTCTGTGCTGATGGGATATTTGTAAAAAGGCAAGGCAGTAGTATTCACTGTGGCACTTTTATTTCCACTCTTCTCACACTGCAGGACCTGATCCTATAAATGGCTTCAAAGTAGGCGAGCTCTACTTTAGGACCTGGTTATGAGTCAGCATAATTAAAGGTTTCAGGATTTCACTTGCCTTTTTTTTTTTAATATCATAGCCTATTAAAACAAACTTGCAAACTTCAGACAAAATATCCAGAAACTTCTAAAGGCTGCTTTGTTCAGAAGGTCTTTCCTTTCATGTCTTTAACTGAAATTGTGTCAAACTAGAAATGGTGACTTGGAGTCCAATGGAAAAGGAAATCTGTCCTTTTATTGCTTGGGTGTAATCATCTAGGCTTTGAGGAGTGAATATTTCTGATGTTTTTAAACATGCATTTTATACTAGAAAACAAAGATATAAGACTATACAAATGTGCTGGCATTTTCTGGATTAATGAATTATGCAAAGAGCCTTCTATGCCAGTGGAGTTTCTACATAGCAGAACATGCTGTGAATCTCCTGATAAAATATTTGAATTTTGGGCTCCCTGCAGAGTGGCTGCAGCTAAATTCAAATGGGAAAAGAGAACTTATCCTCTGGATAACACCAGAGTTCAACTTTGTAGCCGAGTGTTTTAATAGGTTTGATTTGATTGGTTGCTTTTTCCGGAAACAGCGTAAGGGCACAAATTTATTAATTTTTTTTTTTTTTTTAAAGTAGCTTTCACTTTCTCCTACTTGAATGATTCAAAGCTTTTGTTAGCTCTGTAGCATCATTTTATTTCAATGAGACTCTTGGTCTATTGGCTAAATGGGAAATTCTGAAAGTAAACTGCTGGATTACATGTGAATAAACGTGAGTGGTTGGTATGTTTTTGAAGAAACTGGTGTGGAAAACTGACTTTACTTGTTGGCATTAGGATAATCTGATTCTATAACCTCACTTTTCCTGCTTAGCTTTCTGTGCCCTTCATCTCTTTCAAAAACCTCAATGATTTTTAAAGACAGAGTAGGAAGAACTCATGCTAGTGTTGAGAGGACAAGAGCTCCTCTCGAAATTCCTGCTTTCTCTTACAAATACTCTGCTGTCTGTGCAGTGTCCTTTATTGGAATGGCATAACCTGACTGGGAGCCCTTGGCTAAGAAAGGTGGTTTGTCTACCAATTCCTGAGCCTACCATGAGGGCTGGCTCTTTTTTAGCCTTTCTGTTAGGTTGTGTTTAATTTAGGGAGTGCTAAACTCTAATAATGAAGAAAAAGTCAACTCAGAACATTGCAACTTGTTTGAAGGGTCAGTTGGGATTAAAATTCCTGCTGTCATATAACATAGACCACGTTTTAAGCTAAAACTAGAGTGCTTCTGTCTAGTTTAATCTGTTGGACCTGAAACCAGGTGAATAATAAGTACAGCACCTGGAAAAGAGGGTTTGTCTCCTTAATTTCAGAATTTAGGTAGGAAAGGTCATCTGAGTGCTTTCTGTTAGTAAATATGCCAGGTAACTCAATGTATTCTTTTAAATTAACAACTATTTTCATGTCATACTTAGCTTGCTGCTCAAGCTAAATCATACATCCTACTGCTGTGGGGAGAGGATAGCATATAATTTTGCTGTTGGTTTTTTCTTCCCCCCCACAATCTCTGCAGAAGGAGCAGGACATCAAGGAACTGAAGTTAACCATTGTAGAATGTTCCTCCATAATAGAGGTACGGGTTTGTTTGGGCTGGGTTTGGCCAGTGCTGATTCTGCATGGCAAAGGCAGCCTCCAACCAAACCCCATGGATGTTTTAGACACTGCGGGCTGAAAAAAACAAACTGCTGGAGAACATCCAACACATGCAGCAAGAGCTGATCTCGTGAGTATTGTGGCCAAATCCCAGGAAAGGTAGCTCATTAGAAATCCAAAAAGACTGTTACTTTTTTTTTCCTGCTTCTTTTAGGAATGGGTTGAGTTTCCCGTTGCTGTATAAATTTAACAGCAATATTCCTGAAGGGATAAATTCGCTGCACTGTGAACTGGAGCTTGCACAGTCTTCTGAGGTATGAATTAAACCTTCAATTAATCTCTTCCCAGTTGTCTTGCATCAGCAGAGGCAGGACAAAGCTCATTCCCTGTAGATGACTTGATAACTCTGGAATTTGAAGCCATAGTTCCTACTATGTAAGCACAGAATGAGAAGGTTGCTATATTGTTCCAAGTGCCTTGGAAAAAGTCCCAAAGAAGAGCAAAACAAAACACTTGTAGACATGAAAAATTAGTTGACAGTATCCTAGAATGGCCTGGGTTGGAATGAACCTTAAAGATCATCCAGTTCCAACCCCCCTCTGCTCTACAAAGTAAATCTAGAGGAGCTTGGGTCATGCTGGCAGAAGAACAGAATGATGGGAGAAGATATCAACTTTCCAATATATAAATGCTTTTATGCTGTGGAAAGTATCTGACAGTCTGCTTCTTGTGCTGCCTACACTAGATGTGAACAATATTTTTTTTTTCAGTTCTGAAAGAGGAGACTTTTTTTCTTTGAAGTTGACTTTAGTGAGAAAGGAAATTCAGTGTGAGCATCTTGATAAAGTTCTTGGGTCTTAATCTAATGTATTGTTAAGGAACTCTGATAAGAATCTCTGATGACAAACCAAATATATTTAAATTAATAAAATAAGTTCTTTATGTAAATAGAAGATAATAATTAGGCTGAAATACTTTAATCAGAATTATTTATTTATAACTGCTTGTATAGTGTACTAGCTATTAATCCAATAATTTCCAAACTAATAATTGTTAAATAGATTTTGTTGGTATTTACCAGTGTTGCTCACTGTGGACAAATCTTTTGTTCAACTTTGAGGAGTAAATTTGAGGTTGTCCCCACTTGAGGGAGGTATCTCCATACACACCCTGCTGCAAAGGGTATGTCAGAAGCCCCAGGCTTTAAGAAGTGAGCCTGGATTTTTATGGTTGTAATGGTTTGAAAGCAAAACCAGTGAGAGACTCCAAATCAAATGCTATTTAATAGGTAAAAAGAGAAAAACAAAATACATGCAATAGTACAAAAGAAAAACCACTGACAGAGTCAGAGTACAACCTTGACACCCTGTTAGTGTGGTGGTAGCAGTCCAGATGAAGTGGTTTTGTTGAAGTAGTGATCCCACAGGCTTGGTAGCTGTTGTCCTCTGGAAACCAGGGGGTAAGGGTTGCTTTGGTGTTCCAAATCGCAGTTTTTTTTATCTAGGTAGGAAAGGCTTGGCACCTCCCCCTGGCTGGAGCATCTCCCAATGGGATGATGTAATTTTATCAGTCATGCAGTGGGATTCAATGGGTCATTAACAGGAGATATGTCCCTAGAAGGAGGATGGGTTGTGGCAAAGATAAAGAGCACTGCCCCATCTGGTTTTAACAGATGGCCCATTAGCAGAGGATATCTCCCACAGAGATGAATCACTGCCCCCCCTGGTTTCAGCAGAGGGTGATAGAACACACACTTTTGGGCACATTTTTACATTGTAACCTAGGACCATGATATAAAGTGATTGACTGTCAGATCTTTTCAGGCCAGCTGTGCCAGCTCAGTTGGGTCCTTGTTCAGGAGCTTTGCCTGCCACTTCCCTCACTGGTGCCAGTTTCTGTCAGGACACATTGTTCTTCACATCCTCAGAATTTTTTAATTTTGGGGTCACGGAATCAGGCTGGTCTTGGCATTCTCTGACACCAACAGCAGCATAATCCACCACTTGTAATTTTTGCAAGTAGGGTATTGTTGAAGCTGTTTTACACCAGTTTAGGCAGAGCATCCTGCTACAATTATGGCTTTGGTTCTGATTTTAAGCTGGGCTATTCTGTTCCCATTCCCTTAGATAATCCATGGAGTCCCATCCTTCCCTGTGCTGTTTTCCCTTCAGATATAAGCTGTGCAACACAGGTGACAGCAGAGAGATGCTGCTGAGTGATTTCTGCTTATTTTTGTACAAGGTGGATTTGCAAAGATTTAGCATATACAGCAACAAGAACAAAAATGTCCAAATGGACTAAATCTTCAGGGCCAGAAAGGAGAGGTAGGCTTGGCTAGGCAGCTATGAGGAGTGAAGGTACCACCCCATATTGCAGCTCCCCAGAGCCCCAGTGAGTCACTGTGTTTGCCCTTCCAATGCTGCAGTGAGACACGATTCCACCGAGTCACCTGTGAGGAAGGGCTCTGCTTACTCATCACTTGGTAAAGACTCCTCTGAATAAAGATAACTAATTACTGACTTCCTCTTGCCTACCCTGACATGAATATTTACACTGGATCACTCAGCAGCTTGGCTGGCTTTTCTTTTTTTGTTTATTTTTTTAAAATCCTCATTGATGCAATGATTTTGAAAAAGCTTTTCCAAGCCTCAGGTTTTGGTAACTCTGACCTTCCAGTAAATGCAGAGCAGGGGTACTTCAGGAAAGTCTAAATGTCACTGATGCTGGTTGGTAATAAGGGGATGTCAAAACAAACTATCTGGCTCTTCCATCCCTTCCAAGATGATCAGGACTGAATGGACATCCCTGGATGAAACACTGGACCGTGAAGTGCTGCTTTTGCTCCAGGGGCCTGAATATGCAGGAGAAAAATTCAAGACTATCATGCAAAATCTGGTCAGTGGTAAAGCTTACACAGATAAGAAATCAGAAATTTAATTGAAATTGAAATTTGATCAGAAATTTAATTAGAAATTCTGCCGACATTAATAATTAGATTGTTTACACCTATTGAAAAATTAAGAATAGCTTGAGACTGGAGGGGATCATAGTTTAACAAGATCACTTGGCATCTACTCTAACACTAATTTATATCCTGGGTAATTCTGGGCAGAGTTCTTCTAGATAAGTGCTAAAAATGCCAGAGTTTGGGGAGGTTGTTCTGGAGTTTATTTTCTTTTCCAGCAAGAGCAAGCCTCTGAAGCAGAGGAGCTTGTCATGGCTTTGTTAGAATGGGTGAAAGATCCTGATGAGGACATGCAGCAGGCCTGGGAAAGAAAACTTGTGGTGAGTAACTGTTTCTCTGAAGCATTTAGTGAAATAGTGGGGCTGTGCAGAAGCTGCAGGTGGGTATCTTGCTTTGCATGCTGTGTGTTTATTACTGGAGATCAGAGTCCATCTGTGGGTCAGAGATGGCTGCATGGAGAGAAATATCTTCTTTTGCTGGGTTTTTTTGAGGAGGAAGAGGATGATTGCTGTTCACTTACATGCTGTGCTCTTGCTGGCTTGTCTTGTGCAAGAGCTCCCTTAGTTAAAACTCTGCTTGAAAGAAAGGGTAGATCAACCAGACCAATTAGCAGAGGAGGCTTTATAACCAAACTTCCAAATCCACACCTCCATAGGGTTTATTTTGTTGTGAAAGGCAAAGAGTAGTGCTTTTACTCAGTATATTCAACAGGAAAAACTTCAACAAAGCCTTGTAAAACAAATTAATCTTGCATAATGTATTTCTCCTACTCCTTATCTCTAGTGAGGTTTGTGAGCTCAAGGTATTGTAAAAATATCTTCCCTGTGTAGTAGTAAGTGCCTGTGGACACAACTAAACACCTTTGTTCCCTTCTCTCCCCTATAACAGCTCAATTTCTGGAATTTCCATCATATTGGACATTTTTCTCTAACCTCCTCCTTTCTGCTGATCTGTTGTTAGGGATGCTCCAGCAACCCCAAGCTGTCCATTAATGCTATTTTTCAGCTCCCTAATGGATGTCAACCCCCTCAATTCCCCTCCCTTGGGTGACAGCAGGTGCCACCAGGGGATGTGATGTGCTGCTTGAGGTTGGTTCTTTGGGCAGAAAACTTCTTTTGCCCTCTTGTGCTGCAGAATGGTGTAGCTGGGCCTCTTAATGTTTCCTGGGCAGGGCTGGAGCAATCATTGGGAGCTATCCAGTCCTGGGGACAGCTTGTTTTGTTTTTTTCATTTTTCTTCAGGTAAATCCTGAAACCTTCTCCTTAGAGAAGGTGCAATCATCTCACTCTCTTCACCCAGATGTGACTTTGGGTTAAACTGCTGGCTCATGAATTGCTATAGCTCTTTGCTCTTGACTGAAAACCTCCTCCTTGAAAGCTGTCAGAGCTGAAAAATGCTTATGAAGTTCCATTCACATTGGGATCATATTCCAGTTAAACATGTGAAGCTAAAAAGCTTTTGGTGTGGGGTTGGAGTTGATTGTGGCAAATGAATCCTATTCTGGATTCTAAAGACTGGTGCATTGGGAAACTGAGCTAACAGAGGCTCAAAGAAGAACAAAATCCTTTAAAAATAAAAGGTCCCATCCTTGAGAGTCCTGTAGGGGATGGGAAGTGACTTCATGTCAAAAATTATCTTCACCTAGACAGAACAAGCCAGACATGGGTGAAATTTTGTGTATGGAGCTGAACACCAGTAGATCCCAAAAAGAGATTCAAAGCAGCTTCTTCTAGCCTCAGAGAAAGCACATGGTCCAAGATTTAGTTTGTCAACAGAAGCTGTCACTAGAAGCCTTGCCCACTATTTCCTGTGAAATACATTATGGACATGTTTTGCTGGGGGTTAGTATTTTCAAAAACATTTTAAAGCATATTAGACATATATAAAACCTACTTGTGTTTTTGTACATATATACATATATTTAAGTATGTATAGTGATAGCAAAATCTTTTTTACCCTTCTGCTGGGAGATAAGACTGGTATATGTGCCCTGATAAGCCTTTACCACTTCAGTGTTAAAATCATGATATTTCTATGAGTGCTGCCTACCTTGCCTGAGAAACAGATCCTCAGGATGTGGGCAGTTGCACATGGTCACATCCCATGTCATCCTAGGAAACCTATCAGCAAAAACTGCCTTTTTTTTTCTTTAAGCATAATATTTGATGTGTTAGGGTTTTTATTTGAAGTTCATGAGCATCAGACTCCAACTTACAAATATAGGCACATTATCTGCTTGCAAGATTGATGTTCTCCCCTTAGAATTGCTGCAAAATCCCAGGAATATAAACTTCATCCTTTCCTGACCTCTGTGTGACTCTCATTAAGCATTCTTTAAAAGCTGAGGACACTCCTTCATGTGTTCAGTTGAGCAAGGTCAGAGAGAGAGCACTGGATTCTTCTTCTCAGTACTTTATACTGCAAGTCTCTGCTCTGAGAAAGAGAGATCTGTGTTACCTAACAATTAATTTTTACTCTTTTCCCTCCTACAAGCCAGAGGTAAATCTAAAAGCCTTTTTGATGGGGGTAATCCCTGGCAGAGATCATCTACTAGGCATGCATGACAAACAGAAAGATGGTTTTATTGGTTCTTGATTATTTCATTTATTTGGCTGCAATGCAAACTCCATTTGGTACCAGTTGTACTTTGAGGAAGAGCCCCACAGAAGCCTAAATTATTAATTTTAGGCCTTCCTGAAAGATCTTCATTAGCACTTCCTCTCATGAGCTATAGTTTTTGTTGCTGTATCTGGGCACCTTGCTGGTGGAGTTGTATCTTTACTCTGACAGTGTGGGATGTAGGTGATGGTATTAATTCGTGGAGCAAGGAATTCAATTCTCACCATGAAAATTAAGGCTCTGGCTCTGCTCCTCCTTTAACCACATGGCAACTATAAAATTCCACAGGCTCTCAAGCAAGAATTAGGAGAAAAAAGACATCTTTGGACCCAGAAACTCCAGCTTTTGGAAAAATGCAAGGAGTCCTTAGACAAGGATTTTATTCGAGTGGCAGGCAACCTGAGGAGAACCAAGACAGACCAACTTCACCTGAGGAAAGAACTCTCTGCTAGGTACCCATTCAAAACTTATGCATCTTTTTTGAGGGGGTGTTGGGTTTTGGTTTGGTTTTGGGTTGGGTTTGTTTTTTTCTAGTTGCTTAGCTGTTTAGTATTTTATTTTGGGGTGGGGGTGTTTTTTGGTGAAACAAACTCTACTGAATTCTTGAGAATTTTTTTCACAGAGGAAATGATCTTCTGTTTTGGAGAGTGGATCTGGTTTTATCACAAGGTCTACACTGTGTGGGAGTTAAGGTTTGTGTCTGAACTGATGTAAAGTCTCGGAGGTGTCTTTGAAACCACCAGGGAGACCACAGATCAGAAGTTAGAGCATGAGGGCACTGCCTATTGAGAAGGTGCAGCCATTAAAAAAAAAATGTTGGGTTTGTGTGAAGCAAGATATTTATTAAGAGAGCTGTTAAGTATCTGTCTGCAGGTATTTTTGCTTTGGGATGCAGTTGCTAGGCTCAGGGAAGACAATGTCTCAATTTCCCACGGGTGTAGCTTCAATGAGTTGTCATCAGATATGAAAATGTAACTTTTTTTTTTGCCATATGGTTCCTTCTGTGAGTTGTAATCTTTGAAAAAGAATCATAAAATGGTCTGGACTTCAATAGGACCTTAAGGATCATCCAGTTCCAAGCCCCTGCTATGGGCAGGGACACCTTCACTATCCCAGGTTGCTCAGAGTCCCATCCCTGGGTTTGGGATTTCCTTAGGGCTTGGCAGAGAGCTGGTGCAGAGCAGCTGTGCCATATTTCTGCCTGACTTACCTTCCACTGAACCACCCTACACCTGGAAAAGAACAGATAAAAATACTGATGGCTTGGTTTCTTAAAGCTGCCTCTGTGTCAAAATTGTTTGTGATGAAAGCAACCCAAAAAAAGCCAGGAGCTGAGGTGAGTTAGAGGAAATGGGTCAAGCTTTCTGCAGTGGAAAAGAAGGGTTTCATTGCAATCCATCCTCTTTAGCAGCAGTTCTGATGGCAGCTGCTTGCTGTCAAGTGAAATTCCCTCTCAAACACTAAGAAGTCAATCCAATGAAGCAGTAATAGCCCCAGGGTGTCTTTTTCTAGAATGACTGACTCTATATCCATCCACTATTTCTCCCCAAACCTTGAGAAAACACGTTGTGTTGTCCAAATTGTAAAAGCTTGCCCCACTCAGCTCTTGCTCCTTGACAGTTCTCTGGTGATTCCTCTGTGGTACCCAGAAACATTACAGAAAAAGCCTTCATCCCCTTCCTGCTGTAAAAAACCCGTGTCTGATTCCCTGGTGCAGGATCCTGGGGGGCTGCAGTGTGTGACAGCTGACTTTTGGTGCGGGTCCCAGCAGCCAGAGTGTGTCACCTCCCGGGCCAGCCTGCCCCAAAACGTCACTGATGTGCTGTGCTCGTTATGGTTTGTGCTCTCGCCCCGCAGGCAGCACCAGATAGAAACTGCCAAACAGCTGCAAGAAGAAGCTGCTGGCCAGGCAGAAGCCCTGCATTTGGAGCTGCAGAAAGCCACCAAGCATGTAAGGGACAGCCCAGCTCCCTCTGTGCAGGAGATGCCAAGGGCTGCATCCGACGGGGATGGGAATCGCGCCTTGGGAATGGTGTGCCTCCCTGCAAAAGTGGAACCAGCAGAGGAAGTCAAATTTGAGGGGGTGGTGACAACGGTTTGCTGATGAAAGAGGCAGCGTTGCATATTTGTGGTGGCTTCAAAAAAAAAAAAAAAAAAAAAGAAAAGAGGAGGGAAAAAAAAGCACCCAAAAATAGCTTCCATACACAGTCCACCCCAACGTAAAAATGCAGAAGTTCAGAGGGAGCTTTATCACTTCCTGAGAAAGAACAGATGCAGTTTGGTTTCATTTACATGAACTGTAGAGGCTCCTTGTGCTAGCCAGGCTGCTTTATTTTATGGGGTTTTTTTATTCCTTTCTTTTTTCCCTAAATATTGTTTTGTGCTTAGGCGGAGGATCAAGTGGAAGCGTTTCACTCTGCTCGTGAGGAAGCAGCATCCTTGAAGAGCAAGTTGGAGGAAGCCATTTCTGAGCAGCAGAAGCTCAGGGATGTGAATGCAGCTTTAGCAAGCACTTGCCAGTTGCTTCAGGAGAAGGTGGAAGACTACAAAAGTGAGTAACTTTTGGTAATGTGCCAGCATTCACTTTTTGTATGGGCAAGTACTTTAGGGTTTAGGCAGATCAAGGCAAAACAGGATTGATCTGCAGGTTGTCCAGTAAAATGCTCTGCAGAGTCTTACTTGTTGTTTTGGGATTCCTTTTCCCCTTTTTTCCACCTTTTCCTTCTCCTTAAAGAGATCTGCCCCCATCTGAGCTGAGAAGCAGGTGGAATCCCAAGGAGTGGGATCCACCAAAGCTTCAGAAGCTCCCAACAAACCCCCCAGTCCTAGGAGGGGGATTGGTAACTCCATGGGTGGCACAGGTACTCCTTTATCAAAAGTGCTGTTCCCTACCTTATCCCTAACAAAGCCATCCTTCTTTCCTAGGCTTCCTGAACCAAATAGACTTTGATTTTTGTGTGTTCTGTTTGTTGCTTGTGTTTGCTCTGTGTTTTTGGATATCTGTGTGGTGTTAGGCTGCTTTCTTTAGTGGAAAGCAATCCTGTCACTGCCTTGTACACGTGCAACTTCTGCCACAGAGCCATGGAAACTTCACATTGCCTCTTTCTTACTCACTTCCTGACATCAGCACCTCAATCACCTGGGCAATTAGATAATGCAGAGGTCTGAGTGCAGAACACGTGGCTTTTTCTTTCCTAAACTTGGAGTCTGATCACTTTCTTACAGAAAAAGTATTTGACTGATCTAAGTCCTCTGAATGTTTTGACCTCAGTCATGCACTTACCATATATTCTCAGCATCTATGTGTGCATTGCAAACAACTCCATGTGAAACCACAGTTTGTCTTGCAGGAAAAATTGCCTGGGACCCTTTGTTTTAGCTCTAAGGCACAACATTGCACTGATACAGCAGAAACAGCCCCAAACTGTGCTTGTCCCCCTCTGACCAGTGTTTTGGTGCTGTTCATGTGTGTGTGCTCATGTTGCTTTCATGCTCCTCTCAAACTGTGCAGGTGCTTTATTTTGCTCTTAGCAAGATGCATGATAGTGGAAATAGTTTGCTACTTTCCAGCTCTGAATAGATGAAACTCTTCTGCAAAGCGAGCTTGGGTAGATTGAGAGAGAACACCAGATATGTGAGACTAGTGCCACTGTGACAAAAAAATAATCCACCCCCCCCCCAAAAAAAAAAATTAACCCCAAAGAAACACCACCACCCTGAAAATGGCTTTAAATTACTCTAGTTGCTTTACAGAAATCTTTCTATAGATAAATAAATTGGCAGATGTGTAGAGAAGTTGCCAAGTGCTATGAAGAGCAGGGATGGCAAACAAGGCTGGCACTGAAGGAAAGAATAAAAATGCTTTATATTGGTTCCAGAGGTCTGATGCCTCTTCTGACTGAGGAGCTGGGATGTGGTCTCCTCCCCACCTACCCTTGCCAATCCCCCACTTCCTCCCACCTGCATAGCAGGAAGAGAAAATGTTTCCAAATACAAAGCCCATGAACTTTACAACTTTACACGATGTCAGGTGGAAAGTCAAATGCTTCTCTTCCCCTAAGCCATAAGTGAGGGATCTGTTTCCACAGGGAGCTGTGGCATCCTAGCAGTAATGACGTGGGGAAGTATTGCCTGTGATTTGCAGGTGAACGTGTCCAGTGTCTTCTCTTTGCTATGAGAAAAAATGTTGTAAGCTTAACCAGACTAATGCAAAGTGCAATTAATTCTGATAAGGAGTAGTGAGAGATGCTGTAATATTGGGTTGCTTGTTATCAAGTTGTAAGGAACCCTGTTAGACTTGTAAATGTCTCTTCATAGCAACTGCTAATGCCCTGAGATGGGAGCTGCTGCAGAGGAGGCTCTGTGAATTGGTGTGCCAGGTATGGTGCCCTTTGCTGGGAGCAGGAGAGGTGGGCTTGCACAGGAGGGGCTCTGCTGGAAGGACAGTACAGCTGAGACCAGCTGCAAACAATTTGGCAGCACCTGGCATCTTCTTTTCTAACCTGTATGCACAAATCTGCACATTGTTTTACCTATTCAGCCTTCTGGGAAAAAATGTGTCAGGACTTACAGGTGTGGTGTTGGTCTTCACTGTGAGCAATTCTTGGTGCTTGTTTCAAAAGGGGCTGAGGGAAACCTTCCCTGATGCACTGCTGTGATTTTTGTCCCACAACCAGCACTCACTTCTGCAGACAGGCTTGAAAACAAATGTTTAAAATCTCATCATGTAAGATTTTTTTCAGTACCCAGACACTGGAATAGGCAGTGAAACAGTTATTAAGCATTTTGTAGCCCTCTGTGGAAGAACATGTTGGAAATTACATAAATCTGGAGTGCTTTGCTTTGAATAAATTTTTTTACTTCCCCTTTGGAAGGGGGTGGAGGGGGAGACTTTGTGGAGACACTTTTTTCCCAACTGGCTCTAGTGAGGAATGCTATAGCTCAGGATCTGAACACTCTGGATTCAACACAGACCAGCAAAGTAGTTAACAGCAAGCAGGTCCTGAAATGTCCCCTAGGCTGTGACAAGGGGCATCAGAGGAGCAGAGTCAAAACTGGGCCAGCTACACCTGAATAAAACTTGTATTTGTACATTAGGGTCTGCAGAATTAAAGGGCTGAAAGTAGCAAGGGGAAGCAATTGCAGAGTTGTGCAGTTGTAGTTGTGTAACTGATAGCTGCAAGTAGTTCTGTTTGAAAGATAAAGTTGCATTTTGCCCAGAATCAGGGGCTGTGCTCCTTCTCCTAATTGTGTTGGTTTTTTTGTTGGTTTTTTTTTTCCCCTACCTGCCTGCCTTAAACTCTCTCTTTTACAACAGTGCTGTGCAGAGTTAGAGTCTGACTACAGTCTGCTGCCCACATCAGCTGAACTCGTGAAAAGGAAGGTAGGGGTGTTTGCTGTGATCATTGCTGTTAAAATGGGGTGCTGGGTTTATTTGGGTGGGTTTTGTTTTTTTTATTGTGGGGAAGGCTTTCTTCTCCTCCACCTCAGACAAATAAATAACATTCCTCATGGGAAACTTTGAGTTAAACATTCACTAAAAATAATTTGAGATCAATATCTGTGTTTGTGCATGCAGGTGTTTACATGCATACAAAAAACGTGTTCCAAAGTTTTTTGCAGAGCCAGGTTCCCACTGCCTCTGAAGCACAACACAGATGTGTGATAAGTTGCTTTTTGAGAAGGATCAGAGTCTGAAGATGGCATTTCTTCTAATTTCTTTTCTATTTTTCATTGTTTAAGCAGTGTTGGGTCAAAACCAGCTGTGCACCTGTTGCTTCAGAAGTTTTCTCAGATGCCATCTTCAGATGACACCCTCTTGGCTTGGCTGAAATAGTGTGTTTTGGATTTTTCTTTTAACCCTTTTCACAGGGTTTGAGTGGCTACTTGGGTTCTCCTCTCAGGCTCATCTTGCCTGGTTGTGTAGGATTTATTTTCCGACCTAGCTTGAGCCAGCACATTTTGTTGCAAGTGTCAAGTTGTATTATCCTGCCTCTTCCTGTAACAGTGCTGCCTGTTAAAGATATGAGCTCTTCTGCTTTTCTAGACAAAAAAGCCACAGAAGATGTATTTGTGTAACTGTTGGTGTTACATTATGCAGATGCCTGTGTGGGGGGAGTTGGTGGCATTAATGTATTCAGTGTGGTGGAACAGCAGCTCTTATTTTTTCAATTAGCAGCCCCATTGCTCCAAACGACCATGGAGTGAAGGACCCACCTTGCACTCTGACTTTCCCTGGGCACTGCCCTCGAGTGTTTCATACTGGCACAGCTCTGCTCTGCTAGGTAAGACCTGGTAGTGTTGGACATTTCTCTGTCTTTCACCTGAAATATAGAAAGAGCCACCAGAACAGTCTCAATAATAGGGCCAAGTGTGCTGCTAGAATGTGGAAAATCCTTTGTGAGCTTTAACCTATTTCTGCATGTAATCCAGGAATCTGAACCATGATTACAAGTGCTTGTAGTGAAAGGCCTGAAGAGGTGGCTCTGTCACCCTGACAGACAGCTCCCAAAATCTTCAGGAACTATTGGTACAAATAATTCATCCAAGTATATTCCTGATAGGATGCTGGTCAGTCTGGATCCAGAGGGTGTGAGTTCTGTTCTTCCCATTCCTCTGGCTGGCCCACCCTGAGATGCCCTGCTCCTTGGCTGCTGAGCTGAGGGCAGTCCTGGCTTAACAACCTGAGCAGTAGCAGAGCTACTGAGAATAAAATCATAGGGTGAGAGAATGGTTTGGGCAGGGACTTTAAAGATCAGCTAGTTCTGTCCCTCTGCCATGGGCAGGGACACCTTCCACCATCCCAGGCTGCTCAGAGCCCCATCCAGCCTGGCCTGGGACACTTCCAGGGATAGAGCAGCCACAGCTTCTCTGGACAACCTGTGCCAGTGTCCACTCAGCCTTCTCTCCTCCAGGCTGAACCACCCCACCTTTCCCAGCAGATTGCACTTGCTGCTTTTTCCTGTGTTCCTGAGTTGTTTGAACTTCCCTGGAACTCTCTCAAGCCTTACAAGGACTGAAAGCAGGCACTGAGAGCTATGCATTGCAGAGCTGCAGGCTGCTGCATTTGGGATTTCACACACAAGCATTTCTCCCAACAGTGAGCTGGTACCACACAGAGGCTCTTCTCACACAGACTAGAAATGTTCAAGTGTAATTCCAGGCCATATTGATGGGAATTCAAGCAAATCTTTCTTTGCTGCACGTGCTCTTAATAAGAGCATTCTGCTACTCTGAGAGGGTTGTTTCAGTTTGCCAAGCTGTCAATCTATGGAACAAGTTGAGGCCACACAACCAGACCTTTTCTTACCAAGATAGAAGTTGCTTTATTATAAATCTCGCTTGGTTGGTCTGCTTCTTGGTTATTTTAGAGTTAGCCAAAAAACTTGACTTGTACCTAAATCAAATTTGCCAAGGATCAACTCTCCTGATGCTTGTCCTCCTTAACAGATGCTCTGACCTTGGAGATCTCCTGCCCAAGTAACCCTCCTGGGCACAGCTGGGACCAGCCTTGCAGGCAGAGCCCTGGCAGCTGCACCTTGGAGAGGTGTGATGTGGGACATGTGTCCAGCTCAGATGTGACATCAGGAGAAGGCAGGTAAGGTGGCAGAATAACCTTTTTGGGTGAAGGGGCAATAGGCCACAGGGTCTAGCAGATTCCATGTGCTGGGTTCATCTGCAGGGAGCCTCCCTTAGAGGGAATATTGGACTCTTGGTGATCAGTTCTTGGTGATCCAGGGCAGCACTTTGCTTCTGTTCACAGCCACCAAAACTCTTTACTGGACCTGCTGGTAACCAGATAAATACAGTGATGGGATTTCTATTTCATGCTGGAGTACTGAGATGTGATTTAGACATTCTCATCTCTTTTCCCTGTTTAACTCCCAATTGATGTTCCCATTAGGTGCCAAAATCCTATTGGCTTTTGAGGAGACACTTCTTTTTTTGCAGAGCTTAGAGCAGGAATTCTGAGGTCCTTGCCTATCAAGCTGCCTCCTTAGATCTTTAAAATAGAGATTGAACTGCTTGAGATTATGAAAGCTGAAGTGCATTGCAGTGAATATTTTAAAAAGACAAGGATGTTCCTGAAGGTGCAGAAGCAGGCAGTCTGCAGCAAGAGAACTCAGCAGCTCTCAAAGCTTTTGCCACTGGTTTTCTGTAGAATTGTGCAGTGTGGAGGAGGTTGGGAGAAGGGCTGGTGGTGGTTCTTGCTGCTTGGGGGAGGAGGGATTGATGCTGGTGATGAATTTGTCTTTCCCTGAGAGACCAGCTGACTGCACGGAGAGTGGTGACTTCAGTTGTTATGTGCTTAAGGAAAATGGGCACTCTATCTCTCTGTTGTTTGGGCAATATGCAAATAAAGCCTGTGTTGCCAGGTGGAAAATATGCTCTGCTGATGACTACACCGATGCAGACCTTCCTGTTTCCATTACAGTGATGGACTCTTCACTTGCCGAGGTGAGTGCTGGCTCTGATGCCTGAGATGTGGTTTGGAACAGGCTCGAGCATTTTGTGCCTTGCTCAGACCCAGCTCCAGATGGCTCAGCTATAAATCAGCACTGCTCCACAGTGGCTGGAGCTGGCACCAGTCAGCAGGGTGCTCTGGGGGGTGTTCCCTTCTGTTTGGGCATGTTTCTGCAATGCTTTGGTTACAAAACTAAATGTCTTGGTGTTCACGTGCAACTGGGTCGTGCTTGTAGCTGTGCAGTGTTTTAAATGTGGTTTCAAGGCTGGAGGCAGCAGTAACAGTTCTGCCAGGGAGGAACTGAGTGTTTTTCTCTTTTTCTCCACCTGCAAGGAGCCACAGGATGCTTCAGTTGGGAGTGCTGCCTTTCTTTGCACTTTCTCCCACGGGCACCATGTAGCAGCTGAAAAATGCCATTTTTGCTGCAGGGGAGCTCTCCTTCAGCTGGTGTACTCAGCTGTGCCTTCCCTGCTGCCCTGAATCCTGCATCTACAGCTTGAGTGCAGCTTTCTCATGGCAACAGCAAGAGAAACTGCAGCTCAGCACACCTAAGCTGTGCCTCAGTCCTCACTACTGAACTCTAGACCTCAGCTCCACCACACAAGGCTTCTAAAGAGCTTTACAAACTCCAGTGTTGGTGGGGATGGTGGAACAATATTGGTCAGTGGTTTCTGTGAACCTAGAAATAACCTTTGGGATTAAAAAGCAGCAGGGTGATCGGGTGTGGGGTACCTGTGAGTGCAGCATGATCTGGTTGTAGTAAATCAAAGTAGAAAGTGCAGTGTGGGTAGAAAGTAAGAGTGCTGGGGACTCTGTGGTTTTAGCACACTGGGGTAGAGCAGGTGAAGAACTCCCAGCTTGTGCTGCTATTACTTAAGTGCCCTTAAAGAGGATCCTCTCAAGGGTTCCTATTTGATCCAGTCCTTCTGGAAAGTCACATCTGTGCAAAGGTGTGTGAAACACCTGTGCTCTGTTTTGCAATTCCAGCTGGGCTCCAAAATATAATTTTCCATTCTTGTTATCACTTTCTAGTATAAGCTTTGCACATGAAAGTTCCAAAGGGGGAAAATGAAAAATGTTGAAGCTTGCCCAAGAGAAAAGGCAAATGGGCTGTGCCCAGTGTCTGTTCTAAACACTGGTATGTAGGAGAATTTGAATATCCTTGTTCAATAGAAAAAGTCTCCCTAGTTTTCTTTTTGGAGGTGTATTACATTGCAATTGTGGATGTATTTGAGATCAGCACATAAGTAACTTAAATTATTTATGTCAAATTGTTACCATAGAAGTTCAGGGACTATTTAGTAAAGGAGCATTTGTGACAGCCAAGTGAAGTTTGGGCTTTTCATTCTTGTTTTGATTCATAAATGTGGAAGTCGTGCCACAGTCTGAAAATCAGACAGGTCTTCCAAATATTGATTGTTTGGGACAAGTTGTATCAGACTGTGGCCAGAATTTGTGGGCTGAGAGAACCCTTGGATTATTATGCTAATCAGGGGGATGGAGGTCAGAAAAGTGATTAGGGATGGGCTTAAAGATCATCTCTGGCCATTCTCTAATGCCCTGTGTGAACAGATTTTACAGTGAGGGTGCTGAGGCACTGCACAGGCTGCCCAGAGCAGCTGTGGCTGCCCCTGGATCCCTGGAAGTGTCCAAGGCCAGGATGGGGCTCTGAGCAACCTGGGATAGTGGCAGGTGTCCCTTCCTCTGGTTGGAACTTCAATCTTTAAAGTCTCTTCCAATCGAAACCACTGTATCCTTCTATTTTATTAAGAAATCTAGAATGTGGTGTTTCTCTCTTATTGGGATTTTTTTTTCCCTTTATGTGGAATTTATGGGAGTGTACAATCCTGGTATCCAGCTTAGGGTTTTAAAAAACTGAATTGAGAATTTTCCCTCTATTGCAAACAGAAACCACTGACCATGGTCATGGGACAGGTCATGTAGCATAATGTACTGTTTCAGCCACTTCTAGTGATGAAAGTACTTTTCTGTCGACTTGGGTGCTGTGTCAGTTTTAAAAGCCCTTTAGATTCCTTCTCTTTCCAACATCAAGTTTTTCTCCCTCCCCAATACTCCTGCAGGCCCAATGGCCTGAGCAAGGCAAATGCATTGCTGCACCTTCCTCAAGCTTAGGAGGGAATTCAAATAACAGTAATAAAAATAGCCTGAATTTGCATTAGAAGAAGCATCCACCTGGCTGGGGCTGGGCTGTGCAAGAGCAGCCCAGCTCCAACAGGGCAGGGAGGAGGGAAAAGGCACTTCTTGATGCTGGGAGCAGTTGGGCAGTCTGAGGAGTGACCAGGACCCTTGGAATACCTCCTGTTGTCATTTGCTGGGTTTCCTGTGTCCTCTGAGGGCATTTGAGTGGGTAGGAAAGATACCAGAACACAGGCAGTCACTTGCTGGTGTGGTTTTTCTGTTGTTTGTCCACACACTTGAGCAGTGCTTCTGGGTGCTTGCTGTGCAGGGAGCTGTCTGGCCTCAGTCCTCCTCTTCCTGCAGAGAGGAGGAGTGGGTTTGGGCTGGTTTTGTTTTCTGCTCAGCACTTTTCTTCAGCACAAGTCACTACCAACTTAAACCTTTAAACCTCATCAGTTCCCCCTGTATTTTCACCCATAAGGAGAGACCAACCTAACAAGAGAATGAGCCAGCTGGAGCTTTCCAGGGTGAAATGCAGAAGAGGGATGTTGCACATAGAGCACCTCCCTCGAAATTAAAAGCCTCAAGAGGATGTTGGTTTTGCCTGTGATGTGATAAGACTCAAGTCCAAAACCACACTGTGGCAGCAAGAGGAACATCAGCAAAACTGCCAGCTCTTAATTGCCTTGTTCCTCTGCTGTTTGCACACTAGGGAGGCTCGAGCCCTCTGAAGGGGCTGGGTAGTTATTATATATAATATTGTAAAACTGGATCCCTTCAAAGGCAGTCACTAAGATGTACACCACAGCACACATGATTTCTGTGTTCTGAACCACCTGCTTGCTCAGGCTGTAGCTATTAACACTTTTATTTACCTAATGAGTCTGATCCCTACAGCCAAGTGAAGCTCTGTGCACCTCCTCTGTAGGTTTTGAGCTCCAGAACTTGAAAATGGATCTCTCCTGATGCACAGAGTTAAGATGGAACAGTGGTGGTGCAGTAACACATTTGTTGGTCATTGGAAATGTGCTCTAGGAGCAAACCTTGGAGTCAGGAACCAAAACACATCTCTGAGTACAACGTTGCTGAGATGACTTTAGATTAGTGGGTGAATGTGTGCACTTACCAGCTAGCTCTTCACTGCTGGAACAGTTTTGACATTTAAGTTTTATACTGGCACTTATCACTCTGATACTGACTTTTTTTTTCTCTCTAAAGATTGACCGTGGGGAGCCGACACCAGCAGCCACTCTGATCCCATCCAGGTCAGGCCTTGTGCAAGGTTTAAAATCCTTTATCAAGATCTGTATCACGTGGATGAGTATCTGAAAGGGTTTTGTTTTGGCAGTGATCCCTTAACATCAGCCCCAGAAGCTCTTGCATCCTCAGTGGAAAGCACAGCACCAGCACGGGGTGAGTCCTTAATTTGGGGCACTGGAAGTCATAGATGCACACAAGTCTGTGTGTTTACTGAACAATTAAAATTGTTTTCTGACTTTGTAGGCTGCCTTGTTATGGAGGAAGGATCATCCAAGGGCTTGCATGAGAGAGGGGAAGATGAGCCAGCTTCTGTGGCAGCAGAGACAAACAGCAATAAGGACCCAGCTGCTCCCGGGCCAGGTACAGTGGCTGCTCACCCACTGAGGAAAGGGTTTGCTTCCAGCACATCTGAGAAGTGAGGAGCCTGAGTAAGAGCAACAACATGAGAATTGCTATTTTTGCAAGTATTTTCACCTGCCAGTGCTCTCAAGCCTCCCCAAAGAGTAGGAATAAAGATTTTTTTTTTTTTTACCCCCCCTTACCACAGCACTGCAGGCAGGGAGCATGAAACAACTCAGTGAGATCTTGGGGTGTGCTCATCTGGTAAAATACTGAGTGGGTACAAAATCCCAGACAATTTTGACAAGAGGAAACATGTTTTTATGGGTTCAAACTGTTATTTAATAAAACAGTGCCACTAAACACTTTCTTCTTTCAAGGCTGTTACACAAGAAGCTGGGATGGGTCAAGAGGCAAGATGAAAGCTGAAACATTTTTGTATCGTTCTGTCTTTGCTAGAGCTATAAACACTCACCAGTTTCTTACCAGAGCTGATGGTTTTCTTCTACTGAAAAACTATAAAACAAAAACTGGAGCATGTGTACACACTGTATTTAAGCTATTTTTGTAAAGCTGATCTGAATAAGCAGCACAGAATACCTGTGTATGCTTGTTTGTGGTTTGGTTTTGTTTTTTTTTTAAATCTTTGCCTCTATATAAGACTACAGTTTCTTGCTTGGTTTTGTTTCTTTCCTCAGTACTATCTTCCTGAAATCTAATTCTGTCCTTTGATTGAAAAGCATTTTCTTTCCTTTCTGGTAATTTTCCTCTACTGTTCATTTTCATATGTGGTCCATAAGAGGAAACAGATATGCAGAACAAGTTTTAAAAAGTCCCAATAGCTTTACAGTCTGAGAATCCAGCTGCCTGTTGCACATCTCTGAAAATAAAGTGTTTGTAATATTAGAACTGGTCAGTCTCCCCTTGCAGGCTTCAAACCTGAAGCTGGAGTTTTTCTGGGGTTTTTGTTTTCCCCTGTGCCATTTCTTTGGCTCACAGCTGTATGACTGCATAAACAGAGGAGAAAACAAAATATTCTAGACCTTCTAAAAGGTATAAATATTAATTAAAAGCTACCTCTTTAAACAACAAACATAGCAACAAAAAACCTCCATGCTGGTAGCAAAATAATAAAACTTATCCAAAGGAATATTACTGTAACTCTTGCATTTTCAACTGCAAGTAGTATATCATATTCTCAGCTGTAGACATATAACACTTCTTATGGGGATTTTTTTCCAATCATACTATCATCACACTTTTTCCTGTGTGTCTTTACAGTGTACTTTGCTGCCTCCTCTTTCTCAGCTGTCTTTCATGGCATTTGAGGTGGTTTTTTTAGCCTGGCTAGCCCATGGCTAAAATGGTAGATGTTGGCAGCTCGGTGTGTTTTATTAATTGTTACATTTGGGAATGTTCCTCCACAGGGCCAAGTCAGATCAAGAAGGAATCCTGCCTGGTGGTGGAGGAACACAAGCCTGTGCTTGAGAATGTTTTGAAGCAAGACCTGGTAAGAGTGCTGGTGGCAGGGAGAAGCCCAGCAGTGACAAAGGAGGGGACAGACCCCTCCAGGGGTGCTGTGGCTGCTCCCCTGCTCCAACTGCTCTGGTGTGCCCTTAGGAGGTGGAGCAGGAAAAGAAAAATAATGAGGAGCAGAGTGAGGAGGCACCAGCTGTGGTTCCCAGCAGGAAAGGTAAGGGGGTTTTGCTGAACACCTTCATGTCACTGGAGGGAAGCTGAGCTCAGAGCTGTGTAGGGAGCTGCATGTCTCACACCAAGTATCAGAGGCTTTTGTTTTAGGGCTTGATATCTGCAGTTGGAGATCAAAACAAAGAGAAGAACAGTGTCATGTGAAATCTGCTGCTCTGATTTCTGCAGACACTGATCTAACCAGCTCCACATTGGTCTAGACAGGAGGAAAATTCTGAGCTGTGAAGGAATTGGGATATTTGAAACAGTTCTGGCACTCCTGCTCTCCCCAAAGATTTGTAAAAAGCATCTCTGTGCTGTCCATGATATAGAGGAGCAGGATGTTGTTTTTCCTTAGACTTCTCCACTTTTCAAATCGCCTCCTCCTTTTGCCTTTGGAGATCTCTAAAAACTGGTGAGGTAGTAAACCACCTAACATCCTGGAGCCAAAGCCTGCAATTAACCATTTCTGTGCTAGCAAGATGCCAGCTGAAGTCCCCTGAACATCTGACTTTTGGGGCTTTGTACAATGCAATGCTGTGCTGCCTCACAATGAATAGAACCTGAAGCCCCATGAGTTATTTTCAGTTGAGAGCTTAACACTGGAAATCTTGAACACAGGCTTCTATGGGAGCTTAAAAGACTCTCACAGGTTGGTTTGGGGAGGCTGTTTTTCACTTCGGTCTGACAACAGTTTATGTTGGTCTCTTCTCAGGGAGTTCACCCCCTGCAGGTGGCATTAAAGGAGATAAAACCAAGCAAAACGAGCCGTAAGTGTTTCGATTTTGTGATCACCTGCAGGTATGAATTTAAAGCCACAGCCTGTTCCATGGTTCTCTTTCTTCTCCTACAGTGAATCTCCAAATGAGAAAGAAGTGGAGGTAAGTCTCAATTGTTTGTATCCTGAAGTATTTCAGATAACAGATCTTATAGATAAACTGATCAGTATCTCCTCCTATATAAAAGAATGATCCAGCTTAAACTGGATATATTTCTGTAGGTTAACTTCTGAGCTATCTTTCCAAGCCTAATGGAAATTTTTGCAGGAGATGGGATGGAGAAAGGTGGAAATCTATAAAACTGAACAAAGACTTGTCACTACTGTGACATTTGTTTGCAAGCTTGAAGGGAGCATAGCTGTGACCTCCTCCCTGGCAGAATGTGCTGATTTATGACAGTTTTGTCAAAAGGCACAGATGGCACAGGGTGCTGCCAGGATGTCACCTCTTGTGGCTGCAGAACATTGCATCCATCACTACAGATGGGAAGACCTGCTTTTAAGGAAGTGGGTCATGTTCACTTACTCTTCTGTATCTCTCCTAAATTTCAGTCACAGGATATAGTCCTAAATGTCATGTCAGTGTCCAAATCTACTTAAACTGCTGCATCACTTGGATTCCCCTGAAATCTTTTCTCCCACAACAGGCTGAATTTCTGAGGCTGTCTTTAGGTTTTAAGTGTGACTTGTTTACCTTGGACAAGAGAGTGAAGCTTGAAGAGAGGTCCCGAGACCTGGCAGAAGAAAACTTGAAAAAAGGAGATCACAAATGCTGTGAAGATGTTAGAGGTTAGTATTGACCAGGGCTGGTAGGGTGGGTGGGATAAGTAGATGTGAGTGTCTCTCTTAAAACAGCTCTTTAAAGGGAGGATGTGTGCATGAGATAGATGATGAGCAAATATTAATAAAGTTCTGGAGCAATGCAGTGGAAATATGAGAGATTATGATCCAAGTGCATTGTGTGCTGAGGCAGTGGGGAATTTTTCTGTTGCACAAACATCTGACCCCTGCTTCAGTCTCTGGAGCTCTCTATCCAAGTTACACTGGTTGAGGATGTTGATGTGAGCCTGAACACAGCTCCTCAGTGTCACCAGCTCAACCCTTCATTCTCTGTTAGTAGTCCACACCAGTTTTCTCACCAATGTGTGCTCTTAGGCACTAGTTCCTTTGTGTGAAGAGGATAACCAAGCACAAGAGATCATTAAGAAGCTGCAGAAAAGCTTGCAGTTCCTCAGCCAATACGCAGCTCGAGTTGCCAGCAGAGCAGAGATGCTGGGAGCAATTAACCAGGTAACACTTTCCATCTAAAAGTACTTTGTATAGAGATGAAATCTTCTAGCTGCCAAGGGATAGGCACATCTGCTTGCTGGGCTTCTGGTTCCAGGATTGGATTTGGGAATTTGTGTGACAACTTAGTCCTGGCCTTCTCTTCTCACTCTGTTCTTATAAGGAATCCCAGGCACTGGGAGCAGCTATGCTGCACTAGAATTGTGCAAAAACCCACAGCAGAAATAAGGTTCTGGCTGAAAAATAGACTTTGCAGCAGTGAGATGTGCAAAATACCAAGTAGAATAGTAGCAATGGCCTTGATGCTGTGAAGATGGTTCTGTGCCTTATGGAAAAAGCAGTTAATCAGCTAAATCTATAGAAAAGTACAAAGCCTTCCTCAAATGTTAGGTGTAGTTGTGTATAATACCCCAGAGCAGCACAAAAATATGACTTGGCAATACCAGCAAATGCATGGTGGCAGCTGAGACTAGATCAGAGAAGATGATGATGAGTTGTAAGGGCTTGGAAAACTGAGGACTGATTAATTTATTTTACAACAAGATTGATCCCCAGAGAAACAAAACCTGTGCAGCATGTGCCAGGACAGGGATTGTAGTGAAGCCTTGAAAGGGAGGATAGAAATGGGATGCCAGAGGGGGAAATCTCCAGCCCTGAGGCAGCTGCTGAGAGCTGCTGCTTTTCCCTGCTCCCCCAGGAGAGGCGGGTGAGCAAGGCTGTGGAGGTGATGATCCAGCACGTGGAGAACCTGAAGCGCATGTACGCCAAAGAACACGCCGAGCTTGAGGAGCTCAAGCAGCTCCTGCTCCAGAACGAGAGGTCCTTCAGCTCCCTTGGAGACAGAGGTAACCAGGAAAAGCCTCTTTGCCCTTGCCAGCACCTTATACCTGCAGAGTAGTCATATAATCTCTCCATGTCTTAGGTGATAGAATTATACGGTTGTTTTTCCCCTCTAAAAATGGGAGGGAATAGCAATATGTTACCACTGTTAAAAGCAGCTCTCTGAAATTAGCCTTGTACCTAAACTATCATGGATCTCAGGGTGTGTGTGTGTGGGATCACCACAAATACACAGGAATGTGTTCTGGCTTTCAGCAAAATGCAGGGCATGTGTTGGTGATAATCTTATTCCTTGTGAGCAGTAAATTTGGGTGCTTGTTCACAGCAGCTATTTCTAGGTAGCTGAGCTTTGGCTGCTCTCTACAGATGCACTCTGCCCTCTTCTACATGGAAATTACAAACCTCTAAGTGCTGGGGCCTCTATTTCCCCTTCTAAGCAGCCAGGTTTGCAGCCAGTGCTGTGCACCTGTGGCTTTGAGACAGAAGTGTTAAATTCTTCTGAAAAATAGGATGTGTTTTTTAAACATCAAAAGGGAAGTCTTCCACACCATAAAATCCTTGCAAGAGCTTTTTGAATTACAATCCTGACTGTGAAAGGCAGTCCTGTAACAGGACACTGCCTCAATAATAGAATATATTTGATAATAATGACAGAAGATGATGCTTGCAGAGGATGGGTAATGTGTCAATGTTATGAATTTGATGAAATACAAAGCTTTTTCCTGAGATCTCATTTCTGCTTTCTGAGAGTGCATTGCTTGAACTTCACAGTGTCAGACCTTAGGCTGCAAATTAAACTCACTGCACTCCTGTAAGCAGCAAAGTCCTCCTGTAAAGCTCTGATGTTTGATCTTTTCACAGATGAATCTATGAATAAGAAGCTACCAAGTCCTTTTAACTTTAAGGTAATGGTCCTTACATGAAATTTCAAATTTAAGTGTGTGTGTTTTTGCTTTATGTGCTGGTGCTCTGCTGCATGCTTGATTTGGCACTTTTCTGTCACAAATATGGGCTGGTGTCCTCAAATATGAGGATTGACTTTTCAGGCACCCTACCAACCTTCTAAGTGATTCTCCTTTAGAAGATGATGAAATGGTTGGGCTCTCACTCACTGGTTAAGAAATACTGTTCATGTTTGGCTTTCTTGGAGTTAGAGGAGGGCTTAGCACAAGAATATGAGTTCAAACTGAGTGTAGGAATTCCTGTGGGTGAAGTTAGGGTTGTGTAGTTAGATTCAATTTCGGTGTGTTGCTGGAAGCTGTGCAGCCAGCCTCACTCAGGTGGGCAGAAAGCACTTACTGTGGAAAGATGCTGCTTTACACATCTGATTTGATCTGCACTTGAGATTGGATTCTGTGTATCACTTCAACATCATCTTTTGTAACACAGTTTGCATGAAACAGATGGTATTTTGTGTGCTCAGTGGGTAACCCAGTTGTGCCTTGCTAAGAGCCAATAATGCCTCTCATTTGTATAGCCCTCGTCAACCCTGCGGAGAGTTAGCATTGCCACAGTGCCCAGGAGTGTTGGGAATGCAGGGATTGGGGTGCCACTGGTAAGTAGGGGCTGCTGGAGGGATGCTGAGGTGCTTCAGCTCCCCAAAACTGGCTGGGATGAAGCATCAGAGTGACACTGCAGTAACTGGCAAATTCCTCCTCCAGGCCCAGTTCCATGAAACTGATGGGGATGAACGGAGTGACAGATTCAGCAGGAGATCAAGCAGCTGGTAAAGTCACCTGGGCTTGTCTTTGAATGGGGGAGATACTTTCTGACTCTGTGCTTGTAGTTAAACAGTTTATGGAGCAGCTTGGAGTTGAATAATGTTTAAGCTACACCTTTTGCATTAGTTTTATATTCTATAATGAGCCTTATGAGCTCACCTTTTTTATTTATTGAGCATGGAGAGCTTTTAAAAAAAAATCCCTCACTGTTCTTGCTTTAGAGCTAAAATGTGAAATCTAAATATGTAGAGTGGATGGATCTGTAGTTTTGTTAGGTTTCATTTGGGGTTTCTTTAAGTTGTTCTAATTTCAAGCAATTAAATTTGTAAGTTATTTGTCTGAGGTCTACCAAATGAGTAGGCTGCTGCTAAGTTTCTGATTTTTCTGCTCTCTGCTGGGGAAAATGAGACAAATTTGTTTGGCATATGGCAGGGGCAGGCTAGGGGTGAAGCAGAACGAGAAGCGTCCTTCCCTGCAGAGGTTCCTCAGCACCTATTCCTGGGCAGAGTATGAAGAGGAGCATTTTGAAACCAAGTAAGTTCAGCAGCAGCCTCCTCCCAGGTGTGCTGGTTTGGTTTTAATGAGCTTTTCATTCACCACCTGGCCAGGGCTATCAAGCCAAGCTGTTGTGAATTTGGCCAAGCTTTGGAGCTGTTGATTCTTGTTTACAGAAGTGAGCAGTTGGAGTCACCTGCTGAAGTACAGGAACAACCAACTAGGAAGGAAAGTGTCTCTGAGAAAGGAAAATGCTCATCCAAGTGGACCCTGGAGTCAACGTAAGATTCTTTCACAAGTTAAAGCCGTGTTTGGGAGGCTCACATGGGAAAAGGGTTCACACAAACTGCCAGGACTTTCAGAGCTTTCTAAAAGCAAGATGTCCTGCCTCTCTTGTAAGGCAGCTTTTCTGAATGCTCCTCAGAACCAGTGTGAGGTACAGGGAGCATGGGTGAACTGGTGAGCTAGGCCAGCTTATAAAGAATTTTCTTCTTTGGCTGTGTTTTACACCCAGAACCAAAGCTCCCCTGCACAGCTCCCAAAACAGTGACAACCTGTCACTTTTGATGTTTGTGGGCTCTGCTTTCCTTCAAGGCTTTGTGGGGTGGGGTGGGAAGGGTTGCACGTTTTGCAGAAGCACTGAAGGGCTCTGTGCTTTCCTGCCCTGCCCAGGTGCAGTTTGATGGCAGCATGGGCATCCCACTTCAAGGCTTCCTTCTGCCACGCCAACAGAACGCTCTGGCTGTCCGTGTCCCTGCTGGTGCTGCTGGCTGCTCTCACCAGCTTCCTGACGGGGCTGTCCCTGCAGAGGCCAGCAGAGGCAGCCCCTGTGGGCACTGGGGACTCCTGGACATCCCTGCAGCAGCTGCTGTGGCCCTACACAGGGCTGCAGCACCACGGCCCTCCCCCGCTGTGACCCGGCCCCGTGCAGGGCACATGCTGGGTTCTGTATTGCTGGGCTCAAGGGAGTTTTTGGGGGGAGATGAATTTTTTTCTTTAAAGCATGACTTGAAATGGAAAAAAAAAAAGTATATTTTTCCCATTCTGACAAAAGTTGTCTTTAAAAGTAGCTAAAAGGGTCTCAGTTCTATTGAGGTTTACAATAGAACAGCGATTTTGAACGTAGCTAACAATAAACATGTCTAGGTGGTTTAGCCATAAGAGAATAAAGAGTTTATTTTGCTTGAACAAAGATAAAATGTTTGCATTTTAGATCCTGTTTCAATGATTTGAATAGAAAAGGATTTAAGACTTGAAATGTAACTTTATTGAAAGCTTTTGATAATAAAGTTTTAAAGGAAAGCATGCAGTATCTAAGAGTATGCTAAAACTCGGGTAGCATGGAGCAGCTGGTACACAGAATCAATAAACAGGAAGCCAGCTCCTTCCACTTTATCCATGGCTTTGTTGCTGGCAGTATCCTTGAGCATATGGTAGAGTGTGGAATGGAATTCAGACTCTTCTTCCAGGTCTTCTGAAAAAGCTTCACTGGTTTCAGTGAGCTTGAGGTTTTGTACCTTCTCACCACTGAACATGTAAAGAGACCAGTTGTTGTCCTCAGCAGAGCCTGCTGTAAGATGTTCACTTGCCTATTGCAGGAGAAAATGCACGGTGAGGTGAAGCCTGTGCCAGTGCCAGAGTACAAATTCTAACATTTGTCACATGCAGTTATCCTGAGGGTGAGAGAGCCTCTGCAGCTTTCAGCAAGGGGCTCTGTTACCTTTCTCCAGCCACACGTGGGAGTGTTTGGCTGGCTGGGAGAAGTTTTAACCCTGTGTTTTAGTTCCCAGGTGGAGACAGATCAACACTGAGGTTGCTTATTTCCCCCTTTGCAGTAGGGAGCAGAAGAAACCCTACAGGCAGGAAGAAAGTCCAGCTGTTCCTTAAAAAGCTGGCACAGCAGACTGCTGGTTTTCAAGGGGCCTCTGAAGAGCTGAAGCTCTGTCAGCCCAGCCCTGGCTAAAGCCCCCCTGGTGCCTTATCAGTTCCATTTTCCTTGGCCCGTGTCCTGCTGCTGAGACCTGTGTCCCCTGAGAGCTCTCAAGGGCAGACTGGGACTGAGCTGAGGCAGGGGCTGGAGCCACCCTGGTGAGTCAATTCTCTGTCACCTGGGGAAGGGGTCAGTGCTGGGCTGCTCCACAAACCTTGAACACAACTCGCTCTGGCCCTGCTTCTCCATTCCACCTGCTGTGAGCAAAAGCAAAGGCAGCTGCCATCAGAGCCATCTGGTCATAGGCCTTCACTTCTGTCAGGGCAGCCTGCAGGGCACAAGTACACATCAGACACAGATCTCCTCCATTTCCCCGTGTCACAGCAATGGCAGAGCCTGCTGTGCTCAGTCCTGGCTCGGCTGGCAGCACAGCAGGGCCCAGGGCAGGAAAGGGTGACCTGGGAGAAAAACCAGCAGCAAACTCTGGCACTCACCTTCCTGGGCACAGGCACGTACTCAGGAGAGTACTCTGCTGGGAAAATGTTCACTCCAGCCCTTTTCAAAGTTTCTCTGAGGGCAAAAGGACTCATCCATTTTCCTGTGATGTGGGAAAGCACCTTCTCTTCTTCCACCTCGACTGAAGACAACATACACTGATTATCCTGTTGTACAAACCAGTGAAAGCAACTTACTGGTCAGGGAAGCTCCTTTCTGGTTTAGGCTTCAAATATTGATATTTTTGCTATATGGGGTCCTACCCACATCATCTGCTACTCTGGGCTGTGACCTTTCATTTACAGATCCTGAAGAAAAAGCTTTGTGCAGGAATTCAGAAATGACACCGGTGTACTGATTTACACACCAGTGAACAGATGGATAATCATGAGTGGCTGGAACTTTGAGAAGAAACAAGGAGCATTAGCAGTAGGCTGCCAACATTCCTTGTATTTCTCTTGGTAGAGGTGGGAGGAGAGAGGAACAATTTTCAGGTCTCTAACAGGTGGAACAGGCCTGAATGCAGCACCAGCAGCAATGCACTGACAAACTTTGCAGAGCAAATGCACAGATACTTTCTCACAGTAAATAACTGAAATTAAATAACCAGTGCAGTGCTTGGAAAGGAAGAGACATTCAACTTTCTCTTGTGGAAGCATCCCAAATTCTTAATCAGGGACACTGTAATAATTATGGTGTTTTTTTACTGCAAGTGTTTGATTAAAAAAATTGACAGTACCTTAATTTGTATCTGAAGGGTTGCAAAGACTGCAGTAACTGTGAAGAGTCCTTCATCCACACCAGTAGGGTGCAACTCCCAGGCCTGATAGGGCAGGTTCAGGTGAGCATCCTGGAGAAGGGCTACTGGATAAAAGGCACCCATCTGAAAGGAGATGCTCTTTTCTTCTGCCTCATAGTTTATGTTGCTGATGCCATCAGTTCTCCACTGCTGGCCTGGACAAAGAGGAGGGAAAGATAAAGTGATGTTCATGGAAGGCTTCTGCCAGTAATGCTGAAGTAAAACAAACCAAAAAAGTAATAATAATAAAAAAATTTAAAACTCCAAATCAATTAACATTGAAGTCCCCCAGCTATTTCTGGGCTCCAAACTGGCCCTTATCTTTACAGATGGATTGTGACAACAGTCCATCTCATGTAGAAATTCCACTATTGAATTTATTTTAAAATAAATGTATGTCCCAAGTTCATACCTGCAGGCTCCCATCTGGCTACCACAGGCACTTGAAAATAAATCACATTATCAGGAAGCCTCAGGGTTATCTGTACTGCTTCCTGTGTGCCATCTTCAGCCTCTCCTGGGGAATAAGGATACGCCTTCAATCCAGTGTCCAGCAGCTTTGGCAAGAGAGGAACAGGGCAGATCAGGGGTTTATCAGAAAATGCAGGGTTTTTCTTGGAGCTCATCTCACCACTGCCAAGTTCTTTATGCACTATTTAAAGGGTTTGCACATTTCCAACTGCAACTTTGAAGGCAATATAAGAGCAGCTACCCCCAAACCTTGGAGCCCTTCCAGTCCTGCTGAAGGCGCCCCCAAGGCAGGGTGGCACAGCCATTCCTGACAGAGCCACAGCCTCAGAGAGCAGGAGCAGCTGTAATTCCACTCTGTCCCCACGGTGTCCCAGGGCAGGAGAGGTCACAGGAGGCTGGGGATGAACAGCCCAGGCCTCTTCCCCTGCCCCCAGCCCTGCTCTCTGAGTCTGGCTTATGGGGAATGCTGCTTATTAAAGGTTTCCAGCTTCACAGTGCAGTCTGGGGAGCAGCTCAGCACTAGAGGAAACCAGAGCCCAGTGCCCAGAGTCCCCAACCAGCCTGCAGAGCCTGGAGCTGAACCAGCAGTGATGTTTGGTACCACTGTGCTTTTACCTTTCACATCTGAAGAACTGATGATTTGCAGACCTTGCCCCGTTAGTTTGCTGCTCAGGAAGCCGTGCCCATGCCTGTGGCAGCAGTGACAAACCTCAGGAGCAGCCCTGGGGGTGCCAGGGCTGGTGCCTGTCCTGCCTCACCTGCACCATCTCTCTCCTGCTCCTCGCTGTGTGTGCTGCAAGTGCTTCGCTGCAGCAGCTCAGCCCCATCTGCTGGTGCTCCTCAAAAATCACTGACGCGGGGAGAGGCAGAGGGCTGGGCAGTGAAAAGCTCTTCTTGCTTTGGGGTGAGCTTTTGCATCTGTGGCCAGTTCCAAATGCTTTCTATAGGAACAAGGTTTTACTGACAAAATGAGTCCATCATTACCCACAGGCACAATAATGCAGTAGGTTCTGGACAGGTTTAGTAAGATTATATTGATATGAAAAGAAATAAAGCCTATAATATATATAAATAAATAAAAATAAGGCACCAAAAGTGGGCTGAAGATGAAAAACATGATAATTATGAAGAGCAAGATGGATATAACATAAAACACAGTATTCATGTAACAAAGGTAATTATGCATAGAAAAAAATAATTATGTCTATATCACACCAAAAAAAAAAGAATTAATTTAAGGTTTAATTAATTGGGAAATGTTAGTAAAAGGCAGAAACACTGTGGACAAAAATAGCCATAAATATTTTCTTTAAAAAAACCGAACCAGCCCACATCAAACATCACAGGGCATAGTACAGGAGAAGATACTGTTGACAGAAGTAAAGAAGAAAAAGTGTTCAATACTGCAAAAACAGATACTGTGCTTGTTACGGAATTTGCTTTGAGAGAATGAGATAAAAAATGCCAATAATTTTATTTAAGTCAGTACTGTTTTATTTAACTGTTATTATTATTATTTAACTATTTTACTGTTTTATTTAAGTCAGTACTGCAGAAAAACTCACTCTTATTTAACCGAAGGGCACCACCATGTGGGACAGACAAATAGTTTTATTTCCTAGAATTAGGCCCTCTTTTAACAAGGTTTAAGAGCAGGTATCTCAGTTTAAGCACCCATTCAGGTAATTCTCAGTAACACCCCATACTACACCAATGCCTCCCATGATATGCACTGGAATCATTCATTTTCTGAGGAAGTAAATCTCCCCAGAGCCTGGCAGATTCATAAAGATTATAGGTGAGACACATAGACGTGTATAATAATACACATATGTATATAAACATGATAAACATGCACATAAGCATAAATAATAAATAAAAATAAGTGTGGGGACAAACTCCATTTTCCTATCTGTCCCATGATCTCTCTGCATTTAACAATCATTAATAGAAATGTCAACAAAACCCAAGTTTATCAAAACATCCCAATATTTATAAAGTTTGCTCCATTTGTAGAAGCACATCAGTCTCAGAGACATGGAGACCCAAGTGTTAAAGTCCATGTTGAAAACTTTCTGGTACAGAGTCCTGAGGAGAGGTAGAAGTTGCAGCAGCAGCTCTATTCTTCTTCCAGGCAGTGATGATGGCAGTGAGGAGAGAGGGAGAAAGAGAATCTCACCCCAATGCACAGATTATTTACAAATTTATTTACCCTATGAGCTAAAAACATGAATCTGAAGCATTTCTTCTAAACCTATTAGAATTCTAGTTCTGCAATGCAAAGGTTCATGCACAACTTGTGCATATAGCCTGTCTGTTCTGTCTGAAGAATGTAAGCAATATTCTTACTATATTATTTTTATTATGTCTAGAACTCTGTTTTTGAGCTCTCACTGAAGCTTGTTTTTGAAGCTTATTTTTTACACCAGATCCTAAGGCTTTTGCTCTTTAAGGCACTTAAAACATACTCTTACTTACTTAAACTTACTTAAAACTAAAGCTTACACCTCTATTTCATGTCTGAGTGGCTTAATATATTTTAATTTCTCTAGAGGCTTTAATTCAAACCCTGCATTTTGATCTCTCTCTGAGGAACTCAGAGAAGCCTTTGTCTTTCACACTCCAACCCTCCTGGATCCCCATGTGTGCTCACTGACCCATCCAGCAGTGGGGTGGGAGCACCAGGGACAGATGAGGAGAGGCAAAAAGAGGGAGTGGGAGCAGAGAGGACACAGGAAGAAAAGAAAAAAGAGGGTTCAGGATGGAGGTGAAATAAAAACTGGGATGGGCAGCATGATAGAGAGGGATTAAAAAAGAGTAGGGACAGAGAACAGGACAGAAGGATCTAGTGAGAAACAATGGCACAGGGAGCAGGACAGAGAAACAGAATAAAAAGGAAACTGAGTGAGGCGTGGAGAAGGAGAAACAGTGGTAAACACACAGGAAGGACAGAAGGATACAAAGAGGGGAACAAGGACAGAGAGAAAAAATGACCACAGCAGGTGGGTGTGGAGGGAAGACAGCAGAGGGATGGAGAAAGAGAGGGATGGGCAGCAGGACAGAGGGTTATAAAGAGAAGGGTACAGTGAGGGAGAGGGACTGAGCAGCAGATGCAGACAGGTACAGGCAAAAGGACAGTGAGATGGGCAAAGAAATACCATCAGGACAAAGGAAAAAGGAGAGGAAGGAGAAGGAAAGATAAAGATGGAGGCTTCTCCCTGCTCCAGCTGTGAAACACACCCTGGTGATTCCTGGTATTATGGCCATCCTGTGGGCTGCAGCCTGGTGTCTAACCCAGATTCACAGGACAACATTCCATTTCTTTTAGAGGGATTCAGAAAGAAAATTTATTCTGCACCATTCCAGTAAATCCATGTGATCTTGAGGCAAAAGCTGATCCTTTTCTCCTGTAGAAACTAACACATGCCCACAACTCTGATAACATGGATACAGTCTAAATGTGCCCCACAAGGAAATGCAGTTTTGTCTGCTTTCTGTTTGTTTGTTTGCTTGTTTGCTTTTAAAAGAAAAACTAGCTGGAATTAAAGATGAAAATTCAGTAAATTCAGTAGATTCAAGAAGGTGGAAAACATCACAGCAAAAAAGAGTTGTTTATTGACTGAGCTGGTGCCTGTGGTTCAAAAGCTGAACAAATTAAGCATGCTAAATCCCAATGGTAGAAGTTTACATTTCATAGAAACAAGTTGTTAAAAGCTAGAACTGAGAAGAACGTTCCAATGACTGAAGTTACAAAGAGCACTCCTGTCTAATAAAGTATTTAAGTATTTCTTGACACCATGTAGCCTGAACACTGAAGCTCTGCAATAGGATTTTAAAAATCAGACTGAACCTGACTGAATAGAACTAAACCATCTTTACTTCCTGGTTTGAAGAACTTGTAGGAAAAAAAAACCAAAAAACAGGCTAGATGAGGCAGAACACACTAGTTTTAATTTTTAATGTAGCTACCACACAGAAGACCTGTTTTGAAGTGCACATGCTTTCAGATGGATAGGATTGCTTGAAAGAAAGGTAGAAGTTTTTTACAAGTGCCTGTAACTCATAGACTAAGTATCAAAATTATTTACATAGTATCAGAAAGCTGTATTTAATTTTTTGCTTTTCCATCCATTTGGGGAATGTGGAAAGAGCCTCCAGGGCCCAAAAGCTGGCAAGGCTGTGAGAGTACAGCACACAAATGCCATGGGCACAGCTGACTGGGGCTACAGGTGTGTTCCCTGCTGGTTGTAGGCAAGGTGCTCCATTTCAGGACCACAAGACTCAGAGAGAGAAGAGAGAAAAGCTGGCATTCTGAGCAGGCAGCAAAATGCTTGCATTTGTGCCAAGCACATCCTGGAAGTGGTGGGATCTACTGACTTGAGGCTGTCTTTTGGAAGAAACAACAGCAGGAGAAGCACTGGACAGCTCTTCCCTTCCCCCCTGCATCTTCCTGCATCCACACGTGGAGCCAAGTTCAATTGCAGAGAAAGAGAAGATGGAACTTGATACCAGACCCTGCAGAAACAATCTGCTATCTTTCATCATCCAGAAGAAATACAAGGTGCTGGATGTTCCTATGGGAAGCCCAGTGTTTTGCCAAAAAAGAACAGACTCCAGCTTTTTGAAAATGTCACCTAGCTGCAGGTCAGCAGAACAGAATGTGGATCCCAGGGGAGATGAACTGGCTTTGTGCACTGGTCAGGCACTGGAATTGCTCATAGTTGCTTCTCCTCTTCCTAACTGTAGACAGCTGAACACCAAGGAGTAAATCAGTAAATCCTTTCTTCTCATCCTCCTTCTTTCAGTGCACAAAGTGCTGCACCTGAGCAGTCAGCCCAAAGCACGTGGAAGATGCAGGAAGATGCAGGTGTTGGGAGATGAAGTGATAACAGCTGTTTTGTTATTCTCCACTTGAAGGTACTGCCCTACTCCGGAAGAGCAGTACAAAACACAGTGGATTAAAAAAAAAACAAAAACCATGAACAAACATGAGGACTTCCATATTACAGAACTCTGCTTAAACTTCAAAACTGTTGGAGGAAATTTCTCCCACCTCTCCTCTCTGCTGCCTGCTTTATCTCCCCCAGCATGGGGTTCATCACTGTTTCTCTGTCATTTACAAAGTGCCACCTCTCAAGGGCCCCAAACCAAACACTTCCCTCCCTCCATTGGACTGGATGATCCACGTGGGTCCCTTCCAGCTGGGAAAATTCTGTTCTGGGATTCTGTGGACAAGAAGAGGCTGTGTTGCAACAAGATTTCCTACACTCCTAGGGAATGATGAGATAAACCTCCAGTGGGAAGGAAATATAAGATAAAGCAGATGGTTGGTATTCTACACACTTCCTTTGGGAAGACAGACCTGAGCTGGGAAAGGTCAGCCACGTGTTCTTGGTTTAGTTTCCATGGCCATAATAACATCACACCCTGGAGCCACTCTAGGTAGTGCTGCAAAGCAAATTATGTCCATTAGTTTACAAACTGAGAGCCTGAAACCACTTTGGAGACACAGATATGTACATATCTGCCTATCTAAAGAGAATATTTAATTTTCCATGAATAAATTTAGCAAGCCTGTAATGAGAGCTGGCTGAACTTGCTCAAAGGATTTTCCTTTCCAAAGGCAAAGGCAGTATTTTGTTCAGTGGGTTAAATCCAAACAGTGAACCATAACCTGAACTGCTCAGCTGAGGGGAAGGGTGAGAAACTCCTTTGAAATGACCCTATTTTGTGTCAAAAATATACACCCTTTTGAGCATCATATGGTGTTATGGAGCAGATTTGGGGAAGGGACTTAGGGGGAGCCTGGTCCTGTGAAAAACTGGTTTGACTGCTCCTGCCTGGTCTCCAAAACTGGCTGGATTTGTAAGGATCATGGAGATGGGGGGGGAGCCACTCCACTGCCTTGCAGCCTCTCCTTATTTGTTTGGATCATGACAACAGAATTTACTTTATCTATAAATATCCCTCTGGCACACAGAATAATGCACTGGATGATGTTTTCCAGATGGTCTCATGTTCCTGGGTGAGGTGATTCCCCTGGCATCATTAGGAGAGGGAAGGAAACAGGGTTTGCAAGCTCACACATCATTGTGCAAGTGACCTTAAAGTAATTCCACATCCCTCCCTGCTCTCAGGACAAAGCTGGAAGAGTCAATTTCCTGCCTTTTGTTGTGATTCCCAGGTTGAGACACAGCATCCTCAAAATCCACATCCTGCAAAAAAACTCTCAGGCACGCAGGAGTCAGTGACTTTTCTCCTTTTTTGCCCCTCAGCCTTTCCTTCATTTTTCTTCAGAAAAAAAAAATGCTTTTTCTTTTAAGTGGAAGAGGGATTTGAGAATTAGGAAACTGAAAACTTTGCTGCTGTTCCTTATTATGTTGGGGTTCTGTTTGTTTTTTTTTAATTTCTCACATTTATTACACCACAAGGAGCTGTGCAAGGCAGGCATTTGAAGTCACCACTGCTGTTCCAAGCACCCAGTGTTTTTCCAAGGCCTTTGGATGGGGCAGCCTGACCTGGCTGCCAGTGGACCATGCCATGATTTAGCTGCCATTAAGTTGTGCAGGTGAAATGATCTGCCTCCTGTGGCAGGACAGGCAGGATCAGCTTGGCTGCATTTTCCAGGAGCCCCATGACATTTCTGCAGGGTGGGACAGGGGGGACAGCTGGAGCTGCAGAGCTGGGAGCTGTAGGAAGGGCTGAGGGCAGCATCCTGTGCAGGACCAAGATGTGTGCAAGGACATGTTCTGTCCCTGCACCTGGGATACCCTCTGGACACACAGGGATGCTGAGGAGGAGCTGCTCTTGCAGGGATCAATGGGCTATGGAGCAACCAGACCAACTCCCTGAGCAGACTCCTGTGGGTGGTGTTACCCCACAAAGTCCTGTTGGATTTTCCACTCCGGAGCTGGGTTCTGGGGTGGAAAAGAACAAGCAGAATTAGCCAGGTGCATCGTGCAGGTGTGCAGCAGCTTTGTGCTGACCACAAAGGCATAGGCAAAACCCTGGCCAGATTATCCAAATATGTTGTGCAAATCCAAGCATGTTTTCTTTTGTACTGTAATAGCCCTATTGATTGGGTGATTTATTGGGTGGAAAAACAGAAGGTGAGCCAACAGGGGGAAACAAGTAAATGCCTCTGGGTGGCTGAGATCACACCTCTAGACCTCCAGCTGGGACACAAACCTGCAAACCTTGGTGCATTCAGCACCAAGCCTGAGAGAAATAAATCCCCAGTGTCCAAAATTTGGAAGCTAACAGCTGGAAACCAAAGATGTCCCTGTGCCTGAAATGTCTCAGGTGTCCTCACTGCCCCAGGAGGGCAGGAGGGGTCTCCAGGGTTGTTATTTTTACAGATTAGTGGAGTATGTAAAGGCACCTCTGGTCTCAGTGACCATGACAGCTGAGAGCACTGGGAAGCCCCTTTGGAGCTGTCATGGTTCACAGCCTGGCATGCTGAGAGGCTGCCCCAAACAGCTCCTGTTTGCTTTAATTCCCTGCTCTTTTGGGAGCTGCTTCCCGGGGTCTGCAGCTGCCTGCAGGGCAAACAGAAGGGGCTGGCAGCAGGTGCCATTGTTTATCCCAGTGGTTACCTTGTGCAGCAGCAGCACCGAGGTTTTTGGATGGTTCTCCCTCCCCAGGGGTGCTGGCAGGGCCAATTCCAGCTGTGGGAGCAGTGGGGTGGCAGTGCCCTGGGCAGGAGCACCAGTCCTGGGCAGCAAGCAGTGCCTGGCCATAGGGCTGGCTCTGGAGCTGAACAGAGCAGAAAAGTTGTAAAATAAAACACAGGAGAGGCTTTGCCCAGTGCCTGTGGTGTTTCTGTTTGGAGAAGATCAGCCCTGGAATGTTTAGGGAGCAGAGAGGACAGGGGGAGGATGCACTGAGAGAGACCAGCCTGGCCGTGCTGCAGCTGCCTGCTGTTCACATCAGGAGCATTCCCAGCTCAGCCACTCTGGAAGGAGCTGGAGCTGCCTTTTCGGGTGCCTTTGCTCACAGAGTACAAGGGCTGGAAGGAGGCTGGCACAGGGGCTCTGCCCTCAGCAAGGGATGGCTCCAGGGGGCAGATCTGGGCTGTCAGTGCTGGTGCCCTGCAGGGGAGTCCCCACTGTCACTGCTCCCAAAGCCAGATGTTCCATCAGGAGACAAAATTAGAGCTGTGGCCCCTGCTCATCCTGCCATTCGCCACTTTAGACTCATTTGATGGAAACCTGGGGAGGGTGTGAGTTTCTGTGCTTCCCTCGGAAATGGAAACCACATCTTGGGAAAGATCCTCTGGACTTCACCTGCTCACAGCACCCACGAGAGTGGCCTCTCCCCAAAACACCACTACCACTGTGCACAGCTCTGCTGCCTTTAGCTTCACTTCATTTTGGGTTCATTTTATTTTGGTTAACCTACTCCAAATTGGCTGTTATTTTCTCTCTGGAGCCAGGGAAAGCAAAACCGTGCAGGGCTGGTGGAGGCTCTCGGAGGAGAGCGAGCCCTGAGCAGCTTCAGGGAGAATGTGTCACTGCAGTGTCACAGGGGTGTGACACAGCCACGGGTCCCCTTCACCATCCTGAAGGATGCACCTGCTCCGGGCTCTCCAGCCGGGAAAACGGAGTGCAGTGCGATTAATCCCTAATCCTAGGCAGTGCGATTAATCCCTAATCCTACCCGGCTGCTGTAGCCAAGGGTGTTTTTCCTCCTCCTCTGGGCTTAAGGCAGCCCTGCCTGCTGGCAGGTGAGCACTCGCCCTAGGCACTGGTCAGGATTAAGAGCCCTGCCGTGTTTACCGACTCCATGGCTACTATGGAAAACCGCTCCGGTTTTCCTGCCCGCTCCTCCTTCCTTATCAGTCCAGGGGTGGCTAAGGATAAATGATTAGAGGTTACGGCAAATATTACACCCGTGCTACCAATTCTGCTTTTCAAATGGAAATCAAACAGAATTGAAGCTGACACAATGCCCAGGACGGACGCTGGCGCTGTCGAAAGACCATTAAGCTTTAAGGAGAGGATGAGTTGCAGAAAACGTTCCGTAATTAACTCAGCCACCCACAGCCTGCTGGAAACCCGGAAAACCTCCGTAAACAGTCCTGAGTGTGAACAAAAGGACTCTATTTCGGCAATTAAATACTCCCTCTAAACTTGGTAAGTGCTGTGTGCTGGCATTGGTTGTCTCAGGGGGAGTGAAAATCTCCCTGTTTTCCCCCGGTGTTTTGCTGGGTTTGTTGATCCTGCTCTCATGCCCCATCCCTGAGCGGAATAAATTTCCCTGGGGATGAGTAGTTTCTGCTTTGCGTAAGTGTTGTGGGATTTTTGGCTCGTCCAGCACCTCTAGCACCTGGCAAGGTCAGTGCTTAAGCATCTGCTAATCCTTGAGACTTGGGCTCTGGCCTCTGGCTCAGCAGTCCGGAGCTCTGCCCAGCCAGACCGGCACGGACCAAAGTGGGACTAAGGAGGGATGCCACCAACAGGCAAACCGGACAGATCTGCTGGAATTCACCCAGACAAATTAAAAAAAACAAACCTAGCAACACACAAAGAAGGCAAAAACTTCTGTTAAATGATATTGTTGTGATGAGCACGCAATGTACCCATGCCCATTCCTTCACTTTTTGCCTGTTTCACAAACTAGTTTTGGTGACTCAGAAATCTCAGACAGCCACACACTACTTTCAAACTGGTACAGGTTTCATACCAAAATGGTTCACCTCCTTCAAGAGGAAACATTTAAATGAAACTATCCAAATCCCCAAAGCTCCAGCACTCAGGCTAAACCATCTTCTATCTTGCATTAGCACATTGGAAGAGCAGCCCTGCACCCATGATAAGCCAGGCATGCGTCCATGAAAATGGACTTTCACATCTATATTTATATTCCTAAATGTATTTCGCTTCCAGATAGCCTCTGAGTAAAGAGTAATTCCCATCTGAAAAGTCATGAAGTGCTGCAATACAGCAAATATCCTCAAGGACCAAGGGAGGAACAGAAGGCTTACAACCACCTTTATTTGTTTAGGAGCACAGCAGTCAGCGGGCTTAAGGTGTCCTCAGTGTTTTTATTCACCTCCACACACCACGGTGGGCTCAGGGTGAAGCACAGAGCATTTTGCCTCATGCTGCACTCATGCAGCTGCTTCCCTTCCTCCAGGAAAACCCCACTGTGTGGCCGGGAATGGCAACATCAGTGCGACGAGAAACAAATGTTTACAAATAAATGTAAACAAGGGGGTGGGGACAGTCAAATGATGAGCATTTGTAACTTGATCTTGGTTATCGGGATCACCTGATTAATGGGAACTGGCAGCTCTTACTGACCACAGCATTACAAATTTGGGTTCTTATTAGTAGCTATGAAATTTGTCTATTGCTGTAATTGATGGAGTTACTTTGGGATTTTCCAGTGATTCAGAGCTTTCTGTCATATTTTTCAAACTGGGGTTCTGGCAGGAAGAAGTGACTTTTAATGAGTATTGAAACTAAAGGGAAATATGGTGATTTGAATCAATTATTTAATTTAAAATACACAAAAATCTTACAAATTTGACATTTTCTACATAAATATTTTCCCTCCGACTCAAAACAAATGCTCCTTTTGAAACAGCCTTTGAATTTTGAATATAGTTAAATCTATTTAAATGTGATAGAAATTAAAATTATTTTATGACACTTTACAATCTGATCCAACCCAATTTGACAGTGATGATTAATTCAATACTCTCTAACTTTGGGCTTGGGCCAGGGAAAGCTTTTGCAATCTCAGGCTCCTACAGAAAGGGACAAACAACTACTTCATTTCCATGTGCTCAAATGTTTCCAGGTCTCCCTGCTGCCAGCCGTAGTTACAGGGGAATTGCCCTTAGGGGTTCTTGGAATGGGCAGAAAGCTGAAGCAGAGACCTGTTAGGCCATTATTGTGCAGAGCAGGGGGCTGCTGGCCTTTTGTCTGTGGTAGAACACTTCACTTTGGGTTTAAATTATGTAGCAGCCATCCTGCTTTCTCTCTGAAGGTACCACAGTGTTCCAATTTCCCTCACATCACATCTCCATTATTAATCCACTTGCTGGACATGATGTTTATTATCACGCTTGACTCAGCTGCCAAAATGTATCAGAGTGCATAAACCAGGGCTGGTGCACGCTGATCAATCAATATTATAATGTCCTAATGCCTCTAAAAGGATTTATCTGTTTCTGCCAACTTCATTTTTTTAAAAAAAAGCTCTTGGTAGAGGCTCAGGAGCTTCATTCCAAGGTGTGAGTGTCTGCTAGCAAAGCACCCACTGGTTTTATGCTACTTCTTTCCTCTCACAGAGACTTGATCAAGAAAACCTGGGAATGGGAACACATTCCAGTGCCAATCCCATTGAGGCAGATTTGGAATACCATGACACAAAAAAGGCAGGTGTTTTGAGGGTCTCAGTCTGCAATCTGGCTCCTGGCAGAAAAATGCCAGACAAGGGTCTGCTGGCAGCTTCACAAAAGGGTTTGATCTCTTTGCTTTTCCAAAGAGAGGGAAAACTTCTATTTGGCTAAAACCCAAGTCAGGAGAGACGGCAAGACACCAGCTGAGGCTGAAAAGGATGTGGGAGGAGAGCAGGTATGAGTGTCCTTCAGCCCAGCCAGGGTCACCACCTGCAGCACCCCAGGACGAGCCGCTCCCTGGCACGGCCCCAGGAGGAGCTGCTGGATGGAAAGGCAGGAGCAGGGCTGCACCAGACCCCCCGTGCCTGCAGGAGACTGCTCCTGGCAGGAACAAACAGCCCCAAGGGCAAAATCACACCACCGACCACGCTGGGCCTTGCAGCTCTGCGCACATCTGGGCTGAACCTCCAAGGTAGGTGAAACATCTGGGAGACATCCTGCAAGGGCTCAGCACGTGTGATGTCTGGGAGACTGCTGGCTGCCTGCCTTCCTGCCATCCCCTGAGCTGTGTGCGTGTCCCCCCCGCCCTGCCGTGTCCCCAGCCCTCTCCTGACACAGGACGGTGCAATCCAATCGCCGGTGCCAGCCACACCGCGCCCTTCTCCCTTCCCTCCTCCCCGGAGCCCTTCACTTGTGCCGGGCTGGCAGAGCAGCGCCGTGACTCTGCTGCTTTCACGGGGATGAATCCTGTGGGAGCTCTTGCCAGCAGCACGGCTCAGCCCTGGCCAGCAGCTCGCTGATTCACTCCAAGCAGGGACGAGGAGGAGCCATCCGTATTGCCACAGCAATCCCTCCCAGGCCACACTGGAGCCACCTCACCGCCTGACAGATGACATAAGGAGCTGCTCATCAAACCAAAACAGGACCAAAAGCTTGAAAACTGTTTTACTCAGGCGATTTGAAGCTGTCGAACTAGTTCGGAGGTAATGATGCTACTGCTCTGACGGGTGCTTTGGAGGCTGATTTACACCTTGTTATGCTCTCCACGGGGACTCGGGGGGATTATTTACTTCCCACACCTGGATTTGGGTCCTTCAGACCCGCACACTCCAGCCCAGACCAGTGAGTGGTGCAGGATGGCATCCTTGGAGTACTGACCTCCCCTTCAAGCTTCGGGAACTGACGGTAAAACAGCCCAAAGGCACACGTGTGATCTGAATTCTGCTAGCTGGATCCATCTCCATGTCCAGAAGCTAAGATTTTATCATCCCTGCTGTAGTAGCCCCAGGGGACACACATGCTGGCTCTGGCCCTCTTGCAGACAGAGGTCTGGGCTCCAAACCCTCCTTCCCCACTTTGGCGCTTCCCACGGGGTGTCTGCGTGCGGCAGCGCTGCAGGTACTGCGCTCGCCCTACGAGCCCCCACGATCCAGCTGCTGAATGCTCCCGTGGGCTGCACAAAGCCCCTCCTGCCCCGCACTGCATCCCAGGGCTGCTCTCAACCCAGGGACCAGGCAAGGAGTGGCATCCAAGCAGGATGCTGAGCATTGACACCTTCAGTAGCAGCCACCTTCTCATGAATTTAACTTTTGCTCAGCTGCACAGACAAAAATATCTTGAAATCTCCTTTAACTTAACATTCGATTAAGACCTGCTCTGATAAAAGAAATAATTATTTCTGGGGAGGAGCAATTTCTGGTTACTTGACGGCGGGGAAAGCGGTTTTTTTTGCAGCGATGTCAGTATTTCTGCGGTGGAAAGGTTTGTCACAGGTACATTTGTAGCACATTAGTAACACATAAATACCGTGGGAATCGAAACACGGGGCTGGAAGGCATCTCTAAAGAACTCGTGTTCAACTCTTGTTTCAGGTAGGATTATCTCTGTCTAAACCATTCTCGATTATCACCTAACCTGCTTCGCAAACTCTCTGGTGATCTTCCAACGCAATTTACTCCACCCTACAGCAGCCTAGCAGTCGAAAGCGCTTTTCTAAATGAAAGCCCAAATTCCCTTTCTTTGTTCACGCTCATTAAGAACTTGTTAAGCAATCATTGCCGGGAATAATTTAACAGCAAAGTTCCTCCTGCTTGAGGGCACGTTGGAAACTTGCTTTGCAACACGTCAGCAGCTCAGGTACGGGATGACTCTTTCTTTTGGTTTTTTTTTTTAGTTGTTTGTTTTTTAACTAAAATTTTCTGTTTTCCATCTTTAGTGGAAAGCTTTGTAGATGATCTCAACAGGTGTGGGAAGCCTCCGCCTCCCCCTGCTCCTCCTCCCGCCCGCAATTAGCGGCCCCTGAGGTCGGGATGTCTCTGCCCAGGGTGGGTCACCCCTGCCACGCCACTCGGGCGAGACGACAGAGGCACAGCTGCTCGGGTAACACCAACTCCTGCAAGTGGGAAGGACACAGCGAGGCGGGGGGATAAAAATCCTTCGGGCAATTGGAAGTGGGAATTCCAAGCCCCGCAGCGCCCGGCGGGCAGCGGCAGTGCCGGGGGTGGGGCCGTTCCGCCCCGGGGCTCGGGAGGGGACGGATCCCTGCCGAGGGATGGACCCGACCGGACCCGAGCTGTCCTGAGGGGCGGCCCCGGGAGGGGCAGCTCGGTCCGGTCCGGCGCTGCGGGACGGAGCCGCGCTCTGGCCGAGGTGAGCCCGGGCTGCGGGGGCTGCGGGGCTCGGCTGGGCCCGCTGTCCCCTCGGGGAAAGGGCTGCTGTAGCCCGGGGAGGCGCGGATCGGACCCGGTTAGCGCCGCGCCGGCTCCGTGCGGCTCCGCGGGGCCGCGCTCAGCGCTCCCTCCCTCCCTCCCGGGTGCGGGGCAGCCCCGCTCGGGTCCCCGCACCTCTGTGGGGCTTGTGCCGCTCTGGGGACAGTGGCAGAGGGGAGAGGAGGGTGGCAGCTCGCACTCCGTGCCCACCTGTGCCGCGGGCTGCGAGGGCTCCATCCTGCCCCGGGATGGTCCAGGAAGGTCCGCGAGGGTGGCAGCGGTGGGAGGGCGACGAGGAAAGGCTCAGCTGGGAGGGAGAAAAGAGGAATTCCGCTCTGCCAGCGGTGACTAAGAGGTCTGGCTTGGCTGGGAGGGTGGAAAGACAGCAGAAATGGTGAGCGGGCAAGGTGCAGTTGGCTGCCGCGCTCCCGGGCAGACGTGCTCTGGAAAACGTCGGAGTCTGGACAGGGATAAGGTCAGAGGAAGAAAGATGGAGATTCACAACAGAACTGTAGGAGAGGGGGAAGAGAGCACCTACGAAAGAGGCATAAAAAAAGTACAGAACTCCTGTAACTGTAGTAACCTAAAACTATTATTGTTGCTGAAAAAAGACGAGTTTAGAAGCTTTGGCTAAAAATGAACCATCCTGGTTAAGCGAGCATGTTGCTTTCTAATGCGTGAGAGGTTTCTCAGAATAGACTGGATGTTTCTTAACTCTGAATAAACCGGTGGTTTTGCACTATCATCCGTGGGGTTTGTTGCAATGGAAGCCAGAGGAGCAAATCTCAAGAAACTCAAGTACCCCTGCGTTTGGGTTTTGTAGCAACCCCAGCAGCATCTGGGGTCAGTGGCTCTGTAGGAGGAAGCACTGGCTGGTGAGGCACCTGTGAACGCCCTTCTCTTGTTCGTGTGCCCTGTTTGGCAACACACAAATGGCCATTACCCTCCAGGGCAGCAGCGTGCGAGCTTGAGTCAAAAGCAGTCTGCCCCTGCCAGGTTTGGCTTTAGGTGTGCAGTTCAGGGAGCAGCTGCCCCTGTGCCTCAAGGTTTCCTTCTCGTGGGATTTCTACTGACTCTCGAGGCAGTGGTGGCTCTAATGAAGTTTTTTTCTGTTCAGGGACATCATTGTGTCAGGTTACCATGCACTGAAATTCAGAAGGATGCCTGCTGTAGAATCTTCCTGTGCCAATTTGTGTCTGTCTCACCAGCGCCTGTGCCACAAGGAAGAACTTTCAAACTCCCAGCAGAAACAGCCTTTTGCTGATTCAGCTTTAGCAAGGCTGGTCACAGCAGGTTCAGAGGAGCACCCAGGAAGAGCCTGAGGAGGGAGGGAGTGGGGCCACATCCTTCAGCAGCAAGCAGCCATCACCTTGGCTTTGCCATCAGCAGATACTTTGGCACAAGGTGCTTATGAGGAATTCTTCCATCTTATTTCACTTCGTTTGGTCTCTAGGATAGAGAGGAGCCTCTGTGCCAGTCAGTCACATAAGAAACCACACAGGCATGCCTGTTCCCTGTGTAGAGGTGAGAGGGGAGCAGCATACCCATGAGCTGGATGTGCCTTGCTGTCAGTGCCCTGGTGGTTTGCATCAAGTCACAGTATGTGATGGCAGGAGAGGCTGGGGACACCCCTCTTGTCTTTACTGGCAGCCCCCCAGTAAATCAGTGTAGCAGTGCTGTTACTCAGCTCCCTAAGGGTTGTGCTTCCCAGATTTGTCAAAAACTTGGACTGTGTCTTTTGGCTTTGTGGTTCCTTTTTTTGCTCTCATCATGGGGTGTGTTTTATTCTGATCAAATTAACACTAAAACCTCAAGTTGCTGGGTTGTTCAGGTTCCAGAGCAGATTCACAGATTTTCTTTTGGGTGGTGCTTTCACTGGGAAACAGGTGATACACTACCAACATTTCTTCACTGTCTCTACTGACTTGTACAATTACCCTAAGCTGAGGCTGGGTTACTCTGCACAAGAGTTTAAATGAGGTCTGGTGGAACTTCAGATTATGGCATTGTGAACCAACCACTCCCCTGTCAGCAAAGGATTAAGTACAATCATGTTTATTTAGATTTTTTCCTTAGAAAGGAAAATGTTCACACTCTCTTTTGAGCAATTGCATAACACCTCCTGTCTATGCAAGGTTAATGTCTCCCAATCTTTAATAAGTTCAGCCTTGCAGTTGTGCTGTCAGACAGGAAAGTACTTCCTCAATACTCATAGGAGGGAAGCTGTGAGACAGAAATACAACCCCTGAGATCCTTGAAGAGATTTAGACATCAACTTCACTGCCATGTCAAATCAGAGGTGACACTTCCTGCTTCAGTGACCTGCTCCTTGATCTGTAAGAAACCTGTTCCAGAGCAGCAAAATAAACAGAAGCCCCCTAAATCCATGTATAGTCTGCTGTTAGATCATCTTACCTTGTAGTTAGCAGTGGTACTGTGAATTAACAGAATTTTCTCACTTCCTGATCAGGTGGAATGCTGGCTTCTGTGTTCTCATGGTCTCCTTGGATGTGCCACCAAAGGGCAGCTCTTTTCTACCATGTTCCAGTATCCTCTTGAGCTGTGAGGGTAAAACAGTGTTTAGTCTTAAATTTTATACCCCAGCACACAAGAGCCTGCATGGCTTCCTAGAGAAGCACAGTAACAGGAAACTACTGTTTGGAAGCTGTTGGTGCCATGGAGCTGTATCAGTTTTCCAGCTCGCCCACTGCTAGCATCTGTCCTTTTGTTTCTTTGCCCTTTCCAGCAGCTTCACACAGCCAAATTCTGCCATCCCTTTCATTTTAAGTATTGATGAGGGGTTTATGTAGTTGCTTCCTGGAAACTAAAGGCTGTGAGGTACAAAGCTGCTCCTTTCAGTTAAAGAAGACCCAGAAGATGGACTACAAAAAAAAAGTGTTGGGAAACTTTTCTTGACAGGGTGCTGAGAGTGATTCTCCTGTGTTTTTGGGTGGAAAGTGAGATACCAGAGCTTTCTCCCCTGTTGTGCAATTCCATTTTCTGTCCTGCCTCACAGCTCAGGGTTTATGAGCTGGTGGTCACCTCAGATTCCTGAAGCCATCCTTCAATAGCTGCTGCTCCCCAGTGTCTCCTGTGCTGGACTCAAGGGCTGTGGCAGAGTGGGGAGGAAGGTGTTGAGCAAAACAGTTTTGGGGAATTATGCAACTGCCAGGAGAAGTGAGGGGCCCACAGTACATCCTGAAGGGGGTGGATGAAGGTTCAAAAAAAAAAAAGAAAATGACCTGGGAGGCAGGTTACAGCTCCCACATCACTGGCATGCTGTGTTCTGCAGCAGGGAGGGCTGGCCAGCTGTGCAGTACCTGCTGCTGGGGCTATCATGTCTGACAGGTGCAAGAAAATCTTACCTCTCCATTCATGAAATAGGCACAGAAATCTGAAGAAAGCATCAAGCTGTAGTGTTTTGTGTTTGTGAGCCTTCACTAACAAACACTCAAGGTCATATGAGATCCTTGTGAGGACATGCAGAATCTTGCTTTTCAACAAGTAGTCTTAAGACTAGCAACAGTGTTTTGTAAAGTTAACAAAATTAAACTTTCTGGGGCTTTTTGGGTAATGCCAGGTGTCCCTGAATAGTGGGGAGTAGATGTCCCCCCACCACACCTTGGTGACCTCCTTCCTGCCCCACACCTTGGAAACCTGGCCCCAGGGACTGGGGAGGTGCAGCTCATACCTGCACAGCTCCCTGGAGGGCTTTGGGAGAGCTGCAGGGCAGAAATGACACTTCCCCACCAGCCCTCCATTTGAGCAGAATCACAGAATAAGATGAGTTGGAAGGAACCCACGAGGATCATTGAGTCCAACCCCTGGCCCTGGACAGGACACTCCAGCAATCCCACCCTGGGCTGAGAGCATTGCCCAAATGCTTCTTGAACTCTCTCAGGCTTGTGCTGTGATCAAATAAATCCCTGGGGAGATTGTTCAGTGCCCCAGCACCCTCTGGGTGAAGAATCTTTTCCCAAAATCCTCCCTAATCCTGCCCTGGTACAGCTCCAGCTGTTTCCTCCAGTAGTTCATCCCTGTGTTCATTTGAGCAGGCAGTCATGATTTCAGTGATAGAAATCTCTGCTCTTGATCAGGCAGGTGAATTCTCTGTGTGAGTGCCATGTGGAGCATGAACAGTATGGAATTTTAAAAGGATGCATTCAGGGAGGTCACCAGTGATCCTGAAATGCCCTGCTTTGAGCTAAGTGCAAATGGGATATTCTCATGTAGTGTGCAGAAGTGATCAGAACCACCTGCATTAGCTCTTGGTGTTCCATATGTATTGGTATCAGGCTATTGGCATTCCATGTTCCATATGTTTTGGTATTCCTCAATGAACAGGAAGTTACAATTTAGGTGCAGAGTGTGTAAAAAGTCAAGGCATGTGAAATGTGGTAAGGAGAGTTCCTGGTGCAGCCTTGGGAAAGGCCCCATGATTCCCCCTTAGGCTGTGGTTGTGGGAATGGCTTCACACAGCCTGACCTGCAGCTGCTCCCATGCAGCCCATAGTGCTGGGACAGGACCAAAGAAGCACAGACCCGAACAGGAGTGCTCAGCCCATCTCTCTTGCTGACTGCCTCATTCTGAGTATTTCTAGAGACTGGCCCTGACCACAGCTCTCCACAGCACGTGGTAGCAATTCAGAGTATCAGTTCCTGTTTCTGCTCTTGGCAAACATGCTGGACTGGAAAGAACAAAGGGGTAAAAGCAGAAGGTGCAGTGCAGGGCAGTTTAGACTGTGGTCTTTGGAAAGAAAGAACCCACATGCTTTGCTTTGTGCAGTCAGTAGTTCTAGGAGGTTTTTTTTCTAATTTGTTCTTGATTAAAGCTTTGAAATTTTGAATTTGCCATTGTGCTCAAAAGGAAGAAAATGCCTGTCTGCAGCTACTCTGAAACACAGTGACTGGGAACTGATTTATGTAAACTTTCAGCAGCCTAGTTTTTTTTGTTTTTTTTAATTTCACTTAAGGGTGCCTTAACACTAAATGTATTTGCTGGGGATTACACCCACTGGTTATTTCTAAATTGCCTTAGCTCTAGATCCAAGATTAGTATGTTTAATTTTGGTGTACCAAATGTTATTTAAAAGTCTGCCTTGACAATTGTGTTTTTATTCTAGTTTGAGATTTTAAGACTTTGTGGGTTTTCTTGTGATTTAATATTTCCATTGGCTTTTAAATGAAAAACTTAAAAATTAAAAAAAAATAAAAATCCTGGCGTTCTGGGAAAAACAAAAGCAAGGGCAAAGCCTGTTGGCAGGTAGGAATGGAATTACAGATTTGACCTTCTCCATAAAGCAGCAGCAAAAAGACTCTGGATCTTTTTCTAATGTTAATCTGGGAAAAGATCCTGGACTCAGTATCAAGGACCATATTTTACAAATCATTTAAACCCAACGTTTCACCTAACCTATGTAGAAATGCCCTAAACTTGGCTTATATCACCTGGAGTGGGTTGCAGCCCTCTGGAAAAATTTGGGATGGATGTTCTGTGCCTTGCTGAGCCAACAGCACATTGCTGCAGCTGTGGGTACCCAGCCCTTGGGGCTGGAACAGGATGGGCTCTGGCAGTGAGTGATAGCTGGAACTGCTGCTGGGATGTGGCACACAGTTCTGCACAGCAAGTGCCACACGAAAGGGACCTTAAAAAAACAAACAAGCTTGTTCCTTGCTCTCTGTGGCACAGGAAAAGCACTCAACAGGTCAGTCCCATGGAAAGTGCAGCCTGGGTTTGGTGAGGGAGGACCTGGCTCATGTCTCTGGCTGCTGTGATACCTCTTTGCTCCCAAGTCATCTCTGTGTTGTCACAGCAAAGTCCTAAAGCGCCTCTTTCTGACAGGGCCTGGGAACTTACTAATGTTTGCTTTGTGTTTTAGGCAGCCACAAAGCACTGCTAAGGTAAAATAGGAGCAGATTTCAAGCAAACACAGCTGCGTGTTTGCATTGGTGTGGCAGGCATTCCTGTGCTTGTGGTCTTTCCTCTTGCTCGGTTTCCTCCATTGAAACTGCTGGATGGAAGCTCAGGGCTGCATCACCATCAGCTCTTGTGTAGCTCCTGATGAGACTTCATCAGACATGATGGGAAGTAATGGAGCTGTTCCTCTGGTTTCAGAGGTGTTTGCAGGGCCCCAAAGGACCCTGTGGTGTGCTTGCTGCTTTCACTGCTGTTGCTGAAACACCTCTTGGAACCTGCTGCTCCTATTAACTGCCTGAGATATTTCTATATTTCTCTCCTATTAGGCTATGGAGTGTCTTTAAAAAAAAAGAAAACCCAAGCCAGATCACAGCTATTTCCTTGCTGTTTGTGAGGGAGAAGTACTGAGGGAGCAGTAGTGTTAACTACTCTCCCTCACAACTGTGCTTCAGTTGAGTTGTTCTGTGGAAACTAAAACCTCAGGGAAGTTCCATATTTATTTTGTAGGCAAAGCTTTCTTCCTCAGATTACTGAGGTAATCCCCTCATTGTTGGCATCTTCTTGGGCTGGTTTATTTGCAACACAAAGCCTTGCTTTCTGGGAAGTCTTCTCAGGTGTGTGGCAGTGCTGGGATGTCCCCATCTTCCTGTTCAACTGGTAGAGAGCCCTTTGGTACATGCTAAGGAGCTGCTTGGGATAAGCTCTTGACAGGTTTAAGCAAATAATAAAATATGGGATGGGAAACCATCAATAAACTGTTGGCAAGACTTCTGCATTCAAGTAAATGATGACATGGCACTTGGGATCATTTGTCTTCCTTCTTTAAAGAATTGGACAGGTAACTTTTGGAAATTGAAGTTACCACAAAGGGAAAGGGAAATAAATATATGAGTCATTCAATAATCCAGTAACCCTCACCACCTAGTTTCTTTTATAACCAGTTTTGTTTGCACTAGTGAAGAACAGCTCACCAGTTGGTAATCCATCATTCAAATCCAAAAAAACCTCTATATTGAAACGTTGCAAAGTACTCTGAGGCAGAACCTGCAGGTTTGGAGAGCCAGGGGCTGCAGGGGCTCACCTGTGTGGAAAGGCTGTGATTTCCAGCTGGTTCCAACCAGCTCCAAACTAGAAAAACTCAGCCCATTGCACTCCAAAACTGCAGCTGGTCAGAGCAGCACACTCTGCCTCTGCTTGAGCATTTTTAAGAAAGGGTGGTAGCTGCTAGTGGCAGGATGGAGGGGTCTTGCTGTTTCTTGCAGCTTTATGGACAGAAAGTGTGTGTCACCCCTTTAGAGCCCCAAGGAAAGCAGAGGGTCTGGAGGGAAGGGCAGCTAAGCTGGGGGTGGCTGCTCCCACCAGGTGATGTCAGGTAGTGCAGAAACACTCCAAAGTGGCCAGTCTGAGAGGCTGAAGGTGTCTTGGAAAAGTTATAGAACAATAAGGCTTTTGTTCAATAAAGGGGGAAAGAGAATGAGAGAGGGAAAAAATTCTCAGCAGAGAGTTTTCTTCTTGTTTTCAAGAAGAGTGATTAATCTGAAATGGAAAATTCTGTTATCAAGCTGACCCACAGCTCTCTTTAGGAGGCATAGTATAGTTCTGTTACATTATTCACATTTCTGGTTTGTCTGGCAGAACTTCTGTTTTTACTGTTGGATTGTATTGATTTTATTTCTTTTAAATTATGCAAACTTTTATCAAAAGATAAACAGCAATTAAAACAGAGGAGACACTAAAATGTTCTGCATCTTCCAAACAATTTTTTAATCTTTTCCTTCAAAGGATATATTCCTTGTGAAATATTTCTGCATTTTTAACTTTATTAAGAGCCAGGTACTTCCGAGAAAAGTATTACCACACTGATGACAGTGCCCTTCAATTGAACTGTGTGTTTTTATGTCATGACTCCTGTCCTAGGGCTCATGAAAGTTAGCTGGTACATGGGTCAAGGGGGAGGCTGGGGATGAAGAACTGGGCAGTGCAGCAGCAGAGGAGCATGGAAGGATCAGGAATGTAATCCTGGATCCTGGGAAGTCTCCTGGGAATTGGATGAAGGATGATTATTTTCTCTGTGCTGCCTGAGAACTCTCCTGTGCCAGGAGCTCTTGTGTTGGGGGCATCCAGGACACACAGTCAGGAGTTATGCTCTGTAGGGCTCTTTTTTCCTCCTTGTTATTTTCCTTGTTTTATCTCCCTCCTCCCAAAATGTGTAGTCTGGGAAAGCCATAGTGCAAAGTAGATTCTTGTGGGAAAGTGCAGTTATCTGTCTTAATCTGATATATGCTGGGGACAGCTCTGCCTAGGGCTGATGTGTCCTCAGCAGGAGAGAAGAGGGAAAGCAAAGCTCTCCCCATGCTCTCTTTGGATGGGATTTATGAACATCATCCTTTTAGTCCTTCATAGGTACTTCAGGTTTATCTCTCTCAAGTGATCATGACCATTCCCTTGTTCACTTGGCTCGTGGTCTCTGGTTTTTGTATTATAACCATTCCTTTAGATGAACAGGCAGAGTCCAGAAGAGAGAACTGCAGGAGGAAGTCACTCAGCTGCACCCTGCCATTACAACCTAAGCTGAGATCTTGACATCTAAATTTGTGTAGTATGATGAAGCCAAACAGCATCCTGTAATATGCTGGCAGAGGTATGAGAAGTATAAAACACTGTTCCAAGTGGCATCTATAACCAGGGGGAAAATGAAGTAGGCACATGAGGCCTGGCAAGTTAAATATGGCAACACCATGATACTATAGAAAACACTGTTTGGAAACAACTTCCAAAAGATAGTAAAGATTCCAATATTACTAATCCTTTTTTCTTTTCTTTTTTTTTTTTTTTTACTTTTCCAGTTGCAGAAGGAACATGAAGCCTGCCATAGAGGCAGAAGGTCGATAGATTGGGAGTTCAGAGATCACTTTGAAACAACCCAGAATTAATTTCTACATCTGGCTACAGGTAAGAAGAACTTGGGGATGCTGGGCCCTGCTGTTGGTGAACAGAGGAGGACTGGTGGGAGATGTGATGGTTGGAGTCTGTCTTGGGCATAGTAGTCTTGAAATGAGTTTTCAATTCTTGAAGAAGTATGGAATGTAGTCAGAAAACTTCTACCTTGGACTTCCAGACTTTGGTCTGTTCAGGTCACTGGTTGAGGCAGTCCCTTGGGAAGCAGACATGAGAGGCAGGGGGTGCAGGAAGGCTGGATGTTCCCCAAGAACAACATCTGAAAGGCACAGGAGCAGGCCAGCCCAATGTGCCATAAGACAAGCCAGCAGGGAAGAAAACTGGCCTGGATGAACAGGGAGGTTTTGATTGAATTCAAATGAAAATAAAAAAAGTACCAGAAGGGGCAAGTGGCTCAGGAGGATTACAAGGGTGTCATTGGGTTATGCAGGGAGAAAGTCATAAAGGCCAAAGGCCCAGCTAGAATTTAATCTGGAAGTACCACAAGAGATCACAACATTTTTTTTTCCAAATACATTAATAACAGAGAGCCAAGGAGACTCTCCATCCTTTATTGCATGTGAAGGAAAACATTGCCTCCAAGGATGAGGAAAAGGCTGAGGTACTTGATGCCTTCTTTGCTTCAGTCTATAAATGAAAGACCAGTTATTATCAGGGTCTCAAACCCCTGAGCTGGAAGATAGGGACAGGATAACCCCCCTGTAATCCAGGAGGAAACTGTGACCTGCTGCTCCACTTAAAATTGCACAATTGTGGGGTCAGGTGGGATCCACTCAAGGGGACTGAGGGAGCTGGAGGACGAGCTCACAGAGCTGCTCTCCATCATTTGCTGGTGAGTTGGGGAAGTCCCAGATGACTGGGGGTTAGCCAATGTGCCACCCATCTACAAGAAGGCTGGAAGGAGGATCTGGAGGGCCACAAGCCCATGAGCCTGACCTCAATGCCAAGGAAGGCTGTGGAACAGAGATCATGCTGAGCATGACCACACATTCACAAGAGGCAGGTCCTGCTTAGCAAACCTGATCCTACAAATTTCTAAGTATAGCAGCATTACTGACATTTTTCCCTTCATCTTGGGCTCCTGGTTATTGTATTCAGGGAGGCTGATTGCAACATAATGATGTTGCTATGTCTGGCTTATCTGATCTTCTGTTTGGGACCATTAATTAGGTACGTCATTGGTATGCTCAGCTGCAAATAACAGAGCCTGTAGATACTTTTTCTGGATAGCTTCAGTGAGATGGCATCATATCTGTGGCTGCTTTGTGATCTGGGAATCAGCAACTATCAAAACTGCTGAATCATTTCTTCCCACAATCTGTTTATTTTTTTTTGTAGAAACTTGCTAATCTCATTCTCTGACTCTGCTGTAGCTTGCTTTTAATGCAACTTATCCCACAGAGTGTCTATCCATCATTTCATTACAGCTATACAAGAGGGTGTTTATACCTCTTGCTTTTATTTCAGGAGAAAACTCAGTTCTAAACCCACTGTAAGTGAATTGGATATTGCAGGGTCCATTCTGGAAAGGTGAAGTCATGATAAATACAGAAGATGCAGTTAAAGACGGGTGCCTTAAATGTCCTCTGCTTTCAGTTGCAGTATTTTATTGGTCTAAGGTACTCCATTTAAAATATTTGCTCTCCTCTTACCTTAAACATTCACGTGTGCTTGGTCTGCTGTCCTCTCTGGGTTCAGGAGGAGGAGCTCTAAAGCTGTTGGTAAAATGCTAAAAACTAATTCCCCTAAATACTAGGGGAATTTGTTGGTCATGTTTCCCTGTGGGGCACCACTCTATGTTTCTAGGCCTAGCAAACTGATTAGTCACCAACTAAATGCTGTTATTGTCAAATCTCACCTCTTCTACTCTCATTAGCAATGTAAATATGGAGGAAAATGGAGATATTCAGCTGTTTTCTGGTGGGTCCCCAAAATTCTTCTATCAGGCTGCATGTGATGGATGATATTTATTGTTCCAGACCCTTAGCAGCTACCTAGGTATGCAGCAGTACTTTGCTGGACCTTTATCCCTCTTTGTTTTTTGTTACTGAATTTGTAGCAAATTTGCAAACAGCCCCTCAGGTGTTTTGCAGTTCCTATGTCCACATATTCACTTGAAAGAACATCACTAATCTCAAGGGTATTTGGTTCCTTACCCTGAAGACAACAGGGGTTGGGCAAACACTTCTTCCAAGGCTTACCAGAGCTGTGTTGCTGTGTTTGTGCTGGATGTACATTCAAACACAGCTTTTATATTTTAATGCTATAAAATAGTTGAAGTCTTGATAAAAATACACAACACTGACAAGCAGTAATAAAGCAAAGAAAAAAGTGAAGTTATACCACAATGTACCTGCATTTAGCCCTTGAAGACTGGATGTTCATGACAAATTCTCCTTGATCTGCTTTGCTACCCCAGCAGTAGTTTCCTTAAACTCAGGATATTTTTAGTGCCCAGAACTGCAGTAATGGCCACAAGAGGGCACAGCTATTGCTTGAAAACATTGGGATCAACCAGAGCATCTTTCCCAGCCTAAGATGCAAAATCATCTCTAACCATTTCTCTGCATGTTCTGAGGTGCAACAAGGAATTGCATTGCAAATCCGTTTTAGTTAATAGTATATTGTGTATCTATAGATACATGTATATTTGCTAATAGTTAGATCATCCTTTTGCACCTTCTTTCCTGAAATTTTCTTCCAATTTGAAGGCCTATCCAACTTCATAGGCTAAATCTCCTAATTACCTAGGTATAAACTGTTTCAATTAAATCCTAGAAGGGAAACAATAGCAAAGTCCTTATTGACATCCGCCATTTATATTCCGTTTTTGAAACAACACTTCTTGTTTCAACAACATTGCACTTCTGCAATGTGGACAACCGTAGTTTCCCTGTCATCATATGATCACCTCTGGCTAAAACACTTGTTTTTACTTGGTATGGTAAGATTTAGGCCTGGAGGCTTTGAGACCTTCTGCAGTGCTCTGAGAATTACACAGTTCTAATGTAATGATGTAAAAACAATCCTAATTGCTTTCAGTGCAAAGTGAGAATGTAACATTTCATTTTCTGACAGCACTAAATACTTACTCTTAAAGAATTTTTACAGTTCATTTCTTCCATTTGTTATCACTATTTGAACTGTCATGTAGATCATATGATGTTTTATAGGAATATCACTCAATAACGTAATTTTTTTCTTATTAGGAATGATTTGCCAGGTTTCAGGGACTTCTGAATATCTACTGTTACAATTTGAAAAGTTAAGGATTGAAGGAATGCAAGATACTTGTTTTGGCTCCATGTAATTGGCTTCATGCCCAATTCATGTTGTACCATCAGTCAATCATTCAATTATCATCTAGTTTGGGTGGTTTCCCTTTTTTGTTGTCTGGCATTTTGCTACCAAGGAAATATCAGTGATGCACTGTTAGTCATGTCAGGCAGGAAATCACTTTGCTCAGGGCAGGGATGCACTAAAAGTAGGTGTGAGCTTATGCAGATCCAGCAGCAGCAGGCTGGTGGCAGTCCTTGCATGGTGGAGTTACAAGTTCATCTGTGGTGACAGCCCTGTGTCTGTTTCCTTTGTTTTATCCCTTTTGTGCTTGGAACAAGGGATCCTTGGTGGTATTTAAATATCAGGGTTTTCATTGTGCAGTGAGGTGTCTCTGTGCATTTTGCAATTTTACTTTGAACGCCTTTTTTGTTTCCATAACTCAAGCCCTGTATTGGTTGACTTTGGCATTTTTAAATTTAATAAGCAAAGCCATGAAAATGATAGGCAGCATTTTGATGGAAAGCACCTGGGCAGAAAAGGGCCTGGTGGTTCACTGGACCACAAGCTAACCAGGAGCCAGCAGATGATCCCACAGCCTGGAGCACAGCCTTACCAGTCTAAAGTTCAAAGTGTAGCAAGACCGGGGTTCCAATTCCCTCCTTTTTTTTTTTTTTTTTTTTAATTACCTTTTAACCAACTGGTTTGCTGGTTTGTACCTGTGTGACCTTTGTATCAGCTACTCACTGGAGGTGAATGATGTCACATCCCTTTTCTCTCCCGTGCGCTCTCCGTTCCTTTTTCAGAAGAAGGAAGTGCCAGACCATAGAGTTGTAGGCATCCTCACAGACTTTAGCTTGTTAAACATCTTTTCAGCTGAGCAGGGATGTCTTGAAAGCAGGGACAGGTGAGTTTCATGCCTTCTCTACGGCACCAGCTCTGTCCCACCGAGCCTGTGCCTCTTTCTCTTCTACAGCTTAGGAAATGATTTAACAGGGTTAACCCAGCTATAGTGTGGAGGGTGGGGAATGTAAAGGGTCTGTAAAAGGCAGGGTGGGCTGGGTTTTGCTGCCTGTAGCGCTGGCAGCACACACTCGCATTTTCCTTGCGAGAGGAGAAAACCTTTTGGGGATCCAGAGCTGATCATTTGTCTATGTGCCAGCTGGGTTCTCTGTCCCATTCCCTGTGTATTTGGTTTCCTCCTCACACAGTTTTTTGCATATGTGTCTCAAGTTCAGAATGACTGGAAGCTCTAGAGGGTGACAGATGAGGTTTCTAATGGTGTTCCCAGAGTTTGTTGTGCACCGCTATGAAGGTGAGACACACCGTGAAGAAGGTTCATACTCTGCTGCCTTGTCTGTCAGGTTTTTTCTTTCCTTCCCTTCAGGCTGTCTCAGGAGAGCAGGCTCTGGCTGGAGAGAGAATGCTCAGGATGCTCAGCTGCCTTCTAAAGCTGATGAGGGTGGTGCTGAGCCACAAGCCCTGGGCCCTGTTTACACTCATCTTTGTGTTCATATCCTTTGCCTACATCAAGCTGTATTTGGGCATCTGGGAGGACTCAGAGAGCAGAGTCTCCACCTATGGCTTGTCTGCTGAGATCAGCTGTGCTCACTATGTGCCTTCTGCCCTCAACATCACCCGTGGATCCTCTCCTTCAGCAGGAAATGTGTTTTTTGTGGAGACCTCGAAGCAAACTACCCCGAGTTACCTGTTCTCATGCTCTGTGGAGTCAGCAGCCAGGACACACCCTGCATCAAGAGTCGTGGTGTTCATGAGAGGCTTGGCCAAAAAGAATGCCTCCTTGCCCAAGCACTGGGCTTTCTCCTTGCTGAGCTGCTTCCCCAACGTGGAAATCCGACCCCTGGACTTGATAGAGCTCTTTTCTGGAACTCCTCTGAAAAGATGGTACTTGTGGCCTCTGCGGCACTGGGAGCCTTATTTTTTACCTGTCCTGTCTGACGCCTGCAGGATTGTCCTCATGTGGAAATTTGGTGGCATTTACCTGGATACAGACTTCATTGTGCTCAGGAACTTACAGAACCTCACCAATGCCCTCGGGATTCAGGATTATGATGTACTGAACGGGGCCTTTCTGTCCTTCAAGCCCAAGCACAAGTTCATGAAGCTCTGCATGCAGGACTTTGTGCAGGATTACAATGGCTGGGTCTGGGGGCACCAGGGCCCAGAGCTCGTAACTCGTGTCTTCAAGAAGTGGTGCCCCATCCGGACTATCAGGAGTATGCGCTGCAGAGGTGTGAGGGCTCTTGCCCCAGAAGTTGTTTATCCTATTCCCTGGCAGGGCTGGAAGAAGTTGTTTGAGGCAGTCAATGCCTCAGAGCTTCACAAACTCCTTAAGAACACCTATGCAGTGCACATATGGAACAAACTGAGCCATGGGACCAAGTTAGAGATCCCCTCCCAGGCTCTGCTGGCTCAGCTCTATTCCCAGTTCTGCCCTGCCACCTATGCAAAGATGAAACAGGACTCTGAACACTTGTCAAGGCGTGCAGTGTGACCTGTGGGCCCCTGGCTGCAGGGATGTTCCCCAGACTGAAGGAAACAGAGTGCCTTTGACCTTCCCCAAAGCTGGTTTCTAAGACCCCAGAGCAGGTGTTTTGTGTGACAGCTCTGTGGTTTTGTGCCTAATATCCCTGGTATCTGCCTCAGATCCTCTGTGTTCCAAATTTACAGCAGAACCTGAGTTCAGCCTCTCTTGCTGTCCTTCGTGAGACCTGTTGCTGCAGGGAAGGTTGAACTTGTTCATCAGCATCTCTCAGCTGCTCCTCTCTTGGTGTTCTCCAATGGCTCCTCCTGTGGATCCCAGGCTGAGCAGCCCCTTGTGATGTTTCAACAGCTGTAAGGAGCCTTAACTTGCTCTGTGGCATTTCTGAGTTTGTAAATCACTGTCAGGCAGTGCCAAGGGGCACAGTTTGCTGGAGCTCAGAACAGAACTCCCTGGCTGGCAGAGATCCTTTATGCCTGGCCATATACATGAAAAGTATATGAAAATTGCCTTAAGAAACAGAAAACATTTTTAATCCCTGCATGGCTCAGTGTGAAGCTCTTTGAAACTTCCAAAGTGAGAAATGTTCAAATGATACTTCCTATGTTTCCAATTCCACAGCAGAGGGATGAGTTTTCTGGGACTCCTCAGGAAAACAAATAAAAGCAATTCTTTTTAGGTGGGGAAATGATAAAGATCCTTGCTCTGCTGAAGTGATTCTTGTAGGATACCAACATCTAACCAGCCATTGTCACACTCTGAAGAATCTCAGCATTGCCTGTTTCTGCAGTGCTGTGAGGTCAATTACATCCCCTTTCATTGGAATATTGAGCCCATTGTGGAAGTCCAGATCATGTCCACATCAACAGAAGGACCAGGTCCAGGGCTCAGAGCAGTGGTCTCAGGGACAAAAGTAAAAACTCGGAGGCACATGAAGGTGGGAGAAGACCTCCAGGATCATTGTGTCCAACTTTCAATTCAGTATCACCATACCCACTTTATCCTGACTCCACCACTTCCCTGGGGAGCCAGTGACTCACAGTGCTTAAGCACTCTAAATTTTTACCTCATATCCAGGCTGGACCTACTGTGGTGCAGGGACTGCTGCACCCAGCCCTGGGCCCAGCACAAGGAGGACCAGGAGCTGCTGGAGCCAGGCCAGAGAAGAGATACCAAGGGCATCAAAGGGATGGAGCAGCTCTGCTGGGAGGAAAGGCTGAGGGAATTGGGATTGTTCAGCCTGGAGAGGAGAAGCTTTGGGGTGACCTCACTGTGGCCTTCCAGTGCCTGAAGGGAGCCACAGGAAAGATGGAAAGAGACTCTTGACAAGGGCCTGGAGTGACAGGACAAGGGGCAATGGCTTCACCCTGACACAGAGCAGGGTTAGATTGGGTATGAGGAAGAAATTGTTCCCTGTGAGGGTGGTGAGGCCTGGCACAGGTTGCCCAGAGAAGCTGTGGCTGTCCCTGGATCCCTGGAAGTGTCCAAGGCCAGACTGGTTGGGGCTCTGAGCAAGGTGGGATAGTGGAAGGTGTCTCTGCCCATGGCAGGAGGGATGAAAGAAGATGATCTTTAAAGTCTTTTCCAACCCAAACCGCTCTACTGTCCCTTTTTTCCCTGGTAGCAGATTTTCCCTTCTCCTGTCCCTTGTTCCCTAGGGGCAGAGCCTGACCCTCCTGGCTGTCCCCTCCTGTCAGGGGCTGTGCAGAGCAATGGGCCCCCCTGGGCCTCTCTTCCTCCAGGTTAAACACCCCCAGGCCCCCCTCATGAGGCTTGTGCTCCAGCTCCGTTCCCTTCTCTGGGCGCGCTCCAGCCCCTCAGTGTCCATCTGCAGTGACGGGCCCAGGACTGGACACAGCACCTGGGGCAGGGAGGGCTCAGCAGTGCCCAGGACAGGGGGAGGGACAGTCCCAGCCCTGCTCCTGCTGGCCACACCACTGCTGACCCAGCCCAGGTGCCACCTGGGCACAGCTGGGAGCAGCAGCCCCGGCCCCTTCCCTGCCGGGCCCTCCCAGCCACTCTTCCCCAGCCTGCAGCTGCTCAGGGTTGTGACCCAGGGGCAGGACTGGGCACTTGGCCTTGTTGAGCCTAAAGATGTGAAACAGGACTGGCCCTGACAGTGGGCCCTGGGGCACAGCACCAGTGACATGCTGCCAGCTGGATTAATTCCACCTCCACCCCCTGGCCCGGCCCTCCAGGCAGTTTTTTCCCAGCAAACAGGGAACCTGTTAAATCTGTGAGCTGCAAGGACAATGCTCTCCAGGAGAACACTGTGGGAGCAGTGATCACAGACTTTACTGAAGGCTCAGCTACACAACATCCACAGCCTTTCCCCATCCATTAAGTGTTCATAGGATGTTGGGTCAGTCAAACAGGACCTGCTCAAACCCAGTGGTGCAGCACACATCGTGTGATTGCACTCCAGGTCATCTGTTCCATACCCTTCCCTGGCACCGAGGTCAGGCTCACAGGCCTGTGGTTCCCCCATTGTCCTTCCAAGCCTTCTCAGAGATGGGTGTCACGTTGGCCAACCTCCAGTCCCCCAGGAGATCTCCAGTTAACCAGGACTGCTGATAAATGATGGAGAGTGGAGCTTCATGTGCTGCTTCACCAGCTCCTTCTGTAGCCTTATGGGGAAGGATGGCATCTCCCTAGACTTGTGCATGTCTGGGCAGCATAGCAGCTCATGAACAACTTCCTGCTGCAGTGAGGACTTCATTCTGCTCCCTGTCTTCCAGCTCTGGATATGCAGAGAGTAACTGGGCTTTTGGTTAAAGGCTGAGGTCAAGAAGGCATTGAGTACCTCAGCTATTTCCTCACTCCTGGAGGTCGTGTTCCCACCCCAGCGTGCAATAAAAGATGGAGAATCTCCTTGGTCTCTTTTTGTTATTAATGCATTTGGAAAACCATTTTTCTTAACTTTTATGCTGGTGGTCAGATTTGCATCTAGCTGGACTTTCACCTTTCTAGTTTTCTCTCTGATTAACTTCATGACGTCCTTGTATTCTTTCTGAGTTGCCTGACCATTCTTCCAGAGCTGCTAAACTCTGTTCTTCCCTGAGTCCTAGTGGAAGCTTGCTGTTCATCTGGGCCAGCCTTCCTTGAACCAGCTTATAGCACATTGGAATGGGCTCCTACTCTGTCTGTATGACCTCCTTCCTGAGGAATGTTCAGCCTTCCTGGGCTCCTTGGCCTGACTGCCACCCAAGGGATTCTCTCAGCCAGTGGTCTGAACAGACCAAAGCCTGTCCTCTACAAGCCCAAGGTAGTGGTTTTGCTGACTCTCTTCTTTCCTCTCTCCTTTCACCAAGAACTGAAATCCTGTCATAGTCACTGTACCCAAGATGCCTCAGGCAATCTCATCTCCCACCAGTGCTCCTCTGCTTGCAAACAGCAGATCCCCTGGGACACCTCCCTGGTGGGCTTGCCTGCCAGCTGTGTCAGGAAGTTCTCTTCCACCTGCTCCAGGGACCTCCTAGAGTGTCTCCTGTCTGCTGGGTGGGATTCCAGACACCTGGTAAGTTGAAGATGGCACTGAGGATGTCGGCATGGATGACGTGGGGTCATCTATCTACCTCCACTGGAAATCCTTGCCCACCACTCAGCACAGCTGAGACACACCTGGAGGACTGGTTCTGGAATCCCAGGATGAGAGAGGCGTGTCCGTACTGGAGCAAGTCCTACAAAGGCCACTAAGGTGAGAAGGTGCATGAGCAGAGGCTGGGACAGCTCTGCTGACTCTTCTTGGACTAGAGCAGGCTGGGCTGTCTGCTCAGAGTGTACAAAGCACCTGACTGAAGGTGGGTGGGTGAAGGACACAAGCAAGACTTCTCTGGTCAATGCAGAGATGGCAGAAGACACAATGGGCACAAACTGAACTGTGGCAAGCTAGAATGAAAGGGATGCTGGTGAAACATTGGCTGAAGTAGCCCAGAGCAGTTGTGGAGTCCCTTGTGCTGGGACAAGAGTTGTCATGAATCCATCCATGGTGCTGCTGTGCATGGAAGGATTTGGGGAGAGGAGAGGGTCTGGGATGCTAGAGAGCAATATTTGTGTCAGGCAGCTGAGGAGGAACTGCAGTAAACCCTAAATGTAGTGGCTGTACTGGTAAGGGAGGGATTTTTATGAATCTGCCTGTATGTCTCATGCAAGGGAAGGTCAGCCACCCTTGATCACAGGGGCAGGGGGAACTGTCATAGAGTGAGGGACACCTGGATGTGGCAAAGTCCTTCAATGAGATCCTTGGCATGTGAGGGAGTATTCCCTAATAATGTGTAAGGTATTTGGTTAGGAGAGTGTGTTTCCAAGGGGGCATTCTGTACTTAGAGCAGGCAGCTCCATGGAAGGGTCAGCTCAGTTATCATGGCAGCCCCAGAAGCAGTGTGAGCATTGAGAATTCTTAGCAAAGGAGGAGAAAAAGAAAACCAGAAATTCTCGTGTCTCAGACTAAAATTTAAAGTGTACTGACAACGAGACCTGAATTTCTTCATTTTTTTACAATTGTTTTATAATTAGGTGGGTTCTTTGCAACATTACGTACATCCTTTCTATGAGCTAGTCACTGGAGAAATGACTGATGTCATATCCTTCTTCATCTATTGTGTTTGTCCACGTATCAGACTGTTTCTCTTGTCATTTCTTTTCGGAAGGAGGAAGTGCAGTACATAGAGTTGTAGGCGCTCTCAACAGACGCCAACCTCTTAAAACTCTTCTCCAGCTGAGCAGTGAATTCTGTGGTGTCTTGAAAGCAGGGACAGGTGAGTAATGTTTCCAGTTTCTTTGCAATGGCCCTTGCATTTTCACAGGAAGAGACAGAGCCAGGCTTCCTGTGTTTGTTTCGTAAAAGAATTGCACTGGCTAATGCAGCGTCTAAAGCGTTGCCTTATCTGCTCCAAAAGTAGAAATGTGTTCCTAACTTTATAGAGATGTGATAGTAGTAAAGTTCTATCTTTTGTTCAAAATTCACTGAACGACCTTGAACCTTGCTTGTGGTTAGCCTAGCGTGGTGTTTTCCTGCCCCTCTACTGCACAGGAACTTTCCCCCAAGCCGTTTTCTCTTCTTGTGCTCATAAAGCAAAAAACGGTTTACAGGGTTAACCCAGCTGTGGTGTGGAGGGTGGGGAATGTAAAGGGTATGTAAAAGCAGGGTGGACTGGGTTTTGCTGTCTACCACTGGCAGCATGCACTGGCATTTCTGTGCAGAAACCCTTCTGGGGATCTGGAGCTATCATTTGTCTATCGGTGCCTCTCCTCTGTCCCCCAGTGCTTGGTGCAGAGTGCTGGCTCCATGCTCTGACATTTGGATGCCTCCCCGTGTGGCTGGCAAGTTGTTTCTGGCTCCATATGTGACCCAGGCACCGTGTTTGAGGGAGAAATGACAAACAGGATTGTGCCAGCTGGGTCCTCTGTTGTGTTCCGTGCCACTTTGGTTACAGCTATTGGATTAAAACTTTTCCTGTTTTCTGAACCTTTCTGTCCTGGAGCATGGGGCTTTGGAGATGGAGCTCATGGAGACAAAAGAAATGATTGAATGCTTTAGCATGGAAGAAAACCTTTGAAATGCTTGAGTCCAACCCCAAAGCCAGCTCTGCCAAGTCCACCACTAAACAAAGTCCCCAAAATGCCACACATATCTCTGAAATACCTCCAGGGACAGTGGCTCCACTGCTTTCTTGAGCAGCCTGTGCCAATGCCTGATAACTCTTCCAGGGAGTAAAATTCAGAGTAACGTCCACTTTGACCTCCCTTGCACAACTTGAGACCATTTCCTCTGGTCCTAAAAGCCACACTGTTCCTCACTGCTTCTTCGTGTGCTCTTGCCCATTGAGTTTTGGGGCCCAGCAGTGGGCTCAGAGGTGCTGCCTCTGCTGTCCTTCACTTTAAGGAGAGGCAAGGGCAGCAATGCTGATGCTAATGCTGAGCATGGAGCTAGACTAACTTATCTGCTTGTTTGCTGCCTCGTTAATAATCTGATCCCCTCCATCCCTTCCTTTTGCCAGAAGAGGAAGTTAGGGCAGGAGAGTGGAGGATTTGCTTGTCCACCAGCAGGATCCACTGGGAGAGGTGAGCAGGTCAGAGCCAATGTGGGCTGTGTGGGGTAGGGAAGCAGCCTTGGAACTCCCTTTACCAAGGCAGTTCTTGACCTTATTGTCTGCATCTGCCTCCAGAACTGCCCTGTATCCATTCCTTTCCCACCCTCAATCCTGCAAGGCTTTGGTGCCATGAACAATGGGCCAGGCTCTCCACAGGGGCAGGTGGTTGGTTTGGAAAGGCAGAAGCTGCCATGTCAATGACCTGGAAGACTGAGGCTTGTGTTTGGTTTGGGAGAAGGACATGTTGTGTATCAGGAGAGAACAAATGCTCTCATGACAACTAGCGGGCAGCAGCTCCACACAGTGTCTGTTCACAGGGCTTCAGGAATGGTCATAAGGAACATTCCTACTTCCTCCTGCCAGGGCTTTGTGTACATGACCCATGTCTCGTGTTCACAGTGACCTAAAGCTCTAGAGGGTGACAGATGAGGTTTCTAATGGTGTTCCCAGAGTTGTTGTGCACCGCTATGAAGGCGAGACACACCGTGAAGAAGGTTCATACTCTGCTGCCTTGTCTGTCAGGTTTTTTTCTCTTCTTTCCTTTCCTTCAGATCATCATGGCTGTCTCAGGAGAGCAGGCTCTGGCTGGAGAGAGAATACTCAGGATGCCCAGCTGCCTCCTAAAGCTGATCAGGGTGGTGCTGAGCCACAAGCCCTGGGCCCTGTTTACACTCATCTTTGTGTTCGTATCCTTTGCCTACCACAAGTTGTACTGGGGCATCTGGGAGGACCCAAAGAGCAGAGTCCCCACCTATGGCTTGTCTGCTGAGATCAGATGTGCTCACTATGTGCCTTCTGCCCTCAACATTGCTGGTGAGCCTTCTCCTTCTGCAGGAAATGTGTTTTTTGTGGAGACCTCAGAGCAAACTACCCCGAGTTACCTGTTCTCATGCTCTGTGGAGTCAGCAGCCAGGACACACCCTGCATCAAGAGTCGTGGTGCTCATGAGAGGCTTGGCCAAAAAGAATGCCTCCTTGCCCAAGCACTGGGCTTTCTCCTTGCTGAGCTGCTTCCCCAACGTGGAAATCCGACCCCTGGACTTGATAGAGCTCTTTTCTGGAACTCCTCTGGCACAGTGGTACTTGCAGCCTCAGCGGCACCAAGAGCCTCATTTTTTCCCTGTCCTGTCTGACGCCTGCAGGATTGTCCTCATGTGGAAATTTGGTGGCATCTACCTGGATACAGACTTCATTGTGCTCAGGAACTTACAGAACCTCACCAATGCCCTCGGGATTCAGGATTATGATGTACTGAATGGGGCCTTTCTGTCCTTCAAGCCCAAGCACAAGTTCATGGAGCTCTGCATGCAGGACTTTGTGCAGGATTACAATGGCTGGGTCTGGGGGCACCAGGGCCCAGAGCTCGTAACTCGTGTCTTCAAGAAGTGGTGCTCCATCCAGACTATTGAGAGCATGAGCTGCCAAGGTGTGAGGGCTCTTGCCCCAGAAGTTGTTTATCCTATTCCCTGGCAGGGCTGGAAGAAGTTGTTTGAGGCAGTCAATGCCTCAGAGCTTCACAAACTCCTTAAGAACACCTATGCAGTGCACATATGGAACAAACTGAGCCATGAGGCCAAGTTAGAGATCCCCTCCCAGGCTCTGCTGGCTCAGCTCTATTCCCAGTTCTGCCCTGCCACCTATGCAAAGATGAAACAGGACTCTGAACACTTGTCAAGACGTGCAGTGTGACCTGTGGGCCCCTGGCTGCAGGGATGTTCCCCAGACTGAAGGAAACAGAGTGCCTTTGACCTTCCCCAAAGCTGGTTTCTAAGACCCCAGAGCAGGTGTTTTGTGTGACAGCTCTGTGGTTTTGTGCCTAATATCCCTGGTATCTGCCTCAGATCCTCTGTGTTTCAAATTTACAGCAGAACCCGAGTTCAGCCTCTCTTGCTGTCCTTCAGGGCCAGGGAAAGGTTGAACTTGTTCATCAGTGTCCTTCACCTGATGAACTCTCTTGGTGTTCTCCAATGGCTCCTCCTGTGAATCCCGGCCTGAGCAGCCCCTTCTGATGTTTCAACAGCTGTAGGGACCTTGCTCTCTGTGGCATTTGAAATTTTTAGAGAATATTCTGTTTTGGAGGGTTCCCACAACCATCATGTGTCCAACCCCTGGCCCTTCTGGGGAGCAGGACAGTCCCAACAATCATGCCCTGCGTGTGAGAGCTTCGTCCTTGGGGCTGTGACCATTCCCTGAGGAGTCTGTTCACTGCCCACCACCCTCTGGGGAAGAACCTTTTCCTGATATCCACCCTAACCCTGCCCTGACACAGCTCCAGCCGTTCCCTGGGTCCATACAGCTGGGTGCCCTGTCCCAGGGGCAGAATCCAGCCTTGTCTTTGTTAAAATTTCACACAGCTGGAGATTGCCCCACCCTGTCCTTTATCCAGGGCTCTCTGTAGGGCCTCTTCACCCCTGAGGGAGTCAACAGCTCCTCTCAGTTTTGTATCATCTTCAAGCTTACTCAGTATCCCTTCCCGTCCTGCACTGAAGCTTTCAATGAGCATTTTTAAGAGGATGGGGCCTAAGATGGTGCCCTGTGGAACTCCACAAGTGACAGACTGCCAGTCTGCCATCACCCTGTCATTCTTTGTGCTAGACCAGTGAGCAAGTTGCTGACCCATCACTCGGTGTGTTTATCCAGCTGTGGGCTGCACACTGAGTTAGATGATATCCATAGCTGAAATCCAGAAAGATTACATCTACTGATGTTTTTTGATTAACTGGATGGGTTACGTTAGCATGAAAGGAAATTAGTTTTGATGAGCAGGGCTTTCCTCTCATGAAAATATGCTGGCTGTGACCAATGACTGTGTTGTCCTTCAGGTGTTTTTCAATACCTCCCAGAATAATCATCATCATCTCCATAATTTTACCAGGCAATGGAATGAGACTAACAAGCCTGTAGCTTCCAGGGTCATCCTTCGTGCCCTCTTTGAAAACTGGGACGCTCTCCAGATTCCCAAGACTGTTCAAAAATTATCAAGAGATGCCTTGTGATGATATCAGCCAGTTCTTCATGTATTCTCAGATTAATCCCATCACACCCCATAGATTTATGGGGGATCCAGCTGGAGCAGCAGATCACTCACACCTTCAGGGTTAACTCAGAGTTTATCATTCTCATAGTCACTCTGGCTCAGAGTGCTGGGACTTCCTTCGTCCATGATCAGTGTTGAAGACAGAGGCAAAGAAAACATTAAACATCTCTACCTTGTCCATGGCCCTGTTTGTGAGGTGACCATTCTCATCCTGTAATGGGCTGATGTAATTTCAGCACTGCCTTTTGCCATTAATTCATTTTTTAACCCTAATTTTATTGTCCCCCACATTTCTGGTGGCTTCAATTGCAATGGAGCTTTGGCCACACAAATTCATCCCCTACAGTGGTGAGCAGCATTTTCATATTCCTTCCACATCACCTGACCTTGCTTCCACTGGGCATACACCTTCCCTTTTTACCCTATCTCCAAAAGAAGATTCCCATTCAGCCAAGGTGGCCTTCTGCCTCATCTGCCTGATTTCTGATTTTTAGGAATTGCCTGTTCCTGTGCCCTCAGGAGCTGGTGCTTAAAAAGTGACCAGCACTGGTGGATCCCAGGACCTTCAAAAGCATTTTCCCTAAATAAAGAGGGGACTTTATTTACTGATTCCCTGGGCAGCCTGAAGTCTGCTCTTCCCATGTCCAGGGTTGAAGTTTTGTTGGCACTTTTCCTCCTGTCCCCAGAGATTTTAAACTCAATGTCTTCATGGTCGCTGTGGCCAAGACAGCCACCAATCTCCACTCAAGACTCTGTTGACTACCAACAAACCAAGGAGGGTATCTTTCCAAGTCAGCCCTCTTAGTACCTGTACCATGAAGTTACCATGCAGGTGTTTCAGAAATACATAGGGAGTATGTCAAAATTGGGTTAAGAAACAGAAAATATTTTAAGGCCTGCTGTGGATCTGATGACTATCTCCCTACCTAAATGTGTTCCCTGTGTGTCCAGGTCATTGTATTGTAATAATGCATTTGAAATTAACCTCTTATGAAATAACAAGAGGAGACTAAAATATCCTGGAGTTCTACCTGTGCCAAATCAAAGCTTCTGTCTGGAAGGTAAATTGTAAGCAATGTGTGGTTATTGCTCTTTTAGATATGCAGTAACTAAAAAATAAGAGAAATATGTATATCAATTTTAATGCAGCCTTTTTCTAAATGCCATTATTTGCTGAAAAGTACAGTGCTACCATGCACAAAGGAAGACTGATGTAATTTAGATGTAAATTTAATGTCGAGCAGGAGTATGTTTCATGTTTTCTCAGTGTCACAGCACACTACTGATTAAATACTCCACTGCAGACCAAAAGAGACAGAGTCATCAATTTTTACTTGGAATGAGTTGGATAAAACAACATATTAACTTTGCTTTCTGGTCCTGTCCATTCCCCCATCCATTCCTCCTCTCCACCACTCCTCCTTCCCCCCAGTTTAAAAAGAAAAATTTCCTGCTCAGTCCACTAGTCTTCACTAGTGGTGCTGAGCAGGACAGGGTATGCTGTTCCAATGTGGTGCCCATGGCGCCAGACAACCACCTGTAGCTCATACTCATCTATCTTCACTGTTTCACGTGAGACTCTTTCTTCAGACAGCAGGAAAATGACTGTGTAAAGGGCAAATTCAAACTCCGGGCTGACTCCAATGAAGGTGCTTCCAATTGGCTTCACTGAGCCCTTCCAGCTGAACTGGATGCTCAAAACTTGGTCATCCTTATCAGGCTGAAAACATAAATGAAACAACAGAATAATCTCCAACACAGCTGTGACTGGACAGATAGAATTTCTGATTCCAGATTTTTGAGTGCTTTGTAAGATTGAGTTCATCCTTGATGTGCCTCAGTGCTCTAGCTGGAGCACAATCTTTTCCCAGACTACTGGAGCATACATGACCATTTATCCCAACTAAGCCTCAGCAGTGTTGCAATCCTGTAAACACCAGCTCTACATTTTAAAATAGTTCTTGCAAAAAAAAAAAAAAAAAAAAAGCTGGAAGATATATTATTATTCATTCTTCTTATATACAGTTATGTACTGGATATACTTACTACTGTTCAAAACACTGAGCCTATGATTGTATCATTACACTTGTTTTGTTGCAACTTTTATCTCTGGATCCATTTTTCTTACTTGCTAAAGTCCCCCAAAGGCTTGTTCTTACCCTGGTTTTGTTCTTCCGAGCCACGTATCCCTTGTAATCAATCTGGTCTCGCTTTTCCTGAAGGTAAAATTGCACCCAGTTGTGCAAACCTAAGATCTCTTTCCCATGCCTTGTTTCTCCAACAAAAACATGTTCAAAACCACAAGAATCAGGTCTGTAATGAACAAGAAAAAAAGAAAAAAGAATATACAGGTATTTTATATGTTTCATAGAGCCATAGAATAGTTTGGGTTAGAAGGGATGCTAAAGCTCATTTCATTCTGAGCCCCTGATATGGGCAGAGACATCTTCCACTAGCCCAGGTTGCTCAGAGCCACCCACTCTGTTATTCTGAAGACATTCTGAAGCTGTCTTCCAGTTCTGGGCTTACATTTACCTTAATCAGAACAGCACAGAGATTATCAGTGCCAGTACCCACCCATCAAACATACCTGTCTCCTTCTTTCCTGGCATAGAGCTGGAACCAGATGTTATAAAGCTGACCTTTGAAATCAGCAAGGTTTGGCTTTGCTAGGTTTTTTTTCTGCAGATAGGCATAAGCTAGCTGAAGGATAGAAAACCAAGATACAGTTTACTTCTTTAAGTAAACTTTATTCAGTATTTCAGTGACAAAAAAGATCTGTGTTACTCACTCTCATGACTTCTGTTGCTAAGATAGCATCAAGAAAACAATTGTTTTCAACTATTTCTTCTGGAGTCACTACTTCTGGTACACCAGTTGATGTCTCATAGTTGTCCAATAAGGAAATAAAGGCTGCAGAAAAAGAGAAACTTTCAGTCTGCTCATATGGCTGATGCAGGCATTAGAGTGCCATCATGAAAAGTCACCATAGAATATGCCTTGACAGCCCTGAGAGAAAGTCATTCCTTTAGATGTCAGATTCTACTCTCAGGTATACTGTTAAGTGTAGGCCTCAAGGTGACTCAAGGCCAGATCAGTGCTGTACTTTCTAAAGATCTTTTTAAAGATAAATAGCTACTGAGCTTCCTTATGGAGCCAAGTGCTGAAGTAATAATGACCTTCGATAAAAACAAATCATACCTGATCACCACAATTACAGATACAGACTTAGAATCTTGAGCTATGCTGGCACAAGGTTTTGTGGGCATTATTTCAGTAGAGGAATAATAGAAAATAAACCTCTATCAGACGTCTTGAGCTTAAGAAAAATTAGGGAAAGAAACATATGTTCATAGACAGGGCTGAAGTATAGCCCCCAAGAGAAATACAAGACCTAGCTGTGAGTCCAGTACTATCTGAAAGGGCTTGGAAACTATGAGTAAAGATGAATTTGGTGCCTTTTTCAATGCATAAAATCATAGAATGGTTTGGGTTGGAAGAGACCTTGAACCAGTTCAAACTCCCTGCCATGGGCAGGGACACTTTCCACTATCCCAGGCTGCTCAGTGCCCCATCCAGCCTCGGCCATGGACATTTCCAGGGATGAGGCAGCCACAGCTTCTCTGGACAAACTGTTCAGCACTGTGTCTCAATGTCTCAATATCCTTGCAAAGCAGGGTGTGACCAAAAGTATATATTCTATCATCATCTATTGAAACCAGGGGGGCAGTGATTCTTATCTCTGGAGAGGGTTATCTTCTGTTAATGGACTATTTGTTAAAACCAGGTGGGGCAGTGCTCTTTATCTTTCCCACAACCCATCCTTCCTCCAAGGAGATATCTTCTGTTAATGGGCCATTGAGTCCCACTGTGTGACTGATAAAATTACATCACTCCATTGTGATATGCCCCACCCAGGAGGAGGAGCCAAACATTTCCTACCTAGATAAAAACTGAGATTTGGAACACCAAGGCAGCTCTTTCCACTGGATTCCAGAAGGAAGCTGGACCTTTCCACATCATCCCTGGACCTTCAGAGGAAAACTGCACCTTCTACAGGAGCACTGCTTCAGCTGAACCACATCTGCCACTGCAGGAGGATGCAGCCACCATTTAATGGGACTGCTGCCAACACCCTGATTGACTGACAGGGTGTCAGGTTGTATTCTGACTCTGTCAGTGTTTTGGATTTGGTTTTTTGAAATATTGTATTTCTATTTCAATTTTTCCTAGTAAAACACTGTTATTCGTATTCCCATATCTTTACCTGAGAGCTAATTAATTTCAAAATTATAATAATTTGGAGGTAGGAGGTTTACATAGTCCATTTCAAGAAAGGCTCTTGCCTTTCTTAACAAACACCTGTCTTTCAAACCAAGACACTCAGCTGCCCTCACAGGAAAATATTTCTTTCTAAATTCTAATCTAAACCTCCACTCTGTCAGGGTGAAGCCATTGCCCCCTTGTCCTGTCACTCCAGGCCCTTGCCAAGAGTCTCTCTCCATCTTTCCTGTGGCTCCCTTCAGGCACTGGAAGGCCACAGTGAGGTCACCCCAAAGCTTCTCCTCTCCAGGCTGAACAATCCCAGTTCCCTCAGCCTGTGCTCCCAGCAGAGCTGCTCCATCCCTCTGATCCCTTGGTGTCCCTGCTCTGGCTCCAGCAGCTCCCTGTCCTTCCTGTGCTGGCCCAGGCTGGTGCAGCCCTGCAGGGGGGTCTCAGCAGTGGGGCAGAGGGGCAGAATCCCCCCTCCCCTGCTGCCCTGGGCTCTGGTGCAGCCCAGCACAGGGGGGCTCTGCCTTGGGGCAGGGCCAGCTCTCACCACAGCACCCCCAAGTCCTTCTGCCAGGGCTGCTCCCTCTGCCCATCCCCAGCCTGGATTGATCCCAGGGGCTGTTCTGACCCAGGTGCATCACCAGCACCTGATCTTGTCAAACACTGAGATTCCCTTTGGGCCACTTCTCAAGCTTGTGGTAAGTGTCTCATCCCTTTTACTTTGTAGTGGAAGAGTCAGAGAATTCAGATTTTGCCTAAGGCACAAAAGGATGTTCCTCCTGAGGCTCGGGTACAGGTAATCTCCAAGCAATTGTTATGAAAACTCCCTTCAACTGACCTGCAGCCTGATGATCCTCACCACCACCCAAATTATATATAATGTTATATTTTAGGCAATCAAGTCAAAAACAGCACAGATTTTTTTTTAAATATCACATCCACGATTAACAAAAGAACAGGTCTCACTTGCAAAAGTTTTTATGCTCCTCAGGCGTTCTTCGTTTACATTGTGAAACAGATGTCTGGCTGCATTGTCCTGGACAGCACTGTCACCTGGCTGTGCTGGACCTGCTTTTCCCTAGGAAAAACATCAGAGGAAGACAATGTCAGGAGTGAGATGTCCAACCTTAGAGAAGACAGTGCCTGCCTTTGTAAAAATCAAACCAAACCCCATAAAGCTATCAGGATTCTTTGCTAGGAATTGTCTTCCTATGAAACAAGAGAAGATATTACAGAAGTGCCAGCATAAATACAATCTCTGACAACAGTAAGAGCCTGAAATTTCTCTGTTGACTCAGAGATGACTGTAATGGCCCATGTGATAATTCAGTTCTACTCAGTAACCAGCTGTGCTGTTACACTATATGCATCACAAACGGTAGGGCTCCCTCCCACCACAAATAAATAAAAAGGAGATTTGGGTACCTTCTGTCCCTGCAGTTTTAAGGAGGCTTTCCTGATAATTTTCAAATTTCTGTTTCATAAAGGGCATTCTCAAAGAAAGAAGATAGAAGATGAGTAGCAGCTCGTTAACATGGGCAAGGGGTACCTTGAGCCTTGTTCTGACAAATGGAGAAACCATATGGGAGAAGTTTTCCCCACACAATTTGGCTTGAGGTAGGTACCACTATTTTATCAGCAACAGGGAAATTATCTGTTATAATATGATGCAACATTGGAATAAAGTGTTTGAGTAACATCAGAATAAAGTGAGTTCTTGTGTGAGTACAAAACTAGATTGTGAATATTCTGGCCTGTTGCAATTTGTGGCCAAAACACTTGGCCACTGCTCTCCCAGAGAAACCTAGGAATTACTCAGATTCCTCCCTTATTACCCTAAGAATGACTTGGGGCCTATCTCTCTTTCTCCTTTGCTGCAAGTCACCCAGACCACACACACAAGCTGCCATTCACATGGTGAAATACACAGGGTGGAGCAGAACATCTCTAGTGCTGCTCAAAGTGTGGTTGACACTGAATTCAGACTCTGTTTTCTCAGGTTATCATCTTGTTGGGTCTTGAAAACCTCCAGAGATGGGAGATTTCACAGCTTCTCTGGGCATCCTGCTCCTTTGTCTGTATTGAATTTCATGATGTCCCTTAGCATGTTCTTCCAGCCTGCCTATGTCCAGTGGAAGAGAAGCCCTGCACCTGAGCATACCAACTTCACCACAGTTTGCTGTCATCTGCAAAACTGGAAGGGTTGCACACTAGTTCCTCCTGCAGCTCACAGACAGAGAGATGAAATATTACAGGACCCAAAACAGACACCTGAGAGACTCCACTTGTAACCAAAGTCCAGGTAAGTGTGAACCATTTGTGTTCTCTGTACTGCTCCCTCTCCTAAGGGATGCTTTCCTCACTGGGCATGACACAGCATGGACAACTTTTTAAGCAAAAGGCACTTTTGGAGTGACTTGGCAATTGCTTACCTGCACATCAATGGTGTAGTCTTTCCCAGGCCTAAGGCGGTGGACATCTGCATCCCACATCTCATTGAAAAGCTTAGAAAGCTCATGATTTAAGGCCTTCCTGTCAAGAAATACAGAGAAATACATGTGCTAAAAAAAGGCATGTGCATTTCTGCAAGTCACTTCCAGAGTCTTCTGTTGTTCTGGATATCAGCATGTCATCAAGTTTCTCTTCTTCCCCTCACCTTTGTGCTGCTGTAAAAACTACAATGCTTATGGTCCAAATTCCTTTTTATAGAATGCAGGTAACCTGTAAGGAAACCTGAGCCTTTCCCTTAGATTGTCAGACAGCAAAGATCTTGTTGATAAGTCTTCCTTGTAGTTTTCCATACAATGAAACAAAAAGGAAGATGGTGGTGTTTCATTCCTAAGGATTCTGTGCACTTGGTGTGTTTTCTCCCAGTCCTTATCTGAACTCATGAACCTTTTGTTAATTTTTTTTTTCTCTCCTCTGCCCAGCTGTGACAGGGGAGGATGAGGGAACGACTCTCCTGGCGTTTGGCCAGTGTCAAACCACAACAGGTTGTTATTGTGATGAAGTGCCCAGAGGTAGCTCCAGTTCCAAGAACATTATGGCCACACTAAGAGGGGATCAGGACAGCAGAGTGGAGAAGAAGAGAAGTGCATTAATCTTTAAATGACTGACAATCAATCAGTTACAAACCAGCACATGCATTAAAGGCCAGAGAAGAACCACTTGATAATTTTGAATTCTCCTCCGAAAGAGATGTTTTCCAGAAAAGAAGAAAAGTACAGAAATCTGTCAACAACTGGCATTTCTTTCAAACAGCTCTTGAGGAAACTTGACATGATTTTAGCAACTGGTTCTTCCACACTGAACCAAGGCACCGTCAAGCCCAGCTCTGATCAGTGTTTTGTCTTCTCCTTCTGTTCTGGCCAGGGTGGAGATAACTCACTGGATTCTCCTGCCAGTGGCAAATTCCATGCTCTCTAGCACAAAGAGCAAACAAAGAATGTGGCAAAGGCACAAGGGCAGGGCAGATAACCATAACTAGCAGCTGCCACACCTCCAGAGGCACCCAGGAGATTGTTACCAGCATGCAGCAACCCTGCCAACACGACAGGAAGCAAAAAATTCTCTCTACGATGCTTTACTAGCAGCAATCTTATAACTCTTCCCTTTTTCCTTCAAGCAAGATTCCACACAGAATGTCTTCCTTTGCCATTTGATTATGCCAGCATAAAGGTAGTGGTGACAAAGGGTGAGTAAGGCTCTAAATGCTGTGTCTGCATACCATAAAAATCCCTCATGCACTGGTCTCTGATGCACCCACCCAACCTTCTCTACCTACCCAAGCTTCTCCTTCCCTTATTTTTAATGGAGTCTTGTCCTGTATAATTGTGTACATCTGTGCATTTGTCTATCAACAAGATTTAGAAAGGGCTGCATGTTGGTTATGCATGGCCTGGTTTTTGGTAGTGGCAGGGACAGAGGTGCCTTCTTCTTCTGTGAAAAGCTGCTAGAAGCTTCTGCTGTGTCCAGCAGAGCCAATCCCTGATGCTTCTGAAGATGGACATGCCACTGGCCAAGGCTGGGCCAATTAGAGGCCCTGGTAATGCCTGTGATAACATCTTTAAGAAGAAAACCAACACAAAGTGGGCACAGTTCTTTTCCTAGCCGGAGAAGAGAGGGAAGTGAGAATATGGGAGGGAAAACAACACGGAGACAGCAAGGTCAGTGTAGAAGTGGGGGGGAGGAGGTTCTCCAGGCACTGGAACCGAGATTCCTCTGCAGGCTGTGGTGAGACCATGGTGAGGCAGCTGTGCCCTGCAGCCCATGGGGATCCAGGGGGATGAGAGATCCACCCACAGCCCCTGGGGATCCACAGGGGGATGAGAGATCCACCCACAGCCCATGGGGATCCAGGGGGATGAGAGATCCACCCACAGCCCATGGGGATCCAGGGGGGATGCAGAGATCCACCCACAGCCATGGGATCCATGGGGATGCAGAGACCACCCACAGCCCCTGGGGATCCATGGGGGATGCAGAGATCCACCCACAGCCCATGGGGATCCATGGGGGATGCAGAGATCCACCCACAGCCATGGGATCCATGGGGGATGCAGAGATCCACCCACAGCCCCTGGGGATCCATGGGGGATGCAGAGATCCACCCACAGCCCATGGGGATCCAGGGGGATGAGAGATCCACCCACAGCCCCTGGGGATCCACAGGGGGATGCAGAGATCCACCCACAGCCCATGGGGATCCACAGGGGGATGCAGAGATCCACCCACAGCCCCTGGGGGATCCACAGGGGGATGCAGAGATCCACCCACAGCCCCTGGGGGATCCAGGGGGATGAGAGATCCACCCACAGCCCCTGGGGATCCAGGGGGGATGCAGAGATCCACCCACAGCCCATGGGGATCCACAGGGGGATGCAGAGATCCACCCACAGCCCATGGGGGATCCAGGGGGGATGAGAGATCCACCCACAGCCCCTGGGGATCCATGGGGATGCAGAGATCCACCCACAGCCATGGGATCCATGGGGATGCAGAGACCCACCCACAGCCCCTGGGGATCCATGGGGGATGCAGAGATCCACCCACAGCCCATGGGGATCCATGGGGGATGCAGAGATCCACCCACAGCCATGGGGATCCATGGGGGATGCAGAGATCCACCCACAGCCCCTGGGGATCCATGGGGGATGCAGAGATCCACCCACAGCCCATGGGGGATCCAGGGGGATGAGAGATCCACCCACAGCCCCTGGGGATCCACAGGGGGATGCAGAGATCCACCCACAGCCCATGGGGATCCACAGGGGGATGCAGAGATCCACCCACAGCCCCTGGGGATCCACAGGGGGATGCAGAGATCCACCCACAGCCCCTGGGGATCCACAGGGGGATGCAGAGATCCATGCACAGCCCAAGGGGATCCAGGGGGATGCAGAGATCCACCCACAGCCCATGGGGATCCAGGGGGGATGCAGAGATCCACCCACAGCCCATGGGGATCCAGGGGGGATGCAGAGATCCACCCACAGCCTGTGGGGATCCACAGGGGGATGCAGAGATCCACCCACAGCCCATGGAGATCCAGGGGGATGAGAGATCCACCCACAGCCCCTGGGGATCCACAGGGGGATGCAGAGATCCACCCACAGCCCATGGGGGATCCACAAGGGGATGCAGAGATCCACCCACAGCCCCTGGGGATCCAGGGGGGATGCAGAGATCCACTCACAGCCCATGGGGATCCACAGGGGGATGCAGAGATCCACCCACAGCCCATGGGGATCCATGGGGGGTGCAGAGATCCACCCATAGCCCATGGGGATTCACAGGGGGGATGCAGAGATCCACCCATAGCCTGTGGGGATCCATGGGGGGTGCAGAGATCCATGCACAACCCATGGCAGAGGTGCCCACACCAGAGCAGGTGGATGCCTGGAGGAGGCTGTGATCCAGTGGGAGACCCAGTGAAAGAGGGGGTCCTGATTCCAGGCTGGAACAGCCTGTCCTTGGAGGACTGCACCCCATGGAAAGAGAGACCCACACTGCAGCAGTTTTGGGAGGACTGTGTGCCCATGGGAGAGAGTCACATGCTGCTGCTCATGACATTCTAGCCACAATGGAGAAGTTCACAGAGAGCTGTCTCCCGTGGGAAGGAACCCCACAGGGGAAGGATTCCTCTTCCTGAGCAGCAGAAGAAGATCTTGGATGACAAACTGACCAAACCCCTACACTCTGTCTCCCTGCACTATTGGTGGGAAGGAAGCAAGGATTGGGGGAAGAAATGTGTTTTAGTGGCTTATTTTACTTCTCATTATCTTCCTCTGAGTCTGTTAGTAATAAATTCACTTTGTACTTCTAAGTTGAGCCTGTTTTGCCCTTGGAGTCTTTTATCTCGGTTTTTATCTCAACCCATGAACCCTTTTGTTAATTTTTTTCTCTCCTCTGCCCAGCTGTGACAGGGGAGGATGAGGGAACGGCTCTCCTGGCGTTTGGCCAGTGTCAAACCACAACAGGTTGTTATTGTGATGAAGTGCCCAGAGGTAGCTCCAGTTTCAAGAACATTATGGCCACACTAAGAGGGGATCAGAACAACAGAGTGGAGAAGAAGAAAAGTGCATTAATCTTTAAATGATTGTCAGTGGAATCAATCAGTTACAAACCAGCACATGCATCAAAGCCCGGAGAAGAACCCCTTGATAATTTTGAAGTCTCCTCCAAAAGAGATGTTTTTGAGAAAAGAAGAAAAATACAGAAATCTGTCAACTCGCTGCATCCTCCTGCCAGTGGCAAATTCCATGCTCTCTAGGAGAAAGAGCAAACAAAGACTGTGGCAAAGGCACGAGGGCAGGGCAGATAACCATAACTACAGCAGCTGCCACACCTCAGCCCGCCTGTAACTTTGGATCTGAGCCACTCTGTTCCTGAGCAACACTGGAGGCACAGACAGTCCATTTTCCCTCAGGTCCTTTAGTACTTTAGGATGTTTGTGGATTGGAAATCTAAAAGGTCACTTGAATTTTTAAATGGACTTGAACAGGAGTCAATGCCTGAAAAAAGAAAAAGGATTAAAAATCCAGCATATAGGAGCCAAAGGATATGTTTGTAGCCAAGGTTAATGTGAAGGAAATTTGTGCTTGGAACAGGTACTTGCATGGATCTCACAGTGGAGAAGGAGGAGGCTGTCCCAGAAGAGCTTCATTCAGCCCCTGCCCAAACCCCAGGCTCTGCTTGTACAGTAAGTGGGGCTTGTGGCATCACACTGCCAGCACTGGCTGGGCAGCCCAAACGAGGCCCCTGCTCAGTGTCCCAGGGAGCTGCCTCAGAAGACACCAACAGCAGCAGTTTTATTTATTTAAAGTCATTCTTCCATATTCTTTCTGGAGACTTATGGAGAGCAAGCCCTTTTCAAAAGAGCTTGCAAACCAACAGCAAACAGGAAACTGCTCACTTCAGCAGCTCAGCTAAACGCCCAAGGGCAGCACTGGTGAGTTCACAGAACAGTACTGGAGGTGTTTTCCAAACTTCAAGCCTTTACCTTAGACTGCCCTAATTTTATTGGATCACTTTTGTGCTGTGTGCTGGACCCTCTTGCTGTCTGCTCCTCTGCATCAGCTTATCCTGTCTGTTTGAGAACCATCATTTTATGTTTAATAGAATTTTTACTTTGGAAGGAACTACTGCTGGTGAAGAGGAGTCTGCTGCCTGCTGAACATCCAAGGTATGTGGAACATTAAGGAGGGTGCCATTTGGGTTTATTATAATGTTTTGTTGCACAGATACAGTATTTTATATACATATATTTTAATATGTGTGTATTTTGGTAAAAGTCACCTATCTTGGAGGGAACTGTCACCTCTTTAATATCCACTTACTCTCAGTCTGCTGTTGGCAGATTTGTCCTGTGTTTATAATGCACTGTAGGGTCCTGTTTGACCTTTCCTCCTTTAGAAATACTATGAAATATCACATGAGCTCAAAGTGTTTACTCAGGAGAGGGTTACAGCAAGAATTTACCTACAGATTTCAGTCCTCATTTTTGTTCAATAAATATACTTCTACTAAATGTATTCCTGCATGCAGGAAACTTGTCCCAAATCTAAAATCACTAAATTTTACAAAGTAAAAGCTTTTACTCTCCTTTATCTCTGCTAGGTGTGAACACAGTATCATCATGGACTTTCCCTCTCCTTTTTGTTGTCCCATTAGTTTCCAAACAGAGCAACTGTTTATGCTGTAACTGAAGACTAAAAAAAAAAAAATACTCTTGCCAAAGCAAAAAACTTGTCTAGCAACTTACACAGTCATCTTGTAAAAACTCTTTCTGGATGGCATTTCTTTAAAAAGGGCCATAAATTTAGCTTACATATACAAGGTGAGACAACTTCAATGAGAAGATGCCCAACACCTTCATGCAAATCCATGACACACCAGCATGTAGGTAAGGTTGTCCTGGAAAACTGTGTTGCATATCTTCTCCCTGGTTTTCAACACCATGGCATGGGTGACTCAAAACAGAGATTTTTATCATCAATTCTCAAGCTCTTCCCTATGGTGAAAGCTCTGAGCTGTTAAGATTTAAGCTTGCACATAGAATTAATTATTTCTGTGCAAGAAGTGTGGCCAATTGGATTGTGTCCAGTTGGAGCCTTGCTTGGATGTGCTTACGTGAGCAAAGCACCACCCCAGTAACAAAATTCAGTCTGCACTTTTAAGAGTTGAGAAAACCTGGGGAGGCTTTTTGCAATAGTAACTCCTGCACCAGCAGTTAGAGCCAAAGAATGTAACATCTCCATTTTATTCTTCATTCTACCCAACAATGCTCCAAGAAGACTTTATTGCTATAAATCAGAAATTACTCAAGACAAGAAGAGAATTAAAGGTCAGTGGCAAATAATGTGAAGAAGTCAACAGTGTCAAAGCAAGAAAAACAGGTATTACAAATGGGTCACATGAAGCCCTGCAAATAAAAGTCTGATTGAACACCTTCTCCAAAGTAAATCTACTTTCAGAGATCCTTTCAACAACTTGCAATTTTAAACAGCCTTTAAACATTACATAGAGAAGAAAAAGATTTGGAATACCTGATGAGCAGCCATTTACAAGAAGTTTCCAATAATTTAAAAAACTTGGTTCAAATGTTGTGAAATACATTAAACAGCTTTTATGGCTAACAGAAGATAGAAACAATTCTCTAGATTTTCATCTTAGGCCAGAGTTTTGTCTTCTGTTTGAGTCCAGTGAGAATTATTTTTTTTCCATTTAAAGCTAGTATTTGAAACACCAAAGGACAAATAAGGCAGGTTTTGTAGGGGTAAAGGAAAAGGCAGTTTCAAGGGGCAAACATGACAGTGGAAGAATATGTCAAGGTCTGGAGCAGGCAGCTGTTTGCAGAACTGATTCTAAGTTACCAGCTATGTTTAAGCACAATCTGATTTTAGCATCACCTTTATTTTAAGCTAATAGCCTCACTGAAGTTTTACACTGCAGTGAGCCAGTAAAACAGCACAGAAAGAGGAAGAGGGCTCTTGCTGTGCTGCAGGTCATATAATACTCACCCTTTTGCACACAAATATATCCCATCCCCCCTTTTCTTCCCGTTAGTATGATTGCCTCTTACCCACTCGCCATGCCAGGAAGAAGTTTTTCTCTTGGGAAATACTCTGAGCAGGGAGAAGGCAGCCAGAGCCTCAGCAATCCTCCCGCAGTCCAAGGCACGGAGCTGTGCTCCCCTGACACTCCTCCTGCCTGCTGGGGACTGTCACTCAGCCCAGCAGGAAGGCACAGCAGAGGCAGGAGGTGCCAATTCCCACAAGAGTCTGAGGACAAAACCACAACTCACGCCACAAAGTCAGAGGCACCTGTAGCAGGCTCCTGCCTCACCTTATCTTGCATCACGGATTGTTTGCCAAACGGATTTTATGTCTCTGGATGAAATTTGAGCCCAGAAAGAAGCACTGCAAATCTGAAAGCTTCGAAATGGACGGGACATTCTATTCTTGTTATTGTGTAACCAGTTATTATTTGACAATAGAAGAGAAGATGATAATTAATCTGAGATCAAAAAAAAAAAAATCAAAGGTGGTGAAAAAAGAAAACCCAACAAATGGTTCTCTATTTACTGCTGAAACTGCTAAATGTGATCTTGTGAATATTAGGAGGTGTTATAAGCAGGAAATGTTTTAGAAATGCAGAACTTTGCATGTGCCACTGGAAACAAGTGGTGGCAGGTGCTGGTAGGTGCAGGTACCCACTCCAGTGCCTGTCCTGGGAAGGCTGCAATCATTATGTGGCTAAATCAACCTTCACATGGTTTAAAGCTTATTATTGCTCAGTTGGTACTTGTAGCATTTTCTCCTTCATCATAATTAATTTCTGAAAAGCATAGCTTTGTAGGGTGATTGAAGGACACGGACCATGCTATGCAAATGAAGCCAGGTTTATTACACTAACCACCAGTTACTTCTCTAACATCCAAACAACTTTCCACTGGACCCCTTTGCCTCTGTTCCCTTAGCAACACAATCTTTTCGGTTATCAAGTCCCTGTTACATTCTCTTGCGCCAGCAATGTCCTTGTTACATCTTCTCTCATCAGTTAGAGTGACCAGACTGATGATATCCTCATTTTTGTTCTTGCCTTGAGTTTATCTCTCCCAAAGCCTCCACTGTACCAGGGCCAGCAGGTCTGCAGTGCTACCCAGCTCAGCTTTGTAGCTGTCTGATCTTCCACAGCTTTAGGTCTAAACTAGATATCTGTACATAGAGAAGCCAGAATGGTTTGATGCTAGCTACCAGTTATACAAGTGGTTCTGCACCTCTGGTCCATGTACCCCTTCAAAAAATCAATTTAGGGCCAAATAAAGCCCCTGGTGATGAAGACACCTGACACAGAATTGCATAGGGAACAAGACATGCAGCCCACCTAAAACACTTAAAAGTGAAGATTCCTTCTGACACTGGTAGGGGAAATTAAAGTATCTAAAAATTGAACATCCTTAATTTTAACAGAATTTTTTTTACCATTTTTGGTTACTATTTATTGCAGTTCTGGGTAAACAAGGTAAATGACAAAAAAACAACACCCTGGATTTGTCAACTGCCCCAGTTTATCAACTGAATGCAGGAACTCTTCTTCTGTGCTTTCATTTAAAATACAAAATCCTGTGGGCATATTCTCTCTATAAGAAAGTTGCACCTTCTTTACTCACATTAGCAGAAAGAGCCCAGGGAATTTTCACTTACAAGCAGCATCATAACTGGAGTAAACAATTTTAAGTCACTCTTCCATAAAATTACAGCTCAGTAGCGTCACCAGCAATTTCACAACCAACTTTGTACTTGTATATCTTTTAAAATTTCTATCTTTTGATTTGGACACTGATATAATAAAAATGCAGAGATCCTGAGGAGAGTGAAAGGATGTGTTTGCCAACAGAAACGAAGCACTGATCAAAGGCAAATTAGATCAGCACAGAATCTGGGTCATTGCCAGGTCTAATGCAGAAAAACAGAGTGTGCAGAGAGCAGCCTTGGTGTCTACATGGGCTGGCTTCCTCTGCAGCAGAGCTCAGCCAGTGCTTTGTCAAACCCATTGCACAGGGCAGGGGACGTGGTTTTTGTGCAGGAGCTGAGACCAGGCTGCCTCTGAGCTCTGTTCCTCTTTTCGTGCCACAAGGGAATGGGGGAAGTGTTGGGTGCTCGCTCACACGTGACCAGCATTTCCAAAGGAGTGGGGCAAAGAACTTGTGGAAGATGTTCTGCCTGACAAAGCCACCACCTCAAGCATCAGATACTGACCTTTGCCAACATAAAGGATCAAGCTGATCCTGGCAATAAATCATGTTTCTAAAGCATGTAGGCATCTCTGTGGATTTCTGGCCTAAATATTTTGCTTTTCCAGTAAGGTGGCAAATGGCTGTGTGTTGGTTTGTTGCCTTTAGTCTGATGCCTACACTGCCCTGAAGGGAGAAAGGGCCAATTCAGAGTTCTTTAAACTTCTTTGGTCAAGAGAAGTGAGTGAGAACACTGAGTTTTACAGGTTTCCAGACCAAAGCATCCAGGGATCACACCTGCACAGAGGGAATGTTTGGGCTGGACAGGTTCACTCAGGGAGACAGAGTAAAGCTGCCAGTTGGAACAAACACCCTGCAGATCCATAGCACACTCAGTCCTTTCCCAGGAAAAGACAGAGCAGGCCTTTGGGTCACAATTTGCATGAAGGGAAGGGGAAAGTTTATGAGACACTGAGGATGCTGGACATTCCCGTGGGATTTACCAAAATATGAGTATTGGTCTAATACCGACAGACAAAAGACTCTCTAACAATTTAAAGTTACAAAGTGTATGTTTATTCAGGGCAACAGCGGGAGGTAATCCTCTAATATGCACTGCCAAATCACACGTGATCACAAAGCCTATTTATTAGCAAAGGATTCAAATAAATGCATATTCATAATAACAGCCCCTCCCATCCCCTGCTTCCTATGGTAATTAGCTGGAATAGCTATTAAGCATGCGTGATTGACTTCTTAAATTAAGTCTGGGGTCGTTTTGGGGGGGAGGGATCTTAAAAGGAGGAACTAAGGTTAGTCTTCCTCACCCTAAACTCTTGACCTTTTACTGTCACTGACAATACAAATGATTTCTGGGGATAGTCCAATTTTTCAAAGAATGGGTTTCTGTTTGCATTGTCTATGTTCCTTTGGATCTGCTCACTAGTTTCGTCTTTTCCCATTGTAAGTGCAGCTGAGCAAACATGAAATGACAGACAATCAGTTATTTAAGTTTCAGACAACTAATCCCTTCTACCTTTCAATTGTTTTCAGCAAGGTAACTAAAATCCTAATTTTCTATTGCTGCCAAGTCCCCACAAGCTGACCCACGCTGAAAAGCAGTGCAGACACAGCCTGGGCTGGTAAATTGGAACCCAGTCAGGTCAGAGCTCAGTGAAAGCAGAGCAGGGGGACACCGAGGTCTCCTCCCTTCCTTAAATACTAATATTCAAGTTGGAGCTCTCCTGGCAGATTGTTTCCCACCAAACTCCAGGATCCCTGTGCCTGTCTCAGTTATCTCCCTTTTCCTAAGCCTCAGCCTCTCAGTCCTGGAGTTCATTTTCTGTAGTCAGTGGTGTTACAATCTCTCCCAAACTCTGGAGAGTTTTCTAGTGCAGCACTGTCATCCTGAAAAAAGAAAACTATGAGGATTACAGAGCCAGGCATGTTCTTGTCATAGAAACTCCAGGAATGAATAACTCCATCCCTGCAGCTTAATGTGCGTACCTGGACAGTGACACAACCTTCTTACCATTAGGTTGGTCTGTTAATATTCTTTCACTTACCAGTGCTAATTCCCAGGTTTAATAAGTAAATCATGACTGACTTATGATATGTTCTCACAGCCAGATGAGCACACTCAGCAAACCATGAGGCTGAAAGAAAACATCTGTCTGGGGACACCGGGGGCTCAGTACCTTCTGTATGGGCTTAGGGGATAAGGGAGGACTTTTTTTTTATTATTTTATTTTTAGGACTGCCAAGCTTACACCTTTCTTGATTTTGTAAGGAGAAACTGTCTAGGAATATTGAAGACATTTTAATTAAAGAAATTTGAAGTGTTTAGCACAGACACAAAGATACATGTGGCTATTCGTCACTAATTTTGCACACATTGGTGTAAACCAAAATCTAAGGGAGCCTGGCTGAAACATCGTATCTTATTGCACAGCTCAATTCTGGTGCTTTTTTGACAAGCTTGTCATTAAAAAATCCTTAAAGCTGAGAGAACTGGGATTGTTCAGCCTGGAGAAGACTTTGGGGTGACTTCATTGCGGCCTTCAGGGAGCCACAGGAAAGACGGAGAGAGACTCTTGCCAAGGACGTGGAGTGCCAGGACAAGGGGAATAGCTCCACACGAAGAGAGCAGGTTTGGACTGGATATGAGGAGGAAACTGTTCCCTGCGAGGGCGCTCACACAGCGCGGGGCGCGCGGGGAAGGGGCCGGGCCAGCGCCGCGGCCATGGCGGGGCGGGGCGTGACGTCACGAGACGGGGCGCAGGGCGTGACGTCACGGGGCGGAGCAGAGGAAGCGCCGTTCAGCGCGGTGTGTGACGTCACGAGACGGGGCGGGGCGCTGTTAGCGCGGTGTGTGACGTCGCGGGGCGGGGCGGGCGCGGCTCAGCGCGGTGTGTGACGTCGCGGGGCGGGGCGGGCGCGGCTCAGCGCGGTGTGTGACGTCGCGGGGCGGTGCCGCCGTGTGTCGGGGCAGCCATGGGGGCACAGCTGAGCGTGGTGAGTGCCGGGGGGCGGCCGGCAGCGGGGTCGGTCCCTTCCTGCCCGAGCGCGCCCCGGGGCGGGGCGGTGTCCGGGGGGTTTCGCCGTCCCAGCTCCGCGGGTGTCTGTTGTTGTTATTATTGTTGTTATGTGCTTGTGGTGTTTCCCCCCGTCGGAATATTTTCAGCCTGTGGGAGCGTGGGTTTGGAGCGGCTGAGGAAGGAATTGTTCCCCGTGAGGTGGTGAGGCCCTGCGCTGCCCGGAGCTGTGGCTGCCCCATCCCTGGCGGTGCCCAAGCCAGGCTGGATGTGGCTCTGGGCAGCCTGGGCTGGTGGCAGGTGTCCCTGCCCGCGGTGTTGGAACGAGATGATTTTTAGGGTCGCTTCCAACCCAATCCATTCCACGGTTCTCTCTGTCATCTCGGTCACCTCTGGCACCATCGCTGCCCTGTTTCCTCAGTGCCTGTCGCGGTTCTGTGCTCCTGTGCTCGAGCCCTTCCTTCCCTGGCTTTGTGAGAGGGCCAGGAGCGAGCAGCACTCATTGCTCGTGAGGTGCATTGAACACAGGAGGCGAGGCTCAAGCTGCAAGAAATCCCATTATCCTCCCGTTGTTTCTGGAAACAAATAAGGAGAGTGTTTGGCTGCGGTTGTTTCAGCAGCCGGGGGTCCGGGTTTCTCGTGCCGAGGCAGGTTTGGTTTGTGTGCTCGTAGGGCGGGCCCTGGCCCGTGTGTGGGGCCGTGCCGTGCTCGCCACGCCCTGGCAGTGCAGTCTCCGTGGCTTTTGTTATCGCACAGAGGCCTCTTTCCATTAATAAAAATTCCTGCTCACTTACTAATTCTGCCCTGTCTGTTCGCGAAGATTTGTGCAGTGGAAATGATGAGTCACAAGGTCCCCGTTTAGTGGTTCCCAGGCCTTGTGGTCAGCCTGTTGCTCGCTGATGCTCTGCAGTTATCGTCATTAATATATTGGTCTGCCCTGTGGTGAGAATACATAGGCTACTTTTAACCCAGAGAATGCTTTTCTTAGCAGGCATGGCTTTTTGAAATCATTCAGCCTTCATTCTTCCCCTTTTTTCTGCCCACCTGGTGATAGATCTGAGTAAGGGGCTAAAATAGCTTTCTGAATTAGTGGGTGTGCTGTTTCTCTCCAGGCCAAATCCCATGAGACTTTTGCACTAATCGACCATGAATAACAAATTGCTTTCCACGAGGTTAACGCTGTGTTAAAATTATTTCTCATTGCCTGACAGCAGCAGCGCTATTTCTTTGTTCATTTTAGATAACTACATTTGGAAATGAATCTGATTTAACTTATTAATGTCTCATTGAAACACTTGCTGCAGAGTCAGCTTGCTATTGCCACCAGACCTCTCACTCACATGTTAATTTCTCTTTAAGGAACTTACTTGCTGCTCTGTCACCTTGAACAGCTTCCCTCCCTCTGCCCTTTTTTGTGACTTAATAACAAAAATTCTTCCCAGAGCAGTAATCTCGTGAATCTGTGAGAGTTAAGGAAGCATTTTCCTGTAAACTTCAGAAACAACCTCTATGGAACTATTTCAGTATTCCCAAATAAAAGTGGAAAAATGCAGTGTGTGTATGGCATGGTGTGCCCTCAGGCTGTACACAGTGATGATACATTTTAAACCTGTACAGCAGCATTTTAAGAAGAGAGAATTTAGGCTGTCCCACAGTTTTATTTTTAATAATGTAGGAAGTTTTTACAGACACATGTCACAGTTGCACAAATGCCATTCTAAAATAATGTTCAGGTCCCTTTAAAATAAAATGAAAGTGAAAGCTAAGTAGGCTGAACTTTGATTTTTTTTTTTTTATTTTTTTTTACTACAGTCATGCTTTCCCCCTCTCCTCTGTTGAAGTGTTTTTATTCATAGTTGTGCAGTTTATTCTCCTGCCCCAAAGTGAAGAGAGGGAGGTGTGGTGTCAGAGCACAATCTGTTCTGTCTCACAGGGTTTCAGATGTGGGGAAAATGATGGTAAAGGGACAAGAAGGGCTGTCCCTTGGCTATGCCCTGCAGATTGGCTTGATCAGTGTGATCAGTGTTTAGGTTGGATATTAGGAGAAGGCTCTTCCCCAAGAGTGGTTGGGCAGTGGAACTCCCCAGGGAATGGTCACAGCCCCAAGCCTGACAGAGTGCAAGGAACATTTGGCAGCATTCTCAGGCACAGGGTGGGATTGTTGGTGTGCAGGGCCAGGGGATGGACTGGATCATCCTGATGGGCCCCTCACAACTCAGGGTGTTCTGTGATTGTTTACTTGGACACGTGTGCTCTGTGCCTGCTGGAGATGGGGATTCAGACCTGGAGCTGTGACAGCCTCACTTTGTGTCCAGCTGCCAGCGTGGCGACCCCGTGCTGGTGTGCCTCAACACAGGAGTGATGCCATAAAGGATTTTTATGTTTTTTTAATAATGCTTCCCCTTCCTGCTCAAATAAACACATTATTTTTGATAGTTAGATTGCCACAGCACAGCACCCTGTTCCTTGTCACCCAGATAACTCTCTCTGGTTCTGCACTCGTGTCTGACGCTGTTTCTGTGCCGCTGCAGCTGCGCCAGGTTGTGACATACCCGATATGGCTCATCTACAGCACTGTCATGAGGCTCTTCAGGAATCCCCGGCCTGCAATCACCCTGAAGGACCCAGAAGTGAAGTATGCACTGAGGCTGATAGATAAGGAGGTAGGTGCAGGTGTGGTGCTGAGCATCACCTCTCCATGGGCACTGAAATGCTCACAGCTTCTGAAATCTCGGGTGATGTCCCAAGGGTGGATACTTTTGTCATGAGGCTACAACTTCTTTAGAAAAGCTCTTTGTGTGTTGATTTCTGCAGTTCTGCATGCAGCTTGTTTCCAAACAAGAGTGGAGAATGCTGCTTAGGAGTGATCAAACTCACAGTCACGTATCTCATGTTGTGGAGCACATCAGCAGAAATTCCCAAACTGTGCACCACTGGCTGGGCTAAGGGACACAAGTCCTGCTGTCAGGCAGAGCAGGCAGCTTTTTCATGGTCAGTGACATTCAACAGCAGCTGTCAGGTTCCTGTTACTGGATTGATGTACTGGAATGTGTTACAGGAAGGAAGGTGTTCAAGTCATGCAGTCCTGACAGCACCTGAGCAGTCTCAGCTTCTTTCTCTCTGTTAAAAGTAAAGCCTCCCGGTACAAAATTAAATTCTTGTTCAAATGGGATACCAGAGGGAAGTCATGGTGCTTCCAGGGATGGATCTTACCATCTGAAATTGGTAACTGAGCTTGTGGGAAGTGAGGCAAAGCCACCAAAGTTGAAAAGGCTGGATTTCCCTTGCATAAATCAACCATCAAAAGCATGAGAGAGAAGTCTTGGTTTTTCAGGTATAAAGTCACACCTGAGGATATTTTTAGTGTCGATTTTAAAGCCTATGAGCTATTCAGAAATTTATCAGAAGACTTTGGACTGGAACTCAAGGGCTTTGTTTGAGGTTTAGAGGGTGCACCCATAGCTTGGCTTTCACTAAAGCCAAAGGAAACAAAATAAATAGGGTTACTTTGAATCCTGGATTTGTGGGAACTGGGAGCTTCCCTGTCGACCTGGGCTGGGCTGCATTGATGAATTTATTTCCCAGGTGTTCTGCAACCACACTGTTATTATAGACTCCATATTTCTCATGTGGTCAGAAAAGGCTGAGGGAATTGGGATTGTTCTCAGCCTGGAGAGGAGAAGATTTGGGGTGACCTCACTGTGGCCTTCCAGTGCCTGAAAGGAGCCACAGGGAAAGATGGAGAGAGACTCTTGACAAGGGCCTGGAGTGACAGGACAAGGGGCAATGGCTTCATACCCTGACAGAGAGTGGGTTTAGATTGGATATTAAGAAAAAAATTGTTCCCTATGAGGGTGCTGAGGCCCTGACACAGGTTGCCCAGAGCAGCTGTGGCTGCCCCATCCCTGGCAGTGTCCAAGGCCAGGTTGGATGGAGCTGTGAGCAACCTGTGATAGTGGCAGGTGTCCCTGCCCACGGCAGGGGGATAAACTGGCTGATCTTTAAGGTCATTTCCACCCAAATCCTTCTATGATTCTATGGTGTATCTTTTGGAACAGAGAAATAGCATCTCGAGGCTGCTTCCTGGTGCATAGCATAGGAAAAATATTCTTTAATATAGTTAGATGTGCTAATTTAGTTCTTACTTTAAAAAAGCCATCAGTTTGGTTGGTTTGTTTTATAATGGTGTGCATAATTAACTTGTTGCCTTTCAGTGAGTGGCTTCAGCAAAGCACCAGCCTGCAAAAGCTGTTCTCCAGCTTTGCATTTGGCAAGGGTGGAAAGATTCCTTGACACTTGAGCCAGAAGAGGCAGAAATGTGTGGCCAAGGGTTTCCAAGTGCTTAGGGCAATGCCAGAGGGCAGTGACCTCCTGCTGGCAGTGCATCCTGCTCCAAGGCTGTCTGTAATCCAACCTAGATGACACCTTGCAGAGTGGCAGGCTCAGTGTCCTGCCTGTGTGACAGGGAGAGGCACAGCCATGCTGATCTAGGTACTGGGGATTCCCTGAGCCTCTTAGTTTCTCACAATTGCCTCATGATGCACCAAAATACTTGCATTTAGTCAGCTTCAGCTAAACTCTCTCGACTTTAATTGGTGAGGTGATTAAGTGGGAATTCAGAGCTTTGTTCTGTCTGCATGCTGTTCAAGGCAGCATAATAAAAATGCAGCATTATTGGCAAAATCCAGTGGTTTCCATACAGTGCTGAAATCCCCATACAGAAACAGCAGCAGTGGTAGGTCCACATTAGTTGTCTTTCTAAAGGAATTTTCAATTGGAAAAATTACTGCTCCTGAATAGACATAAGTACAGAGAAGCCCTTTTGGGACTGCTAACCAGTTCCCTTCTTCCTTCAGGATTTGCCTTAAAATGAGGTACTTTGAAGAAAATTTCATCAGTATGGGCATAGTAAGGGAAGATGAGACAAACAGTGAGGAGGAAATTGGTCTCCATTGGTTACTTTAAAAACAGTTGAGCAAACAAAACCCTTTAAAACAGTCACTGGATGAGGCATTATGCTGTATGCTGTTTCTCTTTTTTTTTACTGTCTTTTATTCTTGTGAATATGACATGATTTTTCAAACATAACACTTACATAATATAAGAAATAAGACTTAATTACTTATTGCCTAAATATTATTCAAGGTGTGACTTTGGTAGTAAATATTAGAATAATTATCCCAGCAGGACTGCATATATTGTCATAATTTTATTCATATCTAAATACAGTGCTATTTTCACTTTCATTTATGAACTACTTCAGGTTAATTAATTAAATTAATTTTAATTAATTAAAACTAATTTTTACAGGGAAAATATTTTTAAGGACCTTACCATAGCAAAAGAAACCAGGTTGCTACTTCCATTGTAATGATTTATTCATCTGATCTTGAGAGATGAAAATCAAAATACTTTGGCCTTGAACTGCTGCATGTTTAAACTTGAAATGAGAATGGCAGAGCTAATTATTTTTTATCTTGTGGCCTTCTCACAGAAGGCAGTGTAAATGTCCATAATATTTGGAAAGTTATCACTTAATCTGCACACAAGTATCATTGTGCCATTAATTCTTAATCCTGCAGGATGCCAGACTTGTCTTGTTTTAGAAATGAAATCACAAACATTAAATCCCAACAACAGAGCTGACTGTTGTTTTGATTTTCCTTTCAGGAAGTTAGTCATGACACAAGGAGATTTCGATTTGCTCTCCCTTCCATGGAGCACGTTCTGGGTCTCCCTCTAGGTATGTTCCTTATGAAGAATCCAAGTGTTGCTTGCATTAATTATACTGCAAGAGATTTTGTGGGGTTTTTTCCCCCTGTGTTTTGAATTTGTGATACTGTTCATGTGGCTGGAGCTGTTACTGGGAGCTCTGCAAGGTTATCCTCATGCTGTGAGTAATTTGCAGTGCATGTGAGTGAACATCCAGCTTGTTTCTTCGGAGAGAGTAGGAGCAAACACAGGTCTTCACTTGTACTTTTCCAGTCTCAGCTTTCCAGCTTGTGTTATTCCTGTGGGGCTGAATCCCTGCAGTCCCTTTCCATACCCTGAGGCACCATTCTCATCCACTTTTCCTCTAACCCTGTGGTTTACCAGATGATCTACTCACTTCTGAATTCCATGGAACTTTTGAGTCACCGAGGGGTAGCTGTTTCCAAAGGCCCTGCCACAGGGTGTGGTGCCTTCCATAACAGCTTAGTGCCATTGTTCCTCCTGCTTGTATAAATAGCATTTAATTGTGACTTGGGTTTAATAGGACTTCCACTTTAACAAGCTGCTGCAGTGATCCCTGGCTCCTGTGCTTCCTGGTTGTTGTCAGCACCTTTTCGAGGGGTTCAGTTCTTGTTTGGGATGTTAGAAGTCTCTTGATCTTTTTAGTATCCATGAAAGCAAAGCTTCCTTCTCAGAAAAAAAAGAAGTTGTAGGCATTGAGAAGAGAACCTGTTGTAGAGAGCTCAGAGGATGAGTGACAGATGGAAACCTAGTTGCTGCAATCACATGTTGAGCTGGAGGAATAACAGGGTTAGAAAAGTGCTTTGTGTCTGGGCAGCCTCGGCAAAGGCAGCTGGAGAGCTGCTGGAAGATGTGAGGGATCTGTAGTCAAAGCAAGAACAGCTACAAGCTCAGTTTTAACTAAACTGTGGCAGTTTGCAACATTAATAAAGATGTGTGAACAGCACTGGGCAGTTTTCTCTTCCTGTGTCCCTTCTATTTGTCTGCACAGGAAAGACAAATCCCATCTTTTGAAAGACCTCAGGTACAGGTCAGGCTTTGGTAAATGTAAATGCATGAAGTTATGATTTTCACACAGGATTAGCAGTGGAGTTGTCTGTCCTTCCAGATCTGTGTATGGCTAACAACTCTAGCAAGGTGTTGCAGTGTCAGGAAAATAAAAAAGGAGGAAGTGATGCCCCAAAATAAGGTAGTTAGAGCTTTGAGGGCTACATTTCAGCACATCCACTGAAAGAAAAATCTTTGGAAAGAAAACTAGTTTTTGGTTATTTTTTTTCCCTACAACAGGGCAGCACATCTACCTGTCTGCACGGATTGATGGAGCTCTGGTTGTCAGACCTTACACTCCAGTTTCCAGTGATGATGACAAGGGCTTTGTGGATCTTGTTGTCAAGGTAAGAATGCCACACTGTGTTCCCAGGCTGGGCAACTTCTGAGCCACCTTTACAGTGCCTTTATGTGAAGTTTGGTGTGCTGGCTTCTCTTCAGGAACATGCCATTACCTCCAGTCCACATGGCATTTTGCAGGCACTTCTTTAGTGAGGGTGTCTCATGAGATGCTGCATCATTTTCCAGCCTCTGTAGACCTGCAGAGGTTTATACACTTTTTAGTCCTTCTGGAATAAGGAATTAACCTTGCCTGAATGGGCAGCTGCTTCTGAAGCTAATGGAATTTGGTCATTATCCTCACTGAGAGTAATGGTCATTATCATTACTGATCCAGGCAGTGGCAATGACTGATTTAATTGGTAAGAAAGTGATTTTAACTCTTGTGATAATGTACTTCTGTGTTGCCTCTTGATAGCTAGACTACTTATCATTTAAAGCTGTTAGGAGTTTAAAATATTAATATCTACACTGTATTTCCTCTTAGAATTTTGCTTTTTGGAATCACAGTGTTCTGGTTTTTTTACTATTTTTCTAGCCCCTTTTAAACTTGGGTGTAAATTGTGTTGATTATTATCAATATTTTCTGTGTTGCAGAATTATAGTGGAGAAATCACTGGTCTCTGTCCAAAGATTGGGGCAGGAGTGGCATTTTGATCTTTTGTCAGTCAGACATTGCATTTCTTTGTGGAGTATTTGTACTTAAAAATTTGAAGGGCAGATGCTCTTCTCTGAGCTGTGAGATTGAATTGCTTCATTGTTGTTTTTAACAGGTCTACTTCAGAGGTGTCCATCCCAAGTTTCCTGATGGGGGGAAGATGTCTCAATACTTGGACAGCCTGAAAATAGGGGACACCATTGACTTCAGAGGACCAAGTGGCCTCCTTGTGTACAAAGGAAAAGGCAAGGCTGGTTTGGGAGACAGAATTTACCCAGAGTAAACAGTACTCTGGAAAAATGTCTTAATTACTATAGAAATGCTTTTTATTGATGCTGTTCTCAAGTAAGGGATGGGTTTTTTCCCATGCTTATGTGGACATAGTTTATACACTGACAAAAACACTGGTTATTTGCACTGTCCACTGCTAATTCCCCAAGTAAAAATGAACTTTATGAGTAGGCATTACTTTTATGTCAGTGTAAAATATCTCATGTTAGTATAATGCAGCCACAAATGTGTCACAAAAACCTTCTGGCAGTTTTGTGTGGAGCAGAACTCAGACACGTGATTTTCCAGAGCTTTGTGTGTAGCATTCATGTTATCCTGGATGAAGAGAGCTGTGAATACAACACAACATTTTGGGGAGTTTCAGCCTCTCTGTTGTGTTTGGCTGAAATGGGCAAATCAGCTCAAAAAGAGAAAAATTTTAAAAACCCACCACGCTGCGTATTTTATGTTTTCCCTTAAAATAATCTGCTCAGGGGAAATAAACTCTCTGAGCAGATCAATTCCTTAGTGTTTCCAGAATCTGGGCTTGTGAATGTCACTGGGGGTATGGGATGTGAGCAAATTGAAATACAGGTGGTGTGTATGTAGGCTGTGGTCAGGGAAGTCATGACCCATGTCAGTGTCTGATGTTACCACCTCATGTCTTAAAACCATCTTTCAGGATTGCTTTTATTCAGGACATCTTCACCTTTTCTGTTCTCTGGGAGGGAAGGGTGACAAGGCTGAAATGAAGTCAATTTAGCAGGATGTTCTAGAAAAGGATGACAGGTGTTTCCTGCTTGCTTCAGTGTTTTCCATCTCTTTCTCACTTCAGGCAAGTTTGATATTCGGCCAGAAAAGAAAGCTGAACCAGTTACCAAGACAGTGAAATACGTGGGGATGATTGCAGGGGGGACTGGTAGGTATCTGTAAGGATGCATCTGTGGTTTCTGACAGCTGGTAGATGCATTTGCTCACATTTTCCCCCCTATCCCTTCTTTCATCCCCATCCTCACATCTCTGACCTGCCTCTCTCTTCCAGGGATAACACCTATGCTGCAGATCATTCGAGCAATCATAAAGGACAAAGATGACCCCACCATTTGCCAGCTGCTGTTTGCTAATCAGGTAATTCTGTCCTTTGTTTTCTGTTTGTAGTGTTTTAGTTGCCTAGCAGGACTCCACTCAGCAAATGAAATCACAGAGATGCAAACTCTGAGGGGAGAAGTGAACTGAAGTGTTGGAAACCTCCCATATAAAAGCCCTGTGATAAATTGAGGGTTTAGCATTACTGCAGAAATGTTTGCTAATGTTTGCTTTCCTGTGACTCATTGCTCTGTTTCTAATCCAGTTTATGAATGTTAAAGCCCTGCATTCCTTTGTGCAAGTTGTTCATGTTTTGGCCAGACTTTCAGAGCCATCGTTCTGAGTGCAAACATGAAAGGGGTGGACATTTGTCTCCTCCAGCAATTTTTACTCCCCAGCTTTGCAGCAGTGTTTGTCTGTGGAATCTTTCTGTCTGAGGACATCTTGGGTGAGGCTAAAACTAACTGTGGTCTCCAGCAGGTTCCTCACTTACAGAGCTATGATTCTTCTTGGCTGTCTGCTTTCATTTCCATCCCCTCTGTCTGTTTTTCATGTGCTTCACTTGCTCCTTGAGGTGTGGCATCCTGCATGCTGGCCAGAGAGAAGCTCCCTCATCCATGGAATCCTTTGAAGAGAGATTTCATGGATAACCCAAATGTTGGTTGGTGTGTTGCTGGGCAGCACCCCTTCTTTGCCTGATGTTCTTCTGCTGTGAATCTTTCTGCTGTTTAATTTCTCCCTCTGATGAATATTTGTGTCTGGATTATGAGTCATTATTTGTGGTGAGCTTCACTTCATGCTTGTGGTTTTTAGCTTCTTTAGGCTCTCCTCTATTTCTCTTCTCATATTTATTGTGTGGTCATTTCATTGTGCTATATCTAGGCCCACAGGAAAGATGGAGAGAGACTCTTGTCAAGGGCCTGGAGTGACAGGACAAGGGGGAATGCTTCACACTGACACAGAGGAAGTTTTAGATGGGATATGAGGAAGAAGTTCCTCCCTGTGAGGGTGGTGAGGCCTTGGTACAGGTTGCCCAGAGCAGCTGTGGCTGCCCCTGGATCCCTGGAAGTGTCCAAGGCCAGGCTGGATGGGGCTCTGAGCAACCTGGGAGATGGAACTAGATGGGCTTAAGGTCCCTTCCAACCCTGGCAGTTCTATGATACCTGAGTTTTAACCTGAGGTTTTTCTACCCAGGAGCTGTGATCCAAGTGCTGAGATTCCCTGTTCTGAGGAGCCCTGCCAGTGCTCTCTGCTGCTGGCTGGAGCCCTTGGATTTGGCATAAAGTGCAGTGATATCAGGGCAGGAGGGCTGGGATTTGCTAAGGATGATTCAGAATGGCTAACACAGAGTTGGAGCTGCTTTAGTAGTTTGGGAAACCCTGCAGCTAGGAGGGAGAGCCTGGGGAACAGTGTCCTGCCTGTTAGCAGCAGCCTTTGGAAACATCAGTCCCTGGAGTTTAAAGAGTCCTTGCACCCAGTAACTCCACCAATAAAAAGCAGTTTTAAAAAATGGTTTAAAGTGTTTAAAACAATGTACATGGGCTCCTACTGTGCTTCTGGCTGGCACACTGAGTTGGCCAGAGCCAGTAGGGGATTTTCTGGAGCACCCACAGGTGCAGATCCAGGAATAGCAGCTTCTCTGGAATGGCTGCTGCACATTCCTCCTTATCCCCACTATTACAGACTCTGTGCCAAATAACTATGGCTGCAGGGGTGGCAGCACTTTCAGTCCCTACCCTTTTCCTTCCTGCCCAGACTCCAGCTGCTCTTAGGGAAATAAGGCTTTCCTTTGGCCTTCAGTGATGCTGCAGCAGGGAGGAGCCAAACCTGACACCCTGAGTAATGTTTATTGTTCCAACTAGAACTTGATACCCTTTTGGTTGTGCATTCCACATTCTTTTTAAAAGCCAAGCAGTCTCCATATGGCAGTGCTGATGATACTTGAATTGGCAAAGGTGAAAAACCTGGCATTTCCCTGTCTAGATGGCACAGTATGAAGGGGTAGGGAGATATGTGTAGTCATGATTAGTTTTTTGATGTAATAGTGCTAAAAAGGGCTTTACTCTTCTGATTCCCTGATTAAGTGATGGTTCTGCTTTGTTTTAGTTTTAGAGGGAAGGCATTGCATGGTCAGGATTTGGGAAAGTTACAAGCCTTTTATTAGCTCTGCCACAGGCCAGGCGTGGAAATAACTTGGGCTTGGTCTCTTCAGCCTTTAAAACAGAGCTGAATCATCCCTTCCATCTCTCAGGGCTGTGCAGTAGCTGCTGCTCTGTGGCCATCTGAGGGCTGCACTCACATGCAGGGTGTGATCACTGTTTTCTTGTCCTGCAGACTGAGAAGGATATCCTGTTACGTTCCGAGCTTGATGAGATCCAGGCTCAGAATCCCAATCGCTTCAAGTGTTGGTACACGCTGGACACAGCACCTGAAAGTAAGACCTGAAGTGTCACTTCATGTGGAACTCATGAGTATCAATGTGCTTTACAGGAGACATATGTGTATTCTTGAGCTTCATGGTTCATTTCTTGCTTAGTGAATGTCTGAGTGCATCCAGAAGCACCACCCTCCATGCAGGGATGCACACAGGATCAGGTGTAAGCAGAGAAGTGTTCCCAAAGCTCACCTCAGGCCAGTGGCAGTGCAGTGTTCCTCCCATGGCTACACCTGAATATTTACCATTCTCTCCTGTGGAGGGTGACCTTCTTTTCTTCTTCCCCACAGATAAATGTAGCTTGTTATCCTTGTGTTTGGAGCCTGCCCTGAGGCAGCTGCAGTGCCAGAGGCACAGATCCCTGCCTGAGCTTGCTGAGCAAGGAAGGGAAGGCTAAACAGTGTAATTCCTTGTGCTTTTCCTTTCTTACCATTGTCCTGGTTTGAAGGACAGGTGTCTGCCAATAAAGACAGGAGCTTCTCTTTGAAATGGAGAATGTAAACTCCTTCCCTCCAAATTATTATAATTTTGAAATTAAGGAGCTCTCAGGCAAAGATGTGGGAATTAGGAATAACAGTTCTTTACTAGGAAAAATTGAAATAGAAATACAATATTTCAAAAAAACAAACCCAAAACACTGACAGAGTCAGAATACAACCTGACACCCTGTCAGTCAGTCAGGGTGTTGGTAGCAGTCCCATTAAATGGTGGCTGCATCCTCCTGCAGTGGCAGATGTGGTTCAGCTGAAGCAGTGCTCCTGTAGAAGGTGCAGTTTTCCTCTGAAGGTCCAGGGATGATGTGGAAAGGTCCAGCTTTCCTCTGGAATCCAGTAGAAAAAGGCTGCTTTGGTGTCCAAAATCTCAGTATTTATCTAGATAGGAAAGGCTTAGCTCCTCTCCCAGGCTGGAGCATCTCCCAGTGGGATGATGTAATTTTATCAGTCACACAGTGGGACTCAATGGCCCATTAACAGCAGATGATATCCTCCTGGAGGGAGGATGGGTTGAGGAAAAGATAAAGATGATTGCCCCAGCTGGTTTTAAAGATGGCCCATTAGCAGATAATATGTGCCATGGAGATAAGGGTCACTGCCCCACTCGGCTTCAACAGATGGTGATGGAATGACATTTCTGGCCACATCCTGTATTGCAGCCCAAGACATCCATTCTTTGTCCTGATCCCCCACATCAGGACAGATTCACACTCATATTCAATGGGAGTTTGGGGCAGAGAAGGAAAAGCCATATGCCTCCTCTTCCTTGTGACCAAGAATGCACCTCTGGTATGCTGAGGGAAGGGTCTTGCCCTCCCCACAGTCTGTTGCTGTTGTGTCATCCACTGCACTTAGTGTTCTCCTGGAATTTCTGATCCCCTTCTTTGGAGAAATTGTGAACTGGTCTTAGCAGTTGGGATCAAAGTTCCTTTTTGGGCCTCCTCAAGACTATTCTGCAGACTTTCACTGTCATAGGTGAAACCTGACCAGAAACTGGGATTAAAAAATGTGTCAGACTTGTGGTGCCCGGAAGTTTGGGTCAGCAGCAGCAAAAGTTTTGTTCTGCATCCAGGGCTGGGAATGTGAAGGTTAAAGCTGTATCTGTTGCTGTAAATGTTCCAACTGGGAACAACTTCATGAGCTGGATTTCTCCTTTCTAAAGTGACTTGTATCTCTTTTCCTCCTTTTAACCTCATTCCCCCTCCCCTACTTTCATTTTTTTAAACAGATTGGGAGTACAGCCAAGGATTTGTGAACCAAGAGATGATCAGAGACCACCTGCCCCCACCTCAGAGTGATGTTCTGATCCTCATGTGTGGACCTCCTCCAATGATCCAGTATGCTTGCATTCCCAACCTGGACAAACTGGGCTATGCCAAGGACATGAGGTTCTCCTTCTAAACACAACTGTTATTCAGGGATCTTGTGTAGAAGGGAAGAAAAAAACCATCTAATGGGGAACAGGACAAAGTTACAGAGGTGGCTGATGCACAGTGCTGGGAAAATACATTTACATTAAAAATGCTTTATATTTTCAGAGTCTCTGGCAAGTAAGACACATAACTGTGCTAAACCTGTGTGTGGAGAGGTGGTGATGCCTCGTGCTCTGTGTCATGTGCTCCATGTCCAGGGAGGACAGTGCAGCTGCTCAGGGCAGCACACACTCACTTATGCTTTTTCTTAGTGCTGTAATCAAGTGGCAGTAATATCCTACTTCCTAACACTGTGCATACCCAGGATTTTATTCAGTATGAACTATGAAAACAATGAAAAGTGTTGGATTATTCACCTTGCTTATGCCAAATTGTAATCCTTACAGAGCTCTGAGGGCCAGGAGGGTTTGCCTTGTATCCATAACCTTTGCAGCATCAGTTTAAAGATGCTGGTTGAGTTGAAGGATGCCAATTAACCATTTATGACTGAAGGTGTTGCAGCTGCCTCATTAATCAAAACAGAGAGGGCAGTGATAAAAAATGGGTTTCCTTTGGATTTTGGAATGGCCTCTCTTAAGTGCAAACACTTTTCCATCTGGTCACAGTTCTCAGCCCTGGGCAATGAAAGAAACTACAAAAGGTGGCTTTGAGTACTGTTCCACAAGTACCTTGAATTTTTTGCTTGATAATGTGTAGGATACTGAAAAAAAAAATTCTTAATTTTGTATTTACTCCTAAGTACTGGGCAACGGCATAGGAGTACAAAAGCAGTTCTGCATGTCCTGTGCAGTGAAAAAAAAATGCTGAGTGGAAACAGGGTGAGGTTTTCTTGTTAGTTGTTTTCCAGAGATGGATTTGGACTGAAGGGAGCCCGTGTTTCACTGCCAGGGGGGTTTTGGCAGGCAGCCCTGCTCTGGGTGCAGTAGCATCCAGTCACCTCCGTGTCTCAATCAGGCAAAGCTCCCCAGGGTTTGCTTGGTAAGGATGCACGGGAACAGCCTTAAATCACCAAACTGACAGCAAATTCAAGTGTCTCACTGAGTCTAAAACTGTTTCCTAGAAGCTGTTTACTACAGCTTCAATTTTTATTTTTTTTTAATATTCTTTTTTTACAGCAGCCTTTACCTAGTTTTTAGGCATCTTGTGTGCCCAGCCTTCTGCTTCTGACCAGCAGAGATGCTGCTGAGGTAAGAGGTGTCCTGCAAGGAGTCTGGGAAACTAAAAACCTTGTTCTGGTGATGACAGCAGAGTGACTGAAAGGATATTTAGTCATGTATGAAGTACTGTGGGTGCTGAGGTAGCTACAGGTGCCAGTGTACAATAGCAATTTTTAAAGATTGGGTAGGAATTCAAGGTTATAGCTCACTGTGTTTTCTTTTGTGCCCATACAACAGGTGGGTATCGTGTATTTAAAGGTTCATTTTTCATCAAGAATAAAAGGCAAAGATACTACATTTAATTTAAGGAACCTCAACTAGATAATATTGGTATTAATTTTATTAATTTGATGTTTGCCTCAAGTCTTGAATTTTTGATGTGTGCTTCTGAAACTTATTCTTTAATATTATGCTCCAAAGTTGAAATACTACTAAATTTTTCAAGTTTTAGTCCCTTTTTTGAAAGGCAAAAAGCAGAAATATGAGAGAAGTGATCTTGCTGCTGGTCTGTATCACTGTGGGATATGCATAGATTTTTTTCATTATTGTATATGCCAAGGTCATTCCCATCTTTTTTTATCCTGAATAAAGTTTTGGAAAGCTGAGTTTCATGAGAGCTGGTTCATATTTTGGTTATTCTTAACTTCGGATTTTCCATTGAGACCAAAATCAGTGGGTAAACCCAACATGTCCTTGAAGGTCCATGAGATCCCAGATATCCAATCCCCAATTTCCTCAGGATTTGTTCATCAAAGCTTTTCAGGGTTAATTTAACAAATTTAAGGTTTTGGTGATTTCATGATCAAAACAACAATAAATCTGTGACAAATGAACTAAAGCTATCTAAAAGTAGTCCCTGCTGATGACTAATCAAAACAACTCATTAAAAAGGAGGTACAATAATAAAGTAATTCCTGGCTTCCCAACACTAAAACTGCAGTACCAGAGGGTTCTGTTATCCCAGGGCTTTGGGAGATATTTTGCAAAAATTTATGATGGTCCGGGTTGGACTAATCTTTTAGCACTCCTGGATTCATGGGATCAGACATTCCAGTGTGCACTGCACAGGTTTTTTCAGGGAAATCCCTTGATCCCCAAATCCATGTGAATTCAGAGCAAAAATCCTTGGAAGTTGAAGGCAACAGGATGCTTCTTGGGCATTTTGAAGTATTTGGTGTGTCCTAAATGTTAGGTTTGAATTAATGCAAGTTTTCCAGGATTGTGTGTTTGGAGATGCTGGTTTAGGGATGGCAAGGTCTGGATTTGGATTTCTGGGCACCCAGCACTCCTTGTGTCAGCTTTAGGTCTGGAATGGTGGGAATTGTTGGAGGAAAGAGAAGGGAATTGAAATGCACAGATCCATTCCTGGAGAAATGATCAGGACAGGAGAAAAGAGGGTGTGGAACTGCTGGGAGCTCCTGGAGCAAGGGAAGGGATCCAAGGATTGGAAGCAAAAGCTGTGGAGCAAAGCCTGAAAGGGGGCAGGGAAAAGAGGGAGAGAATCCCTGCTCCAGGAATCCAGCAGGGGCCAGGAGAGGATCATTTTCCATCCACCAGCTCTTGGTGGAATTCTAATAAAGGAGGTCAAAGGAAATGATTCATTTGTTATTATGTTTGGAATGAAAGGTGCTATTCCAGAGGGGAGTATTCACCTGTTAAAATTCTCTTGGATAAAGGAAAACAGGGAGGAAGCAGCTGGGGAATGAACAGGTGGATTTTTGATGGATACAGGGTAAGATGTGGGAAGGGACTCTTAGGTAAAATACACATCATGGAGAGCACCAGGAAAATCCCCAAATGCTCATTTTTCCAAGCTCTGACATTCCAGAGAGGTAACCAATGGTTAGCACATCCATTTCTGTATTCCTTGGATGCCCAGTGCCTTGTTAGAATGAGATAATATTTGGAAATGAACAAATCTGGGGATATAATTAGTGATAAAAAAGCTCTGGGGCCCAGGTTTTGATATTCTTCCAGCAACCAAACCCAACAGAAGGAACCTGGAGGAGGTAGAAAACACTGTCACTGTGTTGGTGGAATTCCTGGGAAAAGAAAAGCAGTAGAAGCACTAAGAGCAGAGCTGGGACCAGACTCCAGTCAGGTAAGGCAGACATCAAATCCTTGGGAATTAGAACTGGGCAGGGGTGAGAAGAATTACTTGCTAAATTTGTACTCCATGGATTCCTGAGCAGGATCCCAGAAGGGAAACTCCATGAGAAGATCCAGATGGGGACTGTTCCCAGATGGGAACAATGAGCCTCGGAATTGTCTGAAGGGAAGAAAGAGGCATCCTTTCAGCACAAGGATCAGCTGTGAAACATGGAGATGTTTCCAGAAAATTACTCAGGAGTGTCTAGTTCCCAAGCCAAGTCATTCTCCTGCCTCGTGAAGCTCAGAAATCTGGGAAGATCTGTACTAAAGCTGGCTAAAAGTGGTCCCTGCTGATGACTAATTAGAACAACTCAATAAAAAGGAGGTAGGATTCATTCAATACCCACAAGCCCATCTTGCCAAGATCAGAGTTCTCTGCCCACCAAGAACCCAGCAGCCAGCAGGGACATTTCTCCCCCTCTCCAGCAGAAACCTCCTCCCTCCACACCCAGGGAACTGCAGCCACTCAGGGAACACCAGCTTAGACCTGGGCTGGGAACAAGAGAGGGACAAGGAATATGACCTGGGAGAAAGCACTTCCCACATAACTCTTGGAATTTTCTTCCCTGTCCTGTCCAGCTTTGGAAGGTTTCTGTGGGAGCCTGACTTATTTGTGCAGTTCAGAAGCTGCACATCCCTATAGCATTCTCTTGGGAACATGAAGCTTGCCTTGTGCATTTCATTTGTTTATCCCAAATATTCTCCCCAATTGTCCACAATGTAGAAAGAAAAATATTCCCCTACTTTTCCACCACTGATTCCCTCACAAGCTTTATCCCCACAACTTTCCCTACATGCCCACTACTCATCACCTCATCTTTCTCTGGAAGTGTTCCTTCTCTCCCCCAGAGATTTTTTTCAGGTCTTTCCTCCAAAATTTTCCCTACCTGTCCACTACAGAGTTCCTTATTTTTCTCCCAAAATATTCATTCTGTCCCTTACAGAATGCACAGCTCCATTCCCCTGGGTCTTGTCATCAGAGAGAAAAGATCAGTGTCTGCCTCTCCTTTTCCTTTGTGCTTTATATACACTTGATTTCCAGGTCTTCAAGAATTTTAAGATTTTTTTTTTAAATCTGCAAATGCAGTTCCAGTATCAGATACTGTTTTCAGTACCATTGAAAAGACCATAAATCCTTATCAAACAAAAAGGCAGGTGAGCTTAGTGTTGTTTCAGCAAGCTACAATCAGCTTCTAAAATTTATTTCTGAGCAGCTCTGGGCTGCCTGCACTTCATTCTCCACCAAATTTGTGTTCCAGCCCCTCTGGTGTTCAGGATGCTCATTCTGCTGGGGGCAGCAATGGACACAGGCTGACTCCTAAGTAAAATTGTTGCAGGAAGATCTGCTTCTCCTCTTTTGGGCTCCTGCTAGTTTCATTTGCAGATTTCTGTTTGATTTGTGGATTGCTGCTTGTGGAGCTGGAGGAAGCCAGCAAAGAGTTGTTTCTTATCTTCTGTCTCTCTGTTACTCATGACTCTAAAGGCTTTAGAACTTCTTAAATCACAACAGTTTTCAGAGCTGCCTCTCTGGCTTATTACAGTAATTTACTGCCTGATCCTAGGTTGCCTTTAAAGAAACCAAAACAATGTATTTAGTCTCCTGTGGTAATTTTTATATATTTTGTATCCAAGTTCTGTAAGGAATGTGACGTTTCCAATATGAAGACACGTGTTGTGTATTTCAGGAATCAAAGGTCATTATTGCAGGGTTCTTACAGTTGCTTTGGTAAAGAGCCATGGGAAACACTCCCATGTTGTGGGAGCTTGTAGATAAACAGAAAAATCCAGATGCAGCTGCAAGAAACATAACGTTTTCCACCAAAAAAAAAAGGGGGGGTGTGGCAGAAAGTCAGGACAGCTACTTATATAAATAATCTAAAATACAATTTTATCCCATGCTGGAAGCAAGATACTTGTATGAGTGTGTGGTATGCTGCTCCCTCAGTTCCTTTGGGATAAAGCAAAAGGGGATGGATTGTTTGCTCTTCTCTCCCTTTTCATCTTTGCTGTGTTTAAACCAAATATTTACTCATTCTGGTAAACTTTCTCATCATAGGCACTTTTCTGGTGTTCCAGGTTTGGTGTAACTTTTAAAATGGTGAAGAGCAGCTGGAAGGGAAGGTATTATTGCCAAGGAGATTATTTTCCCACTTAGTCTATTACACAACTGCTGTGGCAGTCCCATCCCTGGAAGTGTTCCAGGCCAGGTTGGTGTCCCTGCCCATCCAGGGGGTTGGAACTGGGTGAGCTTTGAGGTCCTGTCCAACTCAAGCCATTCTGTGGTTCTCATAGGGAGTAAGTCTTTAAAACTTCAGAGTTCAGGCATTTCAGTCTCACAGCAGGATGATTTTCTACTGTTCCAGTAGTCCTAAACCAATCCATTTGATGTCTCTGGATGTGGCACTTACACACATGGTGAGCTTGAGAGTCAGAATGATCTTGAAGGTCTCCTTTAACCTAAATGATTCTATAATTCCAAGAACAGGCTACAGATGTGGGTGTGGGATGGCCAGATTGTCTTTTTCCTCCAAGTGATCAGGCCCTTCATAGGTAATTTCATTTGGTCACTGATGGGCAAAGAACTTTATGGCACTGGTATCTGTAATTCTGTGAAATGCCCAATTTAATCTTGTGTACAGCAATGAATGATTGCACACTTCCTTTGTCATTAAAAAACCTGGGAAACATCTTCCAACCCTACAAATGCAAATGGAAGATAAGCTTATGTTTCTTCTGAAAGTTGAGTTTCACTGAGCATGCAGACCAGAATTTACAAGATTTTTAGTATGTCCCAAGTGAGCTTTCACATTGTAATTGATTTATACAAACAAAAATTGAATGCCAACTTGACCTCACTGCAGTCAGGGGGAATCTTTGCCTTCAGCATGGCCAAGATCAATATTAAGAATAATTGCAAGGTAGCTGCTGAAACTGAAGTTCAAGGTTGAAAAATGGGCTGGTATAAATTCTCTGCAGACAGGCCGTATTTTTCCCCTTGTTCTTTCTCTGCAGTTATCATTGCACAGATTTATGAACATTTAGACACATAAATCAATACATATTTGTTTCACACAAGCTGCAGATGAGAGCATTGTAACAGAACTTGCTTTGACTCTTGCAGGCACAGTAATGCATCTCTTAATAATCCAAACTTTCTAAATGTTGAGTCTCTTAGGAACTGAGAGGTTAAAGTTATATACAGCTGTTAATAATGAAGAAGCAAAAAATAAATGTAGCAATGCTCACATAATGCACTCTAGGTCAGTGCCACAGGTAATGGCTCAGAGAACAAGTCATATTCAAAACCAGCAAATTCAGCATTTGGACAAGAAGTTTGTGTCAAAACAATGAAATTAGTTCACATTTCACATTGTTTATTTCGTAGAGCTGGAAATGGTATAACCAATATTTTTTATAAGCCTGCTTTGAATGGAAGGATGTTGTTTATTTTTTAGATGATGGAGCATTTCCTTGCAGAAAGATCCCTGCTTTCCTGATGCCACCAATGATGTGCAGCACTGTCTTGAGAAGGCCCAGGGCTGGTTCAAACCAGGCTGTTTGTGTCTGGCACAGCACAGCACCATCAGCACACCAGTGAGGTCCAGAAATAATCCAGTTACAGGAGCAAAGCCCACCAGATCCACCTAACTGGCTTATTTTCCACCACCTACCTCCAGATCCAGCTTGGGATTCTCCACACAGCACTCTCAGGATGGTGTAAACATTGCCTAGAAGCTTAATCTGGCAGATATTTTAATGTAAGTAGCTTTTATTCTGGACTAGCTCTGTTTAGAATTATCCCCATGTTTAAATAAATATTTACACTTGGAGTGTACATGGTAAAATTAAACTCCACAGTTAAATTGTTGCATTAGTTGGTGGTTAACTGGAAATTTGTGGCAGCACAGTAATTCTGCACTGAAAGTAAAAGAAAGATACAAAATAAGAAAAACAGCTGGAGCCACAGGCAAAAAAATAATCAATTTTTAGCAAATGTTTACAGTATCTTAACTATATTGAGATATATGCAAAATTATAGAAAACTTAAATATAAGTGTTCTATTAAATAGAAGTGATCTGCACCTCAATTTCAAACCTACTTTGATTTTTAATGCAGCAATTTTAGCTGAAATATTTCTCCAAGAAACACACAGGATCATTAACATTAGGAAAAAGTAGGTTACATTTTCTTAAGAATGCATAAACAACTAACAAATTCCTGAGTTCTTTCTGCATCAGAGACAGCACTTGGGAGTCCAAGGGCCTTTTGCTGAAATTCCAGGACAAATATTAATGGTGAGCTGAGCAGAGCTTCTATGGAAATAGGAAACTTGGCTGCAGAGCAAAGCCAGGATAAACATGTGGATTCAGCCATCGTTTGGCTTAAGCAAAGCCACACAAAAATAGCTGCAAACTTTACTGAGCAGATGTGACTCCCCATCTGTCAACTTGGGATAGCACTTCCACATTTTTAACTTTGCCTGTTGGTTCTCATTGTTGCAGCCATTCTCATGAGTGCTGAGCATTTTTAGCCATGAATTTACTTTCCCAAAGCCCACAAACCCAAATGGAAATGTCTTCTGATCCTGCCTGTTGAAAGTGTGGCTGTGTGAAGGAATAAGGGAAAGATTCTTGAGGCCAGGAGGAGATGAGGAAGGCAGCACACTCCTGTTCACAAGGAGGAATGAGGCTCTCCACAGGATGGAAACTGATCACTGGCTGCTGAAGTTGGTGTGTTTTTCCAAATAGGTGACATCTCTAGGTATGTGTGAATTGTGAGGAAAATTCAGGCTAACACTCTGTTGGGATTTGAGTCGCCCAGCTGGGATTGCTCCACACATTCCTCAAGCCTTTCTGTGGGAAAGGATTAGGTCAGTACTCTCCCTTGGCTTGTGTTTTCAGTGTTTGATGGAGGGAGGTGCTGCCTCTGGCTGCATTTCCATAAGAAGTGAGGCCCTGACCCTCTCACACTTGAGAAACATCCACTCTCCAATCACTTCAATGTACCTGTGCCATTCCATATGCAGCAAGTCTTGCTGTAAAGATGAGTCGAAATTAAAACAGACACCCAACAAGACTGACACTTTTGTGTTGTCCACCCCCCAGCCTCACTGTGTGGTGTGGCAGTGGTAACTCAGTGTCTCACCTCATCTGCCTTCTGAAATAAGGAGGATTCCAATGGGTTTCTACTTAGTCTTTATAATGAGAAACCTGGACTTAATCTGCAAAATCTCATTATCTGGCTTTTCATTTGGGGTAATTTGTCAGTGGCAGAATTACATCACTTAAGTGAGTGTAAAGCTGAGAATAGGAATTAGGCCACCAAATCTGAAACCCTGCTAAGATAGCACGGGTGTTACTGCTGTTTGGAGCTCACTGGATCCCAGTGACGTGGGGTTTACCTAGAGTTTGGGAAAGGGAGGCCTTTGCTTCCTGATCTGTTACTGATGCTGAAATAACCTGGTTTGAGTCCCCACTTCTGTAGCAGGTTGTTAGCCAAAGGGTGCTGTGCAGAGGAGTAATTTGTAATGCTTGGTTCTGAGACTCTCCAGGTAAAGGGTGATCCCTGCCACCAGTGCTTCTGAGAGCAGGCAGGAAAGAAAAATGCTGAGCTGAGACAAAACAAGCTAGGAGAACTCTTGGGGCTGGGATTCCTCAGATTTTTGTTTGAAAACCAGTCAGGACACTAGAGCTAACATCAAAAACCTTTTTGCTGTTTTCATTGGCATGATGAGGCTGAAACCACCAAGCATACAAAAGCTCTATTTCTCAAAAAATCCTGTGATTTTTGGGTATGGGGAGTGAGTTCTGACTGCAGCAGCTTTGCTTCTTGGCAGTGGCTGGGGATATGGATGAACTTCAGTGCTTTAGCATCAGTGTCTACAGCATCATTTGCCTCACAATGGCTACTGAGAGTTCCTCAGCCTCACAGGGAGCTAGAGCAGGCTTCTTGGGCACACTTTGCATTCAAGGATGGGTGTTGGTGTGAATGCTATTGTAAACCCATGAAAGAAAAGGAAAATAGGAGGGAGCTCTTTCCACTGCTGTTTTTATTCTGCCTTACATCACATGTACGAGAATACTGAGTTCAGTCATTGTGCATTTTAAACAGGCTGGTGTTGGGATCTCTGTGTTTAGTCCTTCAGCTTTGCATCCTGGGTGACCTTTGGACTTCATCTGTTGTCTCTGTTTCCCACCTGTGAAAACACAGCCCAAAGCACTCCACACTTCAAAGGCTTTTCCTTGAGAAGAATCCATTCACCATTACAGTAAGAACAATCATAAAGTGCCCAAAGCTGAGGGAAGGCTTCACCTACCTGGGAAGGCTGCACAGATGGAGAGTTAATAATTGCCAAATGTAATTATTGTCAAGCTGAGGCTGCACTTCTGAGCAATGTACAGGGGGCAGACAGTTAATGCCATAAGGAAATCAGTGTCACAGCTTGTACTGTAGCTCAGGTGTGGGATGGAAAGTTCTTGCCAATTTGTTAATGAATTGGTGTGCCATTAGGATAAAACCATAATGAGGTGTGTCAGAGAACAGTGGAGAGGCTGGACTTGAAGGCCTGGAGAAGTGAGTTGTCTCCTGCTGCTGGCTCTCCTTGCCTGACAAGGAATGCTGCTGCAGCCTCACAGTGATGATTTTGTTGGTAGTTCTTCCTGAAAAGCAAAATAAGTACAATGAACCAAACTTGAGTCTGAGAAGCTGAACTTGCAAGCAGAGACACCCTTTTTCAGCTTGATTAATTAAAATTTAATCAATAGCTGGGACACAGCTGCTGACTAGAAAAGCAGCATATGGAGTTGATCTGTGATCGTCTGAAGAAAATAAGAACTTGTGCACACATTGGCCCTGCACTGCTGCTACATCAATCACTGTTTATATTTAAACCTCATCAGATTGACAGTGAGTGTGAGTTCTTACTGTGACTTGACTTTTGAAGGTTTTTGGAGAAAATGGCATGTGGAGATGAGCTTTGTGCTATCTATAGGATTTCCTGTCTCACAATAGCCCACCCAGCTGTCTTCTCTATAGCTGAATATTCATCCCCAAGTAATGATGCACTGAAGATGTAGTTCTGCAATGCAGCAGAGTGCCAATGGCAGCTGTAGTTTTGTTGTCCCCCCACATTAGTACAGAATAGAGAGGCTTTAGTGTCCTGCTACAAAGAATTGTGTGGCCAAAGTGCCCTTCTTGCAGGTGTACCTGGGTCGTTGCTGGGTTTGTACTTGTAATTGTCCCCTCAGGTGATTTTAGAACGTTTCCTGTGGTGTGCAAAGTGTAAATTTATGTTATTTCCTCAGTCTGAGAGAGGATTGAAATCTCTGGGAGAAGGTTGTAAAAAGAAATACCTGATTCTGCACACTTCTCTCAGGGGGGTGGAGCTAACCTCTGTTTTGCTCCTGGCCTTGATGATCAGTGAATGGATGGAGCTGGAAGGAACCTCTGGAGATCACCCAGCCCAAGCCCCCTGCTCAAGCAGGTTCACTTGGAGCAGGTTGCACAGGATCACACCCAGGTGAGTTTTGAATCTCTGTAGAGAAAGAGATTCCCTCTCTGGGCCACCTTTTCCAGTGCTCTGTCACCTGCAAAGTAAAGAATTTTTCCTCAGGTTCAAATGGAACTTTCTGTGTTCCACTTTGTGCCCATTGTCCCTTGTCTTATCACGGGGCACCACTGAAAAGAGTCTGTTCTCCTCTTCTTGACACACACCCTTAAAATATTTGGACATATTGGTAATATCCCATCTCAGTTGTCTCTTCTCCATTCTTCCTCATCAGCTACTACTGTCCAGACAGCTACTGTGAGATATATCTTGGATTAAGGGATTCTTAAAAAAAAATCCCAATTTTATTGAATGAAGTTCCTGAAGTCAGGACTTCCAGAGCCTTGTTTAAAGCCAGTCACTGAGCTGAGCAGTGCTGCCTTTGAAAGAGTCCTCTAGAACATTCCTATTAGGCAGAGCTCAGATTGGGCCAGATGGTGGTCCTGACTACCAGAAAGTGGGAACAGGAGATTCACCATGGTGTGTGTTGCAGAAGCTGGGAATGTGCAAGGAACCCAAATGTGTCAGAGAGAGATCCTCCCTGGGTGCCAGAGAAATCACAGCAGTGATTGTGTCATCCTCAGCATCTGGCCTGGAATTGTCACCACAGGGAACCTCTGGTTTAACTGACAGGCAGGGATGGCCACAGAGACAGGTAGATCCCAGTGAGGGCACCAGTGCACAAGTAGGGAAATGTTATTCCAGAGTTTGTCCCAGCTCTGGTTCAGAAACATCCCCTGCAGACCTGCCTGCTCTGCTGGGTAATGCTTCTCTTTAAATATCATTCTGGCTAGTTTGACATTTCCCCCTCCTGCCAGCTACAGAGCTGGTCTAGAAAGCTGGAGGGGCTTTTTTTTTTTTTTTTTTTTGTCAAGTGGGAGCATTCAAGCAGAGGCAGATCTGCTGCAGGGCACCAACAAATAAATTATACCAGCCCTCACCAAGCAGAGTGCAGATGGAAATTTCAGCTGTCAGAGAGATGTTCTTGTTCTTCCTGCCCCTGCATGGTGTTTACCTCACCAAGACAGAGGCACCCTGGTGTCCTGCAGCTGTAGGTTCTTGCCTTCAGAAGCTGCAGGTAGGACAAATACCTGCAACAGGTTACAACAAGGGATGGAGGGGAAAGACAAGCATAATAAGACTGGAGGTTGCCATTTTGTCTCTTCTTGCTGTGACATTTTTCTGGGTATTCTTCAAAATTACATTATCTTTGTGCTCTCAATCCCCCTCCTTCTGAAAAGAACTCACTTCTGACACTCCCTTTTTGGGAATGCCATGGCTGCCTTTGGGTTGGATGAGACAAATGCTTTGAAGCGAATATTTGCCTGAAACTCATGTTGGGGGCCCATGTCAGTCTTCCAGCTCTCCTTTGATTTTTGTCTCTCAACTTGTTAATGCAGGAGCAATCAGCTCCATAATTTTCATGGGAAGCAGGAGGGCAGCTTGCCTTCATGTCTTCCTACGTGCAAAATATGACATATTGAATTTAAAAATGCCTCCCCACACTTAATGCAGCTTTGGTAGCCCACACTGATTGCTGCAGCCCATGGGGATTCTGTGGGCTGAGTGACAATGGGGGACAGGAAAGACCTGTGATTTTTTAAGTCCTTTTTCCATCATGCTTTATCATAAGAAATGTGTTAATGGAACATTCCCATGATCTCCTGTGTTTGCAGGAGAGGGGGAGCTCAGTTTGTCCCCTGCAGGGACATGCCCATGTATCACATGTTTATTTATTTATTATATCTGACTAACCTGTCATACCATTACAGGCATGCAAGAAGAACCCGTGCAAAGCTCATCACTATATATTTTTTCATAAAATGCAGCTGATTTAGATAATTTACAGGTGGTGAATCAAAGTGCTTGCTACTGGCCAGTATTCCTCAAAATGTAATCCTGAAGAGCTGTGGCACTTCCATTCCCTGCTTTTATTCACAGTTCAGCCAGGAACACAAACTTTTGGTGGGTAGTTCCCAGCTATTTTCAGAGCTTTGAACTTATTGCTATTTCTTTTTCAGATTACTCAGCTTGTTCAGCTCCAATATCCTTTCTGCACATGTAGGAAAATCCCGTTTTTATTAAAAGCTGGTTCACTTCAGCCAATTCTTGTTCCAGATGTTCAGATGGTAATTCCATCAGCTAGGCTCATTTTATGTTCTTTAAAACTTTAGTAGCAAATGTTCATGATTTTCACCTTGAATTTTATTTAATTTTTAAGAATATATATTAAACTTCTGTTTTAATAATCAGTGTAAGATTTTCACCCATTATTTTAAATAGGCTTATATCTTAAGTATGCTATTGAATTATTAGTGAATCCAGCTTAAGTGTTTACTTATATACTTGTATATGTAGAAGTATAGACATATACTTTAAAAGAAGACAAGATTTTGAAAAGTCATCCAGTCTAAAGCCCTGATTCCCAAGCATTAAGGAGGACTTCTGTGTTTGAAAAACACTTGCCAGAAGATAATGATTACTTCTGACTTGTTTTATCTTAAATGTGAAAACATCATTCCTCAGATGCCTGAAATGGACTGAAACATCTTTTAATGTCCCCTGGATGTGTTTTGTGTGTAAACTAAAGGTCTCATATTGGAATTTCCTGGGTTTTTTTTAATTTTCAGGTGATTTGTGTACACATATAGCGGTGCTGTATGTAAGTACACAAGAAGTAATCTGAGTAAGGGGAAATGGAGACTAAATTATTTGGAAATGCTGAAATAGTTCTTTCCAGAACCCAGGACTAGAGAAAGTACCCACAGCAGTGGGTACTTTGATCACTTACATTTGAAACTTCTTTAAAGAACCTTTGTAAGAGAAAACCATTCTTTTAGGAACCAAAGTTGCTTTCCTAGAAGATGGACACAGCTGTTCCCTGAAACTGAAGCAGGCCTTCTGCTCTCGGAGGCTTTGGTGAAACCAGCTTGTGCACTCTTACCACTGTCTCTTTAAAGAAGTTCTCAGGAGTTTTTTGGCAAAAGAGGACAGGATGTGATGCAGAATCTCTAGTGCCTGTGTATTAGCAAATTGGGCATTAATGAGCTGATAGGGCTTGTAAAACGTTCTGCAGGAGGCATTCAGCCAAGCTGCCGCAGGTACTGCCATGAAGCCCAGCTGCCAGAGGAGGTGTGGCTCCATCCTCAGCAAGGTCAGGCTGGGGATGTCATTAATCTCATCTGAGATTCATGTTTGCTTATCTGCCCTTGCCTTGTGCTCACCTGCTTTCTGTGCCTCGCTTTTTCTGCTGCGCGCGTTTGACCTTTTATCACTCACAACGTGTGCTGCATCCAGGCTGTTCTTCTTGTCCCTGTGCAGGGGCTGCAGTGGCAGCAGGACACCTTAAATGGATGCAGAAGGTACAGCCAACCAAGACAGAGGGACCCTGCAGCCTGGCAGAATTCCTGTGCTGTTTGTCCCAGCCTTTACCTCCTCACTTGGTCTCCCACCACCTTTTCCAGGCTAATCCGTGGATGAACACACGTGCAATCCCATGAAATAGCCTGATGTTTACATTGTGATTTTCATATTATTTTGCTTAGCTGCTGTTCTTGGAATGTTTGCTTTCACGAAAATCCTAAACATCCATCTCTTCATCCCAAATGCATTTGCTCTGTTTCTCTCAAAATGTTAAAATCAATGCTTTGTCAGGGGTGGAAGTTAAAGTGTTTGGCCAGCTTTTAAGAGGGACATTGTTGAATAAGTGCAATCTGAAAAAGCAGAAGAAATGGTTCCCTGTGAGGGTGATGAGGTCCTGGCACAGGTTGCCCTGAGAAGTTGTGGGATGCTCCATCCCTGGAAGTATCCAAGGCCAGGCTGATTGTGGGCTCTGAGCAACCTGGGATAGTGGAAGGTGTCCAGGGGGCTGGAACTGGATGGGCTTTAAAGTCTCTTTCAACCCAAACCAGTCTGTGATTCTGTGACATCCAGATTTTCATTGTATAATGACTTCAGTGAGATATTCAGGAACTTTTGTGGGAAGAGGCAGCTATTCCTCCCATTCACCAGCAGACAAATGAAATTCAGTCCATCTTCCACACCTTCTGGCAGGAATGCTGAAGGTGATTTTAGTTTTTTTGAAGGTGATTTTAGTTTTTACTCTGTCTCATGGAAGGTTCTCAAATAATTTGTTTTAAGCATATAATGTAAATATTTTAATTTTATAGGTTTAGTGAAGTTCTATTTATAATCTACTCCTGTCTGCCATACTCACTCAGACATGACTTACTTCCCACTTAAACAAAATCCCTTTGTTTCTTCTTCTACACTTATTCTTAACACAAAAAGACAAGGCTCACAAGTGAAGTGAAGAATAATGATCATTTTGATGTCTTTTCTAACCTAAAAAATAAATATCTTCCATGAATGAAAGCTTGATTCTCCACATCTGTGGGGGAAAAAAGAGAGATCAAAACCAATAGTACCTAAATTGATGATCACCATTTCCTAATGCTCCCTTAGAGCTGTATTTTCCATGTTTCTCCCTTCTTTCAGGACAAAGTAATCCCTGTTTTCTGACTGTCTGTCACTTTGCTTGGAGCATGGCAAGCTCTGTGCTGACTGATACAGTCAGACAGCTCAGTGACTACTCCAGCCAGCCCCTAAGACTTTCCTTATCACTTCTTGTCTCTCCAGAGCAGAAGATTCCACTAATCTCAAGTGATTAACTTGCTTGGGTCCTGCCACCTGATTGCCTCAGCCTGGTTTGGCTTCCCACCTCAATGAGTCACCAGCAAAAGGCATTTCCAGAGAGGTCAGCCCAGGAACAAACGATGTGGACTCATCTCCAGGAGCTGGGAAGCAAACGCAGTTCCTGCTCCCGTCTGGGCAGGATGCTGCCGCCTTCCTCCGCAGCCTCTGGGCCCGAACATTTCAGGAATGTCTGAAGCGCCTTGTTTTCCGCTCCCGAAGGCCACTTAAAGCCAGAGCTGGCTCTGACAGTGCCCCATTGTGCGAGTGTGCCGGGCAGGGCCATCCGCGCTCCCCCCGGCTGCTCCTGCCGGGAGCGCACGGGGGATGGACCCTGGGGCTGCTCCGCCGGGGCCTCAGACCTCCAGTGCTCTGGGCACTAAATTCGTGGCGTAATTCCCTAAAAAAGCTAGCAGCTAGTAGTTGCTAAAAAGGTTGTTTATTGCAGAAGCACATCAGTCTCCAAGGCTCCGTCACAGACATCCAAGTCCTTACTAAGTTTAGTTTAGAGTCCCAAGTTAAAGCAGAGGCTGTTCCCGATGTCGGTGCAGCAGCTCCTATCTTCTTCTCAAGTGCTGACGGCTGTAAAAGCAATGGCAGCAAAGCAGCGGGGCAAGAAAGGCAAAAGGCAAAAGCACTATCTCTCCCCGATACTAACTCTTATATAGGGTTTTCCCACCAAGCTCAGACCACCACTCTTTAACCTATTAGAATCCTAATTTCTTAGCACACCAGGTTGCATATAAGCTATGCATATGAGATATCTTGTTCTATCTAAGAAATGTAAGCAATATTCTTACTCTAGCTCTCTTATGTCTAAGTCCTGTCTACGACTGTGGGCCTGGAGCCTCTTCTGAAGATATCAGTATGTTTCAACCTTCACTAGAACACACTCTGCTACTGTGGCATTTGAGACATTTTACTTGCTAAAAGCACTACAGCTCCTACTAAAACTTACTGACTTGCTTCTACTTTATGTGTAAGCAGCTTAATATACTTCAATCCATCCAAAGGCTTCAATTCAAGCCCTGCACCTTGATTTCTCCTTGAGGGATTCAGAGAATCCCCTAACTCACTGACTCCAACACTCTGCAGCACCACAGCCCCACCATGCTGCTTGGGATTCCCTTCAGAGAGGTGCTTCAGGGCTGTCCCAGTGCTGCAGGGGTTTGGGGAGTGCCTGTCAGCCTGGTTCTGTCAGGATTGTGCAGAGATCCCTTTGAGCAGTGCTTCAGGTGCATCTTCATTACCAGCTCGAAGCTGGTGCCAAGAGCAAACCAGGAGATGTGCTTGGGCATCTGAGAAACTTGAGGAAAATTTAAGGAAAATATTCACACAGTCCCCAGGCAATAGGAATGTGGAATGATATTTTGAAAGGAATGAAAGAAATATGTGCTCATAATTAGTGGGATGTGAAAAGTGAGAGTTATCCTGGTGGCTGGGGAGCAAAGCTTAGCTTAGGATATCATCAGCAGCCAGGCATGGATGAAGGGTGGCAGTGAGGTCAGCTGTGATTAACCATGAGTGTTGTGCAAGGGATGAGTTTGGCTGTGGCTGGAAGGAAAGTCTCCTCCAGATTAGGCAGATGCTACAAAAGGGAATTTCTGGTAGGGCTGTTATGTCCTGCTTTGCTCTGATAACACTTTGCTGTGCTTCACAGGCTCGGGTATGTGCCTTGCTGTGCCAGCCACGTGTGTGCATTTCAGTGGAGAGGTGCTTATCTGGGACATTCCAGTGTGGGGGCTACCAGGAAAAGTTATTGCTGGCACCTCTATGCCAGTTCTTGACTCCTCTGGTGAACATTTTGTCCTGTGTTTGAAGTTAAACACTTTGAGTACCCAAAGGGCTTCTCTTCAGCTCCATTGAGCTCTGACTATACCAGAAATCCTCTCCTGAGTGTAAGCAACAATTATCTGCTGATACTAAAATTGAGAGAATGCTGTACCAAGTGAACCTAATGAGGATTTCAGCCCAGTTAAGGTGCACTTATGCCTAAATTACTGAGTGGGAGACCTCCAGAGAGAGGAAAAAAAATGCTTGGTATGCTTGCAGAAATTTAAGAATGTAAAACCTTCTTTCCTCTCCTGCTTTTGATGACAGCAATGATTCAGGGCAATGGGAAGACAATGGTCTGGAACATCCAATCTTTTCAAGCAGCTGTGCTATTGCCATGGTATGGATTCCTCCAGCTGAGCCTGATGTGGTTCCTGCTCATGTCAGGAGGTTTTCTCTTGCTCACATTTTACATAAAATATGCAACATCTTGTGATTTGTGACACTGCTCTTTTGTGATTTCCAGATCCACACTGACACATCTCTGAGGTTCATGCTCAGTGTTCATGCTGGAGAGGCTTCTGCAGCTAATTACTTTTGCACCCTCATGGGAATGTGAAATTTTATAGAAAGCTTCCTTGTCCATTTGAAAAGGAGCTAGAATTTGCTTCTTCTTGATTTTCAGGGGCTGGAACACAATGCCCCTGATCAAATACACGACTGATCATCTGAAACTGGGCACTTGAAACAATCCCAAGCGCTGGGGCAGATTGGTCACTTCTTAAAGGGCCTTCTGCTTTTTGGAGGCTTGAAACTAGAAACTTCAGAACAGAGGAACTTTAGACCAGAAACTTTGCAGGAGAGCCAAGACAGGACAGCATCTCTTCCATCAGTTCAGCAGCAGGTTCAGTGTGCAGGGCTTTTCTTCGTGTTTTCAAACACTGTGGGAAGAGCCAGGGATGGGACAGCTGAGGTCAGAAGTTTGACTGTTCTAGGGGTACAGTTTGGGACCATTTTGTCCTTTTGCTGCTCTGGATTATGAATCCTTTGGGCACTGAATCTCTCCTGTCCTTTTTAGGAAGGGATTGGAGGGGAATTTAAACATGAGGAGAAAGTTTCAGGTATGGATTTTACAGCTAGAAATTGTTTGTGCAGTGCTTTGTCCCATGGTGTCATACCAAAACTCAAAGCCAAAAGAATTTGCTCTGTTGAGTATTTAACAATCAGGATACTTCAGGTAGCTGAAAGCCAGGACAGCTTTGACAGCCCAGCTACAATAGTTGGTCAGAAGAGCAAACATTTCCAAGATAATGGCTTCTAAGAGTAGAATGTGCTGCTGCTGAGAGAGTGAATTCCAGTTCCTCGTGTGAAAGAAGCTCCCAGGACAAAAGCACTCTTTTCTCTGAATTTACCTCCATCTGCACACGGTGTTTTTGCTGGCACAGCTGTGCCTTCAGAGGATCTTATCCCAGCCCTGACTGACACAACTGTGCCAGGAGAGTTGGTGGTGGAGCCCTGACCTGAGAACACCTTGGCTCAGCTGCAGGGTTAATTCCCAGCTGGGAATAAAAAGAGGAACTCACTGAGTTCACTTTCTGAGCTGTCCTGAAGTGAAACCCATGCACAACCTGGGTGGGTAAACCATTGTTCTTTGGGAAGGAGATCCCTCAGCTCGTTCAGCTTTATTTTTTGGGGAGAATGGGTTTGGCCTAAAGGACAACCTTTGGGGTCCAACAAAGTGCTGAATTTATTTACAAAAATTGTTAAAAATTGGCTGTGATGTACATGACTTGTTATTGTGTTTCAGTGCCTTCCCCATAGGCTAGCACTGATAGAATCATAGAATTATAGAATTATAGCATGGGTTGGGTTGGAAGGGTCCTCAAGGATCATCCAGTTTCCACTCCCTGCCCAGGGCAGGGACACCTGCCACTGTCCCAGGTTGCTCAGAGCCCCATCCAGCCTGGTTTTCCAGGGATGGAGCATCCACAACTTCTCTGGGCACCCTCAGCACTCTGATATGGAAGAATTTTTTCTTAAAATAATCTGCTTTGTGCCAGGGATCTTGGAGCTCATCTGCTCACCCCACTGACCCAGCTGAAAATTAACTGCACTAGACATTATTCCTGGCTGTACCATGCCGTGAGTGTGTGGGAGATGGGAAGTACTGCCCAAAGAAAATCTCGTAAGAAAGTGCACGCTGCTCCTTCAAAACGCCTGACAGCTCTTGAAGTACTGGGCGTAATGCCACTTATTGATTTGTAACCACGGAGACAGTGCGTGTTCCCAGTGTAAAGTGAGGGAAAAGCTCTTTCCCTTCACCTCCTCAAGGAGTGAACAATGCTGGAAAATGCTCTTACTCCTTGTAACCTCCCCAAGCCTTCACAGGAGGAACCAGCAAATTGTTTGCCTTCTCGGAGGCCGCCGCACTTTCACAAAGGTGGAGAAAATCAACCATTCCTTGCAGAACCAGCCTGGAGCAAAAAGGGCTAAGCTATTCTGGGAGATGAGAGATAAGCACAGCAGAAAGCCTTATCAGAGATTTGTCTTAACTTGCAAAGGTATTTTCTTTGATGAAAGAATCCAAACACTTGTTTGAAATGTTCTGTCTGCTAAGATTTGTTTTCAGAAAAGATCTCTCTCACATCATCCCGACAAATGAAGCCCTTCTGCATTAGGTTTTTAATAAAGATCTTCACTTTCTGAATTAAAAACTCAAAGTCCAAAAAACAACCAACAATCAACAGAAAATTCAATTAAAAAAAACAAAGGCTGAAGAATACTGGATCCATATTTGTTCTGAGTGCTTGTTATTGGGCAAGTCCAAGTCCATTTCAGGAAGGATGGAGTGCTGGAGTGGGATCCCTGTGATTCAGCCTGGTGTGACCTGGAGTGTGATCAGCACTCACCCATCAGCCGACTGTGAACTGGTAACATTTGCTGGAGAATTGATGAAAATTTGAGGAAAATGGGCAAAAAAGACCAACTGCAGAGCATCAGAACCACAGGTAGGCACCAAAGTTTTGAAACAGAGGCACTAGAAATAGAAGGTACCGAAGAAACCCAGGTAATTTTAAACTGCCTTTCTTTTCTCTTTTCTCTAAAACTCAGTCCTGCTGTTTAACCTGAGACACACTGGAGCTATGTGGCCAATGTGATGAGCTGGTAACTTGCCAGAAAAAAAAAGTGTTTTGGATCGACTTGTCTGCTTTGCAAACTGTGCTTAAAAAGCAAATTATGCCTTTCCATTTTTGTTGGGAATTCAAAATGTTTGCTTTCAACCTACAGTTTCAACATATAGTTTCAACCAGTAGTTTTTCTATTTTGAATGGAAACTCCCACTTTTTTGCATGTTGTGGTCAGAAACAGAGTACCCACAAATTGTCTTTTCCATGAAGAAAACATGAAAAGTTTTCTCTAACCCAACTCTTGGAGAAGAGATGGAAGAGCTTTGAGTCAACTCCAACAAAACTAAGAGTTAGTTGGCTGCACCCCTTGGTCTGTTATTTGTGTGGCTCCACTCCTGAAAGAGCAGCATCTCAGGCCTTTCTGCCATGGAGCTGGCAAAGCCAAAATCCAATTTTTAGTGTGGCTAAGAGGCTGTTGATGGAGCACACTGAGTCCCTTGCACTGTATAAATGACAGTGATGCTCGTGTGAATGTAGCAAGGATCACTGCATTAACCCTGCACCAGGTTTATCCTCAGCACAGAGGCAAACCGCTGGCATGGGCACACTGTTACAGGAGTCAGTGAGTTAGGGGTCTCTCTGAATGCTTCAGAGAGAAATCAGAGTGCAGGGATTGGATTAAAGCCTTTAGATGCATTGAAGTATATTAAGCCACTCACACATAAAGTAGACATTTAAGTTAGTAAGTTTTAGGGTGAGTTCTAATACTTTTAGTAAGTGAAAGGTTTCAAATGCCAGAGTAGCAGAGTGTGTTCTAGTGAAGGTTGAACATACTGATATCTTCAGTGGAGGCTCCAGGCCCACGGTTGTAGACAGGACTTAGACATAATAGAGCTAGAGTAAAAATATTGCTTATATTTCTTAGATAGAACAAGATAGAGTGTATGCGTAGTTTTATACGTAACCTGGTGTGCTAAGAAACTAGAATTCTAATAGGTTAAGGAGTGGTGGTCCGAGTACGCATCTTACTTTTTGGAAAAATCCTATATAAGAGTTTGTGTTGGGGAGAGTTGTTGCTTTTAGCCATTGTGGCTTTTAGCCACTTGCTTTTAGCCATTCTGGCTTCTAGCCATTCGCTTATTGCCAGGTTTTTGCTTTGCTACTGCCACTGCATTTGCAACTGCTTTTTGCTATTGCTTGTCTGTGTACTGTTGAGATTGATGTGTTTTGAAATAAGATGTGCTTTGTAATAAATAACCTTTTTAAACTATTAGCTGCTTTGCTTATTTAAGATAACCCGACGAAGTAGGAGCCTATAGAGCTCCGGAGTTAGTGCTTAGAGCACTGGAGGTCAAAGAACCTCACAGCGCACAGCAGATTTGTTCAAGCAGGGTGTCACCGGGTGCTGCTGAGCGCCGAGGAGCGATGCGGGGGATTGGGGCTGCTTCACTCCGGGGACATTGCGGGGTGCCGAGCGGGCCGGGTCCCCAGAGCAGCCCAGGGAGGTGAAGAGTCACGGCTCCTGCGGGTGTTTGGAGCCTGGATGTGTCCCTCGGTGCCTGCGGACTCGCCCGAGCCCCAGCGATGCTGCGATGGCCCGTGAGGGGCACCGGGAAGGCGGCGGCTCCCTCATGGCCGGCCCGGGAGCGGCGGCGGGCGGCGCCTCGGCCGGGCGGGGCAGAGCGGCGGCTCGGGGCCGGTCCCGGCGCCTCGGCCGGGCGGGGCAGAGCGGCGGCTCGGGGCCGGTGCCGGGGCCGCGGGCGGAGCGGGGCGGAGCGGGGCGGGCACCGAGCGGAGGCGCGGGCGGGACGGCGGCGGGGGCTGCCCGGAGCCGGCGGAGGCGCGGCCGCCCCGGGAGGGCTCAGCGCGGTTCGGCCGCAGGTAAGAGAAGTTCCCAGGGCCCGCTCGGAGCCGACTGCGGCAACTTCGCGTCCCGGCGGGATCCCGCCGTGCCCTGCCCCAGCGGCTCCTCCTCTGCCGCCGCCATGGTCCGGGCCCGGCAGCGGGGCCGGAGCCAGCCCGGGGACGGGAGCGCCGCGTGTGCCCGGGCGGGGGGCGGCGGGGAGCGTCCCTGCCACAGCCCGCCAGCCTCTGGCCGCCTCTGCGTGTCCTGTCCCCGTGTGTGTCCTGTCCCCGTGCGTGTCCTGTCCCCGTGCGTGTCCCTGTCCCCGTGCGTGTCCTGTCCCCGTGCGTGCCCCTGTCCCCGTGCCCCGCCACATCCCGCCAGCCTCTGTTCCCCTGTGCGTCCCTGTCCCCGGGCCGCCTCCCAGAGCTTTCGGCGCTCCCGACCTTCTGTGCCTTGTTTCTGTGCTGGACCTGACGTAACTTTTCGGGAAGTTTTGGGCAGAGGTTGGCGGTCTCCGGTTTAATCTTTTCAGGCTCTAGCAGGACGCTTCAGGCACTGGTGCTGTGAAACTGCAGTTAGGAGTTTTATCTAGAGCTGACAAATGTGGTTTGATTTAAGGCCTGGGGTTCTAACATCCTGTAATTATTTTTTCGAGGTCTGTTTGTGCTCGAGCTGTACTTGGAGAAGCTGCGATAGCTGTGCTGGCTCACACCGCGGCTGGGGGCGGCTGGAGCTGTAAGAAGGTGCTTTACACCTCCGTGGCTGTTCTGGGGGAAGGGGAGCTTTGGTGTTAAAGGCTTGGCTGTGCTGGAACACGTGTGTGCTCCCTGTGTGAGCACAAGAGTTCCAGGCTGGGCTTGGCTGTGCCCGAGCCTTCGGAGGCTCTGCTGGCTCTCCTTGTTCTGGCCGAGCACAGCCCCTGCAGCAGCAGTGTGCAGGCTCTGTGAGCGCTCGGGCAGCACACTGAGCAGTGCAAGAGTCGCTGCATTCCAAACAGCAGAAATGGGGCACGGAGTGGGAGTATTCTCCATGCTTACACCGTGGAGCTTTGGGAGGAAAGTGTCCCAGAGTGTCAGCTCGGGATTTACTGCCTCTGTTAAAGGCTGTAAAAAAAGCTGTATCTTGAGGATTTACATTGGTGAAGGATGATCTCTGTTTCAAGCGCAGCAAAGATTTTGACCCCTTAAGTTCTTCACATCACTAAGACATGAAGAGCCAGAGTGCTCCCTAGATGAGTTGAGCACCCATCCCAGAGGAGTTCTGGCTTTAGCACAGCTTCTTGAGCAGCTGTATCAGAGATGAGCTCCTGGCAGTGACAGTGCTGTCAGTGCTGTGGTGCTCACATGGAAGGATTGATGCTCCCGTGCCAGGAGTGTGGAGTTGGTGTTTCTCTCCTCCCTGAAGGCAGCAGGAGCCCCACCTGCTTGCCTGGCTGTGAGGGGGCCCTGAGGAGCAGGTTCCCTCTTGGGCAGCCCCTCTCCTGCCTCGAGCCCTGGGATTTCATCCCTTTGCTGCACTGGGTGTAAGAGCTGTGCTGGGGAACGCTGAGGTTGGTTTGTCCTGTGCTCGTGTGTCTGCAGCAGACCCAGGCTCAGGAGGAAAGTGGGTGAGGAACGTTCCTGCTGTCCCTGACACGCAGGGGGGAGTGCCTGGAGACCAGGGATGTCGCTTGGGGCAGGAGCCGTGGTGAATTCCATCTTTTTTCCTACTTAGATGGGAGTCCTGTTTCCTTTCTGGGTTGTGCTGCCAGTGCAGTGTGGCACACGCTGCAGGGAGCAGGGGGGTGATGCTGGAACTGTCTGTGCAGGTGATGGGGAGGCTCTGCCTGTGCCCCCTGGCAGCAGGAGGATGATTGGTAACATTCCTGCCATGGCAGCCATTCCCAGCAGGCTGAGGCTCCCAGGTGGTGCTGCCAGCTCTGGTCCCATTGCTCCCGGTATGAGCAGCTCAAAGTCTGGTCACTGCTCTCTGCCAGCTCAGGGTGCCTGAGGACAGGCAGGGCTGTGTGTGATGAGGTGCTCAGCGCCGTGTCCTTCAGCAGGTTTTGCTCTTTAATCCATCCCGATGGGGGCTCTCTGATGTTTCTTTCCCCACTTGAAGGAACACTTTCAGTGCAGTGGAAATCCTTCCCCTGGAGAGCTTTGAAACCAACCAAGGTTTAGTCACTTTCTTGTCAGTGGTGTGATTGCATCAAACCAGCCTTTGGCTTGCTGAGCACAAGGGAGTTACTGTAAACTCCTGTTACTTTCCTCCTTTGAGGATCTGACTGATGATTTTCATTGTTGTCTTTTGCATTATTTGTTTTTCTGGGAAGGTGGAGGGAGCACGAAAGGAGACCAGATCCCAAATCTGGGACAGATGTTCCAAAAACATCTTGCTGACTCCTGAGGTGGTTCAAAAGGGCTGCAAAGCCCCAAAATGTCTCTGACTGGGGAGTCTGCTGTTTTGCAATAGTTTTAATCAGAGAAAGCAGGAGCCCAAATATTAGGCAGGATTTTGGGGGTGATAAAACATCCTGTGGTGTTAGGGATGGTCAGTAAAGCCCCTGTCCCACTGCTGAATTTGCTGCCCTTCTTTAAGGAGGTGCTGGTAACTTTTGGCTCAGCTGCTAAATGGTGATGTGCAAGTTAGGTTGGTATATCTGAGAGCTTCTTCTTGTACTTGCCTTGGTGATTGTCAAGGCTTCAAAGCAAAACTGAAGTTATGTGGCTGCTTTAAAGTGTGCAGTTATGATCTGGCCTATATCTTCCTGGCCAAACCACATCTGTAGTCTTAGAAAAGCAAGGAACTGGTTTATTGGAAGGTTCAGGCAGGTTTTGTTGTGTTCATGCAGCTGTGCATTAAGGATACATAAAAACACTTAATACCTTCATAACTAAAACCACTTAATACCTTCCTGTACTTAGGCTGAATAGTGAACCCCTTCCCCCATTAGTAATTGTGAGATCCCATTAGTCATCCTATTAGTCATCCCATTAGTGACTTTGCTTTTGAATCCAGCCCAGGAGAGGTGAACTATGTTGCCTTGCCTCATGCTTACTGCTGGTGTTTATGCCCACATGTTTATTTAGCACTTACTACAAATTCTCACCCTGGTTGAGTGAAGACTGAGTGAGTGGTCATTTAATGACAGCTCCAGAAATCACAGGTAGCTCTTTGGAGATGTCTGGCTTACAAGAATTAACCTTTGCATCACACAGAAAAGGCTCTGTGCTGTTCCCCAGAGATTTCATCTTTTGCTCTATGTTTGGAAAAGTCAGTATCTAATCCAGAATGAAAACTTGGTCCTCTTCGGAGGTCAGTGTTTTTCTTGCCATGAGTTTGTTACCTGCACTTGTTGTGTGTTTTCAATTTAAGGCAACTTCAGCAGAGGTCACAATGAGTCCTGACATCTCCCAGTGGGTCTGTGGTGGGATCTTTGCTTTGGATCTCCCTCTCCCTAGGGAGGCTGCTCAGCTGGTACCTTGAGATGTAGGGAATGATGCATTTTTCTATTCTCTCCTTTTTATTCCCCTCCTCTCTCTCATAAATTGACCTGTGTGTTGACTCAGCTCATACTAAAGACAGTGGCTGTTTGTTACTTTTCTAGTAGTGCTTGCTGCCAAAATAGTACTTTATTTGTGCTTAAAGGATGGAATTTTCAATTAAAAATTCAGTCATCACACTGGATTCATTCAGTTGCTTGCCCTGTGTATGCTGTATATTGCTCTTGCTATGGGCACATACAATTTCCTGGTGTCCTTTAGCTTCCAGAGCACTCTGTTCCTCTGTGACTTCTGCAGTATATGAGGAAAGTGTGCAGGATTAAAGCTTTTTCCTTTTTCCATTGGCTGTCCTTCTGTTTCTGTTAAAAGGCCAGGATAAACCAATTGTGTAAAGTGCTGATTTCTTTCTTCAGTGGGACTTTATTTAGCTACAGGTTTTGCAGCCCATTTGTAGGCAAAGCCTTTCTGTTCCCTGCCCCTGCCTGGGTCATCTTTATCATTTATCATAGAATTACAGCATCTGTTAGGTTGGAAGAGACCTCCAAGGTCAACAAGCCCAACCTTTGACCAATCCCCACCTTGTCACCCAGCCCAGAGCACTGAGTGCCACATCCAGGTCTTGCTTGGACACCTTCAGGGATGGGGATTCCAAACCTCCCTGGGCAGCCCTTTCAATGCCTGACCACCCTTTCCATGAAGAAATTCCTGCTGATGTCCAACCTAACCCTCCCCTGGCACAGCTTGAGGCCATACCTCATGTCCTGTCCCTGTGGAGCAGAGCCTGGCCCACCCAGCTGTCCCCTCCTGTCAGGGAGTTGTGCAGAGCCACAAGGTTCCCCTGAGCCTCCTTTTCTCCAGGCTGAGCCCCTTTCCAGCTCCCTCAGCTTCCCTTCTTCAGACTTGTGCTCCAGCTCCGTTCCCTTCTCTGGACGCGCTCCAGCCCCTCAGTGTCCATCTGCAGTGACGGGCCCAGGACTGGACACAGCACCTGGGGCAGGGAGGGCTCAGCAGTGCCCAGGACAGGGGGAGGGACAGTCCCAGCCCTGCTCCTGCTGGCCACACCACTGCTGACCCAGCCCAGGTGCCACTGGCCTTGCTGCCCACCTGGAGCAGGTGTTGGATCATGTTCAGTGTTGAGCAGCACCTCCAGGTCCTTTTCTGCTGGGCACTGGGCACTGCCCCAGCCTGGAGCAATGCTATGAGGGAGGCAGGTGGAGAACTTGGGAGATGTTGGGCTGTGTAGTCTGGCCTTGCTAAACCAACATGCCTGCTGGCTGTGTGTGCTGTGAGCTCTTGCCGTGGAGTGCTTGGTCCCTTTGTGCTGACAGAGCTGATGCTTCTGCAGAGAGCTCCTCACTAGTGGTGCTGGCTGCCAGGAGTTGTTTGTGGTAAGGTGAGCATGCTCCTGTTCCCTTCTGTGCCTCTGCATCATTAAGCAGTGCAGGTTGTGTCAAGGAGCAGCACCAGAGGCCATTTCAGCAGTGTCTGGCTTGTGGTGTTTGAGGGGAGATAAAAATAACAAACCCAGTGACTTTCAGCAGTCCTTGGCATATATTTTGATGGGAATCCCTGTTCCAGCAGGCACAGTGTTGTAACTCTTGCATGAATAAAATCCCTTTGCCAAATGGTACCTAGCACAAAAGGTTCCAAGGTCAGGTGTGCTGATGCAATATTTTGCACTTGAATCTTTCCTTTTAGACTTTTTCCCTAAATATTAGTGGAGAGCTGAAGGCTGAGACTTGAGCTGGCTGCTGCAGCATCTGAGTTCCAAAGTGGAGAATCTCTGTGCTGCCAGACAGCTGTTGAATTGTGTCACAGATGGGAAAACCCATCTGATAACCACTAGTGTGAATCAGCATCTTTTAAATCCAACAGTTCTCATGGCTCCAAATGTGGTGGATTTGGGAGAAGAACTTTGCTTTCTTGCTTTGTTACAGACACATCAAAAGAAGAGGAAATGTTAGTGGTCTGGTCTTGCCTGCCTTGTCTCAGGCTGATCAGTTCTGAAGCAAAAGCATGGGGAAAAACAGGGTATATTTTATATGTCAGTGTAGAATTAAACCCAGATAGTTCATGGACACTGCAGTGTTTGTGAAGAGAGAACATACACAATTTATGATTGGTAACAGGAAAATAACTGTAAAATAACTGCCAAACAAAAACAAAAAAAAACCCAACCTCCTCATTCTCAAATCTTTCACTTGTTGTGCTCTGTAATGGAGGACAGAAATAACATACATGCATTTACCCAGTCAGCACTAGGATTTGTTTTGGGGATGAGGGAGGGCAGTTCTCTCCCTTGGTGCTGTGGCAGCTGTGCACACAGCTGTCCATCTGCTCTGTCAGCAGGCGTGGCCATGGGGGTCTGGTTCTCTCCCAGCTTTGTGGTTCGTGGGCTGAGTCTGTCCAAAGAGGCCAGAATAATACAGAAAGGATGTTTTACTGAGTCTTGATTTAGTATTTTCTCTCTAAAGTCTGTGTACTCACTAGTTACAACCAGGTAAGAAGTTTTGACAGAAATATAGTCTTTGTGAAACATGGGAGAAGTGTGAGCACTGTTGAAGGAAATTAGCTATTTAGACTAGCCCAGGTCGTGCAGGGTGTAAGGGATGGGGAGAAGAACCTGCATCCTCTTTGGAGGCTGATTTTTGGGTGTCATGAGGTTTGGCATGTGAAGATGTCTGTAGGATGAAATTAAGGTTCTGCAGAGTGTGGTGCTGCTAATTAATGTCTGTCTTTGAGAGCAGGTGAGAAGAGTATCTTTTTTGTAAAAACACCCTGAACTGTTGTGTGTTTCTGAAAATAGTTATGATCTCACGTGGTTGTAGCCCTTGTGATCTTGAGTTCTGTACAGCTTTGCTGTGTCTTTTTACTGCTGCCATGGGTTGGTAAAAGATCCCTCTGGCCATGTGGAGTGTGTCAGAGTCTGTTCTCTGTTAGGCTTGGATCAGGTGGGCTGCTCCTATGGAAGAAGTGCTGTGGAGGCAGGGAAAGGGAGCAAATGCCTTGGGATCCTCTCAGTGTGAGGGTGAGTGGGTACTCATAGATGTCAGCTGGGTGATTGTGTTTGGCATGAGTTTGGAACATTCTCTTGTGTCTTTGAAGTATCCATCTCCTCTGTTCTCCTGATTTTGGTTTTAGACCTGTGCTAAAAGTAGGATGGATTCATCTTTGTCCATCCCCCAGCCTTCGGGGAGAGTGTGCTGTCTCGGAGAGCTGCTGTGTGCAGGATGATGGGGCAGCCAAGGGCTGGGGTGTGGCTGAAGCTGTGACTGTGTGGGAACAGGGAGCATTCCTGGTGCTGGAACCTGCATTCCAAGCTGGAAAACACGTGGGAGGTGGTGGTTTGATGGCCGTGATGCTCAACCTTCTTGCTCTCCCTCCTGCACTGGAAGCATCTCTGGTAGACTTTTGTTCAGTGATGGGGGAGGGATGGTACACAGAGCTCTCTTTGGAAGAACCAGACAGAAATTTTATCCCAGGAAAAGCAAGGTGCTCCATCATACAGCTGACAAATCCTTTGTGTGATCTACACCCTGGGGACATCTGTGCAGTGAGGGGAGCCCTCCACATTGCAGCTGGAGGCTGAAGGAGCCATCCCTGGTGACTTGCCTCAAGATCCAAATTCAGATATTTTTCTGGACCTGAATGTGCATCACAGCATCACATCATTGTGTTGGTGGCCTACAGAGAGGGAGAGGAGGACGTGTTGGAGCAGCCAGGGCACCCTGAGTGTTCCCCATTGCTGCCCACAGCCCTTGCACAGTGGAGCAAGGGTCTTGCTGAATAAGAGGTGGGTGTGTTGAGCAGCTGGTCTCCAGGAAAGGCTTGTGGCAGCTGGGTGGCTCCTGGTGGGTTCAGGTGCTGGCTTTGTTGTAGTATCCTCTGTCCTGCTTCCAAACCAGGATTAAGCCAAGGAAAATATTTCTTTACTCTTAATTTAAATCCCTGGGAAGTTGGTTTTGCATCGGAGCAGACTTGAAAAGGCTTGTCAGTTGGATCTTAGAGCCATCAGCATTTTTTTCCCCTCCACTTAACCAAAGCTGGTTTAATTTGTGACAGCACTTTTAATTTGTTATGTTTGTAAAGGAAACATCACAGGGGAAAGTTCAGAAATGCATATTTATATTTCTTGCCTGAGCTTAAATTGGCTCTAAGAATTTGGTTTTTGTATTTTTATAAAGAAAGGCTGGATTTTTTTTTTGTTTGGTTTATTTTTGTTTCCTTCTCCTCCAGAAGGAGCATATAGTGGCTTACCTTGGTGTCAACCTTCTCTTGGATGTGAAATCTGTAACTAACAGGTCCTAGCCAAAAGCACCTTCTCAGAGGTTTCCACACTCATGGTGGAGCTGGTGTTGGACTTCCTGTGCTGGGCAGGGCCACTGCAATCTCTGATGGTGCTGGACAGAACTGTATTTTCTGGGATATCTTTAGGATGTGCATCAGGAATTTGGGTGCTGTGGGGGAGTTGCACCACTCCCTGCCCCCCTTCTTGGGAGGACGGGAGCCTGTGTTGGTGAGGTGTTGGGGATCTTAGGGAGGTGTGTGCCCTGCTCTGGGTGAGTGGGAGGACTGTGGCTGGGTTTGGGGTGCAGATGTGCCCCCCTCCCTCCCAGTGCCTTGAGGGGGACATGCAGCCATCCAGCAGCATGGCTGAGGCTGGGACTGTGCCCCAAGGTGTGGGGACACTGCAGTTTCATGGCTTGCTGCTGGCAGCTGCTGGGTAGTGCTACCAGATTTGTACTGGTTGTACTGTTCTAATGCTGGGATGCTGCTGGCAGTGTTGGGGTGGTGGGAATATCTGGGAGCAGCTGGCTGTGACTTTGGGCATGTCCTGAGGCTTTTCCTCAGAGGATGATTAATTCTTCCCCCCTTTCAAGCCTTGACAAGAGTTTAAAAAGCAGCATTGAAGATGTTGCTGCATATCTGGATGGGCATTAGGTGGACAGAACAGTCATGGGTTTGTTCTGCAGCAGCATCTTGCCTTTTTCCATTTGCAGTAGAGCTTGAGAGTGTCCTTTTGGTGAGCAGTCATGAGGCTGTAAATGCAGCCTGGAGATGAGAAGGTTGAGATTTGTTTTCAGGGTGGTGCTGGTAAACTTCCTGCAGCTTGTAGTAGAGATAATTCTGCAGATTCTGGCTCCATTGTTGTGGCTGGGTCTAAAGTGAATTCAAGAAAAATGTT